>CM002502.2:9692500-10892500 GCA_000576065.2 Oryza nivara
GCTTTGCAAAAACATCTTTAGAGCAGAATTTGCCTTGGTTATCCCTAGAGCAAAAGATAGATATCACTCTCATATTAACACAACCTCTAGACATTTTTTGGATGTTGTCACTTGTAAATATGTAATTCTTTTACAAAACACACACTGTAGGAGCCTCTCATACAATAATTGTCTTCAAAAAAAAATATAGTACTGTATTGTGAATTCAATGTAGGGCTGATTTTAAGATTTATTCAACAATCTCAAGTTATGATATAGTGTAAATGTGTAATAGGAGAGCAACGAAGTGAAATTTTGTGACATTGCTATCCTTTTCACAGTAGGTGGAAATTTTGTACTTTGTACTCACAATCTAACAAATTGATTGATATTCATGTGGTCACATAGGATTCAATTGCACCCGCCAACCATATTACCATCACCCTTAAAATGACTCTTCATTCTGTGAACACAATTTGTAGCTCACCTCTCCTCTTGGCTGAAGCATCATGTAGATATCAACCATGCATGGTGACGTTGGTGACTAACCACATATATATTCTCACAAATGTCGCTCAGCAAATTTCAGATGAACCATTCAAATGAAAAAGGATCTAATGTTAAGGGTTGAGAGGCATCTGGAATGCAAGAGTTACAAGGGATCATCTTCTTATATTTTGTTGGAACCTTCTTTCTAGATTGTTGATGGAAGCAGGAAGTGTGAACACCCGCACTTGTCCTTTTCGCCACCACCCCACCACAGACCTATCCCGTCCATCCCAACAAAAAGAACAATCCTACCTACGAACCTAAACATATGTGTGTCCAGGTTCGTCGCTAGGAATTCGTTTTTTTTTATGGAGTAGTAGAGAATACCAGGTACTCACGTAGTGTTCTGTTGTTCGGTCCTATGTATTGTTGTGTTCTTTCCAGTAAGTTCCCAACTCACCTCTCTCGTTTTTCGCACGCACGTTTTTCAAACAACTAAACGGAACATTTTTTAAAAAAAATTAGTTCTTAGAAGATAGAGAGTTATTCTATTAATTTGTTGAGAGAGTTATTCTATTAATTTGTTGCGAGCATAAACAAAGAAAAAAATAAAAAATTTGATACAATATAGGATATACCATGTAGGAAATAATTACCCTAATGTTGTACATTTACGATACACTTAAGAAAATTTCGTGCGCCGCTAAAAATTATTCAGATAAATGTCAAATTTCCATCAAGAAATTTCTGCCACGAGTTCACGTGTAATGAACCTGCTAATCTCTATTGGCGTCTCCAGTTCGTGCCAATGTATGGAGCAAACTTCAGTAAAGAAACTATCGACAAAAAGCTTGAGCGTCTAGCAAAATTTGCACTCAGGTGGTCTTCCCTTAGATTCTCAAACTTTCATGTAATCCCCTCCAGCGATTTCTCTCTGACTGAAAACCATATGAACATAATTAGGCTTGCCATATAATCCACGATGCAAGTTTTCATCAACACGATATACTAATGTTAGGAATTTGTCGTATATTTGGACACGATATCTTATAGTTCCAAAGGATCTTTAACTGCTTTTTGAGGACCAGAGAGTCTTTTGTTAGCATTGATTCTATCTGTATTTGAGTGCATGTCTTTAAATCACATAGCAGAAACACTTTTAAGGAAATCTGTCTCCACTATAGCATCATCACCACCAAGTGCAGCGAGATGATTCAACTCATCTTGACAGACAGTAGCAACAGCCAGATAGGATGCATAGGAGTGGGCAGTGATGGTGGAGACCTGAATAATTTGGCAAAACCTGAATGTAATTACTAAAAATCGGCCCCAAAAATCCAAAATTGGCAAAACAATACTTACCACTGGAAATCCCTGCTGGCAGCCGCTGGAGTTTTTACAATCATATATCTTATATAACTGCTAAAAATTTTCACATATAATGCTAAGTTGCTAATTAAACTCAAGCTCTAAATGCATTTTCACATATAATGCTAAATTGCTAACTAAAATCAAGCTCTAAATGCATTTCTATGCTTTCTGATAGAAACTTGCAGATTAGCGTGCAACTTATCTTGATGCCTATTTTCGGTTCAATTAAGAACGAGAAGGAATGCGCTCACCACAAGAAACGAGCACTGACATAGATGCGGTGTGGCGTTGAGGAAGGCCGTTGATGCCATGGCTTGGAACAACGGGAGAAGGCAGCGGCGACAGCAGATGCAGTGGGGGGAGGAGGTGGCCGGCGCGGTGGATGGGTTGGAGTAGCACACAGTTAAGGTTGCACTCCAATTATAATAAGAAGATCAACATCCAATTTTGTAAGAATGTTGTACCTAAAATGTTAGCTCATATATCCTGTCAGAAGAAATTAATTTAGAACAGCACATTCAACACGTGTGTGTCTTTGTTGTTTAGCTGTAACTTCACACTTGGAAACAATAACTGAGTCCATTGTTCCCTCAATTTTAACACTTTGATTAGTCACTTTTTGGTCAGTGAACAGTGATGCCGTTAGAGGTGGCATATAGTTAACGTTGAAGTTGAAGCACTTAGGATAGAAATCTTGAAAGAAGGAATGACACTGCAGTAAATAGCACATGTGAAAAGGCTAGATTAAGACGAGGGGAAGAGATCAAAATACATATCCAGTACAAAGCCCAGACCTAAATTGAACAATGTTAAGTGGCTTAATAGTAACATTTGACAAACAATTGCCGCAAATTGCATAATTTAAATGTAAATGAAAGCTTTAAAAAATACGCAGTTGAGATGCAATGCTGACAAAATGCAGTATCACCTTAGACTTATCAGTTCTTCACGAGTAGGCATCACTCCCCTGTGATTTAGCTGAAAAAAAAATGATTGGTCGGTTCAAATAACCAGAGACATGAGTTATACTCGAGCAGCACTTTTGACCGAACAAATTAAGATGCTCTAGTAGCTGAATTTTTATAAAAATAAAGAAGCATCAGGTTCCACCCTTGAGCTCCTAGTCTCCCACATTCTGTATAGCACATAGCATGCAACATGAATAATCAGTTAAATTTGAGGCAGCGGTACCTTATACATGCATGCAACGAAATTGGACTGGTTCATAGATTTCTTTGGCAGCATTAAGTCGAACACATTAGTAACACCACAACACCTCAACACTGCAGCAGGATCTAGCCGATCAGGATGGCAAGGTACACTATTAACACTATTCTCGTAAATACAAGAAAGGAAATGTTCTGCTCTGCTGTTTTAAATACATGGGCAATTCTAGGCAGCATCAATCAAATTCGCACATCGCCGCAGGTGGTGCGGGTCCAGGGAATGGGGAATAGGTGAGGAGCGAGGCGAACCTGAGGATCAAGAACGGACCACGAGGTCGACCATCGCTGCCAGAAGATGCCGACGACGAATCGACGACTCAAGTGGGGTTTTCTGGTGTCGCTACGGGCCAGCGGTCATGGAGGAACGGCGGCGCCCGGCACTTAAGACGGCGATGTGGGGACGGGAAACGGATTTGATGGGTCATCGTGTGACCACCTCACGATGACGAAGCAGAATGGGAATGGACGAGATGACGGAGAGGCGTCACCCTTGACACAATGCCCTTGATATGACGCGGGGAGGCGGCGATCTGCTGGCGGAAGAACAACGGTGGTCGGTGCCTGAGATGACGACGTGGTGGGGACGGGAATCGGCGCGATGGAGGGAGGAGGGGATCTCATTCGACGGCGGTGGTGCTTGAGGGTGGTGGAAGCGGCGGCAGGTCAGGGAGGCACGGCGAGGAGGAGGAGGACGACGACGACGACGAGGGGCTAGGGTTTCCACTCCTGTATCCTCTGTTTCCATGGATGGAGGCGGTGGCGTTTTGGGGAGAGCGAGGGGGGCGGGAGGCGAGGAGACAGGCGGAGGTAGGTGCCGCAGGCGGTGCAGGGCGGCGCCGATGGTGTGGTGCCGCGGTGGATTGAGGCGGCGGACCGGTGGAGGGGATTCGCGACGAGGAGGATGAGTCGTGGCGAGGGGGGGCGGCGCGAGCTTTTTTCTGTCCCGCTGATTGTGGATCGCGATCCGTAGGAATCGCGCGTGGGTGGTGCGGAGGAGGAGCTTGTCGCTCTGAAGCGTGTCTACGTATCTTTCTATGTTGGGTGACACGTCTACGTTGGCTTCACCATCATCACTATAAATTTTTTAAGTAGTAGAGATAGACACATTGATATGTGTTTAGTGTCACTGTCATAATCGCATTCACATGTCCGTCATGTTCTCAACCAATGACACGGACGGTATAATGTAATTATTTAAATTATATTAACAAGAAAAAATTAAAGTGCAATACTTCGCCCATCCATCATGGATAATTACATCATATTATCTGAAATGAGAATAATTTAAAGTAAGGTTCAATTAAGAATCGTTCAACAATCTCATTTATATGAGTTTAGAGAAACAAGTACAACAGCAACTAAATGATGAGGCGATTTCTCAAGATATGTCCCATTGCTAACTTTTTCAGAATAGGTGAAATTTTTGTATAATCTGAAAAAGTGATTCAGATCCATGTGAGCCATATCATGCACCTTCCAACATCTCTCTCTACTTAAATAGAGATGTTTAGAACAAGATTCACTCAAACTTTTAAATTATAATAAGTTTTATTTGGTCATCACTACAAGTTTATACTCACTGTTTCATATTACTTTATTGTTCTAGCATTCAATTTTTGTATGAAATACATATCGTACTTCTCACATTCAAAAGCACTTAACAGGTAGGGAGCATATCCTATACACATAAGTTTCTCGTGCACACTCCATGCACACCAACTATCAAATGTCACATAACATTTTAAAAAAATTAGCCGCATACTTTCAATAGTACTACACATATATATAAAATCTTATCTTGAAATTCATTATATTTTAGCCGTATCAAAACAGTCAAAATTCTGACAGTTTTTTACCTCAAAACTGTCAGAATTTTGTCTTTTTGTTACGTCTAGAATATAATGAATATCAATATGAGACTTTGTAGATATGTGAAATACTATTAGGAGTAAATGTACAATTTTTTTTAGAACTTTTTCGTGACATTTACTAGTTGGTGTGTATGGAGTGTGCACAGAAAGTTTGTGTGCATAGAATATGTTCCCTCTACGATTTTTTTAGTGCAGTCATACATCAAACCAGTTGCAACCCTCATCAGCTCATCTCAACTAATCAGAGTTAATTCTTGCTTTCGAGAACAATTGGATGTACTTAATGAGGTAACAACGTTTTGTGTGAGATTTACTACAATCGCAATTAATTTGAAACAGAGAGAGTAGTGATAAAGTGAGCCTATGTATTAAGTTTAGAAGATTGTCCTAAGGTGATGAGTTTAGTTTAACACTTGTAAAGATCATTGGCTTTTATATAACTAGAGGATACCCCGCGCGTTGCTGTGAGACTTGGTTAACATCAATTTGTTACATAGGAGGTACAATCTTAAGAATAAACAGAAGAAACAAATAGCTTTTTTGGAGAAATTTTTTTTAGCAGCCCTATCCAAAATTTGTAGATAATTTAGGTAACACATATTAATTGAAAATGTGTTTAGCCATAAAGCTCTTTTATATGGACTGATGGGCTGAATACAAGTAGATGCGTGTGGAGATAGGCCAATGTGTTCATGTGGGCCACATTTGGCACTGAGGAGGCGAAGAGACTCACCCGGTGACTAATGGGTTGAGCTTTATGCTGCATTCCATCCAACGTCTGAGAAGCGATCTAATGCATTCATCCAACGGTTCACAATTTGATGACGACGTGGAGCACGAGGTTTGAGCTTTTGGCCTTAACTTTATAGAAAAAAGGATCTAATCAACTTTTTTAAGAAAATATAATCTAACAAATTTGCGGTATTATATATGATAGTTTTTTTTCTTTGCATATCATTTCTCTCGAAAAACTACGCATTTGTCCAATTATTGAAGGCTAAAGTTTTGAAAGTATGACCAAATATAGTTCTAAGTATCAATACCTATGACAGTAGATATATTAGGTTTACCGGTTCATGTATACAGTAATGATCTATTGTTATAAATCTTGATTAGTCTACAGTGCCGTAGCTAGACAGCAGGAACCACAAATAGCACATATATAAAAGTTTGCCTATAAATTACATCTTTGATTTACTATTTTACTTCGTTCGTTTTTTACACTGCTTATTAACTGTAGCTCAAATGATCAGAGCCGTTAATTTCAATCTAACAATTGCAAGATGCATAAATTTCCCGCTGGAAAAAAAAGGGGAATTTTTAATTCTGAAATTATAAAATGTGATTAAGTATAGCTACCCCTTCCATCCTAATAACAACCAAAATTTGACAGAAATGTTAATAGACGTTTTTTAGTTTACCTTCTGAGTAAATTTCACGAGATTACAGATATTAGATTTTACCTTTTTAGTTTACACTCAGTTACATTACATAAAAAGTAGATTTTACAACAGCTTTTTTTCTTTAGATTTATGATTTTTTATATGTTTAACCTTTTTTTTATTTCATTCAAAACGGGTTGTATATATTGGTTGAAAATTCTGTAAAATTTGAAGCTCCAAATCTGTAGAAAGATCAATAGGTAGTACCGTATTTTTATTGGCATATATAGAGGCAAATAAAATATAAATTAAGTTTAGTTTAGTGTAAAACTCCTAACAATTAGATTTTCTTAATATATAAGCAGGAAGATGGGCATTGTATCTGAGATTTAAAAAGATGAGCACTGTATCTAAGATTTAAAAGGGAAGATTGAATTGTAGCATCTAGCATGCTTACCACATAGGAGTTGAGCGTCCGGCATGATTCGGCCCACATGATTGGGCTCGTGTCAGAGCATTTTGGTCGGCCCAGGTAGATAGTGCGTTATCACGCGAGAGATTGAGAAGCGCGCAACCATGCGAGGCCAAGCATCAGAAAGTCCTATGAATAGGTTCGAATAGATTTGTTGTAGTCTTGCTTTGAATGAAATAAAGAAGCAAATTGCATAGATTATCTTTTATGGATATTGACTTAACTACCTGTATCTATTATGGTGTCATATTTTTTAAAAAAGGTCAAATCTTATAGCAACTATAAGTATCACATAGTGAGAAAAAAATGACCACAATTGAACATAAAAATATAAAAATATGATACTTTAATATTAAAGAAAATTGATGTTGTGGTGGTTATTATTATTATTATTATTATTATTATTATTATTATTATTATTATTATTATTATTATTATTATTATTATTATTTATTCGGGTCTATCGGACCATAATTAATCAGCATGTGTTACCATAAGTCCATATCCTAACACGTGAACACCTCGTGAGAATTGCTAAATAGATCGATACAACCATGCCCATCCAGAGACAATAAAACTATGGTGGTGTTAAATTTATATCGGATGTTTGGATAATTAAGTATTAACATAGGCTAATAATAAAACTAATTGCATAAATAAGAAAAAAAATTTTAAGCCTAATTAATCTATAATTAGCACATATTTATTTTAGCATCACATATGCTAATAATGGATTAATTAGGCTCAATAGATTCGTCTTGCGAATTAGTCCAGAGTTATAGAATGTGTTTTTTCATTAGCCTACGTTTAATACTTATAATACTGTCTAAATATCCGATGTGATAGGGACTAAAATTTAGTTCCTGGATCCAAACACCATCTATGATAGGCTTAGCATAGCACAGGCCTAATGGGTCATGGCTAATAGACAACTCATTTTTAATTGTGCTAGAGAAAAAAAAAGGGTAAACTACAGTTTGGGCTACTCATTCTTATATATTTTTTATATTGTACCATTCTTCTATTAATTTTCACATAATAATAGCCATTTTACCTTTCATTTGTACTTAGACGGTCCTTTTTCTAATCCATCTCTAAGTCCGACGGCACTACTACTGCTCCACCTCCAAATCCAATGACTGCTACTGTTTCCACGCTAGTTCTCTCCCTTTTTCTTTCTTCCCCTCGAGATATAGCTGGGGAGTTGCTGGATCCAATAAGGAGGAGCCCGGATTAACTTCTCTGCTCTCCAACTGTCGGTTTCTACCTCCCTGAGTCCCTGCTAGTCCAGCGTCACCATCCTCAACGGCAACCATAGCAACAACGTGCATGATGAAGGGGAAAAGATTATACACGTTGGTGGCTAGAGGATGTGGTTACACATGCAGAGACGGACGGGATATACAACGGTGGCTCATGGAGAGGGAGCTATGATGGCAGTGCGAGGAGGAGAGGAGCAACAACTAGTGGGTGCTGGAGGAGTTTGTTGTCATCACATATCCACAATCGAGTACTACTGACATGTGGATCATTAGTCATCACAAAGAATGAGTAATATAGCTGGCTTTATATGAAAACTTTTTGGGACATAGTGGTTCAAAGTGATACTGGACCGATTTATCTCTACTATTATAAAAATTGAAGATATTTTTGCCGGTATTTTGGTACGTCATCCGAGCATGAGTCGGCTTTTAAGTTTGTTCATTTTTGAAAATACATATGCGTATTTGAATCGGTTTTGCTAACTTGAGACGATCGGACTCCTAATTATAACTCTTGATTTTTTTTAAAATATATATCATCCAAACTAGTTCTCACAATAGATTTCACCTTAACTAAAACGTATAACAATAATAAATTAAAATAGCCTTTACCGTTGCAACGCACGAGTAGTTTTTCTATTGTATATAAAAAAAAGAAAGAGATGAAATCTTACACCCTGTCTAGCACAACTCTTGATACAACATTTTGTTAGAGCTGAGGTATTTTTCTAATTCTACCCATGTACGGATTTGGATCTAATTATGTTAATAATAATTGGATAAATTATTTTGTTCCTGTTTTCTGAAATTCAAAATTTAAAATTAATACGTTGTATCACACAAAATTTAAATCAGTCGTGGCTATGCCACCTTGTCCAAAAATCATTGCGAGTCGATAGCATCTCCCCCGTCCCCTCCGCGTCAAAGGAAAATCTCCCGTCTTCGTCTCCGCTCCCTGCGCCCGCGCCGATCTCCATCTCGCGAGCACAGCAGCCGCGCCGTCGTCCTCGTGTGAGCGTCCGCATCCTCTTTCTCATTCATCTCATCTCATCTCGCTCTCCAGTTTTCGTGCGTGCGTGCGTTAACCCTAGCTTATCTTCTAGATCTGGAACAAGCTTTTCTCTTGATTTCATAGCCTTAAACTTATAATACTACAAGTAACAGTTTGTGTTTCTTTCCCCCCCAAAAGTTTGGGGGGTTCAAGTCAACTGAACTGAACCCCAGTATCCCAAGTTGGATCCGCCCCGTCACTGCTTTGCATTGTCCCGCAAATGTCGCTCTGTTGGGCGGATGAGTCGCACGCTGTCGAGTGTCCACCTTTTGATTTGGTGTCGTTCATCTATTGGTGGTGAATTCGCTGCGATGTTGTTAAATCTCTTGGCTTTTGACCAAGTGGATGGGGCGGATGTTGATAGTTAGTGTTTTTTTTTACTTGATTTCATCTTGACTATCTGTTATCCGATTTGGACACTGAAAGAAAAAAAAGAAGTAAAATGGGTTTATGTAGCTGTTTATGAAATGGACAACATATATATTTTTAGTGGTTCGATTTGATAAGGGTATGATGTCATTTATACCCTTGTAGTGCATCACTTTTACGTTTTGATCTAGCAATTACCTTTTTTTTCCCTGATATATTGGATGCTTTCCTATAGTGGAGGTAAAATTACATTTGACAAATAATCCTGCTCAGGCTGATTCGTTGTGTTCCTGTTGATGCAGTAACTGTCTGAAATGGACTTCTTTACCGAGTATGGTGAGGGGAACAGGTATAAGATAGAAGAGGTCATAGGAAAAGGGAGTTACGGTGTAGTATGCTCCGCGCTGGATACTCATACTGGTGAGAAAGTTGCTATCAAGAAGATTAATGACATTTTTGAACATGTATCTGATGCTTCTCGGATACTTCGTGAAATCAAGTTGCTCCGGCTACTGCGACACCCAGATATCGTGGAAATAAAACATATTTTGCTTCCTCCGTCGAGGAGAGAATTCAAGGACATTTATGTTGTTTTTGAACTCATGGAGTCTGATTTGCACCAAGTTATAAAGGCCAACGACGACTTGACTCCAGAACACTACCAGTTTTTCCTCTATCAGTTGCTTCGAGGATTGAAGTACATACATACAGGTAATTGGTATGTTCTCACATGAAAATTTGTTCCTTTTCATTGTCAAAAACATGGTTCAGGGGGTGGTCTTCTTGCAAGTGAAGGCATAAGACATCTGTCATCATTTTTTTTGTTGGTAAAAACTTTTCTACTTAATTCAGTAATGTTCTAATATTTCAAGATGGAATGTTTATCACCTGTGTTAACGAGATAAGGAAGTGGGGAGGCTGACTGACTGAGGGTAAAGGGTGGTAGTAGTTGTGTAGAGCTGGAGGCAGGCCCTGGAAGGTAGAATAAAAAGGGAAGGATGTGGGAAGTAATAAATAGGTCCCCTCCCTCCGTAGGCTTATGGCAACAAGACCAATCCGCTCGATCCACTAATAAAATAAGTTGGAGACTACTAATCTGCCAAATCTGCTGTAGCTTTCCCAATGCCTGGGGGCTCGGCCGCGAGAGAAGAGGCAAACCACGCGATCAGCACCACGACAGAGTAGTAAAGATTTCATCGAAAACTTACAGCCGCTTGTCAAACAAAGGCTAATAGAAAAAAGAGTACAGGTATGACAGGCATAAAATCCACGATTGGGTTGAAAATGGCATAAGCTTCGGGCAATTTGGCGGAGAAAAAATTAGTCAGATAAATAACAGAATTAAAACATCGTTGTGAGAATTCTTAATTCATGAGTTGTAGGGGAGACGTATTTATGATGAAGTAAGGCCCATCTGGCCAATTGTTGCCTGTTGCTGTAGAGGAACCCAAAGCAGCGCCAAACCTCACTAATTGACGCACACATTATTACAAAATCTAGGGAAATACACCAAATTAGTTACATCAAACTGAAAAAACAAATCCTTGAATTGCATCAGCATTAATACCATTATCTAATTCATCATGCTTAAGTGCTTGAAATAGTTTGCTTAGAGCCAGTTTCTACAATAACCAGACTCGTACCAAAGCAGATAGCCAGATTGAGAGCTTCAATACATGTAATTGCTTCTGCTTGTAGCACATCTTGTAAATTCATTGAACTCCCAGCTGCCATTGTTTGTTTCAGCATAAAAAGAGCCATCAAGGTTTATTCGCAGCATCATGCTCAATGGAGGTACCCATTTACCTGGAGGCTTCTCTATTGAAGAATTTATAGTAGGATAGACATGTTCTTTGAACTCATAGATCTACCAAGTTACTTGATGAACCACTTCATCACTGGTTGGAAAGCTATCACCAGAGTTAACCTTATTGCGAGTTGATCACCAGTACCAAAGTAAAATTATCACTTTTAATCTAAGGTCTTCCTGTAACAAGAATAGTTACTAACATGTACTCTCTCCATTGAGTCATAGAGCACATGCATACGTCAAGATTCAAACATTGTGATGTTTGATGACATGAATGATACTCAGTTTTGTAATTTAAATGTACATTGGTTCATATTCCTCATAGTTTAATTTTTTAGTTCACACCAGGTCAAACTGCATGATATAAAAATCTAGAGGATGTAGCATGCAGAGTCTGTGAGCTACTAATACAAAGTTATTAATGTAGCTGCTTCAACAAATCAATCATAGGTGCCGTCAAGCTGTGGAGTGTGCACTTAAGCAATAAGCAATTTAAAATTACCAATGGTAGTTGCCACATTACTGTCAAGAACAATGAGACAGATTCTATTGTTTCATATTAGTTGAACAAGTCGATTCAAACAAACATGTATCATTTTTTTTCTTTTGCACATGGAAAGCTGAAAGTAGAAATGTGGCAGGAGTTGGTCTAACTTTCTCTACTTATGTGAAATAAATTATTCAATTTATTTTTGTTACAGTAGCCTGATATGACTGCTCCATCTCATTATTCAATATATTTTGTTATACTAGAATTTTACTGATATGACAGCTGTCTTTCATTATTTGTTTACTGCAGCAAATGTGTTTCACCGAGATCTTAAACCAAAAAATATTTTGGCAAATGCTGATTGTAAGCTCAAAATATGTGATTTTGGCCTTGCAAGAGTTGCTTTCAGTGATACACCAACTGCCATCTTTTGGACGGTATATCACTTTTCCCCCAACTATTTCTTTATGTCCTCAAAGTTTCTTATAAGCATCTATTTCTTGTATTTTTAGGATTATGTTGCAACAAGGTGGTATCGTGCACCTGAACTTTGTGGATCTTTTTTCTCTAAGGTTAGTCACCTTCTTAATATGTTGTAATTTTTTTATTTAAATCATGGTATTTCCAAGAATACCCTTGTTTCCATTTCATTATTGTTGTTATATTTTTCTCTTTTACTGAAGTTAAATTCACACTAAAACACATGGATGATGGATGAAACTATAAAAATAAAATCCCAACTGGGCCATGGCATTCAATTAAGTTGAGAAAAATCCTCCCAAACGTGGTGCACGACTGGTGCACTCAAACCTCCCACGGGGAGCACACTTCTTCCAGTTCCTGTGAGGGGGATTATTTTTGTGTGAAGCCCGGTTCGAACCTGGGTCGGCGGCTCTTCTACTGAAGGCTCTGCCACTCCGCTACAAGCACGTTCATTTCCTTCTTTATATATTTCTATTAAATGATGTATTTCTTTCTCTTAATCTAAGTGCAGTAGTATTTCTAATAAAGACCAAACACATAGATGTGCCAATCTGCTATTCTGCTATCGGTTTTGTTCTAATTATTGTGTTGCCACTAGCTGCTTGCAAAAGTCACCAAAACGCCACTGCCATTAAATCGAATTGACATGATTAGGTCAATTTCTATTGACCATTTATGCACATGTGCCCTTCGAAAATCATAAGAGAAAAAGGAGAATCTAATTATGGCCTACTGCTCTGCCAATGGATTGCAGCTTCCATGTCCATTTTGTTGGCTATGGTGTGACAAGGGCAGAAGCTGAGGTCAAGCAGCCTGTCAGTGATTTTTTTTAATGAAATTGTTCATCTGATTTTGGTTTTCTATTCTTGACAACCGATAGTATGTATTGGTACCATATTGTGAATTGAGCATTTGAATGAAATCCTGCAAATCAATCCAGTAAATAGGGGTGCTGATGCATTGATGGGCACCACTATCCCGTTGCATGGGAAATATATAAGAGAGATGGAGAGCATGAGAGAGATAAGAGAGGAGATGATGATTCAGGATACCTCAGTCCTGTCAGTGGCTATGTCAGTAGGTTTATATTAAAATTTAGGATCTAGACAAGACACATGACAAGTTTAGGAGTCCATACGGGGAGCTAGCTGACCCATCACAACAAGTTGAAGGACAGCTAGTACATTTTACTTCTTTTAATACAATATCACCTTTTTCATTACTGACGATGTCCTGTACTCCTGTTTGTTGCTCTTGCAATGAAATGCTGTCTAGTTCCAGTTGCTGGCTATATTTTTCTTTGTACATATAATACCTGGAGTATCGGTGAACCTTATACTGTTCAAATTCTTGCAGTACACACCAGCAATAGATATATGGAGCATCGGTTGCATATTTGCAGAACTTTTAACAGGAAAACCTCTTTTCCCCGGGAAAAATGTGGTGCATCAACTTGATATAATTACAGATCTTTTGGGGACACCTTCTACAGAAGCAATATCTAGGGTAAGTATGTGTCGCCATACATAAGTGTTTTATGCCGACTAATTTTCTAATGGTTGGAGTTACATGTACTCTTTATGCACTAGATTCGAAATGAGAAGGCCAGGCGATATTTGAGCAGTATGAGACGCAAAAAGCCTATACCATTTACTCAGAAGTTCCCAAATGCAGATCCACTTGCATTACGTTTGTTGGAGAGAATGCTATCTTTTGAGCCCAAAGATAGGCCAAATGCTGAAGAGGTACAACATCATCCCTTTTTATTTTATTTTTAATCATGGTAATCTAAAACAACGAAAGATAATGTATTGTACATATTTTCAGGCTCTTGCCGATCCTTATTTCAGAAACATAGCAAATGTAGATAGAGAACCTTCAGCACAGCCTGTGACAAAGCTGGAATTTGAGTTTGAAAGGAGGAGGATTACAAAGGAAGATATAAGGGAACTCATCTATAGAGAGATTCTGGAGTATCATCCAAATATGTTGAGGGAATACCTTGAAGGGACTGAGTCAGCTGGTTTCATGTACCCTAGGTGCAATGATTTTTAACTACAACATGCTTCACCAAAGTGAAGTGCCTCATGCAATTTCAGAGTATAATTTAATGGTTGATTGTTTGCAGACAGACCAGGTCATATTGGACATGCTACTAGCCTTTTGTTTTCTTATCGTTAATGTCTGCATGTGCATAAACAAGGCATGCTCTTTACACATTTTGTTCTGTCAAGGTGTCGTGTCATTTCTTTACACTATTAACTAAACTCGGTTAGGTGTTTTTGCATGGTGTGTATTGTCTATGTAAGGTCGATTTCTTATTTATAGCAAAATCAGTTTTGATGGTTATTTTTGTTGTCAAAACTCCGTCTATCTTTCACTGTGCTTCCCTCAGTTGGAATTTTGAGTAACAAAATAGAAAGAAAAAACCCTTATAAACTAATTGGTACACCTGAATAACCTGATTCTGGTGGGCTTACACTGAACTATTGCATTGTCTTTGCAGTGCGGTAGATCATTTTAAAAAGCAATTTGCATATCTTGAAGAACATTATGCTAAGGGATCAACAGCAGCTCCACCTGAGAGGCAACATAACTCTTTACCAAGGTAATGTTTCTATAGTTTCGTCTATATGTCTAAATTATCTTGTAAAAAAAATACGGCTTAAATTAGCAGGTAGCACTTGATCATTTGTTGACTTTCTACGATTCCGTAACAGACCTTCTGTGTTATATTCGGATGACCGTCCACAAAACACAGCCAACATCGCCGAGGATCTTTCAAAATGTGTACTTGGAGATAATACACAAAAAATGCATCAAGGTTCTGCTTCTGTTTGTGCAAATAGAGTTCCTCAAGGTAACACATGAAGCTGCTATGAAGTTGATGTAACATCATATATAGTAGCTGATTTATTATTACTGCACCTCAATAGCTCCATCCAAATTTCAATAAAAAAAATAGCTCCATCCAAATTTTCACCGTATTTTGTGACAAGCAGATGACATCTGATCCAACAGATGTATGTTGTGTACTAAATTCTTTTGGTGACAAATGTTTAGAAAGAGCCCAAAGTGATAAATACTTAATGGTTCTGCTCTGTTGTCATACAGAGGCTGAGCAATCTGTCATATTGTGGTTGCTCCACCAGTCCACTAGGCCATGCAAGTACAGAAGCAAACGATTACCGTGCCAAGGGCCACCATTCAGTCGTGCACAGCTGTGTCAGTCTCACAATTTGAGAATCAGCAAACGCAATAGTACATATGGATCCTTCCTTTGGATCAGCTCTGAGTCACATAGTAATATTAAACTTTGTGGTGCAAAGTTCTTTTAAATTTGACTGACCAATCTGGCCATTAAACTCTCGGTCCTTTTTTATATCTGTTAATTAACGGCTTCAGTTTGTCCTTGTTTTGCACAAAGGCACAACTGGTGTCCATAAGTTAATCTAAGTTAATGATGTTGGCAAATATTGATTCACGAGTAGTAAATCAGCTACAAGAAAACTAATATCCTGAACCATTCCTCTTAAAATGGAATCTTTCTAATACTGTTGTTTTTCTTTTTGACTTAAAACAGCAGGAGAGCCTCCTCCTGCACTATATTAATATATAGATAATATTTACACAATATTAATACTGTTCATTTTATAAATATTTTAGCAGGAAGATTGTGAGTAACTCTATGCAAATCACTTTGTATGGCAGGTGGTGCTGCAAGACCTGGTAAAGTTGTTGGTTCTGCGCTTCGATATGGTAACTGCTCAACATCTACTGCTGAGCGATATGAGCATCGACGAACCGATAGAAACCCAGCATTGGCTACTAACACTGTTTCTCCCCGAGGCTCTTACCCCTGAAGAAATCCATCCTGCAAGACTGAAACAGGTGATTCTGAAAGGATCGACGTGAACCAAGCTGGGCAACCAAAGCCATACATACCAAACAAACTACCTGCTACTGTTGATGGCCGGAGCGCCCACTGGTAGGCAACAAGGTATGTGTGCGCAAATGAAACAGCAAATCCTTTGCCTTACCAAGGTTCCGAGGCATCGGCGCGGATTACCATTTCTAAGTTGTTACATGCTGACACATTCAAAGATACTATTCTGTACAGAGTTGTATTAATTACAGATCTTGGTATGCTCTAGAAGACTGAAGACTAAAGTACTATAGAAATATATTTCATATCCTGCGTGATAGGCTGCTAGTTTCCGTTCTTTTTGGATCGGTTGCAAAAATACCCACAGCAGAAGCTTACACGGTATCTACTACAGTTCATGGTATACGCATAGTAGTAGGGATTACAACTTCTGACTCGACTCTGTAGTTCATCACTTTGTTCTTAAAGCTGGTGACTTCACATCGTCTGATTGTTGATTAAACGTGGAAGTTTTGAAGCCCTGGAGTATCTTGGAATGCTTCTAGTAAGCTGTCATTCAAATGTAATATTTAACTATATCATTTTGTAGACTTTTCAACACTATTAGCTGGGAAGATTATGTTAATTTGAGATGCTTTTCTCTCCCCCTCCTTTTGATGTGATATGGAGTTGTCTCATGCTCAGCTTTTCTTGAAAGCATATGAAGATCAAATGTGCAAGTTCATCTTTACCTGCATACCCTTTTCCTGATGCCTGCCATCCTTATGATCTAATGGTTTGCTTACCAGTGCCAACACATGCAAAATTCATCCTTATTTTCAATCTGTCTACAGTGAAATAATTGAAGGAATGGATAAATGGAACTCTTGGAGGCGACGTAGTACGGGTTCTATTTGTCTCCACATAATGTGACATTACCAATAGAGGATGGGAGGAGTATCCTTTCCAGTTTCTACGTGTGCTATTTTCATTGACTGCTTATTCACGCTCGATTCTGGGGAAGCTCCCGATGAACATCTGTGGAAAGGCGGTCACATGCTCGCAACCGTTCGCCTTGAGAACAGAGAGCACGAACCCTGCCACCACCCGAGAGCACCCTTCTCCGTAGATGCCTGCTGCATCGGCAATGGCGCCACCGGCAGTGGAGCTTCACTCAGTGAACTCACGAGCAGGAGCCCCTTTGGCCGGTAGCTCGCCGGGCAAAGCACCCAGCCAGTCCAACGCAAGGCGCAGGACATGGATAGCCTGCACGGGCGGCCGATGCAGCTTCATCGCATAAACGAGTAGCCTCGGTACCGGACCGCCTTCATAGCCAGTGGGGTACGGGACCTTGTGGTGAACCATTTCTCCATCCATTGGCGGCCCCACTTCAGCATGAAGGCCGAAATCAGCCATAGGTCAGCGCACTCTAGCCGAAAGTTAGTTGACGCTGCCGTAGATAGTCTTCTTTGGCCCCGCAGGCGTCGCCACCATCTTCGTGAATGTTGGAGGCATGTCACGAGGGCCTTCGACCGAAGATGCCGAAACCATCACACTTGCGAAACGCTGCTTGATGATCAAGGAGTTCGCTTGGGGCGAAGCAGTGGGGGCGTAGTCATGAGGATTCGCCACCTTGTCCACGGGACTTGTCGCCAAGCTTCTGTCAGGGGCGAAGCCGTCGGGCTAATCTGGAGGGGTTCGCCCATGAGCCAGACGCCTTTGCCAACAGGCCCAAGAAGGCCATTCACTGTACATGGGTTGACCCAAAGGCCCACTCAGAAGGCCCAAGAGGCGTATAGACTTCGGCCTAAGGAATACAGGGGCAACTTTCGCCAGGTTGATCTGCAAGGTCTTTTGCTTGCAGCTGGGGTGGAATGTCGAAGCTTACGTTGACGACATTGTCGTTAAAAGCAGGAAAGCTTCCGACCATGTGTCCGATTTACAAGAAACCATTGCGTTTGGCCGGAATCGAGCTGAATTCGGAGAAGTGTGTTTTTGGTGTTCGGACTAGTTGGGATTTCTTGTGTCCGAAAGAGGTATAGATGCCAACCCAGAAAAGATTGATGCTATATTGCAAATGCAGCCACCAAAGAGCGTACGAGAAGTACTAAAGTTCACGGGGCGAATTGAGGCTCTCAGCTGATTCTTATCAAGAGCAACCAAATGATGTTTGCCATTTTTCAGAATTCTCTGAGGGCTGGTGTCACATCCTGATAAATTCATCTTGAGTTAAAAATCGTTCTTTAAAAGGAATGATAGAATTAATTAAAATTCAAAAGAAATAGGAAAACATTAAAATATGTATGATAAAAAATCAAAAGTGGCCCAGAGTATTTTTCTTAAATTCTCCTTGGTATAAAAGGAGCTCTAAAATTTTACTTGAATTTTCAGAGCACCGGAAATATTTATTAAGCAACAAAAATAATTATCAGAGCTTATTAAAAATAAAAACCTAAAAACAATCCTCCTTTTCCAAGTCTGGCCCAAAGTTCCCCTCCTCTCCCTCGGCCCGTGGCCGAAGTCCTCCCTCATTCCCTTCTCTCTCGGGCCTCCCCATGCCCCGGCCCACTACCCTCCCTCTCTTTTTCCTCTCCTCTCTCTCCCAGGCCGCCCCTCCCTCCGCTCCTCCTCCCGGTCTGCCCTGGTCTAGGTCGCCCCGCCCCTCCCACCTGGGCCGCCTCCCGGGTTCGCGGTCGTCACCGAAGGTTCGGAAGGCTTTTCTCTCTGAGCAAGACAAGTCGCATCATCCTTGAGCAGATTGAATCCCAGTTTACAAAATTACTTTATTTTTAATTATTGCATTACTACTTTATTTAAATTCTCGCGCTATCACTGTTTTATTTAGCTTTCCTATTATTCCTTGTTATAGCCTTATCATTTCTATTGTTATAATCACCTTGCTCACCCTAGGAAAATATAACCCCAACTATTCATGGTTCCACTAGTATGAATTTAGGTAGATGCTTCGCTAATTAATTAGGCAACACTAGGTGGTTTTATAACTTTAGACTGTGGGAATTCTCATATCAGTTTGACATTATAAAATGGTTGGCTTATGTTGGAATTGGACATACACCTCCCCTCTATTCAAAACCCCCAATATGGTTTTAGGCTGGCCTCGAGGTGCATGGTTTTGATAGTAGCACCTCGGCCATCATAAGGACCGGTCTTCGGGCCTCAGTTGCAAAGCACTACCGTACTTCTACATGTCTAATGGGTAAGGCTTAGTTTGTAGCTAAGTCTGGTAACGAACAAAAGGGCATGGGTAGAGATGGATGAAGTCAGGACCGATGGATATCTCTGAGGCAAATGAAGGCTACATGGGAGGTTTGTTCCAGTAGTCGAGATGTCGTGGCACAGGACAGGCATCCGGGTGGTTTACTCCCAAGGGATGGTCCTGATGCCGTGGGGCTCAACCATAACCTACTTGTCCCGGGATCTTCCGGCCATAGGCGGGCGTTGCGTCAGTACTTTTGTTCAAAGCTAGGATGGGTGAAGAACTATGCCACGATCTTGGCTTTTTCGGGTACCTTTCTGGTTCGATGATTCATGGCTGACATGATGTCAAGTTTGTGTCTTGTGGGTAAAGATGTATACCTCTGATCAGAGTATAATCTATTTGAATAGCAATGCCCTCGGTTATGGGCAAGCCTAGCAATGTACCCAAGTTAGTTGTTTCTCTCTTAAAACTTGGTTAATCAACTAAAACCTGGAATGGTTGGCCTGGGTTGGCTTGGGACGAGCTGAGACCTGGTTTAGGTTGCCAGTTCGGTCTAAATCATCGTAGGCCTTGGGTTAAGGCAGGTTCCTGTGGGTTCACGGCCTTGATTAATAATATTGTGTAGCCTCAGGATCGAATTTATCAAATAGCTTTGAGCAACTAAAGTGGTTTAGAAAGTTGTTTTACCGCAAAACTTAACCCTATATTATTACTCCTTGTACCACATTGCATTAATCATGCATCTCCCGGTGTGACTTGCTGAGTATAGTGGTTGTACTCATTCTTGCTCAATATTTCCCCCTCCTTTAGTAAGAGAAGTTTTGGAAAAGAAATCCTAGGTGGAGTCTTGGCTTATACTCCAGTTGAGCGCCTGTGAAGATGGAGCCGTAGGCCTGCTAGTCCACTGCTATTTATTTTTGTTTGTCAAGCCTGAAGTGCCTTTGTAATAATATAAATATTATCGATATAATAAATATGTGTCTTTCCTGGGACGGAGATCAATGCACTAGCGTTCGGAAAAGGCATATTTCCCGAGTGCGACAGACATGGTATCAGAGTCATCTCGACTATAGGTTAAGCCAAGTGGGTAAAACCTAAGAACATATTTTATAAACAAAACTATTTGCGAAAGTTCCTTTTTCCTACTTTCCGCTGTGCTATTTGCAAAAATGTTTACTCTCTTCTTCCTTCTTCGGATTTCAATTAGTACTAGATGGTTAGCTCTGCAAAGAAGGAGAAGTCATCAGTTGTCTGCCGAAGCTCCAGAAGACTTCAGGATCTTCTAGCGAAGTGAAGGAAGCAGTGAAGCCAGTCGTGGAGCTGGAGTGAAGCTCTTGGAGAACCAGTCGTCGAACCTAAGCCGTCCTCTAGGGTAGGGCCATTAGTCGCATGTTCCCTTGCTTGTGTGTGTAGCACGCAGTTTGCATTGGGGGTTTGTGATGTAACCATGCTAGGTTGTTTGCTTAATCAACTTGTAGAATAAGTATAACAGACATCATATCAGTAAAAGAGTTAGATCTGTTAAGGTCATATCCTTAGATTATGATCTGTCTCTCTCCTTCGTTTTCCCTCTATTGCTCTCCAAACCTTGCAATAGATGGTTGATAATGAGAAAGGCAAGAAGGTCAGAAGGCAGGACATGGGTGCCTCAAGCTCCAGAGTGAATGAATCAGCAGACACCAGTTGTGTGGCAGTGGTCCAACACCTGATTAACCAGAACAAATTGCTTATAGAGCTACTATAGCGGCGCCAAACACAAATTTTGAACCCGAGTCAAATGCAACCTCAAGTGCAGTTTGAGGATATCCAAACACTCACATCACAAATCAGTGTACTGCCACCATCTCAGAAGGCCCATGATGCCATGCCACCTGAGGACTCAAAAGAAACAAGTATCATCTGCTTTATCTATGATGAACAAGGGCACTATGCTAGGAATTGTCCTTAGCAGAACTATGATTTCCAGCAAACCCGAAAGAGAAAAGCACCCATGCGGATCGAAGATGAAGTCTGTCAGATGACCATTACCGGCACAGAATGGCCTCTCACCGGTAGGACCATTCCAAGAAGTCAGGTTGGACATTTCTTTCGAGGTGCGTAACAGTTGGCCAAACATCTTTTAGCTCATGGCGGCAGAGAGTCTGATAGTGTCTGATTCAGACCAGGCCTCCTCGGATGATGAAGATGAGAAGTCTCCCCAGGTTTCAACAAGATGAAGGGAACTCAAGGCATGCTCTTGCTGTGGTGATCAATTGGACACATTGCTAGCACGTGTATTGCTCCCTGCCCTTATGGTGAAGAAGAGCATCCACCAGGCGAATGTCCTACAAGCAAGATCACTTGTTTCTTGTGCAAAGGAACTGATCATGCACCAAAAGATTGTCAATTCAGTTTTCTGCTGACGAAGAAGATGGCCAACCAACCCGCCAGTTCCAATGGAGAGAAGCATGAAGGCAACGCAATTCCCTGCTAAGACTACAATTTTTGCCTAATTCCATTGCCAAGACAGAAGAATCAAGATGGGAAGAGCAAATCCCGAGTTTGGAAAAATATCCGTTGCTTCAATTGCCATGAACTGGGTCATTTGGCCAACAAGTGCCCCAAACTGAGAAATCCAGTTGACATCTAGTCGACCCGTGCAATGCCCTGCAACTAGAAGCTTGTCCCTCAGTGAATAGTCATCCATGCATCCCAAAGCAGTTCTATAGCCCGAGTTGCAACAGCTCCAACTCCAATGAGTGCACTACCACAACGTGTCAATGCTTTGTTTCAGTCCAATCCACCTGCTAATAAGACCGAGGTCAGTTATAGCGTTGTAGCTTTGGATGTTCCAGTCCAGTAGCCAAGAAACCAAGTACGAGATAAAGAACCTCAGTGCATGCAAATTGCGAGACGAATCTTTTGAGCTTAATTACACCACGATTTGGCAATGTGATGCTACAGTAAACATTTGTGAATGACAGATTAATTAGGCTTAATAAATTCATCTCGCAGTTTACAGGCGGAATATATAATTTGTTTTGTTATTGGGTAAATAGCCAGTTCAGTCCTTTAACTTTTGCTTAGAGGTCAAATTAGTCCTTGATGTTTTATAACGACCAAACAAGTCCCTAAAGATTATCATGCGGCTTAATATAGTTCTTGGACCCACTTAAAATGCCACGTGGACATGCCACATCATTCATGCATGTAAAGTTAACATTTAAATGTCATTTTTTATAAAAAAACAAAGGGAAAAACAAGAAGAAGCAATCATAAAACAAAGGAAAATGCCAAATTTTTTTAGTTACCAATGCTACATCTTTTTGCCAATGGCTGTTTTTTCTCAATAGTTTTTCTTTATTTCCTATGAAAACGTAAGGGTAGAATGGACATTGAAATATTGAATTTGCATGCATAGATGATGTAGCATGTACACATGGCATTTTTAGAGGGTCCAAGGACTATATTAAATCACACAATGGACTTTAGGGACTTGTTTGGAGAATACAAAATGTCTAGGACTAAATTGATCCTTAAGCTAAAGTTCAAGGATCATATTAGTTATTCACCCTTTGTTATTAGTCTACATTTAATACTTCAAATGTGTGTTCGTATACTTCAAAAACTTTACACCCAAAGAACTAAACACACCCTTATTCTAAATGTAAAAATCTCTATCATTAATATATCTGTTATTTTTTTTCAAACGTTAGCTGGTCTCCCTAAAGGAAGTACACCGTAGTTAATTACTCTAATTAATTGTTACTTTGAATTTCACAGTGAAACTAACATATGCTAAATTGATAGTCAAGATGGTCACAACTCCATAGTTATTTCTAACTTATAGCAGATTAGATTTAGAAAAAAAAAAGTTCATGTCAGTTTTAAATGAATAAAGTTCTAAGGTGACAATCCAAGATGGACACAGTTCCATATTTATTGACTATAAATCTAATAAAGAGTACACGTTACCTCATGACATATTTATTATGGGAGTAGCTATATTTATGGCGCCATATTTTTCACCAAAAAATAGTAAGTCCCAAAATTACATATGTAAATCCAAAAATTACATAAGTTTTAAAATTATATATGTAATTATAGTGTAAATAGTATGTAACTATGATCTAACTAACGTGTCATCATCCATACAGGAAAAATCCGATGCTAATTAATAAAAAGAAAGGCAAATGATTAATAACGATAAAAAGGAAAGCTGCATCCCTCAAGCGTTTATCCACCGTATCAAACCATCAACGGCCAGAGATCCGACTGTTTTCAGAAAAAAAAAAATGTGCGACACATACATAGCTCATCCGTATTTAACAAAAAATCTAAATACAATCTCTGCATGGCAGCTTGAGAGCCTCGTTGATGTGCATGTTGTCAGGCATAGCTTGCACTCGTGCCTCGACATGAACCGAGCGAGATTAGTGTGTCCGACGGAGGAAAGCTAATCGAGACGCGACGTGAGAGACTGGCAGTGCGATAACGGTAGCATACGTAAGTGAACCGTTCGATTGAGTTATGGTTTTCGATGAGAAATCAATCAGATCGATGAGAAATAGCAGCTGATCGAGCTGGTTAGGTTTTGAGGCAATGCTTGTTCCAGAGTCTACGTCATTGTTCATCACCAATAGGGATAAGTCATACTCGCTCCTGTATCCCGTTTTCATTGGCGGAGTATAGATCATTGCTTGCCCCCACTGTACAGATCGTATTCAACCTGATCAAACATGACTGCAATAGGAGCGTTTGATGGGCTTTGAAAAGGGCCCACAAAGTAAAAAAAAAATGTAAGCCCACAACGTTAAATTATATAGGATCTACGGTTCTGATTCTAAGATCAATCTAATCAACAGCCAGTTATCTCCTGTTAACGTGAGAGCTCCTAGAAAGTACCCAATTAGTATAGATATAGTTATAGATATAGATATAGATATATAGACGCTAACCCGTGCGTTGCACGGGCTATAGTTATTAATAATATAAATATTAAAAATATAAATAAGTTATGATTATGTTGGTCATCAGATTTTGCTGAATGTTACACGTTTTCAAGTTGGAGTCTTGAAAAGTACATGATTTATACTTTCAACTGTAAAAAGAATATGATTTAATAATTTCGTAAATAATATATGAAATTGTACTCTGTCCAGACCCACGGTTATAGATTGTTCGTGATTTAATCATTTGTAAATTTAGAAATAATACATTTTTGAAGTATCAATTATAACTTTTATGATTTAATAATTCTAAAAATAGTAAATAATACATTTTAGTTGTACATGGTTTGGAGTTCACATAAGTTACAACTTGCTAATTATGAATTTAAAAAATGCAATTAAATTAACAAATTTCTAAATTGAGAGCAAACCCTGTCTTTATGATGTCTGATTTCAGAATTATTATTTTTTTAAAAAATAAAACTAAAGAGTCCATGTTAGTTTCCGGGCCATATTTTAATTTACACGAATTCATATAGATCGAATATCATAGCAATGCAAACCACCTAATCAATGGTGTTAAGATCTTTCTTCCTAATGTGCGAGCGTCCCTGAAGTGCGCAACTAATATTGATTTTAACACAAAATTCTTGATTGATCAAGTCATGGTAATACGATCGACCTAATGAACTACAGATCTTTTAGTTAACGTTTATAGTAAATGTGAGAGCTCTCTGGGAATACCCATAAATACCAATATTATTTGCGAGGGGAATATTTATTCCGACCTTTATTAATAACTATCATGTCTGTTGGGATTTAGGCCATCCCAAAGTCTGATTATCCTGACCTTGACTTTGGATGCTTCCTTCGCATTGTCAACAGCATAACTATATGTAGTGCATACGGACATACATACAGTAAATTGGAAAATTAAATATTATATTTGCTAGTTTGTATTTATATTTAGAGAAAAGTCATAGATAAGGGTCTATGATTTGTCGACTGATCTGATTACCGATTATTAGCACAGCTCATCAACAGCTATTTCATTATTTCAGTCAAAATCAGTCATCACTAATTTCTTAAATAGGTTGCAACATGTACGTTCATCGAACACCGAACAACTCATTAAATAGGGAAACTATGGCCCAGTAATTCATCACTCAGGGTGTGTTTAGTTGGGGAAAAGAAAATTTTTTGGATGTCATATCGAACGTTTGACCGGATGTTAGAAGGGATTTTTGGATACGAATGAAAAAACTAATTTCAGAACTCGCCTGGAAACCGCGAGACGAATCTTTTGAGACTAATTAAGCCGTCATTAGCACATGTGGGTTACTGTAGCACTTATGGCTAATCACAGACTAATTAGGCTTAAAAAATTCGTCTCGTGATTTTCCCCATAACTGTGCAATTAGTTTTTCTTTTTATCTATATTTAATGCTTCATGCATGTGTCCAAAGATTCGATGTAATGTTTTTGGGGAACTAAACGGGCCCTCAAAAGTCCAAACAAATCAAAAATCAAGAAAGTTTTAAATAGATGGCTGAGGAGATCGCATAGAAGATGCAAGTTCGACATTACCTGAGTGAATTGGGGAACGATGGCATATGCACTCGATTTTTTGGATCGGCATCTGGACTCCTGAAATTTATTGCGTTGGATGATGACGTTTCAGATAAGTGTCAATCCAAATCAATGAAAAATCAATCTGTTCAAGGTTGAGGTAAAATAGTACCCGAGTTAGAGAGGATTTGAGATTGCAAATCGTCATCAATCGCATTGGGTATCATCCCGTGGTTGCTAGTCCTCTCTCCCACCTCTCTATCGTTAATTTCTATCAGAGAGATGAGATCGATCTGTATCTCTCTCGATTACTACTAATCTGTTGTAGAGAAAAAATAGATGGGCTGAAAGAGCCCACAAAATTAGAAGGCAAATTAGCCCACCACGTTAGATTTTGTATGTACGGCCATGATAATAAAATTGATTAAATCAACGGTTAGATTTCTCCAATTAACGTGGAAGCTCGTAAAAAGTACCCAATTAGTATAGGTATAGAGGTATAGATAGATAGATAGATAGATTTTGTCGGGTTTAATTTCTTTATAAGATAATCCGAAATATCATTGACAAGGGTTCATAACCAAGAAATACCATCGATAAGTGTGAGTTTCAGGAAATACCATCGCCGTTAGGGTTCCGTTCATCCCGCACCGTTAAGTGCTATAGGATGAATAGTGTATTTAACGGCACGGGATGGACGGAACTCAAACGGCGATGATATTTTTGAGACAAAATCATTTGTACGATGACATTTCCTGAAACTCACACTTATCGATGGTATTTTTTGAATTTGGACGTTTGTTGATGGCATTTCTTGGATTATCTTTTATTTTTATTATGTGAGCATAGGTGTTCACTTGGCTTTATCTAAAAGAGTAGAAAATATAGATGTTCGAATGAAATGTTAAGAATAATTAAGTATGTACACCTTTTATTTTAAAAAGAATTAAAACATTATTTGCACAAATAAAAAAAAAGAGTACAAATGTTCGAATGGAAACAAATATAAAAAGATAGAAATACAGCATATCAATCTGCTACCATTGGTCTATCGATTCATGCCTATGGTTAGGAGTTCATAGTTTTCCTTGGTTGGTTTGTGTTGTAAATCTGTCGCATCTTTCGACGAAACTGAGACATTTTACTCAGAGGAACCGTGCGTCATCACTATTTGATAGTAGTAGTTTCTTTACTAATTTATCCGTAAATTATTTATTTGATTCGTGTTAGTGTTATGTTATAGAGACAATCATAGAGATGATTATATCACATACTATGTTTACATATTTATCCGACATTGTTCCTTGAAATAGATAACTCATTATTCGTTAATGAATATGTGATTCTTTCATGAGACTCTTTATGTTGTTTGTTACTATTTCTAAATGATCCCTGATCAAATGTCATATGTGGAACAAACATATTTATATGATCAGCATATGTATTAATTGATGATCATGTCTCATGGATCATGGTATAGAGATACCAAATTAATAATGTGGACACATGTTGGTGAACCTGTTGTTGGATAGACCAACATGAGACTGTTGTGTCATCAGTGATCTCATTTAGTGTTGGTGTTGAATCTTTAGACCTGAGATTATCATGGTTCCCAACATGTGTAGTAACTTACTTAGGGACTGCTAAATGCTACTCCGAAATTGGGTAGTTATAAAAGTAGTTTTCGGGTATGCTATGAAACATGTAGTGGAATATGAATAATCAAGATGGGATTTGCCCCTCATATGGAGAGATATCTCTGGGCCTCTCGATATTGTAGATTATGGAAGTGCATGGTCATACCAAAGGTGATTGAGGAGTCAATCACAAGTTATATAATCTATCAACAGGTTCGAGTGAATGATTGGGCTATTAGAGGATGGCACATATCTAGCCTTGAGCTTAATCGATATCGTGAGGCAAAGGGGTTCATACAAGTATACACTAGAGGTTCAGCCGATATGATCTTTATGTATGCCCGGTGGGTCAATACGTTCTGCTAGGGGCCGCTGTTGACGCGTGGACCGAAAAGGAGTTTTTGGGTTACAGCCGAGTATACATGAACCTACAGGGTCGCACGCTTAATGGGCCGGAATAAGGGTTTTGGATGGAGATCCAATATGAGCTTAATTCGGATAGAGATTCGAATAGGAGTCCTATGGGACTTGGAGGCAAGTGATGGATCCTATATATTCGTGAGGGGTGTGACCGGCGGAGGTATTGCATCACGTGAGAAACCATAGCCGTCACTTCCCTCCCCGAGCAAAACCCTAGCCGCGCGCGGGTGCTAGCACATCTGCGCGTGGCGTTCCGTCCCTGTACGTGTGGATACCGGTAGAGGCGCCGCTGGTTTGCGGTGCTGATCGGTGTGGGAGTACGGCGAGGAGAACGCACGAGGAGGAGAAGGTCGAGCCGGTGCGATTGACTACTTCTTCTACATCGACGCGCTACTTCGCGAGAATTCCTTCGACTTCTTAGCGCTTTTTTCCACTGCGCAGCGCGTCGAGTGATTTCCTTCGACTTGCATGGTTCCTGATTTACGCGATAGAAAATTTTGATTTATACTATCATAGCCTACGCGTATCCTAACAATTCGACTATCAATTTTATTATCATGGCCGTACCATTGTCGACCCTATGCCCCCTTG
This sequence comes from Oryza nivara, assembly GCA_000576065.2. Classification (NCBI taxonomy): domain Eukaryota; kingdom Viridiplantae; phylum Streptophyta; class Magnoliopsida; order Poales; family Poaceae; genus Oryza; species Oryza nivara. The sequence continues at coordinate 9,720,986 of CM002502.2, forward strand.
TTAACATATGAGCCGGCCATTGTCGACCCGATTAATTTTCTCTGCTTACTTGCAGTGATACGCAGCGGCCAAGCAGAGTCAAGCCGCACAACAACAATCTAAATGCGACGTGTTGGGTGCTTTTGTTGATACAGCCATCGCAAAGAGGGACAGTCCAGGCAAGGCTGTGGGTCACATCCAACTGGGATGATCTGTCACATAGACTTGCCATACAGAGAGGGTGTTTGCTGGACCGCATCGACAGCTTTGTTCGGTGCGTTTGCTGATGCCACTCAATCCTATTGAGGTTCAGATTTGTTTTGTTTTGGTGGAAGGAAGGAAAGGAGTCAGGGTAGAACTGTTCGTCGTTTCTCTGTAGCTAAATAGTAATTTAAGTATATAGGATGTCCTATATAAAATTATGTCAGTATGTAAAGGAGGGGTTGAAGCAATAATTTGGTAGGTTGTGCGGTTGCTCTCGACCAGGAGACCAGGTACCACACGTCGTATCCTTCCACTGCCAATTAAGGACTCATTTGAATCAAAGAATTTATATAGAAATTTTATAGAATTTAAATCTTATAGGAAATTTTTCTATTTGATCCTTTAATTCAAAGGATTGAAGTTTTCCAAATCCTATAAAATTTCTATGGAATGGCACATTGCATGTGGATTTTGGAGAAAATTTAGCAACAACTCCAACATCTTGGAAAATTTTCTTTGAGTCTATCCCTCTCATCCGATTCCTGTGTTTTTCGTGTTTTTCCTGTGGTTTGCAATCCTCTGTTTTACACTTCAATTCCTGTCAGAATCCTATGTTTTTTCTATTCCTCCGTTTTTTTACCTTGCGATTCAAAGAGGCTCTAATAATTTATACAAAATCAGGAACTAACATAGGAAGAGCAGGGACAAAGCAAATTTAGGCAGTGCAGCTCGAAAAAAAAACGGCCTCTTAATTTGTGGTTGCTGATAGACTATATATTAACTCTACTACTTTAAAAAATAAAACGTTTCCTTCGTCCGTTTAAATAAAAAGAAGCGAAAAAGTCCGATTTTCCTGGCAAAAAAACATCCGATCCCTTAAAAAGGGGAAAACAAAAAAAAGTCCGAGAAACAAACCATTTAAACAAAAAAAGATTCCGATTCCCTGGAGAAAAAAAATCCGATTTCCCTGGGAAAAAAACAGATCCGATCTGTATTGGAGAAAAGAAAAAAAAAAAAAAAACACTTGAGAAAAAACAAACAAAAAAACGCGCGAGAAAGAAAGTAAGAGAAAACAAGAAAAAAACACGCGAGAAAAAAAGAAGCAAAAAGAAAACATACTAGGAAAAAACTGTCAAAAAAATGTGCCATTTCTGATTTATGGTTTAAGAAAACTAAGCATGAAAAGAAACCATTTATAAAAAAATAAGCCGCTTTAAAAAAACTATCGAAAAAACACTGTTTATAAAAAGGATCAAAAACAATCGAATTCAATGTGAGAAAAAAACGTTGTTTCTAAAAACGGTTCGAGAAAACCGTCTGACTCAACACGAGAAAAAAAAACCATTTCTAAAAAGAGGTTATAGAAAATCGACCGACTCAACACGAGAAAAAAATGTCATTTATAATAAGAACCGCTCCTAAAAACCGTGCGACTCAACGCGAGATAAAATTGATGGACGCTTGGGTTGGATAGGATCCATCGATTTTTTTCAATCTCCTGCACGGCTTCTGTTTCCTCATCTTTTCTGCTGTATCGGAAACCTTGCACGTCTTTGTATGTAATAATCAGACTATTTTTTTTAAGTATAGCTATTATTCTTGATAATATAGATATGAAAATAATATTAAGAAATAAACATATTTTTAATTGTTACTTCCTCCATCCCAAAATATAAGCATTTTTAGCTATAAATCTTGACACTTGTATGTCCAGATTCATAGTTAAAATTGGCTATATTTTGGGACAGAGATAGTATTTAGAGATGTGCACGGTGACTCTATTTTGTGTAGACATGACCATGCGAGAGTGTAGGATTTGATTTGGTTGCACGAATGAGATTGAAAAAGCATTTTAGATTATATGCATGTTGTCACATGAATAATCCAATTATTTTAGGTAAAGCAAGCATCAGTAAGGTTGTCATCGTCAAGGTTGGGCCATTACATTGATATGATTATGCATAAAAACCATATATTATGATTAGAATTTTCACCCGTTGCAACGTACGGATATTTTTGCTAGTAACGAAAACATAGAAGAGGCATTAACTAAACACTATTAGGGCATAGATAAATGAGGACTAATTACAAATGCTAATCTCTCTCAGTGTCCGAATCATCCTCGATGTAGTAGCTTTCGAGACCATCGGGACCTTCACAGTAGTCAGACTTCCTCCGTTCTATGATATGATATAAGAGATTTTGTTGGAATGTAACAAATCTTATCAGACGACGGAGGGAATAGTAAATTAATGATATGGTCTGAAAGCTTCACCTCAGATATAGTCTTCTTCCACAATTCATCTAGCAACGCAGCGTGCTCCGCATTCCACTTGTGGTACGACTGATGATCAGATGACTCCGCCGTCGTCGTGGCTTCACCAGCAGGCTCGCCGCCACCGGATAAGCCACTCGCCGCCGGCTCTTCCTGTTGTTGCCGACGCAATTATTACAATTTCGGTTAATTTTGGATCCCACTGGTAAATCAATATATCGACCAAATTTTTTGGATTTTCTCAAATGTTTGTTGAATTTGGTAAAATTTTATTCAAACCCAGTCAAAACATGATAAAATTTCGATCTGAAATGTACCGAAAATCATGAAATTTCATAAAAGACGTCGTCGTCGTCGTCCCTCAAGCTGGAGTGGTAGCTAGCCCTCGAAGGAATTCAGTGATGTAAATATATGATTGTTAGATTTTTAATGTAACTAAGACTATTAGATTTAATATACGACACTTAGACATAGCATATATGATTATCTAGGGTTGTAATGTACAACACTTAGACTTAGCATATATGATTATTTGAATTCTAACATAAGACACTTATACTTAGCATATATGATTGTTAGAGTTTTAATATAAGATTTTTAGATTTGTAATATAGGACTAATAATATACGACTATTAGATTTAAGATATGACACTTAGACATAGTATATATGATTATCTAGGGTTCTAATGTACTCCGTACGATACTTTGACTTAGCAAATATGATTATTTAGGGTTCTAATGTATGACACTTTGACTTAGCATATATGATTATCTACGGTTCTAATATACGACACTTAGACTTAGCATAGTTGACCATTAAATTTTTAATATAAGATTATTAGAGTTTTAATACAAGATTATTTGAGTTTTAATATAAGATTATTAGATTTGTAATTAGACTTAGCATATATGATTGTCTAGGGTTCTAATATATGACACTTAGACTTAGCATATATGACTATTAGATTTTTAATATAAGATTATTAGAGTTTAATACAAGATTATTTGAGTTTTAATATAAGATTATTAGATTTGTAATTAGACTTAGCATATATGATTGTCTAGGCTTCTAATATACAACAGTTAGACTTAGCATATATGACTATTAGATTTTTAATATAAGATTATTAGAGTTTTAATACCAGATTATTTGAGTTTTAATATAGGATTATTAGATTTATAATTAGACTTAGCATATATGATTGTTAGAGTTTTAATACAAGATTAGTACAATTTTAATGATTATCTAGGGTTCTAATATATGACACTTAGACTTAGCATATATGATTGTTAACATATATGATTGTTAAAGCAAATATGACCTATAGACTTAGCAAATATTTCTTGTATGAACAGATGGCTGATCGCGATGAGGAACAGATACTGTACGATACAATCGCGGAGGGAAGCAGCCAGTACTGGAACGAAGAAAAGGGGAACGAAGATCTAAACCAGTACTTGAACGAGGAAGGGAACGTAGAGAGGGATGTGGAGGGGAACCAGGAGGGGAACATGGAGTGGGATGCGGAGTGGAACGAGGAGGAGAAGGCTAGTGGAAGTCAACCCTCCGGTGGACAGAAGAGGGCACGCGGACAACGAAGTGCTGCGAAAAAGCTAGATGGTCGGCACATCATAACGGAAGTGGACGAAGACGGCCGACCTAGTGCTCTGGCAGAAGCAGCCAAGAACTACGTACGACACAGCGGTTGGGTTGTGCGGGATAACGTGCCTGTCAAGGGCACGCGGAGATCATGAGAGCTTTGTCCCAGATTCGGAGAAAGAGATGCTATGGACCACAATGCTCGAGACATTCACCCTTCCCGCGGGTACAGAGAACATAGTGAAAAGGTGGACTCTAAAGAAAATGGCAGAACAGTTTCAGAGCTTCAAGGGAGATCTGTACCAGAAATTCATCCTGAAGGGACAGACACCGAACTTCGACACATTCCCTAAGCTAAGGGATCACTGGGACGAATTCGTTGCTTATAAGACAGGTCAACAAGGGCAGGCGATGATGGAATGAAACAAAGAAAATGCTGCCAAGAAGAAGTACCATCACCACTTGGGGTCAGGCGGCTATAGCATCGCAATGCCGAAGTGGGAGGAGATGGATGCAAGCTTGCTTGAGAGGGGTATCGAAGCGGCCACCACTAAATGGCTGGATCGATCGAAGTTCTGGTACTATGCTCACGGTGGAACGCTCAACCCAGTTGATGGCTCCCTAGTCTTTAGCGATCAGATACGTGAGGCTACGAGTCGACTAACGGACGCAGTGGAAGCCTCTTCTCAGGGCACGTTCCGACCCGACAGAGAGAAGGACGAGCTGTCACTCGCCCTACAGACTCCCGAGCATCCAGGACGAACACGAGGGAAAGGGGTGATTCCTTGGAAGATTGGATTTAAGGAGGACATCCACACGTACAGGAGTCGGATGAGGAGCAAGAGAGATACCGAGGCGAAGATTGCAGATCTTGAGTACAGGGTATCGAGCTACGAGCTCAGCATGCAAGAGGAGTTGCCAAGGAAGGTTGATGAACGCATGGCTGCACATCGGTCCCATGATCCCCAGCCGTACATTCCTCCTGCAATGGTCAGCCCTTCAGGCAATCGTAGCAGCTGCGCCTCAACGGGGCAGGTAGGATCACAGAGCATGGACGCCATGCAAACCTAGGACGAAACCACCTGCCCCGTTGTTGACATCACTCAGCGGACACCATGTGAGCTGCATATTCCCTTCGTAGTTTATAGATTTTAGACTTGTCCATTCCGCAAGTTGCTGCTCATATATGTTGATTACTAATAAATAACCTTTCACCACGTGAAGATGGCGTCGGGCATGGCCATCCCAACGGACCCTTTAGGGACTTACCACTGCAGGCTGATTCCACCAGGATACTCCAAGGTTGAAGTTGAGTTGGTGAAAGGCGCGTACGAGGACCTCGAGTTGAACTACCCTGGAGGACACGGTGAGATGCATCTACGAGACACAAGACACGCCATTATATTATGGCGCTAGTGGTACATCATCCTCCCTGGGCGACAACCGGCGTCTCGTGCACCATCTCCTCCGGCTCCGCCATCTCCTCCTCAGGATCCTGCACCATCTCCTCCTCATGCTCCAGCACCGTCTCCACCTCAGGCTCTTGCACCGACTCCTCCTCAGGCTCCTGCACCGACTCCTCCTCAAGCTCCTCGTCCGGCACCTTCCAAGTCAAGGGCCTCCCAAGCTCCACCGCTTGCCCCCACAAGGGCAACGAAGAAGGCGAAACTTGACGCCACCAAAAACAAGCAACCGGGGTATGATTGCATGCTAGAGGAGCTTGATGTTTATGTGGCATCAGAAGTCAGGAGACAATTGAAGCCTCGAAGTCCAGAAAAGAAGATTCCTATAGACCCGAGTGTTAGGAACTTCTTCAGTGGTATGTCTGCACCTGCCAAGGAGGCCATAAAGCTATCGGACTATGAGCGAACACTTAAGAAAGCATTTTCTGGAAAGTCCAAACCAGTCCCTCAGCTTGGAGAGCAACCAAACCAGTAGATCGAGCCGTGGGTGACCGGTGAAGAATTTGGAATATAAGATTTTATTAATGACACCGGGCTAACTACGGATCAATTGCTACGAGGCGCACCAATTGAAAAGGCGGAAGTGAAATACATGTACGAACTCGGTAAACCGCTTGTCAAGCCTGAGCAGCTGCAGTCCCTACTCACACAAATATACAAATTCCATCAACTGTACATGGAGATGAGCGCCACCGGTAGAGAGATAATCGGAGCGAGGATCAGGGACACGAACTTCTTGCAAGGAGAAGATATTCTCTGGATCAATTTCAAGGGTACCTACAAACTATACGAGCTGGACGCCCTCGACGTCTCTATTATGAGTTGTTAGACTTTGTAAGTATCGTTCAGTTAGATTTCTTATTACGTTTCCTTTAATTAATTAGGTCCTTATATATAAGTACACCATATATAATATATACTTCCTTTTATCATTGTAGAATGGAGATTCAAAGGGCCCGACGGCGGGGGGTTTTCGATACTGGATTCATTGACCCTCGGAAAGTAAACGTCGCAATGCTCGACCAGTATCCGCAAGCCACAGAGGACAATCTTGTCCATCTCCTAAAGGCGTAGCATTACAAGACATTCATCCTATTGCCGTACAACACAGAGTTAGTTTTTACTGTCTTCCTACCAAATTTCATTCCCGTACGAACATGCTAAGTGTTTCATATGTAATGCATCCGACGCACATTGCAGATTCCACTGGGTCCTTTTACTCTTCGACTTGGAGGCCTGCGTAGTCAACGTATATGACTCAATGGATAAAAAAGAGTCTACGTTTGACAAGGTTTTTAAACTTATAGACAGGTATTGTCATAAGTTCCAATGTTAATTACGAATCTTGTTATAATTAATTGTTACTACGAATCATAGGTTTAAACTCCATGTAGGGCTTGGTATTAGTTCCGTCATTTGGTCCGCGGCAATTGGAGAGAAAGACTTAGGCGGAAGTTTAAATTTCCTGTGAGTACACATGCTCTACATTTATATTGAATCTCCAATTCAAATACATACAAGTGTATATTAATTAGATCTCTTGCCATTTGTTATGTATATATAGTGCGCAAAGCAAGCCCAGGGAACTAACTTGTGCGGCTACTACGTGTGTGAGTATTGCCACTGCCTTGCAGACCAAATCATCACCACAAGAGAGCTCGATGTACGTACAAATAAATTCAAAGTTTCATTGCGTACATATCGATTTGTTGTTTACTAATTAATTTCATACATTCATATAGGTTATTCGCATGAGGGAGAACGTCACACACAAAGAATTTATCGCGGCGGTTCAAGAGCAACTCATGGGATTCATCAACGAACAAATCCTTGATCCCAAGGGTGAATTCTACTATGACGGAAATACAATTCATAGGTCGTTAGCTTCTGAGATAACGACTACTACTATGTCGAAGTCGTAGCTAGGTAGGACATCATAATGAATTGTAATTAATACATGTCTATTTTTCTATATGCATGTACACATTTTCTTTAGTGTAAATATATATTTTGGTCATATATATATGCACATAAAATGTTAAGTGCTTTCATATATGTATGTGTATATATACACACACACACATATGTATTTGCATAACATATATATGTATAAATACATATATATTATGCATGTATATGTATTGAAACATATATAAATATAATATATATATATATATATATATATATATATATATGTATTGAAACATATATATGCATGGTTTATATCAACAGGGCCATGCAAATAAAAAAAAAAGGTCAACTCGATCTTTAGTCCTGGTTGGTAACACTAACCGGGACTAAAGATGGCTCAGCCGCACGTGGCTGAGCCATCTTTAGTCCCGGTTATTTCACCCGGGACTAAAGATAGGGATCTTTAGTCCCGGATTAGTAGTCCCCGTTTGAAAACCGGGACTAAAGAGGGGTTACGAACCGAGACTACAAACGCTTTCTCCACCAGTGATGTGAATTCAAGAATGGTGCATATGGTCGTATACTTCTGTTACTCCAGCTTACTGTAATATATTCTAGCCCTAGGGAAGCTTTTTCGAAGGCCACCTCGACCAAAAATATTCAGTTGGTTGAGCCTCCATTGTTCCCACTCACAGATTCACATTATAGTCATGAATATACACTGAGAATGAGGGGCACTAGGAAGAAGGTATCAACGTGCGATGTGCTACATGCATGGCTCTGAGGGATGTGTTGGAGCGACTAGTGCTCAGCTCTTCCTCCTTAGCATCATATGCAAGGCACTCCATTTCAAGTGATTCCAACGATAATTTACTCGGAACAAGGTCGTACTCAACTTTGGCTGTGTGGAAAGGAATATATTATCTATCTATCTATACCTATACTAATCGGGTACTTTTTTCGAACTCCCACGTTAACCAGAAAGATCTAGCCATTGATCAAATAGATCGTATTGTTGCAACCGTTGATCATTCAAGCCAATAAGCGTGTAATTTTATGGCCCACTTAAAAGCCCCTCTATTATGTGCCATGGTATCCCATCGTTTGTTGTAACTGATCTGTTCTCCAGTCATGGGGACGGAAGTACATGGAGAACATGATCGAGTAGATTGATCTGATGGAGAACACGAGCAGATCGATATATCTTCACCTCCGCGATGGACGGATGGATGACGCTCCACTTAATTAATCATCATCACCATGGACTTTATCATAATTAACTAACGTGATTCGCCAGCAGCCCTTCAATCAATCTTTCTACAATTCTACTTAAACGTCAGGTAAGCAGTGTCATGTTTATTTTATTGACCTAATTTAGCCGTCCTTTATATATTCATGAATTCATCTTTTGTCTTAGAACAAGGTCCTCAACAAATCTACCTTCGCTGCTATTTGCGTATAACAGAAGTGCATGCATGTAAACGGTGCTTCTGCAGAATCTGAGGACATAGCCATGCAACCATAAAAAAGCAGATTATCGGAGCATACTGACAGGGTGATCATGCATGGAAGGTTTCTTAAAGAAAGAGATGATCACGGAAGGGTGGACAAATCAAGTTTGTAAAATTAAATCAGAAGTTGACGTTAATCTGATAATCTCCATCTGCTTATCAGTTTAATTACCAAGCTAATCAGGTTCGCGGCTCTTCTTGGTTTGTTAATTTAAACAGGCTTCTCCCTATGCAATGTTAAACTAATGAATTCATGCGTGCATTAGTATAAGCTAGCTCATTAATTACTTCTGTCTCTTTTGTAAGTACACACGGATTATATATCCATCGATTCACCCATTGACTATAGTGCGTCCTGTATGTTTCACGATGTTAAATAAAAATGTTACGCCGATTTCTATAATAGAACATATCAATATCAGGTGTAATTAGCAAGTGTCGATGATGTGGGCTATTCTTTAAACCAAAACGACAATATTAGAAGCTAACGAGAGTATATATGAAACTCATAAGATATTTTTTAATATTTTAAACTACATAAATATCATCCTAGCTATGTAATATACGAGGACTCATATATATCTATCTATATCTATAAATTATCTATCTATACCTCTATTAATTGGATATTAATTGGATACTCTGAGAAAGCTTCCACATTAATTAAAAAGACCTTAAATTATTTGGTAAATCATATAATGAGCACCATTGATTATACAGTTAAATCCCACTTTTAAAGTGAACCTAATCTTTGTCAAATTTTAAAGTCCATACTAAGTCCTGATCTTCATAGTATCTTTATTCTTGCTAGGCACCTATATCTCTGTACAGTTGCCTTCATCGAGATCGGCAAAGATTTGGAGGCTTCATCTCCCATGGGGATCAACCCATTACGACCTGAAGACTGCTATCATGATTCCAGCGGTTAATTAGCGGTGCAATTGACCTGGAAATCTGTAGATGATGCGCGTGATCATCGACTTCTACATATGTGCTATACTTAATTCAAGTCTCTGTCTCAGGAGGTACTTTACCTTTTTCATGTTTCGTTTCTAAATTGTGTGTGCATCTGAAACATAAATCTTGACTCGGGTATGCCACGATTTGACCCTATAATTAAATTTCAGGTGTTTACATATACATCCATAAATCCAAAGTTCTATTTGCATCTAGATTATCCATCCCTGACCATCGCATCTAGGATCCACTGATGCACATAAGATGGTCATTACATCAACAATGCACAGAGGTATTCCGTTAAACTCCCAACATCAACATTCCATGTGATATGATATTCTTGATTTTTTTTGTTTTGATTGAAATAAATAATTATGTTACTGATATTCTTTTGTTACTAATAATTATGTTTCCATAAATTAATAATAAGTTTTAAGTGGACAACATATATATATTGTCCTAATACATTACATGTTGTCTACATCATATTAATTTTTGCCGGGAGACTAGATTTGGATTCATACGTCATTTTCTTTTTCCAGATGGTTAAACATACATCGCTAACAAAATCTGCCCCATTGTTCATCCAAATACATTTGTTTTAGTGAATCTATGATTTCATCAAAAAATTAATTTGTCATACGAATGTAATGTATGATGGAAAAGTGCCAGTTAAAATCATGTATCTCGAAACAGGAGGGTAGTACCAAATTAGGAAACCAACACAAGGACATCATAGGTAGTGATTAATTCCTAAATTCATAGTTATTAAAACATGGAAATAACTGATATATCAGATATGTAACGGTATAAATCATGAAAGAACTATTGCTGATTCCAAAGTTTGGAACAATTTTTTATCACGATAAAACAATAATTAAGACTTCAAACCGAGTATAATATTTTTAATTAGGAATTTTAAAATTAAATTATAAAGATGTTATAATTGAGACTACTCCACATGGAATACAACTTGATATTTAATAACTATGAATATAGGAATCATTAAATCATGAAAAAGCTTAACTCCAAACCAAGTTTATTTCTGTACTTATTAATTCAAAATTGCTAAATTATTTTATACCAAATGCTTACAAGAGACAGAAAAAGAGTTTAAATCTATATTTCTAATATTAAATTTTGAAATTATGAAGTATCAAAAAAATAAAGTAATAGAAGAAATATTAGAATGGGTTATATAAGAAATTACTAATTATGTTTTTCGCAACTATAGTTTTAATAAAAGTGTGTTGTATCAACTTCCAATTAAACAAAATTCACTTATGAATTTAACAACATATTTCATCATTCACAATATCCCGTGCAACGCACGGGTTGATGGCTAGTATTGACAATAAAGCAATTGACATCATGTTGCATGTGCGGCCAACTTGCGACACGGTATATTTTTTTTGTAAAATGATGGAAAAGAATATAAATTGAGAATATCAGATATCTCTAAAGAATGGATAAAGAAGATAAGAGGAAAAAATATGTTCTTAATACAGAAGTGTGCAACAAAAAGGATTTATACACTGTTACACCACCGTCGACGCCGCCCTGCGGATAGTTGCCTCCTCCCTCCGGCATGTCATCCCCACCGTCACCCACCTTTACCTTGTTGCCCCCATCCTCCTCCCCCCTTTAGCGCCGCGGTGCTCCTCCGCCCATCGCCGTCCTCCCCAGCGCGCTCGCCACCTGCCGCCGGCAAGCACAGCCGCCATCTCTTGGCCTTCTCCCCGACAAGCACGCTCCACTCTCCCTTCATCTTGGTCCAAGACAGGGGTATTATGGTCTTAAAAGTCTCTAAAGTGGCAAAATATTCTAAAGGCAACCTATTGAGTGGTATTTTATCCTTGGCATTTTAATAGGTGGTATTTTGTCGAAATCCCATAAATAGAGTGGCATATTGTTCTTCTTCTCACCAATAACACAGAAGGCAAAATAATGTATATCCGGGCATATATAGAAAGATAGGGACATTGACCTCGGCGAGATACATAGGTCTAAGGTGGACTAATTTTACATGCCGATCATCTCAGCATCTGAATAATCATCACCGTAATATTCGTCGAGATCGAGACCATTAGGATCTTGTTCCATGAACTACTAAAAAACGAATTTTCTAGACAAGACACCCTTTAGATCGTAGGTGGACCATAACTGACCGCATCTGCAAAAGTTGATCATCATTTTCAGATACGCCTTAAGAGGCTGGAATACAAAAATTGATTTCGCAGGTGGACCTCTTAAGCGGCCGCATGCAAAAAATAGCATAGTTTCGCAGGCGGACCTCTTAAAGGACCGCATGCAAAAATATATTTTCACAGGCGGGCTTCTTTGGAATCTGCCTAAAAGTTTGACTTGCCACCTCTTTTTCTCTCAACACTTTCCTTCTCTCCATATCTCAGTCCTTCTCTCCTCTCTCTCACACCTCCTCTCCCCCTCTCCTCTCTCTCGCGGCGACTAGCAGGTGGGCAGCGGGTGCGGCGAATAGCAAGCGGCGGGTGGTAGCGGCTACGTCGTGCCTGGCCTCTTGATGGCCCTGTTTGCAGGCAGTGGCGGCGGTGGCTACCTCGGGCACTCGGCACTCGGCAGCGGTAGGCTGTCACGGGTGCTCGACGGTGGGCGGCATGGGCAACCTTGGGTGGCTGGCGGAACAGTAGGCGGCGGGCGACCTTAGGTGGCTAGCAGGTTTGCCTCCGCTAGCCCCATGATTGCCGGATCCGCGCCGTAGATAGCTTCTATGGTTAGGGTTAAGGTATTTTCGGATTTTTATTTATTTATTCAGATTTTTGTTTTTGCGTCCAGACAACATAAGCACCTCACGCGAAAATCCGATTTTTTTATGCAGGAGCACCACCCACACACAAAAATAGCGATTTTCACAACATCTGGATGCGTACATTGCCGCTTAGCCGCTTGCGAAAATCGGTTTTAAGCATAAGATAAAATGGTTTTTTTAAGTTGTGGTGTAGAGGTGAGCAGGAGGAATGAGTGCACATTACTAATTCTGGCATATCAAAAGAGGCAGTAGTACTATGGTACGATGGTCTGGCTAGCTTGGGCAGTTGTACAAATCCTTCGTCTGTCAAGCTTGTTGTTATGTTGAGCATAATTTCACAACTGGTGATCATTACGAACTCTTTAATTAATTAATGCCCCTCACTGGCTCTATAATCCTGTACCCTCTGTGGCTCTATAATCCTGTAGAGCCGATCCGTCCTAAATAAATATATCTGATACCGGATGTGATATATATGACAAATATGCCTATTCAGATTCGTATTATTAGAGTGTCACTTTTTTACTACATTGGTTAATTTTGGGACGGATGAACCCATTTCATTTTAATTTGCTCGTTATTCTCAATCAACTATCATTCTCTGGCAACAATAAATTGAGTATGTCCCAGGCGGAACAACAAACGCACAAAACTATATAGCTCGAACCACGGATGTGAATTGAAGAATGGCGTGTGGACATATATATACTTTTATTATCTTACAGTAGTATTCAATTGGCATGTTCTAGTACTGGGGGAAGCTCTTCCGCAGGCCAACTCAAGCAAAATATTCAGTTGGTTGAGCCTCCAAGCATCCCTCTCACAATACTTCTTATAGTCATCAATAGACACTGAGAATGTGCGGCACTAGGAAGATGGCAGAAACATGGAGTATGGTACAAGCACGGCTCTATATGAGGAGATGAAGCGACTAGTGGTCAGCTCTTCCTCTGTAGCATCATGCAGGCACTCCATTAATTCAAGTGAATCCAAGGATAGTTGGCCCCGAACAAGCTCATACTCACTTAGTGCCCAAGGGCGGATACAGCATACGCTAGAGGGAGCTCTTCTTCTTCTTCCTCCTTGAGCCCCCTTACTCTCCTCCTTCAGCCCATCTCTTCTCTTCTCTATGGGGATCCAATAGGGTAGGGGTCCTCCAGGCCCTCTAACACTCACGTTGGATCCACCCCCTCCTAATGACTAAAATACACAGGAACCAAAAAACAACTGGTAACCAGTCTTGAATTATGCATGGAAAAGAATATATATTGACAACAAAAGCAATCGGTAAAAAGCAATCGACATCATCTTGACATCATGTAGCATGTGTGGCCACCTGTGTTGTATAGGGCCAACTTAGTATATTATACTAAAAGTCCATTAAACTTACTACAAACGCTCTTAAGTCGCCATGTGGTCTCCTACATACGCTTCTATATCGCCACGTGGCATTCAATAATCTCGCTGTCGATTTTCTTTAAAATCGGTAGACCCGTTAGTTTTTACCATTAGATCTCCATAAAAAAAATAAATCTGGTATCCCACTTTTTTTGAAAAAAAAAATGACGTGTTTTGCTATAACTTATATATAGAAAAAGAAATAGGAGAACGTACACCATAATTGGGATCAGGTGAGGATCGGGCAGGGTATGTAAGTTCTTTTTTTTTTCCACTGGTGTACATACGTTACTATACGTAAGTATTATTTGTTTCGCCTTTTTTTTTTTGCAAACAGTACGTTTCGTTTACACCTTCGGCAAACAGTACTACAACTACGCATATAGTAAGTACACGACGGGAGATTTAGATATTTTTCTTTTTTCTCAGAAATTTTAATATTTCTTTTAGTTTATAAATATGACATGTGGTGATCTACGAGCATTTATATGAGTGTCACGTGATGGCTTAAGAGTGTTTATAGGAAGCTCAATGAGTTTTTATACTAAAAACCAATTAAATTTCCTATAAACGCTCTCGGCCGCCACATGGCTTCTATAAATGCTTCTAGATCATCACGTTGTATTCTATAATCACACCGTCAAATTTCTTTTGAATTGATGGACCTGTTAATTTTAACCATTAGATCATCATCTCGAAGAAAATAAATCTGGTATCCCAACCTCCAACACCTTACATACATTTGTATGAGATAAAAAAAACAAATGCAGTATGTACTCCTTCGACCCTCCAAATCTCCCCTCCTCTCCTATTTTCTAATTAACACTCAATATATCAAAAATTAATACGGACATCTAAATGATCATAACTCCCAAGTTACAATCTTATTCTCAGTTTTTGTCAATTGTTGTGTTATTTATAATGAAATATAAAATTTAAAATCCATATTGCTCATATTTTGTTATCTAAAAATTAGATCATGTAGCCGTTCTAACTACAAATGTCCGGGCCTAATGGTATGCCCATAAACGCTTGTAAGTCGATCGCCATGTAACACTTTAATAAATTAAAAAAATCTATAAGTGTGACAAACGAAAATAAAAGATCTAACCATTGTTTCCACTTAAATCGATGGATCCACTATCTTATATGGTTAGGTCTCCCTTTAAAAGAAAATCCCAAAACTCCCTCCCTCTCTCTCCCTACCATTCCTTCTATGGTCTTTTTATCTCCATAGCAACTAAATCCAAAATTATCTTTACAGAAAAAAAACTCCCACAAATAGACTCAGCCTAACCAGTCTAGCCAGCTTTCTCCTCAAACTAGCACTTATAGTAAAAAAACATAATTTAGACTTTAAAATAATCATAAATTTGTATACCGTATATTCAATTTATGTTATTTCTAAACTATTGTAATTTTCAATTAAATAAATAATTTAATATGCGTATTGACTTGCATTGTGGACCACATCTATCCACCCTGAAGCCTCCAATAAATAAAATAAAATACTAAAAATTTCTCATTAAAAATTAAAATATCCCACCTAATGTTTTTTAAAAAGGGTCAACCCATTATTAATATCATGCTAGACATCTAATGACCTTTTTCCTCCTTCTGTTTCAAATCACAAGCCATTTTAAATTTTGTCTATGTCAAATTACCTGAATTAGTTTATAAAAAACATAGTAACATTTTCAACACAAAACAATTATATTATAAAAGCATATTAAATTTTGAATTCGATAAATATAATTTGGTGTTATAAATATTGATATATTTTTCCTCATCAGTGGAAGTAGTTAATTTCACTTAACATGCATATTGGGGCTATTTACTTATACTTGATCTTAGATGCGCTTTTATGAACAAATAATCTTTTTAGAGATAAATAAGCATTCCTAAGATGATCATAACATCTATATTGTACATATGATATCTGATGCCACTAATAGATTAGAGAAAAAACTTTTAATTATATCATTTTTTCATGTCATAACGTGTACCCCATCTAGGATATATTTGTCATAGACAATAGATTGAAAACATGTAAGAATGCCTTTATCCCATGCCAAGTTGTATGGCCTTAACCCACTTATATTTCTATTCCAACTTGCAGAGATCAAAAACATTTAAGGGATGCTGGATGAATGGAAATCTAGAAAAAAATAATAACATGATAAAAATAATTGAAGACTGAACTTTTATTTTCTAAATTTAACATTTTTTTATTTGAAACCCATTCTCAATGTTCAAATATTTTAGGAGTACTGATATAATAAAAATAACTAAAAGTTTAAATAAAATATAATAGGAAATTTGAATTTTCGGCATTATGTTGGAAACAAAATCTAACACAATTTCACTTCAAAGTATACAACCCTAAACTACAACTTGGGAGCAATAAAAGTCTCATTTTCTAATATATTTTCTGATTGAGAAAAACATTTATCGCTAAACTGCAATTTCATACTTTAATACTATATACTTACAATTAAATCAACATTTCAACATATTTAGCTCTTTTAATTAGATGATGTAGTCGTATTAGCCATATTTTATAGAAAATATCTATGTACAAATGATATATAGTTTCATATATATTTATTTTCTTATAAAACCAAAAATGCATGGTTTTAAGTAATTTTTAGTTTAGAATTTATATGCCGGTGATGGTTAATAGCATTCAGAGAAACACCACACAAATTATTGTAAAATTAAACATGTTTACAGTTGAGTAATCATAAACATTCTTAATCAAATTTCTAACACAAATAAATAAGATGCCCGCGCATATGCGCGGGCTACCTTTTTAGTTGTATCCTAAATACAGTATATTTTTTTGCAAAAGCAATGGAAAAGAACATATAGCTACAATAAAAGCTAAGTCTCTCGAAAAAAAATATAATTAAAGAAGATAATAGGAACAGTATATTTTCAATATAGACGTGTGCAGTAAAAATGGACTACACTATTAGACCAATAACACAGAAGGCAATAACTAAATAACATATATCCAGGCATAGATATATAGATAGGAACAATGACCTCGGCGTGATACATAGATCTATGGTGGGTTGACTAATTTTACATACCGATCATCTCATCGTCTCAATAATCATCGCCGTAAAGCTCGTCGAGATCGAGACCATCAGGATCTTGCTCATTGTAGAGGTGAGCAGGAGGAATGAGCTGTGCCTCCATCTTCTCCGATCCCACAATTCCTTGAGCAATGCCACACGTTCCTCTCCCCGCTCGTCGTATGACTTCCCGTCATCATCATCATCAGCAACTGCCATTTGGTCCCTCGGATTCGAGGATGTCAGCGGTGGCGGCCGTATCAGACGTAGCCGTAGGAGCCTGACACTACTGGAGAACCATCTTTGATCGGTTGACCAAATTCTACATTAGTTCCGGTTCTATTAAAAACCGGGACTAAAAACCGAGACTAGTGGGCAATGCTTCCTCCATGGCACTGAGGAGTTCTCTTCATCTCAAGTGAAACTCACTAACTAGCACGCACTCATATTCACTACTGCCTCCGTCCTAAAATATAATAATTTAGGATATATGACATTTCCTAGTACTACAAACATGGATGGGCTGTCCATCTATATTCGTAGTACTAGGAAATATCACGTTCGGTGGCCTAGTTTCTTGTGTTTTGGGATCTAAGGAGTATTGAATAGGGAGAGTATATTTCCCTAGTGCCTAAGGCACACAGATATAGAAAAAGCACTTGGTAACTAAGTTCCCGAGTCCCGAGTGGCCATCCAAAGTAACTTTAAAGTTGTGTGCACAGGAGTGACGACGAGTTTCCTTGAATGCATGTTGTGTGCCTTCCAGCACACTCACTCTGAACAGTATTAATATTACGAAGTTCATGCAAAACCTTAAGGCTTTGTTATTTGCCCCGGGTTCCCAAACCCCCCCCCCCCCGCCTCTCATTTTTTGCACGTACGTTTTTCAAACTATTAAACGGTGCATTTTTTTTTAAAAGTTTCTATACGAAAATTGCTTAAATAATCATATTGATCTATTTTTTTAAAAAAATAGCTAATACTTAATTAATTATACGCTAATGGACCGTTTCGTTTTCCGTGTGCGGGACATAAGTTCCTAACCAAGCATGCCGAACACAGCCAAACATTATCACCATGTCATCCAATGGGGCACAAAAGGTATAATGGTGACAGAAAATGGCGGAACGGAAAGGCAAGAATTATGTATTTGCAGGAAACACCCGGTAACATTGCTTGGTTACCAACCCCCCAAAAATCTAATGAACATTAAATTTCCCATTTGTCGTATGGAAACCCTCAGGTAGAGGTAGGAGTGGGAACTTTACTTGCTACAGTTGTTGTAGCAACCAGCAATCTTACAACCAATAGATCAAATTTGACACTCTATAATGAAAACAATATGTAACACCATGTGAGCATCGTTTGTATATGATGTTTTTTTTTCTTGAAAATGTTACAAAGATTAGCCTCTGTTGACTATAGTTCTATTAACTGATATGTTTTTTTAGGGAACAGACAGGGAGTTCCTGCAATTAATTATAGGAGAAGAGAATGGATCCAGTTTATAAGAAAAACCAGATCCAAAAACCTTACAACAGCACGGTTAATTTGTGGAAAACCACAAAAACACTAGCATTGACAGACTGAACCCTAACCATATAACACTATTAACACTGGTGGAGAAATCGTTTGTAGTCCCGGTTGGTAACCCCCCTTTAGTCCCGGTTGTCCAACCGGGACTACGAATCCGGGACTAAAGATAGCTATCTTTAGTCCCGGGTGAAATAACCGGAACTAAAGATCGATCTTTAGTCCCGGTTCGTGTTACCAACCGGGACTAAAGATCGATCAGCGACGTGGCCGGTCAAACCATCTTTAGTCCCGGTTTGTGTTACCAACCGGGACTAAAGATCGGTGCACCATTTTTTTTATTTGCATGGCCCTGTTTGCTGCATGGTTGATTATATGTATATATATACATACATATGTTACAATACATATATATGCATAATATATAGGCATATATATATATATGCATATGTGTTTATGTATAAATCATATATTACACACACATATGTATAATTTAAAGCACTTAACATTTTATGTGCATATATATATATGTTACCAAAATATATATTAACATAAAAGTAAATATGTACATATATAAATATATATATATACATGCATATATAGTACAATTCATTTGCTCGGTAGCTATAGCTACGACTTCGACGCCGGTGTTATGTCAGAAGAGGAAGGACCGACGTTATGAATTGTCGATCCGTCATAGTAGAATTCACCGTCGGAATTAAGGACTTCTTCGTTGATGAATCCCATCAGTTGTTCTTGAACAGCCGTGATAAAATCCTTGTGTGGGAGATTATCCCTCATGTGAATACGCTATCGTTCGAAAAATAATGACGTATCAATATATGAAATTAATAAACAACTTAACAAATCGATACGCAATGAAATTTTGAATGGTTTATGTATACGTACATCGAGCTCTCGTGTTGTGCATATTTGGTTTGATAGGCAGTGGGCATACTCGCATACGTAGTAGCCACATAAGTTAGTTCCCTGGTCCTTCTTTGCACACTACATGAGAAACGATGAGAGATTTAATATACTCTTTATATTAACTATAATTAGAGATTCAATTCAATATAATTTTGGATCATGCATGTACTCACTGGAAAATGAAACCTCTGTCCAAGTTTTTCTTTCCAAGTCCCGCGGACCAATTGACGGAATCGATCCCAAGCCCTACATATGCAGTTGCAAGCTATGATTAATTAATTATTACCTGAGATCAACATAATAGCAATAGATTCCCCACGACTTTAGAATATATGGCATTATATTACCTGTCTATCAGTTTGAAGACCTTGTCAAAAATCTTCTCCTCTTTATTCATTGAGTCGTACACAGTGACTCTGCATGTGTCCAACTGAAGACCTTGTCAAAAATCTTCTCCTCTTTATTCATTGAGTCATACACAGTGACTCTGCATGCGTTCGAGTCGAAGAATAATAGGACCCAGTGGAATCTGGAATATGCGTGAGATGAGATATATATGATCGAAAATGTACATGCTATGTATGGGAACGAAATTTGTTTGAATGACAATAAAAACTCACTCTGTGTTGTACGGCAGTAGTATGTACGTCTTGAAACACTGCTGCGTTAGGAGATGGACGAGATTGTCCTCTGTGTCTTTCTCGTACTTGTCGATCATTTCGGTGTTGATTTTCTGAGGGTCGATGAACCCAGTATCGTAGACCCTCCGCCGTCGGGCCCTTTGAATCTCCATTCTACAACGATGAAAGGAAAGTATTATTGCTTACATATATGCCAGGAGCTAATTATTGAACGAAACAAATCGAACTCAAAGATACTCACAAAATCCATGCGCTCAGAAGAGAGACGTCGAGGGCGTCTAGCTGATACAGATCGAAGAGATCCTTGAAATGGATCCAGAGAACATCTTCTCCTTGCAAGAAGTCAGGGTTTCTGATCCTCGCTCCGAACATCTCTCTACCCTTAGCGCTCATTTCCATGTACCGTTCATGGAATTTGTACATCTGTGTCGGTAGGGACTACAGCTGTTCAGGTTTGACAAGCGGTTTACCGAGTTCAAACTTGTATGCCACTTACACCTTCGGGATTGGTGCGCCTCCAACCAACTGATCCACAGTTATAACTGATATGTTTGGTCCCCTCCCACTCTATCATGTTGCAACCATTAGCACACAATGATACATTTAATTAATCCTTTAGGCACTATTAATAAAGAACACAACGATTTATGAATTTCAAATATGAATAGGGGCTCCATTGTTTCAAAAACAGATTGTTCTTCAATTGAAACTTCAGCTTGTTCCCTACCATCTCTGAAAATTTTGTATAAGATGGGAGTGATGCGCCATGAACATGACACTGTTGCGAGTGTCATTCTATCTGGAGGCCCTCAATGTCTCTCGCTGCTGGTATTTCTCCTGATTTACGGTTGGTTTTGCATTTAAAACCGGTTTGTTGTGAGGTAGCATCACGTAGGACAATAATAAAAAAAATGGGACGACGAATCTTTATCTATTAAAATTACACTAATTTTGCAATTTGAGTTGTGCTGATGTTCCCACACAGCTTGGGTGGACCATTGATGTAGCAACTCTTTTATGAAAACACACTTACTAGTATAGTTGTTGCACTACTTATAGTTCAACATTGAAGAGGTTGCAATATACTATTAAACTAGGAGTAATTGGAAGCAATAAATTAATGAGCTCCTACCGGTTGGTAGTTGCAAAACCATGATGTTTCATTGATGTCGCGGGCTTCAAGATTTGCAGGAGAGAAAAAAAAGAGCGGTGGCGGCTGGGGGTGGGGAAGTGGGGAAGAGAGAAGGGGATTTAGGGTTTAGTTGGCTATCGGTTGCATTATATACCCACCGTAGTTTTTGTGTAGGTTTTGGCTTGACCGTCACAAGAATTGCAATTTTTCTGTGTGTTGA
This sequence comes from Oryza nivara, assembly GCA_000576065.2. Classification (NCBI taxonomy): domain Eukaryota; kingdom Viridiplantae; phylum Streptophyta; class Magnoliopsida; order Poales; family Poaceae; genus Oryza; species Oryza nivara. The sequence goes on from CM002502.2 coordinate 9,742,606, forward strand.
GTTATGCCATCAAAAAAAAAATACAATTTTCTGTGAGTCCTTTGCGGGACCGATAGAAAATGTACGCACCCTCAGGCTTGCTTCAAAGCGTGGTAGTGGCCAATGCTTCAAAATAGTTGAGCAGTAAACAAGCTATGTACTACTGTAACTATATATTTTTTTTATACTTTTTAATTTTCTTGTATCATTGCAAATTTGTAATTTTCTTGGACTTCCAATAGTCTACAAACTTCTCATCTCAACAGACTGGACTAGCAACCATTATCTGATGTAAAAAGTTCTGATGATCCAAAGCTGCAGGGCCATTGAAATGGTCCGTAGCAGCAAAGCAGCGACATAGCCTACTTGCATGTTGGTTGCTTGTGCAGATAAAGTTCTCGGCTACATCAATGCATAGGTAAGCTTGGGTTGACAATACAAACTTACCATACAGAGTATGGTAATTGGATGGCATCCACTGACCTGTTGGCTCCAATGAATGTTGTGTTCCCTAATGCCACTCAGTCCTATTGAGGTAGTGCTCGACATCATGATGAGATTGTTTTAGTAGGGAAGAAGGGAATGAGTAAGACTAGAACAGGTGCTCATTTCTCTTTAGCGAAAAGAAAACAAAATATGGGTGTTGAAACAGAACATCGTGGAAAATTATATATGTAAGCATCTAAAGGACAAGGTGGTTGAATCAGCAACAACTTTCCAAACCAATAAAGTGTGTGTCAGATTTTGTCTAATGTCACTGCTATTCATAAGATGTCAGTGGTTCAAATGGAGAAGGTATGTGGTGGATATTGTTTCTTGGAAATTATCAGTCAAAAGAGATAACTACAGAGAATCACAGGCTAGAAAGAGTAATGTGAGAGAATAAGATCATACCTTTTTAGAAAATCGGCCTGCAAAGTTGTATATACACAACTAAATTAAAACCATCTTGTGTTTGTCAGAACAAAAAAGACATGAGCACGAAGCATAATTGGAATATTAAAGAAAATAGTACTATACATTCTGAAAGTTATCATGTTGAACGTAAGGTCACTACAACATCTGTCGTGAAGCATCTCCAAACATATACTCCCCTTAAGAGTCGTAGGGATCACAATCTCTATGCCCTGATCATGCGCACGAAGCTGCATAGTGCTATTGCAGTTGTACGCAGTGGCAAAGAAGGCTTGAGACGCACCATAACCTACCTGCTGTATGTTAGGTTTTTGCGTTGATACAGTCGTCACAAAGAGGGATGGTGCAGGCAAGGCCGTGGATCACATCCGATTGGGACAATCGCATAAACTTGCAATGCAGAGTGTGTTAACTTGATTGCATGGATAGGTTTGTTTGGTCCACTAAATGCCATGTTCGCTTATACCAATTAATCCAATCGAGACAGTGCTCGACAACGGATTCTCAGATTTATTTTGTTTCCGAACAATACAGGTGTTGGGATAGTCATATACAGAAGGGTGCAAAAAATTATGTATGTTTACAAGAGAGGGCACAACTACAGAAACACAAATTGGTGCCGGTTTGGAAACCCCCTTAGGTGTTGGTTTTCCCAACCGGCACCAGGGAGGCGGCACTGATTTGAAAATCAAATAGGTGCTCCGGTTCCTTAGAACCAACACCTTTTAGGTTCAACGAATAAAAAAAAAACTGGCTCGATGCGTTGGTTCGATCGAGCCAATGCATCAAGCCGAGCAATCCCTCCTCCCACATCCACAACCATCCACACCACAGCAAGAACAAGAATGAGCAGAACGAACAAGAATATCATCATCCATGCACTCATATCCATCCACAGATGGATTCATCCACATATCACTGTCCATTCATCCAACATTTATCCCAAAAAAAAATTTTGGCACTCAAATTTATGCAATAAAAAAAAGAAACACACATCTTCAGATCCGCCATTGTCACCGTCCCACGGTCGGTCGTCTTCGAGCCGTCGCCCAAATTACAACCAAACACCATGGTATTCACTATTCACTGCTTAAAAAAAATCCAGGGAATTCAATCACAAATTTTCTAGAAATTCCGAGAAAATTTCTGGAAAGTTTCCGATCGATTCCGAGTTCCGACGGAAACTACACTTATCATTTTTTTATTCCGTTTCTAAGAAAATATTTCAGAATTCGTTTCTATTTCCGAAAAATTCCGACCGACAGATTCCGTTTTCGAAAATATGTCCGGAATCTGGAAAGCTTCCATACCGTTTTCACCCTTAAATTGGTAGTGTTCTTTAAAAATAATATAATTAATGCACAGCATGCATTTTTTTTACAATCACAAGATGGTTTAATTTTGTTGTATAAATACATCTTTTATTTGCCTGCTGATTTTCCAGCAAGGTATGATCTTGTTCTCTCGTCCTTGTGGATAGTATGTGATTCATAGTAGTTATCTCTTTTTTGACCCCTAATTTGCAAGATACATTACCCAAGGAAACACCCTTATCCATTACAAGTACTAACATCTTATAAATAGTACTCCCTCCGTCCCACTGCATAAGCCACACACGTATTTCAAAATTCAACATTTCAATATTTGATCAATAATTATTTTATTATAAATTATATTTATTTGATGAAAATAAAATTACTAGATTAACATTTGAATTTACTTTCATATGGTTACGATTTTGTTGCTATAAATATTATAGTGTATTGAAATTTTAAAGTTAAAAATTAGTTTTGAAAACCATATCATATTTGATCGCGCCTTATTCAGTGGGACGGAGGGAGCAGTGATATCAGAGTATCAGGCATCATACACACATTTTATGTCTACAATAACTATTATTGTTTGAACCACCCTGTCCTATACATGATTACAGAATTTTCTGCAACGGTATATTCCAACACCCATAATTCATTTTCCTTTACCTAAAGAGAAATGACCACATATTTTAGTCTTGCTCTTTCCCTTCTTCCCCACTAAAACAAATCAATCTGATGATGTCGAGCACTATCTCAATAGGACTTAGTGGTATCAGGGAAACATGACATTCATTAGAGCCAACCGATAGGTCTATGCAATCCAGTTACCATACCTGTGCAAAGATGCGATTGACAACTTTAACTAAACCCTCACTCTTTCTGATGGCTGCATCAACACAAACGCCCAACATGCAGGTATAGGTTGTTCTACTTCTACCAGCTTTGCTGCTATGTACCATTGCAAGTGGTATCGTGGGCATCATTAAGGCTTGTAATGTACTGTGCAGTCCAGACAGTGACGAAGTCCATGCACAGATAATCTCGAGGATTCTGCCTCTCGGTATGGTTCCTAAACAAATAAACAGAAGACAATTTCGAGAACTAACATAAAGAGGCCAGTGTTTTGTTTAGCTCGAACAGCGCGCCTCACAGAGATCGCCAGGCACCCGAGGGCGCCATCAAGAAAAAAAAACTTAATCCCTTTTTACCCAGCAAATCCGTGGTCTCTTCTTTTACTCTAGAAGAAGATTTATTTTACTAACAATTCCGATTCTTAGTTACTGGTTTCTTGGTAGAATGGAAAATGGACTAATTCTTAATAAGCAGCAATTCTGTACTTAGTTTTTGTTTTCAAAGACACTAATATTTTTTATGGTAGCACTGCTACGAAAACGATTTTTCCGTGCAGCCGAAAGGGGTTTTCGTGTGCGGATGGGCTACCCGCACGCACCCAGATGTCTGGAAAAATCGCTATTTTCTCGTGCAGGTGGCGCACCCGCACGCGCGGGTGCTTATGTCGCCCGTCCACAAAAAATAAAAAACCAAAAAAACATAAAATCAAAAAATACGAACATTAAACCTAGAAGCCGCCGTCGTCCTCGCCAGATCCGTCGCCACCACGCCTCCTCCCCACCACCCGCCGGCCACCGCCACCGCCGGATCCGGGCAGGGGATGTTCACCGTCGCCCCTCGCCGTCTTCCGTGCGCGGCTGCCGTTGCACGCCCGCTGACGCGAGCACGTCGGCCGCCGCCTTCCGCCAACCAGCTCGCCGCCATGCCCGAGCCTGCCACCTCCCGCCTCATCACCCGCCTCCCCGAGGCCAGTCGCCTCCTTGCCACTTCATCGCCAGCCACCGCGCCGCCTCCGACCCTCTCCCGGCCGCCACCTTGTCGGCGGCGCCCCCGAGCCAGCCGCCTCCCGTGGAGAGGAGAGGAGAGAAGATAAAGAGATAGAGAGGAGAGGGGAGAAAGAGAAAGATGAGTGGAAATAAAAGAGTGAGGAGGTGAAAAAATTGAACTGATTGAGAGGGAGAAGAGGGAGCGGGTATTAAGCCCATTTTCACGTGCGGTCCATTTAAGAGCCCTGCACGCGAAAATTGATTTTTCCGTCTGCACGAGAAGGTCCGCGAAAATAGCGATTTTTGTATTAGGGTGTTTATGTCGGCCGCATGCAAAAATAAAAATCCAAAAAAAAAATCACGCTGGCTGCTCCGCCGCCCGCCACATGCCGACATCGCTTCGTCCGCTCCCGCCGTCACGGGAGCCGCCGCCAGATCCAGGTAGGAGAAGCCCTGCCGCGCACCGTCGACCGCTGCTGCCGAGCCGCCATCTCGACATCCACTCCCGCTGCCGGATCTAGGTCGGGCCGCATGGGAGGAGCCCCACTGTCTGCCATCGGCCGCTGCTGCAGAGCCGCCGTCACGAGAGCCGCGCTGTCACTACTTCAGCCACCAGATCCGAGCGGGGGTAGTCTCGTCGCCCACCGTCGGCAGCTGCTGCCGCCTCGTCAGCAGTGGTGGCGGCGGCTCCGGGTGAGGAAGGGGATGGTAGCTGCCTCCTCTCGACGGTGGCGGCGGTGAGAAAGGGGATGGCAGGCAGTGGCGGCACCACCCACCGTCCACTCAGAGGGAGAGAGAGAGCGAGAGATTGAGGAGAGGAGAGTGAGAGGAGAGAGAGAGGAGAGGAAGAGAAAAGGAGGAGATATTTTTGCATGTGAACCACTTTAGAGCCCTAAAGCAAAAATATATTTTCGCACGAGACTCCTTAAGAGGACTTCATGCAAAAATAGGCTCATTTTCACATGTGGCTCCCGAAGAGATCCGTATGCAAAAATCGATTTTTGTATGCGGGCCTCTCAAGGAGCTGTATGCGAAAATGAAGGCTGATTTTTATAGACGTTATAGTCCATTTGTAACCTGACGAGGGTCTCATCCAGGAAAATTGTTTCTCTAGTAGTGATATATACTTCAATCTTCATCACTGCCGGTAAAGTGAACGTTCATATAGAAGCTTTGTGGAGATTGTGATCCGATATAGATGGCCAAGGTACCGATCGCTTGAAATTCCATTGGGGCCGTCTGATTGGATTGCTTAAAGTAAGCACCCAAATCTAATCATATCTCGTACGAAAGAAAACTGATCTTAACCACTTAAAAAATTTGCAACTTTAAAAAATTTGCAACTTTCTGTTGGTCACATCAATTTTTCATCCGTAAGACCGATCGAGCGATCGCCTCTGTTCCCACATGCATGAGTAACACATCACGTAAGACAGATAAAGGAAAAAAAATCAAAAATAGATACAAAATCCAATCCAAAAATCTGACGAGAAATAGAAAATTAAAGAATGGGAAGAATAACATACACGTATACATCAGCAAATTTTACTGCACCATTCGTAACAATTTAAGCATTCCATTCACCTCCATGTGACATTGCAGTTTACCTTGCCAATGCAAATTGTGTAATCTGTTTCCCATCGTTTTGCCTACTCGGGATAAATTTGGTGATCCTTTCGCCCACAATATATTCACCAGTAGATTGAAGTATAACTCCAATTGAAGGTTTAGATATATCCTCTTCTTTCTTCTGCTCCCATTATCCCACTTAATGTTATCATCATACAATATCACCCATCGGGAAGGTGAAAAAAATGTTCCAAATTGCTAGCTAATCGAGCGAGTTGCTAGCAAGCATGGTTTTTATATGAGATTGGGCGGCATCGTGGAATGAACACTTGGGTGGAAACTAGGTCAGGGTGGTCAGGGTTCAAGTGGATTATGTGGCGAGCTTTTCTAGTGTGCTTGGAATGCCAGATATCTGTTGATTGGCTTTGATCCAACGGTCTGCGACACAAGGTATACGTGAGAAGGTACTAAATATGTGGGCCAGGTACTTAAGTTAGAGATAAGGTGGAAAGTTAGATGTGTAATTTTGCATCTATCTCTACTATTATAAAAGTTTAAGATGTTTTTGCCGCTGGTTTGGTAAGTCGTCCGTATTCGAGTCTAATTGTCATCCGCTATCTCTGATTCAAAAACTACTGATGTGATATGTGGGAAGCAGTGCCGCGTCCACATCCGATTCCCATGTACATCGCCATCGAATCCAAATGCTCCCGTTGCCATTTCTTTTAAGCGTTCACATGCGTTTCCCTTTTGCTTCATCCGAAGCACCCCCCCTCTCCGATTCGGTTTTACTATTGCCATGATCAAGCGAGATGGACTTGGCTCTGTACTTCATACAGATTGGAGAGATGTGCGCCTGGTTAGATTGGAAGGAAATACCGATGGAGATGGCCTGCATGTGTATGGCTACATCGTTGCTTTTTTGGCCCAATCAAGTATAATTAATAGATCCTAACGAGCAAATATATCTGTTCACCTCCTATTATTGCGAAAAGAAATAAAAACTGCAAATTTATCTATTCACCTCCTATTATCGCGAAAAGAAATAAAACTGAAAATTATTAACGGGAGACAATAGCGTGTCATATCTCTATCTCTACTATTATAGAAATTAAAGATGTTTTTAACAGTATTTTGATACGTTATTCTTGTTTGAGTCGGGTTTTAAGTTCATTGCTTTTGGAAACACAAAACTAATCGTATAAGGAATTTCTTTAAAAAAACTTGGATGCTAACTTGAGATAAAAGTCAAACTCCTAATTGCAGCTCTTGATTTTCTAAAAATTAAAATCCAAGCGAATTCACACAATAAATTCATCCTAACTCAACCATATAACAGTAATAAGATTAAAATAGTTTTTACCCGTTGCAATATACGGGCATTTTTTTTAGTTATTTTAAAAATGAACGGTTATCCTCTGATGGATGTAGTCTAGTTGACATCTCCCTCTTTCTCCCTGTGTTTTCTTTGAATAGTTAGTGTCTCTATCCCATATAAACTCAGGTGACTGTTATATTTTGTTGGAGAAGAATAATGCTCGTAGTTTCTTTAAAAACAACTAGATAGTTGATCAATAGTTACAAACTATGTACTCATTTCCCTTCGTTCATCTTGATTATGAAAGAATGCAGGAAAAAAAAGATCTATATATTTCTTTCCCTTCGTTCATCTAGATTAAAAAAAAACTGGTTTCATATCAGTAGTAAAAGTATGTGTAGATTACTGCAACTATGCCAATAACAGCAAGATATAGAAAATTAGTTAGTCTTGAGTGGCTAATCGCTACGTGAGAAAGTTAGATGACAGAAAATCAGGAAGGTTAGTTAGAAATTATTATTAGTCAGAATATTAGTGATTCTTTAAGTTATTTTCTATCCTAAAATGCCCTTTGGAACATTAAGTACGGTGGATATTAAGTAGCTTAGGAGGTATCTAAGGTACCTTCCAAACACCGTAAAAGCCGTAAAAGGCTCCCTCCACGCAGTAATGGCAATATCTCAGTTTGTTGCTTACTCGAAACTCCGAGTATTCCGAATAGCAGAAGAAGACCAGATGTTGATAACCATGTTGTATATATATACATATCCAAACGCGATGGGCTGTCGCTGGAAAAGATCACATAGTTATTTTTTTTAGAGAGCAGGTCATTGGCCCAGTTTATGTTGAGAGCTGAAAGGTAAACACGGTCTGGCTAGAGTTTACAGCCTATCGATCGACTTGTAGTAATAGTTAAGTTCATTATTCTGGCACACTACGAATATACAAGGTTTGCAATTTCATTTTGAACATTTGTGCCAGAGGTAGTAGCACCATTTCGCATATTTCAGAAATGTTGGAATAATTCAGACCGATGTTATATCAAGATTTGAACAAAATTTGTCTGAATTTTAATAAAATTTGACCAAATTCACCCAAGATTGATTTTTTTTTTTGAAAATTCAGGAGAAATAGCTTGTGCTGGGTGGTGGGGTGGGGGTCCAAATTTCCAGAAATTTCGAACGGAAATTTCAAGCACTAAATACAAACTAGCTGAAGTATTTCTGGTTATGGAAAATAAAATCATGTACGTTCAATTTTAAATGAATTGTCATCATGCATGAGGATAAGTCAAATCCATCTCCGTCTTTTATCGGCCTGAAATTATCTCCATTTCACATGGCTGGATCTTCTCAGCTTTCAAGGGTACTAAACACCCCGCAAATAAAAAGAAAAGAGTAACTAATAAACAAACCAAAATCAGATGCAATAATGCTTCATGTGCGCATCATCTGGAAATGGACTCAGAATGGAATTTATACAGCAAAAAGCGCCTATGAAGCACAGTTCCAAGGTACCATTATCAGTACAAATTCCCAACCCCTTTGGATAGCTGAAGCAGAGCCAAAGCAGCGTTTTCTTGGCTGGCTAATCTTACACCAGAAAATTCTCACAACAGATAATCTTCTAATTCGGCATTGGCCATGTGACTGGATTTGCAGTCTTTGCACTGATGCTTTTGAAGACACAAATCATTTAGCAAAAGAGTGCAGCTTCACAAATTCAGTTTGGAACCAGATCTGCAGTTGGTTAGGCCTTACACAGGTTCCAAATCAGTCACAATATCAACACATCTTTGACAGGTGGGATATATTAGCAAATTCAGGGCAAAGAGGGAGAAGAAAGAAAATGATAGGGGCGCTCCTCATAACTTGGTGGCAGGTGTGGCTAGAACGCAATCGAAGATATTTCCATCAACAACTATTTGTTAGACTTTGCACTAGGATCACTTAGGTTAGATCTAGTCGGGTGGTTCTATTTGGGATTGATGTTTGAACTATAGAGATTGAAAATGGGAGAGGGTTTAGATAGACCGACCGGTTGAGGTGTTGGAGGATAAAGAAGTGCCGGCCATCGTTGTCGTTGGCGCTCGGTTGTCGTGGATGTGGCGCCGGTGAGGACGACAGTGATGACGGCTGCGGCAGTGGTGGTCGTAGACGTCCCGGCGATGAGGCGTGGCGCGGCGGTGGCGTTTCCCGTCACTGGCTGCGCCCCCTCTCGACCGGATTAGGGTTTGTGGGGTAGAGTTGGCGGCCGCCACGAATCTCGTACTATGTGCCGCCCCGGCCTCCACCCCCTTTTATATGGCGTAGTGTGACGGGGGCCCACCAGCCATTGGGTTGGGCACCCCCGATCAGGGCGCGGTCAAGGCCCCCTTGAGCCGTTGGGCTCAAGGGGAGGGAGATCTATCTAACATTCTCCCCCTTGATCTCACTTTTTCTTTTAGCTTTTTCTATTCCATCACAGATTTGTAAATAGAGCATGTTTCATCATCATGGTCAATCACCGATGGATTCGACAGCCAATATACACATCTCTATTCAGAAACAGATACTTTACTTTTGGGCCCTATAGTCCAGGATTCATAAGGCTTCCTTTAAACCCATGCCGGCTACATGTTCCTTGAACACGTTGGGTGGTAGGCCTTCCGTGAGTGGATCCGCGAGCATCCTTTCTGTTCTAATGTGCTCGAGACTGATTGTTTGATCCCGGACTTTGTCCTTCACAACATAGTACTTTATGTCAATGTGTTTGGCAGCATTACTTGACTGATTGTTGTGAGCGTACATTACTGCGGGTTCGTTGTCGCAGTATAACTTTAGTGGTTTCTCAATACTGTCAACCACCTTTAAACCGAGTATGAACTTCTTTAGCCAGTTCACCTGCCCCGTTGCCTCATAGCATGCTATAAACTCGGCATACATAGTAGACCCTGCAGTGATAGTCTGTTTTGAGCTTTTCCATGAAATAGCTCCTCCTGCCAGGGTGAACACATATCCCGATGTTGACTTTATATTATCTTTTGCAAAATCAGAATCTGAATACCCCACTATCTGGAGTGATTCTGATCTTCTGTAAGACAGCATGAAGCCTTTTGTTCCTTGCAAATAACGCAAGACTTTCTTTACCAATTTCCAGTGCTCTAGGCCTGGATTACTCTGAAATCTGCCAAGTAACCCGATAACAAATGCCAAGTCAGGTCATGTGCACACTTGCGCGTACTGTAGGCTTCCTACAGCTGATGCATATGGCTTTGTTTTCATTTCATTGAGCTCATACTGATTTATGGGACATTGCGATGCCCCATACTTTTCCCCTTTGACTATAGGAGCAGGCGTAGCACTGCATTTGTACATATTGAATTTCTTCAACACCTTTTCTATATATGTCTTTTGAGAAAGTCCCAATGCATACTTTGTTCTATCTCGGTGAATCTCTATGCCCAAAACATATGAAGCCTCACCGAGGTCTTTCATGTCAAAGTTTGAGGACAAGAATTTCTTTGTTTCCTACAGTAGACTGACATCACTACTAGCCAGTAGAATGTCATCCACATACAGAATTAGGAAAATAAATCTCCCATTCTTAAACTTTGAATAAATACAGTTGTCCTCGACATTCTCTTGAAACCCAAGTTTCTTTATTGTCCAATCAAACTTCAAGTACCACTGTCTCAAAGCTTGCTTTAATCCATAGATGGATCTCTTTAGATGGCATCCCATATTTTCGTTTCCTTTCATGACAAAACCTTTCGGTTGCGCCATGTATACTTTTTCCTCCAAATCTCCATTTAGAAATACTGTTTTTACATCCATCTGATGTAATTCCAAATCATAATGTGCCACTAGTGCCATTATAATCCTGAAGGAATCTTTACAAGAGACTGGAGAAAATGTCTCATTGTAATCAATCCCTTCTCGTTGCGTAAGCCTTTTGCCACAAGTCGCGCTTTAAACTTTTCTATATTCCCTCTGGAGTCATATTTGGTTTTGTAGACCCATTTACAGCCTACTGTTTTGGCTCCTTTAGGAATTTCTTCTAAATCCCAAATTTCATTTAGTTTCATTTATTTGATTTCATCTTTCATGGCTTCCAACCATTCAGATGAGCGAGTGCTTCTCATGGCTTCTTCATATGAGGTGGGATCATCCTCCATATGCGACTCTTCTATATTATAAACTTTATAGTCATCACGGATAGCCGATCTTCTGACTCTTTCAGACCTTCTAGGGGCCTGCACATTTGGCACATCCTGTACCTGAGGCTCTTGTTGAGTCTCCTGTACTGGCACATTATCTATTTGAGGCTATTGCAGCTCCTCCTCTGGTGTGGCAACCATTTCTGTTGAATCCTGTATAACAGGTTCCTCATTTTCATTCATTGTTGCCACAGAAGAGGTAACAACAGGTGTTGGTACCTCAATGATAGGCATTATTGGCACAACATCAGCAGGTAGAGAGAAGAAAGGTTCCTGAGTCGATGGAGCGGGTACAGACACCCGCCTCTCCTCAAGATCAATTTCTCGAACTACCGAGCTCCCCCTAATCATTTCGTCTTCCAAGAAGACGGCATGTCTCGTTTCTACAAACTTTGTATAACTGTTTGGACAGTAGAAACGATAGCCCTTTGATCTTTCAGGATAGCCAATAAAATGGCAGCTGACTGTTTTGGGGTCCAACTTCCCAATATTTGGGTTAAATACTTTTGCCTCTGTAGGACTCCCCCACACACGAAGGTGAGCTAGCGAGGGTACTCTTCCTGTCCATAGCTCATACGGTGTTTTGGGCACCGATTTGCTTGGAACTCTGTTGAGAATATGAATGGCGGTTTTTAACGCCTCCATCCATAAACCCAGTGGTAGTGTGGAGTAACTCATCATGCTGCGCACCATATCCATAAGGGTACGGTTACGCCTTTCAGCTGCCCCATTCTGTTGAGGTTCGCCCGGTGTTGAATACTGGGCTACTATTCCATTCTCTAACAAGAACCTTGCAAAAGGTCCAGGGACTTGCCCATAAGGCATATGTCGACCATAGTACTCCCCCCACGGTCAGATCTTACTACTTTAATCTTTATATCATGCTGATTTTGAACTTCAGCTTTGAGTATCTTAAATTTATCCAATGCTTCTGACCGCTCTTTAATTGGATAAATATAACCATAGCGGGAGTAATCATCTGTGAATGTTATGAACGAGTCATAGCCATCCACACTTTTCACAGGAAATGGACCACAAATATCTGTATGAATGATCTCTAAAATTCCTGTGCTTCGTTTTGCACCCTTTTTGATGCTCTTTACAAATTTTCCTTTAATGCATTCTATGCATTATTCTAAGTCTGAGAACTCCAATGGAGGAAGAATTTCATTCTTAACTAGTCTCTCAATTCTCCCCCTCGAAATATGGCCCAAACGACAGTGCCATAATTTCGATGAGACATCGGGAGTTCTCTTTCTTTTCTTGATTTCTTTTGTCAACGAGGACACAACATTCACATTCTCAGAAAGAGATAACAAATAAAGCTCGTCTCGCAACAAAGCAAGACCAATACATGCATTATTATACCATAGTTCACATTTGCCACTTCCAAAGCATCAATCATATCCATCAAAATCCAATTTTGATACACTTATTAAGTTTCTTTGCAAAGAAGGGACATAAAAGACATCTCGAAGTAAAAGTGTGAAGCCATTCGCGAGCTCTAGAGGAAGATGTCCAATAGCTTCAACTTTTTCTTCAACTCCATTGGCAACTCTAATGGAGCTTTCTCTTCTTTGCGTAGTCCTCGTCGAACGGAATGCCTTTAAACAATTACAAGCATGAATAGTTGCTCCAGAATCAATCCACCATGTGGATCTAGAGTAACCAACATAATGAGATTCATTTACAAATGTAATAATGTTCTCACCTTTCCTTGCCATGATCATTTTCAAGAAGTCAGGATAATCTTTCTTGTAGTGTTCTGTCTTCTTGCAGTGGAGACATTGATCTTTCTCAACAGCGAACTGTTGTTGCTGAGGCAGATGCTGAGATTGTTTAGCTTTTGAGGTGGGAGACTTGTGGTTCTTTTTCTTGTTATCTTTAACATAGTTAATTGAACCACCATTGGACTCTTTGATTCTCTCCTCCTCTTGCACACAATTAGTAATGAGCTTTTCAAAGTTCCATTTTTCTGGACTTATGTTGTAGTTGACAATAAAATTGTCAAACTGCTTTGGCAATGAGGCCATAACCAGATGGACCAGAAAGTCATCTATTATGCCCAAATCCATTGGCTTCAACTTGGAAGCCATGTTGCTAATTCTAAGTATGTGGTCTCTAACACCACCTCCATGGTACCTTTCTGTCACAAGCTGCTTGATCAGCTGTATAGCATAAGTCTTTGAAGAGCCAGTAAACTGACTCTTTATTCTTTCAAGGTACTCTGAGACAGCGTCACACTCTGGGATTGAGCCCAATATGGTAGGCTCAATCGTGTTCTTTACCACAGCCAAACATTTCTTGTTGGCTAAGGACCATTTCTTTTGTTCAATGTCATACGACATGACGAGAGGAGCATTGTCCCTCTGTCTCTTTTGCCAATCAGCATCTGAATCATTTTCACCTCTGACAAGTTCAGCAGGTTCTATAGGACATGGGGTAGTCAACACCCAGTCCACCTCTACCAAGATAAAAGCAAGGTCGAGTTTTCTTTTCCATTATGCGTAGTTATCTCCTTTTAGGGTCGGAATATCTTTAATGCAATCCATCAAGGAGTAGCCACCTGAAATAATCATGTACTGTGAGAACAAAATTAACATTAAAATAGTATGCATTAAGCCTACATCACCGTTGGGCAGTATTAGACATAACACATAGCCATAACTATAACATTGCAATTATCAACGTTGGTCAGAAAATTACAACATCATAGCACATAATTAATGTTCCTAAAATTAAATTCTCCCGTTGGTTCGAAATTTAATTTTAAAAACACTAATTTTCATCAATTTCATCTATTTGCAGCGGAAAAACTATATAAAATTCATATGAACAGTAGCAAAACACTGTAATTTACTCTCTAAATACAAACTAGCTGAAGTATTTCTGGTTATGGAAAATAAAATCATGTACGCTCAATTTTAAACGAATTGTCATCATGCATGAGGATAAGTCAAATCCATCTCCGTCTTTTATCGGCCTGAAATTATCTCCATTTCACATGGCTGGATCTTCTCAGCTTTCAAGGGTACTAAACACCCCGCAAATAAAAAGAAAAGAGTAACTAATAAACAAACCAAAATCAGATGCAATAATGCTTCATGTGCGCATCATCTGGAAATGGACTCAGAATGGAATTTATACAGCAAAAAAGCGCCTATGAAGCACAGTTCCAAGGTACCATTATCAGCACAAATTCCCAACCCCTTTGGATAGCTGAAGCAGAGCCAAAGCAGCGTTTTCTTGGCTGGCTAATCTTACACCAAAAAATTCTCACAACAGATAATCTTCTAATTCGGCATTGGCCATGTGACTGGATTTGCAGTCTTTGCACTGATGCTTTTGAAGACACAAATCATTTAGCAAAAGAGTGCAGCTTCACAAATTCAGTTTGGAACCAGATCTGCAGTTGGTTAGGCCTTACACAGGTTCCAAATCAGTCACAATATCAACACATCTCTGACAGGTGGGATATATTAGCAAATTCAGGGCAAAGAGGGAGAAGAAAGAAAATGATAGGGGCGCTCCTCATAACTTGGTGGCAGGTGTGGCTAGAACGCAATCGAAGATATTTCCATCAACAACTATTTGTTAGACTTTGCACTAGGATCACCTAGGTTATATCTAGTCGGGTGGTTCTATTTGGGATTGATGTTTGAACTATAGAGATTGAAAATGGGAGAGGGTTTAGATAGACCGACCGGTTGAGGTGTTGGAGGATGAAGAAGTGCCGGCCATCGTCGTCGTTGGGGCTCGGTTGTCGTGGATGTGGCGCCGGTGAGGACGACAGTGATGACGGCTGCGGAAGTGGTGGTCGTAGACGTCCCGGCGATGAGGCGTGGCGCGGCGGTGGCGTTTCCCGTCACTGGCTGCGCCCCCTCTCGATTGGATTAGGGTTTGTGGGGTAGAGTTGGCGGCGGCCACGAATCTCGTACTATGTGCCGCCCCGGCCTCCACCCCCTTTTATATGGCGGAGTGTGACGGGGGCCCACCAGCCATTGGGCTGGGCGCCCCCGATCAGGGCGCGGGTCAAGGCCCCTTTAAGCCGTTGGGCTCAAGGGGTGGGAGATCTATCTAACACTATTAACTGCCACCCAAGTAGCTTTCTTAGTAAAAGAAAATATAGATCTTCTTCAGTACTACCCCCAAAACTGAAATCTTTGAAATAGCAACTGTTATAGTTGGACTGTCTCTTAGTCCCCTCTGTAACTGATTTCTAATCCTTCTAATATATCTAGCAGATCTCTTGCTGTCATTTGCTTCAAAAAAAAATGCTTCATGTGCGCCTAGGAACCGGTTCCACTGTCTTAAGAAAATGACAATAGGTAGGTACTATAAATGTGGCAGCCCAGAAAGACCAAGTTACGCTCTTTTAGTGTCATACATTCATTGTCATAAGAACTAAGGGAAGGCTTTGTTCGCGTAGCTCACAACCAAAGTTTTGGATCGTTCAGGTACGGTTCAGCTTCCTTCAGAAGTAGCTCCACGCATCTGGGAGTAGAAAGCTCGGCTGTGAGAATGATAGACATCAGGAAGGATGATAGTTATGTAGGAGGGTACTGGATCAGGAGAACGCATAAACATCGCGAAGAGCTTGATAGGCGCAGTGGCGAAACAAGACTGCGGATGTTGGTTCATCAGATGCTCCTACACCAGTCGAATTGGGTACCTGTTACTGCCCTGGCTGAGAACTGTCTTCACCGAGGCAATAGATCGATCTGGCTCAGTGTAGGATTGCTGAAGGATATACAGAACTTGTTTGATGTTTCACAAGCACTAAATCCTAGCGTTCTGTTCGCTTAGTTGCTTATACTAACGGTGCATGTGAAGACTCTGCTGTGGTGAATCTGTTTGGATCCATTGCAGAGGAAATTTGTGATTGCAAAGAGTGGAGACCCATTTCTTCCATGACATGAGCTTTTACCCTTAATTATGAACCGAAGATACTCAACATTTTTCATATTAAGTGATTATATAATAGATGAAAAGTTGTCCAAAGTTTATATTTGAAAGTTTGGATAGTTTTGAAATTTGTATAATCTTGCAGTCATTTCAGAGTACTTCAGTAAAAATTTGTAATAGAGACTTCTTCAACTTAAAGTTTTATTTCCAAATTGAAAAATCGAGAAACTTTTCTACTAAATATTTGAAACTATTAACTTAAATTTAGAAACTTTTTACTTAGTTTTCAAAACTTAAAACTTATAAAAAATTTATAAAAAATGTTCTTATATTTTGAAACCTTCAACCAAAATTTAAAACTTTCAACTTAATAAAATCTTTCAACTGAATTTCAAAACCTTCAATTGAGTTTTATAAACATTAAATCGAGTATTTAAAAACTTCCTGTACTCACGTGGAGTCGACGCATACGTGAGTGGGGAGTCTGTCTACCTTTGACTTGTTTTGTTTTGTAAGTACGAAGTTGTTTAAATTCGCCGTCTGAAGCGCCGCCGAACTCGAGCTCCATTTCACGGCCTCCCTGAACACTTGATGAACATCACGATTCACGACACGGGAGGGGACCTTGCTCTCTTCATGGCTTCAGCTTTGACCCCTCGCCGGCAACCTTCAGGGACGAGCTACGTACTGCAGGTCTGCAGCATCAGCCACCGACATGTTTTTCTTGCTTGGGAAAGGAACAGGGCTAGAACAAGCCTTCTGCATCCTCAAGGTGGGGATATATTTATCCAATACATATAAAATATAAAATATGTATGTTAGTGGCACCGTTACAATTACAAACGAAAGGCAATGTCATGGTTACATATACATAAATTATAATGTCATATTTGGAAGCCCAAAAAATTACAGTCGCATAGATCCAATTAATCCAATATATAAAGGTAAGGTTGGCTGATAATTCGACTCAGTCTAGGTGTGCCATTTCTGATGTCACCCATTTCAATTTTGTGCTCATGTTGTTTCCGATTTCACAGGAAAGGAAAAGCACAAAGTTTCTGAATTTAAACTTCTGATCGCTGCTCCGAAGAACTGACATGTATAACTGAAACTCAAGTAGCTTCGCTTTCAGATTAGAAAAGTTTCTATGGGCACCTGCCCTTTTGTATATGATCATCTTTGATGTGTAATATTGAAGGAGCTTAACCTGGAAACAGGATAAACTAATGTACATTGTTGACAAAGGGTTAATGCATATCTGAACCCTGTAGCTTCCCAGACTTTTTACATGGCATGAAGTACGTGCACCATGCGATTTAATTAGTTGCGTATATATACTGGAGTTTTCTTGATTTTCGTCTATAACTATCACGACCAAAACATCGGTAAATTCTGTATACGCTCTCTGCAATAGAAGAACAATACATATTACAAAAGCATGATCGATATAGGATGAAAGGATCTGACGGATTGATTTTGCAAAACGGAAAAAAAAAAACTATCAACCTCCATATATATTCTCCTTTTAACTCAGGCAAGATAAGTAGTAACTTCCGAGACTACAACCATGCACTGAACTGAATCAGCATACCAGGACAGCCGCTCACTCGCAGATTCTCAAAATGTAACGCGCGCGGCATATCCTCCAAGCTCACTCCACACTCTGATTATGTTTTGTTTCCTCTGTACATGATCAGGAGGCAACATCTAAAACCGTCTTGGGCAGTACCAGACCTTTGTAAAGATACTGCAAACTGATGTCAACTCTCCCTGTACATCAACCTAAGAATTCCACTCCTGATGTCGCTCATTTCCAATTCTAATTTGTGATTGTGTACTTGTTTTGTTTTCCTAAACAAGAGAAATAGTTTGGGGGGTTAGAAGGGGGAGAAGTGTTTCAAAGGAATCTTGTAGATGAATGGATATACACATGAGAGGAGAAGGTGTCTAAATAGACATGTACTGCTGTACAAGTCGATGGGTGGGTAGTGGGTCGGTCGTCGGCACTAGAGGAAAAGGACATGTTTCCTGAGTTCGGGCACCTCTAGTGTCGATTCAGTCAGAGTAGTCCATAAAAGCTGAATGAAATTTTGATTCAGTTACCACAACGTGAGAATCGATTTTGTGGGACCCATGAGAAAAAGGAAAAATCTCAATTTCACCTTCCATCGCTCTTCTCTTGTGTGACGCCGGAAACCAAAAAATATTTTTATAGTTGCATGGTTCGACTTTTATTTAGAAGTCGTTTTTCAGTGTGACACAAAGCAGTCGATCCCCACAGCGTCTATTTTTTGAGTTAATCGCAGCACTTCATAGAGTAATTAACATCAACTAGAAAGGAAGTCCGCGTAGATGCGTGGGATCTTATTTATTGTTTTATGAAATATTGATGTAGTTGTGCCCCCCCCCCCCCCACCAAATCGACATTGGAGTGTTAAATCGGTAAGTACTAAGTTGATGTGATGGTGGTCTCTACTGCGGCCATCCCAACTGAGCTGTATGTATGGTCCTACTGTACTTACAATAATGTAGTAAACTTTATTGTCTATGTTTGGTGCCTTTCAGGGAAGGATAAAGAAAAGATGAAGGTGATCAAAATAGTTTCTCTTTTAAGTTTTAGTTTTTAGCAGATCTGTGATATAGAGTAGACACCATTTATTAATGGTGTTAATCATTACTACTCAAATATTTATGGTATAGATAGAATATCTTTTTTTTATAAAAAAATGTGTGAGATTAATCATTCGACGGTATTAAAATATAGCTAAAGAGACATACTACCATGACAACAATTTCTAGAGCACCTTTTTATATTTATATTTTGATAGTTTAGCATTTGGTTTGTTTTCAACAACTATTGTTGATAATCGCATGAGACACCTTTACTAATTTGAAGAATTTATTTATTTTTTTCAAACTTTTTAACAGTAACTAATTTGAGGGAGTATACTTATAAGAAAATATAATATGGGTAGTTAATTGTAGAAGTTACTTGATTGCTTATTTGTTGTCAAAACTATTTGGCAAAGGAAACAAAAGGTACATATATGATCATAAATCTCGTGATGTATTAAGGGGTTGTATTATTGCAAGATTATTCACTAAAAATATTTCTGGTGATTTTTTTCACATCTATGTACCACGTATGCTGGTCACTTATCAAATAAAATCAAGTAGCACTGAAAAATTAAAAACATAGTTTTGAGAATCTTAATCTCAAACAAATTAAAATTAAATTAGTTATACTTGAGAATGTTGTTTCATTTTTTTTACTGTTGTAGATTTAAATTGGCATTGTATATTTGTCAAGTGATTTTTGGCACCATAAAATATGAAGTTAGATTGTTTTTACAAAATATCATACATTAATTACTACTCATTAATTACTATTCGTCGGTCCCTGTGTCGTGATGTTTTTAGGACAACAAACGTTTATAATACATCAATAGTTCCTTTAATTAAAGGATACAATAGGATCACAAAATTGAATATATAATTTATAAATATTTAAAATGTGAACGTTTATAGAACGTTGATTTGATATTTATATTATAGATCTATGTATATTTGTGAAATAATATATTTTACTTTTATATGGAGAAAAATTTATTTTAGAGTTTCTCGATTTATTCCGTGGTATGATAGAAAATTATATTTTTAGATTTTTTTTGGATGATGCGACATACTTATTATTTTAAAAAACAATTATACATGGCATTATTATTTTATATATGGATTTATTTTTTTTATCGTACATATATACACATGGGCATGCTGGTTAAGCACTATGAATATGATACTAAGGAACGATAAAAAATATTTATGTGCAATTTAAAGGTTATGATTATTTCTCTATACGGAAATTATTTTAAAAAATATTTTTAATTGTAATAAACTTGAAAAGAAATAAACAGACGATAAGATTGGATAGGAGGGGGAGGATACGTACATACATACCATAGGGGAGGAGGGTGGGCTGGTGGGAGAGGGGAGGGAGGTGGATTGTGGGGTTATTTTTTAAAAATAAATTTAATAGATGAAAACTGTGGGCCTACCAATTTATTAGAGAGCCACGTGGCAGCGTAGGAGTGTTTATAGGAGTCCCATATGGCGGTTTGAGAGCGTCTGTAGGAAGTTTAATGGACTTTTAGTATATACTTCCTCCGTTTCACAATATATATCTAGATTCATTAACATCACTATGAATGTGAGAAATGCTAGAATGACTTATATTGTGAAATGGAGGAAGTAATTGATAGATAGATAATATATAGATGCATAGAGTATCCTGGATGCACTCCGGGGTTACACTGCGGTTAGAAGAATATGGACTTAGAACAGACGGACGGGCTAAAATATGTGCTGCAACATTAGCAAGCCGATTCACATGAATGAAAGAGAGCCAAGAATTCGTCCTGGATCTTTCTTGATATCATCGATTATACAGCCTACCCTCGAGCAGTTGCACACGACCAACGTGCACCGTTAGTATGAAGCAAGCGAACAGAACACCAGGATCTAGTGCTTGTGAAACATCAAACAAGCCTGGTATGTCCTTCGACAATCTTGAACCTAGCCAGATCTATTGCCTCGGTGAAGACAGTTCTCAGCCAGGGCAGTAACAGGTACCCATTTCGAGTGGTGTAGGAGCATCTGATGAACCAACATCCGCAGTTTTGTTTCGCCACTGCACCTATCAAGCTCTTCGTCATGTTTATGCGTTATCCTGATCCAGTACCTTCCTAAATGACTATCATCCTTCCTGATGTCTATCATTCTCACAGCCTAGCTTTCTACTCCCGGATGCGTGATTCGTTGGATGACAGAAAGGCGATCTGAATCTAGGATGATCCCGTGGAATCCTTCTTCCTTTGCTAAGAACAGGGTTTGGCGCACTGCCACTGCCTCAGCAACTTCTGGCACTCTGATCCCTGAGACAAGCTCATTGGATACAAATAAATAGAAGTCGTTCTGGTCTCTGACTGGAAGATTGCAGCATCTGCATTGATCAATACGGTACCTATTGGTTGTGGAACCCATCTATGTAGATTAGAGAGGGAGGGAACCACACCTAGAAACAGGCACAAGATTAGAGATATGCTGCATGATCATATCCAAATACCCCCGTAATATTTTGTGCAGAGAAACATTCACTACACCGGATCAGGTCACCTCTGACAGCTGTAAAACCTCACCTTTGACTGGTTTGGGTCTTGTCGGAGAAAGGTAGTCACTGATATCTACAGTAGGTACTTGGTACCCCTATGCTCTTAGAAGGGGGTACCAGATCGTTTTATCTTAGGCCCCTTTTAGTTCCCTAAAATTTTTTTCCCAAAAACATAACATCGAATCTTTAGACACATGTATGAAGCATTAAATATAAATAAAAAAAACTAATTGCATAGTTAGGGGAAATCGCGAGATGAATCTTTTGAGTCTAACTAGTCCATTGCTACAGTAACCCACATGTGCTATTGACGGATTAATTAGCCTCAAAAGATTCGTCTCACGGTTTTCAGGCTAGTAATGAAATTATTTTTTTTTCATTCGTGTCCGAAAAATCCTTCCGACATTCGGTCAAACATCTGATGTGACACATAGAAATTTTCTTTTCGCGAACTAAACATGTCCTTTACAGAGTACCTGCCGAAGGGTTGGCAGCATTTATTTCAGCTTTCACGTGTTCATCATCATCAGAATCGTAATCACGTTTATTCAGTGAAAGAGATCCAATATGTCATCCAGGAGATTTCCTGGTGTGAAAACAACAGAAGCTCTGACATAGTAGGTCCAAATATTTATGAATACTTACATTGTGAAGAAAGTATTATCAACGTCTCAAAATATAGCAACTTGTAATTATGTTTCTAGACACATACTTCCAACAATATTAATATGGTAACATGTAACTATTTGCCTGGATATTGCTATATTTTAGAACGGAGGGAGTATATAATATATGAAGAATCAACACAACATGACAGCAGCCACACTCCAGGTTTAGGACCTGACAATAAACACAACAATTTCTGGTGCAATTGTCTTATTGTCTGTTTGGAGAGTAACTGAGCCTCGTAGATATCTTCCCAAAGTTTGGGAAGGCAGAAATCCATTCCAAAACAAGGCTCTATGTAAATCACTGGGATTTTCAGGTTGCACCGGGTATGCTGCTCCGGGTAAGTATAAAAAACTGTCAAGAAAATATCCTGCCTAGAGAACAACAAGTACTTCAGGGGGGTTTCTTACCTTCAGAGACATGATCAAGACACACTTCAAACCCAACCAATTTTTCAGTGATGGTACTGACGTGACAATTTCAAGAGGCACAATAATGCCAACAGATTGTTCTTTTTCTTTGTTCTGAAGTACTAAATCATATAAAGACGAACAGACAGCAACCTCAACATGAAACTCTGCATTAGAATGAGCAATCAAAGCAGCTTAGAAAGGCACATACATCTCTGAAGCCATGTCAATGCATTATTCAAATTTAGGAAATTCATGAAGCAGAAAGGTAGCCAAAAATAGACAGTATGGCTAGAGTCATCATTTACCACATGATGCTGATGAGTGTGTGGCAACAAAGGGTATGAAATTGGGGAACAATATGCAGATCTCATGTTTCTCTCTACAGGTGGGATATTATCTTGCTCACAACTCCATACAAGGTCAATACAGCATGTGTTACTCTGCTATGCAGAACCCTTGCATGAGGTTAAAAAAAAAAAGCCAATTACAAGCTCTGAAACAACAACGGAAAGGACAAAGCAACTGTAAGCTCTCAGCACACAAAAACTTATGATTACAGCATTATATACAGGAAACATGATGCATACATCAGATTGTAAAGGGTAATAAGGGATACAAAAACAGATCCGTACAATTACCACACTATTGAAACTAAGAAAAATAAAACCCTGTAAACTTATTACTTCAAGATGAAAAGCATTCCGCTGCCTGGTATCATGTACTGCCCATTTCAATGAGCCTGTTTGACAGAACCTATATGATCTGGTACACATAAATAAAAAGAAAGCTATGATCTCAAATGAATCATAGACATAATTTAAAAAAAAATCATCAATAAACAGCAAGAAACAGGAACAACGAAAAACACATTGTTTAAGTGAATAAGAGCATCACAGATGCAGAGTGGATATTTTGGATTGGCAGTAGTCAAGAACCATCCAATCTCATCAGGCAACCAGGAATTGCCATGACAAATATAAAACCTTATGAAAACAAATAAAAGCTAAACATACACATGAAATTTTGAATGAAAGAAGAGTGTAATGATTTATGATGACAAATTACTACAGACTTAGTTCGTCAGTACCAAACATA
Source organism: Oryza nivara (assembly GCA_000576065.2). Taxonomy (NCBI): domain Eukaryota; kingdom Viridiplantae; phylum Streptophyta; class Magnoliopsida; order Poales; family Poaceae; genus Oryza; species Oryza nivara. Next base: position 9,765,988 of record CM002502.2, read on the forward strand.
CTCTTCATCACTGCCAAACTTAACTCGTTGCAACTTGCAACACAGATCATGGTGCCTTATAGATATGGATGGATGAAAACAAAGATCATATCATTGACCAACCCACACCAAGCTACAACTGCTTACAGAGATAGATAAATGCGTAGAGAGATGTATAGACAGAAGGACAAAGTGAATCCTAAACTGAGAGTCTCAAGGATAACTTGGCATTCTGCATGTCGGTTAGAACTCAGAGCAGCTACCTCCTCTTTGATGGGCGACAGGAGATTCCATATGCTCAAAAAATCAAATTGCAGAAAACATGGATAAACAAGGACATATACAAATAGCTCGGATAGTTAAGGAGTACAGTGCTAGAGTAATCTTTGATGGAGTACAGTACTAGTAGTAAACATAAAAGATATAACTTTTTTATATTGGACTGCAATCAAAAGGATTAGTGCTCAGAGTCTCAGATATGGTACGTTAGACCAGATAACATAGAAGAGCTAACTAAATTAACTATACTCCACTATAGCTAGGCCAAGATAGATGTGGACATAAACCGAATAGATAGATATGAGGACTAATTACATTAGTCCATCTCAATGTCAGTTTCAGAACCATAATCTAGGAGACCATCGGGATCATCGGAGTAGTCGTAGTAGACGAGATCATCTGAAAGCTTGACCTCAGACATGGTCTCCGCCCACAGCCGATCCAGAAGCGCTCTGCGCTGTACTTTCCACTCGTCGTACGGCAGCTCATCTTCAGCAACCGCCGCTTCAGAAGCTGGCTTGCCCCCATCGTCAGCAATGGTCGCCGCCGCCGCCGCTGATTCAGAAGCATCGGATAAGTCGCTCTCCGCCGGAGCCGGCTCTTCCGTGGCCTTCCTCTTCTCACCAACGGCGGCTTCCCTCGGCTTCCCCTCGACCGGCGCCGGAGACAGGGAAGGTGCCGCCGCCTCCGTAGCCATCTGGACCTTCTCGCCGGCCATCTCGGCGCTCGACGGGAGGATTTCTTCTTCTTCTTCTTCTTGTCGCTGGTTTCTCCACAAACGGTTCGGTCGTTGTGGATGTGATTTCTGTGGGACGGTGGACGGCGGTCGGCTCTCTTTATTGGGGCTGAGCGAACCCATGATAAATCCTTCCGGTTTCCGGATCCAATCTTGGGCCAGGCCCAAATTGAGATGAAACACAAAATAGAAAAGTTCACTTTAACTCCCTTCCATATAGTGGCCGTATCAGGGTATCAGAACTTATAAGGATGGTTTTCGTGAGGTGACACCTCAGAAAATGGGATCCACATGTCATCCTCATGTCATCCTCTCTCTCTTTCTCCTTCCTACTCTCTTTTGCTGTTGTCTTCTCGACGCAGCAGAGCGGTTGCTCGTACAAGCAGGCGACAGCGACGAAGGAACTCAGGCTGGGCGACTTCATCCGCGCAATGCCATGGTACCTCATCGACTGTCTCCAGCGTCATCCTCCTCACCAACAAGACTGTGTTACCAGATACGTCTCTAAAGCCACGTATCATATCAGATGCGACAATGGATACGGATATGTATCCTGGATATTCGTGATTTCCAAATAAAAAAACAAATCTAGACACTCTACAGATGGAGAAGAGGCAAAAATACCATCTCGAACTGCAGTGTCGTTCATGACATCCGGCACTTCATCAGCTGCTACATCCAGTGACTATTGCTTTTCATTATTGCTCCACCATTTGGAGAAACCATGAATTCTCTACGGACCAAATGAGAATGAATCCATGAACTTTTCTTGAACATCTTTTCATTCTTATAGCCTGGACATGGATACCATATATATTTGCTCATCTTATTTTTCATGTCATTATCCGCAAAACTAACAAATGCACTGACCCCTTTTCTATACTCTTCAGAGTCACGACGAATATTGGACATCCAATTTCGGTCCATCTGTAATCAATAACATAAAAAGGGTAAAACACAATGCATAATACACGTTAGAAAAAAATAACTATTTTTTGTTAACCTCCATTTCAAAAAAAATCGCCCTCCCAACACTCCCATCCAAAATGTGAATAGTGCGTTGAGCCAAGATGGAAAACATTTTACGGCTGCAGGGTATATATATAGGCCCAACTCACCTTAAGCGGGTAAGGGCAAGAACCCGTTTGAGATGAGTTGATCGTACCTTTGACGAGCCAGAACTCTGCCGGCCGTCACATGTGACGGGCCAGGGGTCTAACCTAACACAGGTGCCCCTCTGTCGGTTTCCTTTCCGTCACAAGTGACATCTCTAAAACCGATTTCAGGGTGTAGTATATGGCCTCCCATTGGGCCAAGTGGCATGCTATTAGACTCCTTTGAAATTCTGCCATGTGGCATGCCTCTATTCATGGAATCGATCTCCTTTCAAATTCTGCCACCCGAATTAGATTTTGCATTTCCCTTTTTACACCCAGGTGAACGTGCTTGCATCTGGAAAGACTGGGAAAAAAATCTCTACTATTATAAAAATTAAATATATTTTTATCAGTACTTTGATAAGTCATGTTTTTAAGTCGGTTTTAATCTTACTCCTCAAAATCCGTAATTTAGAAAAGGATAAAAAAAACACGTGGAAAAAGAAAACGCGCCATAAAAAAAGCGAAACAAAAACAGCGAAAAAAAGTCCGATTTGTACCGGAACGAAAAAAATTGGCAAAATATGCTGGGTAAAACCCAAAAAAGCTGACCGTGAAAAAAATAAAAAATTCGCCAGCTGCAAAAAAATTAAAAAAAAAAGTAAAAACCGATTGGTATCTGTTCGTCTCTTTTATGCGTTTTTTCACCTTTTTCCGCTTTTCTTTTTTCTTCATCCGCTTTTTTCCATCCGTCTTTTTTTTCACTTTCCGGTTATTTTACCTTTGTCTTTTTCCCTTTTATTCATCCGTTTTTTCGTCCCTATTTTTTGTTCGTAATTTTTTGCATGTGGGAGAGTGTGCGCACATGGTAAGGATTTTTTTTAATCTACACGGTTTTTTCTGTCGTCGGGTCGAACCCTAGCTCCATCGCCACATCAATCAACCTCCTCATGCTTTCACTCCTCCAATTGATTGTAAAAATCAATTCTCCACTACTCCATCATCATTTTCCATGTATTTTTTCTTTTCAGTTCCGCTTTAATTCACTAGATTCAATCTCTATTTAGAAATCAACGTTTATATCCCACAGTTTTGTGGATTCGCTCCAATTTTGATAAAAATGAAAAGAGAAGATTGAGTGGATCAAAAGCCCTCAACCAATTTTTGGAGATCGAGAAAGATTCGACTGGATTTGATGGGAGGATCGGCTTTTGCATTGTACTACACTGGGAGATCGAGAAAGATTCGACCGGATTTGATGGAAGGATCGGTTCTTGCATTGCACTACACAGAAGTGTCTTCCGGAGGTTGAAGATGGCAGTCGACTATGTGAGCTAGACCTATTGTTCTACTTGTGAGCTAGGTCCAAGAGAAAGCATATGACAGTCCACTATGCAAGCTCGGCCTATAGTTCTACTTGTGGGGCAAATGTCATGCGCAGAAATTCACTAGTAATTTCCAAACTTATTTGTGCATAAAATCCTTGTCCAGGAATCAGCCGAGGTACACAAACTGATAATTTAATATACAGATTCATCAAAATAACTAAAGCAATAAATACTTACATAAGAGGCACTTAGTCCTCACCACGAAGAAAACTGCAGCGGAAAAATAAAATCTAGTGAAGCTCCGGTTCCATTCCCATAGGCAGCTCAACTGGGGTATAAGCCAAACGTCTTCTCCTTTGCAACTTTTCTTCAACTGAGGTTTGATTGATTATTGCAAGGTGAGTACATGGAATACTCCGCAAGCCACACAGCAAGTATGCAACTGCACAAGGATACCAAAGAATGGCATAATATAGGGCTCATTTGCAAAAGCAGCATTTAGCAAACATTTGAGAATTGTAAAACAGTAGAGTAATTAATTATCAATTTTAATCAACATTGAACAGCACATCCATGCTGCACAGGCCCAACCAAACATGAACAACCATACCCAGCTGTACAGATCTATCTGCAAATCAGGAATGTACCATTCCAAACTAGGAGCTAATCAAAATATTACCAGTTATAGCATCATTTATTATTGTGAGAGGTGTGAGTCTAATCACGAAAGACATTGTTAGACCTACCTATGACCGCGGGCACGGCTATTCGAATAGTTTTACTCTAGCTAAAGTGTACCACTGTACCCACAAGACACGATTCCACACATGTTACCATGCCCCGAAGTACCACCATGGCACTCCAAAGGGGGAAATCATGACAGTACCCTTCGCACAACACAACTCAAAGCAGTGCACCGTTCCTGGATCATAATCACCCCCTTATAAAACAAGGCATGGACTCCCCAGCGACCCCCATGGGCTTATCTCTGTCACTTCTCAGTCTGGTGCCCCGCAATGAACCATGCTATACAAAAGGTAAAGCCGTTGCCCATGCTGGCTTGTGGTTGGCACAGTTAATGTTTCACAACCGAAACTCATGAACCGGTCCTTAATTGTCATGAGCACGACCATCAAAACAATGTGCTCACAACCCACCATTTTCAAGTTTTAGTATGCAAATTAATTAATTAACCAATCACGATTAGCCATCGTGAGCTACCATTATCATGTCCATCATTAAGTAGTAGTGAAACATTAGTTATCTCAATCATGTACTAATGTTTCTAAGCATGGCTAAGCAATTATATCTAATATATCTAGTTGAACCATTACATAAATCCAACTAGTCAAATTATAACCCGAGGTCATCAAAGAATAGAGTAAGTTATGCAAAGTGGCCGTAACAAAGGAATAGGTTCACACCACCCGGTGACATTCGAAAATAAATGCACAGTTGAAATAAATAGAGAATTTAAATATAGGATCAACATGCTCAAAGGAATTGGGTTTGGGATCTGTGTGACTTGTCTTGCAATAATCGGTCTTCAATTAATCTTCTTGAATACTCCCGGCGCACTCACGAATCTTCACAACAACGGGAAACGACAAGCTAACACGCAAAACAAAGAAAAATACTAATAAAACCAAATAAATAGTACATATAAAGTAAACAAACATGTAGATCATGATTTTAGATGAATTATGGGACTTGAACGGCCTCATTCTGACTTCATATGAATTAGTTACGAATTTTACAAGATTTAATCTAATTAAAGCCTATTGAAAAAGTACTAAATAAATTTAACACAATTTATGGATAATTTTAATATATAGATCTTTGTATTATACAACTTTTGCAACTTGAACCACATTAATCTGAGTTACAATGAAATAGTTATAAATTTTTGAAGTTTAAATCGAGTTAAAGCATTTATATGGATTTTAATTGAATTATGACGCAATAGAGAGTTAATTTTGAAAGGAAAAAGAGATTTATTGCATCATCAAGGATGGTCCATGGTAAACCGGGTTCATAGAAACAGTCCACGGAACCAACGGCCAAGATCTAATTGACCTAAACTTGACCGAATCGGACGGCCGAGATCGATCCGGTCTACCACGGGCAAAGGCTAACAAGGCGCTGACATCGACGATGATGTTATCGCCTGCGGCGGCTCGGCACCTCACGCTCACCGGCGAACGACGGCGCGGCGGTGCAAACGAGGGCACCAATAGGTAGGGATCGACACAGCGAACTCACCGAGCAATTGAACGACCGTAAACGACGACGAATGACGACGGCGGCGGTCTTCGGGTTGTCGATGGCGACAGTTCTCCGGCGGGAAACGGCGGCAGCGGAGGGCTGGCCGAGGTTCTTCTCCTCCTCGCGAACCCGATGGTGGCGACGGCGACCGAAGGCGGCGCGATGCGGCTGGACCGACGGCGGTGGTACAAGCGACGACGGGCTAGGGCGAAGGTGGCGGCGGGTAGAGGAGGTCCCGGGAGTCATTTTATAGTGGCTAAGAGACGGCGATGGAGGCCCATGGCTGGCGGCAAGGAGATGGAAGGTCTAGGGTTTTGGAAAGAGAAGCTAACCAAATCAGCATTGAATCTGACGATTTCCAAATGAATTAGCTCGGGATTCCTAAAGAGAAAAGGAAGAGGAGATCGAGGAGATTATTTCCCCTCAATTGATTCGGCCGGAGAAGGAAGGAAGCAGCCAAATTTGGAAGGAGGCGGTGGCTTGCGGCGTGGCTAGGAGCGGCCGGAGGTTGAAGACGACTTACAGGTGGGCCCTACCTGTCAATGAAAGGGAGAGAGGACGGAGGAAGAGCGGCGGACTGGGCCGGTTTGGGCCGGGCGCAAGCAGGCCGAGGAGAGGGAGAGAGAGACTTGGGCCGACTTTCGGCCCAAGAAAAAGGGAGATTTTAAAACATTTTGCTATTTAAATTATTCATGAAATGAAATTCCATTTATTAAAAATACTTCCTTTGCTCAAATAAATCCCAGAAAAATCTAGGAACTATAGAAACAAGAGAAGTATTTAACAAAATTTTATCTAGCCCACTTATATATTGAGATTTAGAGAATTAAAATTTGATCTTCTCTTTTAGGCTTTTAAGACCATTTCTAATAATATCTTTTAAACAACAATTTATAATTTTAGGATTTTTAAACAAGCAAAGTATTTAACATAATTATAATTAGATCATTAATGATTAATTTATTGATTAACTAATTACTGAACTGTTCTCTGTATTATTAAAATTAGGAATTGAGCTCTGAAAAATCCGAGAAAATTTCAGAGAGTATAATTAATCCAGCCATGATTTATATTTAGGAAATTTTATTTCCCACATTTAACTTAACTTGTAAATTAATGAACATTTAATATAAATTCTACTAATAATTTATTAAATAATTTATAAATCCTGAAATGGAAATTCAGGATGTGACATCAAAGAAGCAGGCTAAGCAGAGGGAGGCAACAGGATGGGCCGAGACTGAAAAAGGAAGGAAGAAAATTTGTTTTTGACCCAAAACTAAAAAGCATATGTATAGCAATCCAAAAATGTTTTTACCCGTTGCAACGCACGGACTTTTTTTTCTAGTAAAAGAAATAACGCTACGTTGCTGTTGATGCGAAAAACACACACTGGCCTAGAAGATCCACTTAACTTCAATGCAGGTCCAAAATCTTGCTTTCAGGTTCGCGAGCATGCCAGTTGATTTGATCCTGCAATCAACGAGAAAGAAAGATAAGAAAACTGTCACGTCCTGATAAATTCATCTTGAAATAAAAATCATTTTCTAAAAGGAATAATAGAATTAATTAAAATTCGAAAAGAATTTGGCAAACACTAAAATACGTACAAGAAAAATTCGAATGTGGCCTGGAGAATTTTTGTTAAATTCTCTTTGGTCTAAAAGGAGCCTGTGGTGGTATGTGGCACGTGGTTACACGTGAGAAAGATGTGTCTTGTGGGTAAAGATGTACATCTCTGGTTAGAGTATAATCTATTCGAATAGCCGCGCCCTCGGTTATGGGCAAGCCGAGCAATGTACCCAAGTTAGTGTTTTAAATCTTAAAATTTGCTTAGCAACTAAAATGTGGAATGGTTGGCCTGGGTTGGCTTGGGACGAGCTGGGACCCAGGGTCGGGTTGCCAGTTTGGTCTGAATCATCGTAGGCCTTGGGTTAAGACAGGTTCGTGTGGGTCCATGGCCTTGATTAATAATATTGTATAGCTCTAGGATCATGTTTACAAAATAGCTTTGGGCAACTAAGTGACTTTTAAATGCTGTTTACTACAAAACTTAACCCCTATATTATTATCCCCTTGTACCCCCTTGCATTAATTATGCATCTACGGTGTGGCTTGCTCAGTACTGTGGTTGTACTCATTCTTGCTCTACCTTTCCCCCCCTTCAGTAAGAGAAGCTTTGGAGAAGAAGTCTTAGGTGGAGTCCTGGCTTATACCCCAGTTGAGCGCCTGTGAAGATGGAGCCGTAGGCCCGCTAGTCCGCTGCTGTTTATTTTTGATTGCCAGGCCTGAAGCGCCTTTGTAGTAATGTAAATATTATCGATATAATAAAGATGTGTCTTTTATATCATGTTTGTGTGGTGTACCCCGGCTTTTCCTGGGACGGGGATTAATACACTAGCGTTCGGGAAAAGGCAATTTTCTCGGTCGCGACAAAAACCGCGGTTAAATCCATGAACGATAGCCGATCGGCTAGTTGCCGATGACATCATTTATCTTTGAGCCGATGTCATATTTGAATCGATCGGCAATCATGAGTAAATAAAATAAGACTAAATCTACTCGATCGGCTGTAGATATTGACAACATAAAATCCCTACTCCAATACATATTTAAACTAAGTGATTGGGATAAATCAGTCGCCATGCCGAGATAGTATAAATCACTTAAGTCGAAATATATAATAAAACACTGATTATATTGATGTTTATAGCATAGCCGATCAAATAAATCTAGCATGTACCGGAAATACTCCGATACCACTCTATATTAAGATATCCAAACAAGTAGAATATATTAAACGAGAAGCCTAATATACCTTAATGTAATAAGATCTTAATATAAATGGTAGATTTAGCATATTAATCAAGCATATGAGACATAAACTAGCTAAATCAGGTAAGATTGGCTGAAACCCCGATACCAGCCGCCTGTGAAAATAGTAGCACAAGATAAAAAAAAAACGGAGCAACACCGCTCCATTCACCTCTGTCAACATTAATTCAAATTATTCCCAAATCCACTCCTCGATTCACAAATTCACATAAATTTACACCAACAATTTACAATAAAAACAGTCAAAATTTTCCATTCACAATCAAAGCAAATCCACAAAAAACAACAGAAATCCACATAAATCTACACAAATGCACACAAATCCACAGTAATCCATTGAAATCCGAGCACCACCGCCCACGGCCCGGCAGCGTCGGTCGTGACGAGGTCGAGGCCGACGGTCACGCTCCACCTCCCGAGGCCCCGCGGCCGTGCTACCTGCGCCGCCGCCGGGGCGGATCCGTCCTCCCATTGCCCGTCCTCCTCCCCACAGACAAATCTTGGAGAGGGGAGAGGATGGGATGGGAGGGCGCGGCGCCCCAGTAGAGGTAGTTGCGGCTGATCTGCCTCTTGTCGACGCTCCTGACATGGAATCCGAGGTACGATAGCGAGTCAGTGAAGGACAGCACGCACAGGATGGTCGTGGTCGCCGTCGTCACCGCTTCCTTCGTGGTCACCGTCGTCGCAGCTTCCTTCGTGGTCGCCGTCGTCGCCGCTTCCGTTGTGCTCACCGTCGTCACCGTCGCCAGTTGCCGTGTGTACCAACAAAAAAAAATAGTAGGCATGCAGATTAGTTTGTAGCCTTTTAAGTTCATTCATGCACAGAAAGCATCAATACCCCTCCCAATCTAACTTCAACCGACAATATATATGATCATGCAACTACAATCTGAAAATTTACTACCTAGTGCGGTGTTTGACGAACTGAATGGAACATTGTTTATACCACCTCTCGGGTATGGAAATTTGACAAATTAAACGCTACAGTCGAACATGCAAATTACTCATGGCATGGGTACCTTATTGCTCTGAAGATTAATTGACGCGGAATATCGTCGCAGGAGCTCGGTGAGGCGGGGCGACGTTGTTCTTGCGGCGGAGATCGACGGCGGCACGCGGCGGCGTTGTCGGAGATCGATGAGCCGAGGCGACAGCGTTCTTGCGGCGTGAGGGGGCGCCAGTGGCGTCGATCTGGAGATGGGAATCGACGACGGGTCGATGCCGGCGGTGGCGGCGGGTGTGCGAGAGAGAGGAGGGGAGAGGGGTGCGTGCGGGGCATAGAGGGTGGTGGTGGTGGTGGTTGTGCGAGAGAGAGAGGAGGAGGGGAGGGAATCGGGGGGAGACGCGCGGCGGCGCGGATGAGATGTGGATGCGGAGCACGTGCTGGGGGAGAGGAGAGGGTCCGCGACGATCTTGAGCGTCGGATCGGACGATTTTCATCCATTGGATTTAATGAATGAAGTATCAAACATACAAAACTGAGTTGATGAATTATAGGATAGATGCACCGTGTTGACAGAGAAAAATAAATAGAAGAATCTTGGGCGTCATACTAATTAGCACTAATCTAATTACCACCTAATATTCCCTTTGTAGGGAGATCTTTACTAGCCTGGACTCTTGTGACCAACTACTACTACTAGAAGAAGAAGAAGAAGAAGAAGAAGAAGAAGAAGAAGAAGAAGATTGTAATTATAGATGGCCATAAAGCCCGAGGCCCATGGACCGGCCCACGGTATGGCCATTTGGCCTAGGCCAAGCACGGCACGGCACGACTGGTGTTGGCCCCGTGCCGGGCTGTCTCAATAGTTAGACCGTGTTTGGGCCGATGCCTTGGCACGGTGAGACGGCCCGGCATGGCACGATCCAATGAACAGGAAGAAAAATAGTGGGGACCAAGAATAGACTTAATTCAGCAACACAAGGAACGACACAAAGAGATGAGGGATACAAAATAGACTTATTTTAGCCATATAAGAGCTCCACCCTTTAGCTTATTCGTGGAATAAGCCAAACGACATATTTGCAAACAAAAAATAATTTGTGAATAATTTTTTTATATACATGTTCTTAGCGATCTAAAAAGCAAAAAACTAAAAAATAAACTGTTGTCGAATAGACAACTGCGCCACACCGAAAGGCGTGGTTCTCTCAACAGTGGTTGGAAAAAGGACAATTGTATTACTTGGTCGAAATTTATTAAGATCCCCCCATTACATGGCCTAGAGGGGCTATTTATAATCCTATTACAGGTTCTCTTCCCTAGGGTTTAGGCTTTACAGGGGAATTTACATGGTTACCCTTATGATAGGGACATTATTAGGGGCACACAGTGTCCTTTACATGTATGGGCCCTAATTGGGCTAGATGGCTTGGCCCATCAATCTGGTGAATCCCCCTGCGGGGACGCAACGGCCCGCTGGGCTTCCTAATGGTGGGGTTTGGTGCCTTGGCGAAACCTATGCCTTCGGGCCGAGGCTTTCGCCTCACCGACTCCGCGTGTGTGGCCTCCTGACGGGGTCCTTGTCCAGCGAAGCACGTGTACTCCTGAGCTGTGGTCTTCGCCCTTGGGGTATTCCTCTTCGACCTTCGTCGCTTGCCTCCGGTTTGAGCCTATCGCCCAAGTTTTCGGTTTCGGCAGGCCCGGCCGAAGGCCCTTCGTGGTATACCTCCAACAAGCCCCTCACGGGCAAGGATGAGTAGGGAGATTCGGCCGAGACCATGTAAATCGTATGGTATACCGCGAGGCACCCCCTTTCGGCCGACGTTCCTGCCGAAACCTTTGTTTGTGTGCCTGCAAAATAAACAATTTTGCTCTCATGGTAACAAAAAATTCATGAGGAAAATTTCCTTCCTGCGTTCGTGGAAGAGTGTCGAAGGGGTTGGCCTGTTCTTTGTGTTACTATGAATAGTAATGGGCCCCGTGGGCCTTTCCTTTCTCGCACCCGGCCTTTTACTGTTCGGCTCTGGTCCTAATGGGAATTTACCGTTTCGTCTGCCCTTGGACACGTGTCAGGATTTGATTGGTCGGTAGCCGAACGGTCTCGCGTCGGCCGCTTCCTGCGTCCACTCGGAGAAGTCGAATGTCGTCCCATCGTCACTTGGAGCGCCCTCCGCACGAGCGCCCAGGTCGTTGAGAGCTAGCTTGAGGGTGTAACAGGCTTGCTTGGCGGACTCTGTCGCCGGCACCAAAGTCGCAGTAGCAGCTTCGGCCGAAACAAGACGGGCCTCAAGACACCTAATCTTCTCCTCGGCCGCGGCAAGCTGGCGATCCCTTTCGGCGTCCCGCTTGTTCGCCGCCTCTAGGTCGGAGCGAAGAGATATGTTTTCTCCGGTGAGAGCCTTGTTCTCCGCATTCACCTTTCTTAGGGTATCCGCCACAACACGTCTTTCGTTCTCCTTGTGGCGAAGATCCTCCTCGGTTTTCCGGAGGCATCGCCCCGGACCGCCTCCCACCTCGGCGCCGCCTCCTTCGGCTTCACCGCATCCTCGCCGACCTCGTCCACCTGTCCGTTTTGGTTGCCGACCGCCGGAGCGCCGCCGTCCCCGTCGACCCAAGCCGCGCTGCCGCCTCCCTCCGCTTCGGCCGCCTCCTCCGTCGCCACTGTCGCCCCGGGGTGAGGCGTGGACCGTCGCCTCCTTTCCCCCTTCCCTCCCCTCTCTCGGCCGCCGCTCCACCGCGCCGGTGGTCGCCGGCGGCGACCATTGGGACGCGGGGGCGCCGCCTCCCGCCGGCCGCGCCGGCATGGCCGCCTTCGGGCGCGCCGAGTGGCTGCCGCGTGGAGCCTGGCCGTCAGCCGCCCGCGCCCTTGGGTGCAGCTGACGCGTGGGGCCCACGGAGCCGGCCGGTGCGAGCCGGGTGCGCCCGGTCCACCGTGGACCGAGAGGCTGCCGTGTGGGCCCCACTCCCGTGGACCCGGTGCACGCGCCCCCTCCCCTCGGCTGACGCAATAAACCCTTTTTAAATTAAAATTTAAATGAAGAAATTCGCAAATATTCATTTAAAGTGCATATAAACTTCAAATGGCCATAACTTGGCCATTTGAACTCGGAATTGGACTGTTCAAGTCTCTAATTTTTCCTTAAGAAGTCAAGAACCCATTTTTGTGCTTTGTTCCTGCTTTTTATATGGAGTTTATTAGAGTAAAAGCCTTTTCTTTTCTGTTGGTCGTGTAGACGCTGCAGCTTCGGAAGATCCGCTCTTCATGGAGGTTGAAGCCGATGTTTGGGAAAGCGAGCAAGGCAAGTCACATCACCCTTGAGCATATTGAATCACAGTTTATAAAATTATTTTGATTTAAATTATTGCATTACCGCTTTATTTAAATTCCTGCGTAATCACGGTTTTATTTAGCACTTCCTATTAATCCTTGTTATAGCCTTATCATTGCTATTGTTTATTATTACCTTGTTCACCCTAGGATAAACAAAACCCCAACTAGTGGGTACTCTATTAACGGTTCCACTAGTATGAATTTAGGTAGATGCTTCGCTGACTAATTAGGCAACATTAGGTGGTTTTATAACTTTAGACTTTGGGAATTCTCATATCATTTGGACACTGTGGAATGGTTGGCTTGTGATGGAATTGAACACACACCTCCCCCCTCTATTCAAAACTCCCAAAATGGTTTTAGGCTGGGCTTGAGGTGCAGGGTTTTGCTGGTAGCACCTCGGCCACTATAAGGACCGGTATTCGGGCCTCTGTTGCAAAGCACTACCGTACTAACAACATGCCTAATGGGTAAGGCTTAACTCGGTGCTCAGTCTAGTCCTGAACAAAAGGACACGGATAGAGATGGATGAAGTCGTTGCGACGATGGATATCTCTGAGGCAAATGAAGGCTACACGAGCTGCGGCTCGGTAATCGAGATGTCTAGGCAAATGAAGACTACACGGGTCGGTGCCCGTTAGTCGAGATGCCATGGCACTGGACTAGTACGCGGGTGGTCTCACCCTATGTGTGTGGCGCACCCAGTCTAGATCTTGTTGCTAGGGGCTCAACCCTGGCCTGCCTGTCCCGGGATACGGGCGTGGGCAAGCCGTGCCCTCGGATATGGGCAAGCCTAGCAATGTACCCAAGTTAGTGGTTTAATTCTTAAAATGTGCTTAACAACTAAAATGTGGAAAGGTTGGCCTGGGTTGGCTTGGGACGAGCTGGGACCCAGGTCGGGTTGCCAGTTCGGTCTGAATCATCGTAGGCCTTGGGTTAAGGCAGGTTCGTGTGGGTCCACGGCCTTGATTAATAATATTGTGTAGCTCTAGGATCGTCTTTATAAAATAGCTTTGGGCAACTAGGTGTCTTTTAAATGCTGTTTACTGCAAAACCTAATCCCCTATATTATTACTCCTTGTACTCCCTTGCATTAATCATGCATCTCCCGGTGTGACTTGCTGAGTACTATGGTTGTACTCATTCTTGCTCTATCTCCCCCCCCTTCAGTAAGAGAAGCTTTGGAGAAGAAGTCTTAGGTGGAGTCCTGGCTTATACCCCAGTTGAGCGCTTGTGAAGATGGAGCCGTAGGCCCGCTAGTCCGCTGCTGTTTATTTTTGATTGTCAGGCCTGAAGTGCCTTTGTAATAATGTAAATATTATCGATATAATAAATATGTGCCTTTTGTATCATGTTTATATGGTGTACCCCGGCTTTTCCTGGGACGGGGATTAATACACTAGCGTTCGGGAAAATGCAAATTTTCTCGGTCGCGACAAGAGAGTACTCTGAGGCAGATGTTTCGACGGCTGCCCCCTTCCCCTTCGGCATAACTAGTGGCAAAGCAACCGGCTGATGCACAGGGCTTCCGAAAACCCTCGCCGCGGCCTTGACAATCTGGTTAGCGGAGGCTGAGGCCCCGACGGCAACGCTACCACCCACTCCGCCAGCATTGACTACGACAACGGGGGCGGTCGAAAGATTTAAACTGCGACCAGCGGGCGAAGTTGGGGTTTTGTCCGAAGACTCATCGTCACTGAAAACATGAGCGACAACGGCGAGTCCTTTCTTCTTGGCAGCCTTCTTAATCGGACCCCCCTTCGCCACCTTGCCCGATGAAATCGCAACCAGCGCCTTCACCCTTTCCAAATCCTTCCGATGAAGGGGGAGCTATTTGACTCCACCCCTGTCACGTCCCAAAACGACTCTAAAATACATCCTCTAAATTATGCCTAGAATAATTAAAATCCGTGTGAAAGCCTCCAACAATTAAAATGTGCAAAGTTAAAAGTCAAATAAGGCTTGGAGGATTTTTGTATATTTCCTAAAAGCCTAAAATGCGTAAATAAATTTTAGTGGAATTTTCAGAGCACAAATAATAATTATTAAGAAATAAACAAAGTTAAAATGGTTTTATAAAAAGAAAAACTCTAAAAAGTCCCTTTTCCGTCCCTCTCCCTCTTGGGCCGGCTCGGCCTATCTCCTTCCCCCTCCCTCTCCCCTCCCCGCGGCCCATCCGGCCTTCCCCCGCGTGCGCGCCGCTGACGGGCGGGCCCGCCCGCCACCCTCGCTGACGGGTGGGGCCCACCCGTCATCCCCTTCCACCCGCCACTCCCACCGCCTCGCCCACGCCCTAGCGCCGCCGCCGCCTCCCGCCGTCCCCGCGTGCAATCAATTGGGGGGAATTATTCCCCGTGATTCCCTCTCCCTTTCCCCCCACTTTTCCCTCTCTCTCTCATGTTCAAACGGGCGAATTTGCCCCCGCAAATCTCGCCGGCGCCATTGATGGCGGCCCTGACCTCCCGCGCCTATTCCTTCCCCGCCGGCCGCCCTCTCCCCCTTCCAACCCTATATAAACCCTCCCCGTGCCTCCTCCGTCCGTTTCCACCTCTCGCCGCCGTTCCTCCTCGACGGAATCGAGCTCGCGCCGTCGCTCTCTCTCTCTGCCGTCGCCGTCGAGCTCCGGTCCGCCGTCGTCATCACCCCGGACCATCTCCCACCCCGGCGTCGCCTCCTTCAGCTTCGCCGCATCCTCGGCGACCTCGTCCACCCCTCCGTTTCGCTCGCCGACCGCCGGAACGCCGCCGTCCCCGTCGACCCGAGCCGCGCCGCCGCCTTCCTCCGCTCCGGTTGCCTTTCCGTCGTCGCCGTCGTCCTACGGTGAGCCGTGGACTGCCGCTTCTTTTCCCCCTTCCCTTCCCCTCTCTCGGCCGCCGCTCCGCCGTGCCTATGGCCGCCGCCGGCGACCATAGGGGCGCGGGCGCGCCGCCTCCCGCCGGCTGTGCCGGCGTGGCTGCCTTCGGGCGCACTGTGCGGCTGCCGCGTGGGGCCCGGCCGTCAGCCGCCCGCCCCTCGGGTGCGGCTGACACGTGGGACCCACGGCGCCAGCCGGTGTGAGCCCGGGTGCGCCCGGTCCATCGTGGACCGTGAGGCTGCCGCGTGGGCCCCACTCCCGTGGACCCGGTCCGCGCGCCCCTCCCCTCGGCTGACGCAATAAACCTTTTTTTAATTAAAATTTAAATGAAGAAATTCGCAAATATTCATTTAAAGAGCATATAAACTTCAAATGGCCATAACTTGGCCATTTGAACTCGGAATTGGACCGTTCAAGTCTCTAATTTTTCCTCAAGAAGTCAAGAACCCATTTTTGTGCTTTGTTTCAGCTTTTTATATGGAGTTTATTAGAGTAAAAGCCTTTTCTTTTCCGTTGGTCATGTAGACGCTGCAGCTTCGGAAGATCCGCTCTTCGTGGAAGTTGAAGCCGACGTTTGGGAAAGCGAGGAAGGCAAGTCACATCAACCTTGAACATATCGAATCCCAGTTTATAAAATTATTTTGACTTAAATTATTGCATTATCGCTTTTTTTAAATTCCCGCGTTATCACTGTTTTATCTAGCCATGCCTATTTACCTTTGTTATGACCTTATTATTGTTACTGTTATTATTTCCTTGTTCACCCTAGAATAAACAAAACCCCAACTAGTGGACACTCTACTCATGGTACCACTAGTATGATTTTAGGTAGATGCTTCGCTGGTTAATTAGGCAACATTAGGTGGTTTTACAACTCTAGACTTTGGGATATTCATATCACCTGGACACTATGGAATGGTTTGATTATTGTGGAATTGGATTCACACCTCCCCCTCTATTCAAAACCCTCAAAATGGTTTTAGGCTGGGCTCGGGGTGCATGGTTTTGATAGTAGCACCTCGGCTATATAAGGACCGGTCTTCGGGCCTCTGTTGCAAAGCACTACCGTACTTCCACATGTCTAGTGGGTAAGGCTTAGTTTGTGGCTCAGTCTGGTTATAAACAAAAGTACACGGATGGAGATGGACGAAGTCGGGGGTCGATGGACATCTCTAGGACAAATGAAGGCTACACGAGCTGCGGCCCGGTAGTCGAGATGTCATGGCACAGGGCCGGTGTCCTGCTGCTAGGGGCTCAGTCCTGCCTACCTGTCCCGGGGGTCCCGGCCGTAGGTGGGGTTGGGTCGGTACTCTTGTCTATGGCTAGGATGGGTTGGAAACTATGTCACGTCTTCCGTCCATATACCGTGGTGGTATGTGGCACGTGGTTACACGTGAGGAAGAGGTGTCTTGTGGGTAAAGATGTACACCTCTGATCAGAGTATAATCTATTGGAATAGCCGCGCCCTTGGTTATGGGCAAGCCAAGCAATGTACCCAAGTTAGTGTTTTAAATTCTTAAAACCTGCTTAACAACTAAAATGTGGAATGGTTGGCCTGGGTTGGCTTGGGACGAGCTGGGACCCAGGGTCGGGTTGCCAGTTCGGTCTGAATCATCGTAGGCCTTGGGTTAAGGCAGGTTCGTGTGGGTTCACGGCCTTGTTTAATAATATTGTATAGCTCTGGAATCGTGTTTACAAAATAGCTTTGAGCAACTAAGTGTCTTTTAATGCTGTTTACTGCAAACCCTAACCCTTTATATCTTAACCCCCTTGTACTCCCTTGCATTTATTCTGCACTTGGGTGTGTCTTGTTGAGTACGGTGGTTGTACTCAGTCTTGCTCAATTTTTCCCAAACCCAGAAGTGGAGCCCCTGGAAGATGAAGGCTTTGGTGTCTAGCTCGTGCCTGCCGTCAAGCGCCTGTGGTCGTCGCCCTAGTCTTCCGTTGTTTCTCGTTTGTCTTTGTGTGTGCTGGGCCTTCGCTGCCCATGTAATAAATTAACTATTTACGCTTCCGCTTGATAAACTCTGAAATGTATCAACTTTTGGTGTACCTTGCCTCCTGGGACAAGGAATAATACACGCACGTAAGGAACGCCCGTTGGGTTAATTCCGGTCGTGACAACCCCGGTCTCGTTATGCTCTTGACTTTGAGTAGGGGTGTAGCCAGTTGTCTCGGTGTGGTTTTCGACCGCCTCATCCGCAGCCTTTTCGACCGCAGCGTCCGCCTCCTCTTCCTCCTCCCCTTCCTCATTGCCGTCACGCTCTTCGATGTTATCCTTGTCATCAGCGTCAAAGTCGGAGGAGCTAGGGGCCCTTCGCTTACTAGGGGCTAGCTTCACTTGTCCGCTCGTTCGCTTTCACGAAGGCCTTAAGGGGATTTGCCCGGGGAGGTAGTTCGCCGTCATAAACCCGGTTCGCTCAGCCGGCTGCCTGCCGTGTGAGTAGTTGGCTGAACTCAACGACCGACACGTCACCGATCATTTTCTGGGCTTCGGCGTCGGCCTAATCGAGAGTCAACAATGCGAAAACAAAAGGAATAACCATATTGAGCGTCGATCCGGGAAGAATAGTGAAACACAGATGCACATAGGAAAAGCGAAGTATCACCGTTCGTCCCCGCAGACAGGACCAGCTTCGGCAGGCGGTCGACCTCTTCGTCTTGATCAACCGCGACTTGCCATGACTGAGAGAGGGGAAAAATGCGAAGCATGCAGAACTCCTCCACCAAGTCGCGGTAGCTGAGGCGGGAGCAGACCTTGCGCAGCAAGGCGAACCGTGCCTCCATGGCGCTGTCTACGGCGACCTTGGGTTTCCTGTTCGACGCAATCGCCCTGCGCCGACACCGGAGGGCCTTCACCGCTTCGGACCCAGCCTCGAAGGGGATGGAGTGGTAGAACTACCTCGCCATCCAGTGGCGATCCCACTTCGACATGGCGGCATTGACCGGCCAGAGATCAGAGCGCTCGGGGCGAACATTGAAGTTCACACTCCCAAATACCGTCTTCTTTGTCCCGGCCAGAGTGACCACCGTCTTCGAATTCACGTTGGCGAAGAATATGGCACCGAAGAGCTCGGCGCTTGGTTCAAACCCGGCGGTTCGGCACGCCCAGTCGAAGATGGCGATCCGGACGAGCGCTGACGGGCTCAGCTGTGAGAGCTCCACCTGGGAAAGGTGAAGGATCTCCGGCAACAACACGTTGCACAGAAATTGAAGCCCCGCCTCAAAGAAAACGGCGAATACCACCGTCCGATTGTCAACGGGCTTCGGGAGCACGGCCATCCCCGGAGCGAAAGCCTGCCCCTCCACCAGCGTGCTGGACTTGACCAACTTCGCCAGCTCGTCGTCATCCATGAGCGAAATCCCTTAAAAGGCGGTGGTGTCGTCGTCGATATGGCCGGGACCGGGCCCCGTCGCCGAAATAGGGTTTGGCTTTTGAGGAGCCATGGCGAAGGGTGTGCGCAGTGGCGAAAAGAAAGAACGGGCGAAAGATCTAGGAAATCAAGGGGCGCCGTGAAGAGAGAACGGGGAAGGAGAGAGCACTCCTAGTGAAACTGACGGTTGTGGCGGTGAAAAAGGGAAAGTGGGGGATTATATAGCCCACCCAGGCGACGATTCGCCTTCCTACCCAGTAATAGTCCACACCATGTGTCACAGGGGTAGGTGAAATGGTAAATTCCCATCGATCGAGCTGCACAGTGATAAGCCCGCAAAAAGGGAAAGCCCATCACTGTTCATTTCGGCCCCCAAGAAAAAAAAAGCTTCGCCATCCACAAGAGGCGAAAGCCAAATGTGGATACAAAACGTAAAAACACACAGTACACACTTTCTTTGCAGGATGGCAGAATTGGTTTTGGCAAGAGCATCGGTCGAAAGGGGGTCCCTCGTACCATACCACATGGTTTGCACGGTTTCGGCCGAAGCTCCTATCTCACCCTTGCCTGTGAGGGGCTTGTTGGCGGTATGACATGAGACCCTTCGACCAGACCTACCGAAACCATGCAACTAGTGAGGGCTCAAGCCCAAGACGTCTAGTTCGTCGGGGCGAAGCCCCCAAGGTGAAGACTATGAAGCAAAGATGGTGAAGGGCGGAGAATCGCGCTTGGTACCTCACGAGGATAAAGGCATCTTGGGCGAAGACTGTGTAGCGAAGAGTGTATGACGAAGGAGGGTGGCTTCACCACAGCGAGTTTAGCTTCGAGAAGGCCCAAGAAGCCATCCTAGCCGCTCAAGCCCGGTGGCCATTGGGCCAACGTTCACCAGGTGGCCCATTAGAAGCCCATGTACCTCAATTACATTGTGTACCCATGTAAATGTCCCTTTCATAAGGGCAACCATGTAAATTCCCCTGTAAATACCTAAACCCTAATAGGGGAAGCTATAATAGGGAATAAATAGACCCCTAGGGCCACATAAAGGGGGGATCCCAAGAAAAATTCTCAATTTAATACACTTTACTATTTTCCAACCACTGTTGAGTAACCACGTCTTTCGACGTATGCGGTTGTCATTTCGACAACAACAGCGTTTACCCCTTTCATTTTGTATTCTTCCACCGGAATCAATTGATTTGCCGGTGTCGGTTCTCCGGTGAGGTTGTACGTGGAATTGGATGAAGAGCCGATGAATGGGATCAATGATTTGCCAGCCATTGGTGGGTATGAGTGGAAATTCGAGGAATTGGGTTGAATTTGAGAGTAGAATGTTCTACCTCCAAACACGCATCTAAACAGACTAGGAACGAGCGGGGGAGACTATCATTCAAAAAAGGGAGTGATCGGACGCTACCCTGGTTCCCTGGTCGGTCCAGTTGACCTCCATTTTATTCCTTGGCCCAATGAGTCCTAAACTAAGAACAGAAATGACAACTATACAGTGTTTTTAAGCATGCATTAGATCAGATCATCATGGTTCATAATTGATTAATTCAATAACATCCACTTCTTCATCTAAAGTTTCATTTGGCTCAAGAAAAATTTTTAGGCGTTGACCGTTTACCTTAAATATATTATCTGATTCGTCGCGGAGTGTGATCGCCCCGTGCGAAGAGGTGTCGACGACGTTGAACGGTCCTTCCCAATTACTGCACAGTTTTTCGTGATCGAAAAGCTTAACCCTGGAGTTGAACATTAGTACTTCGTCTTCTGGCTTGAATTTCTTGATTATAATTCTTTTCTCATGCCAGAGCTTCGTCCTTTCTTTGTATATCTTCGCGTTGTGGTAAGCCCTTTCCCTCCATTCTTCAAGTTCAACGATTTGCATTTTTCTCCATTCTCCTGCTCCCTCAAAATCCATGTTCCAGTTCCTGATGGCCCAGTATGCTTTGTGCTCAAGTTCTATGGGTAGCCGACATGACTTCCCATAGACTATCTGATATGGGGACAATCTAATGGGTGTCATGTATGTTGTCCGGTATGCCCACAGTGTGTCTGGCAATCTATCCTTCCATCCTGTTCCCATTTTGTTGACCGTCTTTTGTGGAATATTCTTGATTTGTTTGTTCGATGTTTTGGCTTGACCACTAGTCTATGGATGGTAAGGGGTGGCCATATTGTGTTCGGCTCCCATCTCTTGTAGGAGGTCACAGAAGGTTTTGTCAATGAAATAAGACCCTCCGTCACTTATGACCATCCTGGGAGTACCAAATCTTGGGAAGATGATTTCTGTGAACATCTTCTTGGCATGCCTCACATCCGTGGCATTGCACGGCATAGCTTCAACCCACTTGGAGACATAGTCGACTGCCACCAGAATGTACTCACAGTTGCGAGACTTTGGGAAAGATCCCATAAAGTCTATACCCCAAACATCGAATATCTCAACTTGCAAGTTGTATGTGAGGGGCATTGCATCGCGAGCAGTGATTCCTCCTTGCCTCTGGCAGCTTGTGCATCTTCTAATGAATTCTTTTAAATCTCCGTACATTGTTGGCCAGAAGAAGCCGCTTTGCCAAATCTTGGCCTGGGTGCGGAATGCACCGTAATGGCCACCATAGGGTGAGGCATGGCATCGTTCTATGATCTTAAGTCCTTCTTCAGTTGGCACACATCTCCGTAGTAAGCCATCGGAGCAGACTCGATACAAGTATGACTCATCCCATATATGACGACGACTTTCATACTTCAGTTTTCATTGATTTTCCCCTGGTGGTATGTACTTTGATACCATGTAGTTCACTATGTTGGCATACCACGGGTTGGAGTCGTGAAACGTCATTAGCATGTCGTCTCTCAAGAAATCATTTATCGGCTGTTCCTGCATGTTAGTGATCTGTAGTCTAGACAAATGATCCGCTACGGAATTTTCTACTCCCTTTTTATCTTTAATTTCTAAGTCAAATTCTTTGAGCAGCAAAATCGATCTTAAGAGACGTGGTTTAGCATCTTTCTTAGTGAGCAGTTATTTCAAAGCAGCATGATCAGTATAAATTATCACCTTGGCTCCTACTAAGTCAGATTTAAACTTATCGATAGCAAAAACAACAGCGAGCAACTCTTTTTTAGTAGTTGCATAATTCAACTGAGCTCTGATTAGAGTTTTGCTTGCGTAGCAGATTGCATGATGCTTTTTATCTTTGGTTTGGCCCAAGAACGCACCAACAGCAAAGTCACTTGCATCACACATGGTATCGAAGGGCAGAGTCCAATCAGGAGGTTGAATGATTGGAGCTGAGACGAGTGCCTTTTTGAGAATTTCAAAAGATTTTAGGCACGCGTCATCGAACTCAAAGGGCGTATCCTTGGCTGGCAAATTGGTTAGAGGTCTGGCAATTGTAGAAAAGTCGATGATGAACCTTCTATAAACGCCGGCATGTCCCCAGAAGCTGCGGATTCCTTTGATGTTCATAGGAGGAGGAAGCAGATCTATAACATCGATTTTAGCATGATCAACTTCGATTCCTCGTTCGGACACTCGATGCCCAAGAACTATCCCTTCACGGACCATGAAATGGCACTTTTCCCAATTAAGCACCAGGTCCTTTTCTTGGCATCGTTGTAAGACTTTGTCTAAAATCTACAGACAGTGACCGAAAGTCTTTCCATAAACTAAGAAGTCATCTATGAAGACTTCCGTGATATCTTCGATCATGTCCGAGAAAATAGACATCATACATCTATGGAAAGATGTAGGAGCGTTGCACAGTCCAAAGGACATCCTACGGTATGCATAGGTGCCATACGGACATGTGAACGTAGTCTTACTCTAATACTTCGGATGGATGGGAATTTGATGATACCTGGAATACCCATCAAGGAAAAAGAAAAAGGAATGATTTGCCAGCCGTTCCAACATTTCATCAATGAAGGGTAGCGGGAAATGATCCTTTTTCGTAGCCTTGTTAAGTTTCCTATAATCAAAACACATCCTCCATCCGGTTACGGTTCATTGTGGAATTAGTTCATTTTGGGCATTTGCAACGACCGCCATTACTCCCTTCTTTGGCACAACCTGGACTAGGCTAACCCACTCACTGTATGGTACGGGATAGATAATCACGGCATGCAGGAGTTTCAAGACCTCTTTCTTTACAAACTCTCCAATTGCATTATTGAGCCGTCGTTGAGGTTCCCTAGAGGGAGTACTCTCGGGGTCAATAGGAATACGATGAGTGCAAAGGGCGGGATTAATCCCCCTAAGATCTTGAAGCGAGTAGCGAAGAACAAAACAATGCTTTTCTAACACGGTGAGAAGACGTTGAGTCTCGTCTTCAGAGAGCTTATCATTGATTATGACAGGGGCCTCATGTCACGCCCAGAAATTCACGAACCAGAATTTCTAAGCTGAATGTGCAACAAATCCCTATCCAGGACCAGCCAGGATACACAAACGACAATTGTTGGCATACAGATCCACGTCTTACAAAAATAGAAAAGATTACAAATGCAGCGGAAAAGATAAAACGAACTAAACTTGGACGCTTAACTTCTGCAGTGGGGCGACTCCACTCCACAAGCATCCCTTGACGGCAGCGACGAAACCAACCCTAACAAGACAGCTCCAACTTCGAAGATCTTCAGCTCTGGTGTGGGGGAAAAGAGAGCAAGACTGAGTACTACCCACTATACTCAGCAAGTCATACTGGAAGAGGAGGTATGATGCAGGATATAACCAAAGGAGGCTAAGGGTTCTTTTGCAATAAAGCAGGCACTTAAAAACAGAAGTTGAAAGCAATAAAACAATTGTAGTAGATTAAGCAATATTAACCAATCATTGTCCAACGCTACACCACATTGCAACAGGCCCAACCAACCACCTGAACTACACCACTTCTTTAAGCTAAACTAGGGTAAGACTAATCACGGTGAGTCTGGTTGATCGCCCATAACCGCGGGCACAACTATTCGAATAGTTTTACTCTGGCCAGACGTGTACAACTGTACCCACAATACACGATTCCACACATGTCACCATGCCCCGAAATATCACCATGATACTGCAAAGGGGGAAATCGTGACAAGACCCTCCGCATAACCCTCCCCTAACTATCCACATGTGGACCCCTGTTTTTATAATAGGAATCAATCGTGTAAACAGTACCATTTCCCTGGATCAAGTAGTCTGGTACACACGAACTCATAGCTGAAATATCAAGTGCACATACACGAGAGTCTAGTGCTAATTATTATATCATAAGCCCGCAGGAATTGTCTTAAATCATAGGACCGAGCAGTCCGGAATACATCCAAAATGCAGAAATAGATAAGGTAGCGGAATTCAGGCAGCGGCATGCCATTGCCACAGGCAACGACCGTAATAAGACCTACTGACCGCCATCGTCTTCATCTCCCTCCTGGTAGTAGGCATAGGGATCCTCCGAAGCTTCATCTCCCGCTTCTGATTAATTTTATATTTGCAAGGGTGAGTACCAACCATACTCAGCAAACCACCACAGCAATGATGCACATGACAGAGAAATTCAAAGGATGGCTATGGTTCTTTTGCGCAAAGCAAGTTTTGTAATTCTTTTCACAAGCCTAAGACCTAGCATAGACTGATCAAGTTTTAATACCAGTGTTCGTATTAAACAATGACAGTTCTGTCCACCATCCATTGTGATCCCAAGGATAGCTTCCCGCCATTGAGTCATTATGGTTTTCTGAGGACGTCCATATTCCCGCCTCTCAGGAAGTGGCTCCATTAGCATAAAAATCATCATGCAATATCCCATCCCACACAAGTTAAAGAATTTAGAGTCTAGCCAAGTGTAATACATGTCCCGGTGCTCAATAACCGCGAGCACGGCTATTCGAATAGATTTGGTTTACTCACACTGCAGTGGATGTACACTTTACCCGTACTCCGCGACTGCCCAATACATGAGCCTCGTCCCAACACATGAGACGCGTCACGACAAAGCTTTTCGATAACCTCGCATTGGCAGTACCCGCTCCATGAACTTAAATCCTCATGCACTCTAGGCGTTCATGTTTCTAGCAGTGAGAGGAGTTCTGGCGCTCCCGGGAAAGAGAAGTCTCACACACATATTAAATTATGGTTCAAGTTAAGTTCTCTCTCTCACACACTCATGGCAGTCCTACAAATGGCGACACCGATGTAGGGCACGCCTCTCGGCCCTACCTCAATGGTTGTCCCATCGTAGCGCACCTGCCTCACTCAGGGGTGAACCATCTATGCAGGGATACTGCCTCCGCTCGGCTATCTAATCCGGTAGGTCTATACCCATTCGAGAAGTACGGTTGTATGGGGGTCGTTTCATGCTTAACTTCATGGCTCGGTCCTTAATTGACCGGGGACGGTACTAGCCTTTCGCAGATACCACCCAAATCCTCCGTCCGCCCCAGTCGAAAACAATTGTTTAATTTTATTTCTCCTTTCACAAATCATGTCATCAACATCATGGCAATGTGGCGCTCATGTCTCCACATGCCGCATCTCAATTACCTTCCCAAAGGTAATTGCCCAAGCATATAGCATTTGATAAATATGAGTATGCTTGATTCTAGAATGGCATTTCTAAGCAATTGTTATCATTGACTAGGGACTCATACGTAATTATGGTTACAAGGATTTTAAGGGTAAACAATAATCAAGGCATGGCATAATCACAAGTAGGATGTTCATCATTGCATGCAATTTTATTTGTAAACAAAACAATTTCGCAATTGGGATCAACATGTTCAAGGAATAGTGATGACTTGCCTTGCTCAAGGTCTTGCGGGTCTTGGCCTTCACCCGGATCTGCGGCTCCCTCGGTCTCTATAATTATGTGCGAAAGAACAATTTGAATTCGATTAGAATCCAAACAAAATCCAAATAAAACCAAATGAAAGTCGAATGCGAAAGTCGATTCCTTTATTTTAACTTTATTATTCGCGAACTAAGGCAAACCCAATTTCGATTCAAACTATTTTGCAGGTATAAATGTTTTGTTGTCATAAGTTTTTAATTTAATCTACCCGAGCATTATATCCATATAATAGGTTAGAGATTTCTATCACGAGCTAAATATCGGACGAAATCCTAGAAATATTATATGATTTAATTTAGTCTATGACTAAATGATTAAATATAATACACGGCTAAAATCCCTAGTAATTAAATCCTAATTTCTACTGTGAATCGATTACTTATAGGTATTACCCAAAAATAATCTATAATAATCTATAAGAATTCATCTATTTGTTTAGTTATTAATTACATCTAAATTACTACCGCGAATTGATTTCTTATAGAAATTACCAAGAATAATCCATAATTTATATTAAATTTTGCAATTCTACGACTATAATTAATCTATAATTAAATTCTAATTATTTTAAATTTTCTAAACTTCCCTAATCTCCCTCTAATTTCCTATTTATTTCCTTTTCCTTTTTCTCCCTTTCCTTTTTTTTTCTTTCCTTTCTTTTTCTTTTCTTTTTCTCTTTTTCTCTCTTTTCCTTTTCTTTTCTTTCTCTCCTTCCTCCCGGCTTCTTTCTCTCTTCCTCGGCTTCTCCCTTTCTCTCTCTCTCTCGGCTTCCTGCTACCCGGGGCGGCGACGGCGACCGAGCAACGGGACGAGGCGGCGGCTTACCGACGGCGGTGGCGGCGACGGCAGCACGACGACGGCGCACGGCGCGGCAGCACGAAAGCGGCGGTGCGGCGGCGCGAGGGTGGCGCAAGGCGGCGACGCACGGCGCGGCGGCTTCGGGGCGACGGCGCGGCAGCTTCGAAGGTGGCGGCGCGATGGCACGACAACGGCGGCGCGTGGAGAAGGGGAAGAGGGAGAGGAAGGGGGAGATGGAGTGGGGAAAATGGGGAGGAGGTGGAGTTTTATAGGGGAGAGGACGGGGAAAGAAAAAGAAGGGAAGGGGCGACGCGACGGCGGCGCGGCGGCGCGGGGTGCGAGGTGGCGATGGGACGCGACGGGCGGCAACGCGACGGTAGCGTGGCGCGACGGTGACGGGGTGAGATGACGGGCGAGCGGCGATGGGACGGGCGGGCGGCTCGGGGCGCGAGGCAGCGCGGCACGGGGCGCGTCGCGGGGCGATCGGGCGGTGCGCGGCGTGGGGCGCAATCCCGGCTAGGGCGGCGCGGCAGCGATGGCGACGACGACAGGCGAGCGATGGCGACGTCGGCACGGCGGCAGGCGACGGCGCGACGGGACGGTGACGGCAACAGCGGCAGCGGCGGCGCGGGGCTCGGGGCATGGCCGGGCGCGTGGCAGAGAAGGGTCTAGGGCTATGGACCGAAATCGAACACCTATGAGGCAATGAATAGTGACTTTTCCTATTTATCCCAATTTTAGTGTATTTTCCATATAAATTTGATTCCACAATTCCTAATTTTACATATATGTATTTTACTCAATATTTGTGTTATCTTAACTAATGAATTCACCCTAGATTAATGTTACTCATATTTTATTTTTATATAATTTATTTGAGTTTTAATTAGGGTTAATTCCTATTTCATCGTATTTAAATTTAATTGATCCAAATATGGTCGCGATAATATTTTATTTATTACTATCCACACCTAATCTTTATTTTTAATTTATATTTATTTTACCAATTTGTTTTTAAGGTTTATTCCTGATTAACTATTCTTTACTCACGATTAATGTCACGACCGGAAATAACCCAACGGGCGTTCCTTACGTGCGTGTATTATTCCTTGTCCCAGGAGGCAAGGTACACCAAAAGTTGATACATTTCAGAGTTTATCAAGGGGAAGCGTAAATAGTTACTTTATTATATGGGCGGCGAAGGCCCAGCACACACAAAGACAAACGGGAAACAGCGGAAGACTAGGGCGACGACCACAGGCGCTTGACGGCAGGCACGAGCTAGACACCAAAGCCTTCATCTTCCAGGAACTCCTCTTCTGGGTTTGGGAAAAATTGAGCAAGAATGAGTACAACCACCGTACTCAACAAGACACACCCACAAGTGCAGAATAAATGTAAGGGAGTACAAGGGAGCCATAATATAGGGGGTTAGGGTTTGCAGTAAACAGCATTAAAAGTCACTTAGTTGCTCAAAGCTACTTTGTAAACATGGTCCTAGAGCTATACAATATTATTAACCAAGGCCATGAACCCACACGAACCTGCCTTAACCCAAGGCCTATGATGATTCAGACCGATCTGGCAACCCGATCCTGGGTCCCAGCTCGTCCCAAGCCAACCCAGGCCTACCATTCCACATTCTAGTTGTTAAGCAGGTTTTAAGAATTAAAAACACTAACTTGGGTACATTGCTAGGCTTGCCCATAACCAAGGGCGCGGCTATTCGAATAGATTATACTCTGATCAGAGCTGTACATCTTTACCCACAAGACACATCTTCCTCACGTGTAACCACGTGCCACATACCACCACGGTATACGGACGGAAGACATGACATAGTTTCCAACCCATCCTAGCCAAAAACAAGAGTACCGATCCAACCCCACCTACGGCCGAAACCCCCGGGAAAGGTAGGCAGGACTGAGCCCCTAGCAGCAGGACACCGGCCCTGTGCCATGACATCTCGACTACTGGGCCGCAGCTCGTGTAGCCTTCATTTGCCCTAGAGATGTCCATCGGCCCCCGACTTCGTCCATCTCCATCCGTGTACTTTTGTTTATAACCAGACTGAGCCACAAACTAAGCCTTACCCACTAGACATGTGGAAGTACGGTAGTGCTTTGCAACAGAGGCCCGAAGACCGGTCCTTATATGGCCGAGGTGCTACTATCAAAACCATGCACCCCGAGCCCAGCCTAAAACCATTTTGAGGGTTTTGAATAGAGGGGGAGGTGTGAATCCAATTCCACAATAATCCAACCATTCCATAGTGTCCTGGTGATAAGAGTATTCCCAAAGTCCAGAGTTGTAAAACCACCTAATGTTGCCTAATTAACCAGTGAAGCATCTACCTAAAATCATACTAGCGGTACCATGAGTAGAGTGTCCACTAGTTGGGGTTTTGTTTGATCTAGGGTGAACAAGGTAATAATATCAATAACAAGAATAATAAGGTCATAACAAAGGTAAATATGCATGGCTAAATAAAACAGTGATAACGCGGGAATTTAAATAAAGTGATAATGCAATAATTTAAATCAAAATAATTTTATAAACTGGGATTCAATATGTTCAAGGATGATGTGACTTGCCTTGCTCACTTTCCCAAACGTCGGCTTCAACCTCCGCGAAGAGCGGATCTTCCGAAGCTGCAACGTCTACACGACCAACGGAAAATAAAAGGGCTTTTACTCTAATAAACTCCATATAACAAGCAGGAACAAAGCACAAAAATGGGTTCTTGACTTCTTAAGGAAAAATTAGAGACTTGAACGGTCCAATTCCGAGTTCAAATGGCCAAGTTATAGCCATTTGAAGTTTATATGCTCTTTAAATGAATATTTGTGAATTTCTTCATTTAAATTTTAATTTAAAAAGGGTTTATTGCGTCAGCCAAGGGGAGGGGGCGCGCGGACCGGGTCCACGGGAGTGGGGCCCACGCGGCAGCCTCACGGTCCACGGTGGACCGGGCACACCCGGGCTCGCACCGGCCGGCGCCGTGGGCCCACGCGTCAGCCGTACCCGAGGGCGCGGGCGGCTGACAGCCGGGCCCCACGCGGCGGCCCCTCGGCGCGCCCGAAGGAGGCCACTCGGCGCAGCCGGCGGGAGGCGGCGCCCGCGCCCCTATGGTCGCCGGCGGCAGACATAGGCACGGCAGAGCGGCGGCTGAGAGAGGGGAAGGGAAGGGGGAAAAGAGGCGGCGGTCCACGGCTCACCCTAGGTCGACGGCGACGACGAAAAAGACGGCCAGAGCGGAGGAAGGCGGCGGTGTGGCTCGGGTTGACGAGGTCGACGGCGTTCCGGCGGTCGGCGGACTCGGTGAGGGGGTGGACGGGGTCGACGGCGGTGCGGCGAAGCCGGAGGAGGCGGCGCCGGGGCGGGAGACGGTCCCGGCGAGCGGAGAAGGCCGGCCGGAGGTCGTCGGCGACGGAGGAGAGAGAGGGCGATGGCGCGAGCTCGATTCTGGCGGGGAGACAGTGCGGAAAGGGGCGGAAACGGGCGAGGGAGGTGCGGGGAGGGTTTAAATAGGGTTGGAAGGGGGAGAGAGCGGCCGGAAGGGAAGGAAACCGGCGCGGTATGTCCGGCCGCCATCAATGGCGCCGGCGTGATTTGCGGGGGCAAATCCACCCATTTGAACGCGAGAGAGAGAGAGGGAAAATGGGGGGAAAGGGAGAGGGGATCACGGGGAGTGATTCCCCCCACTTTATTGCACGCGGGGACGGCGTGAGGCGGCGGGATTCGCGGCGGCGGCGGCGCTAGGGCGCGGGGGAGGCAGCATGTGTGACGGGAGGAAGGGGATGACGGGTGGGCCCCACCCGTCAGCGAGGGTGGCAGGCGGGCCCGCCCGTCAGCGGCGCGCGCCCGGAGAGGCCAAGTGGGCCGTGGGGAGAGGAGAGAGAGGGGGAGGGAGATGGGCCGTATTCGGCCCAAGGGAGGGAAGGGGGACTTTTTAGAGTTTTTCTTTTTATAAAATCATATTAACTTTGTTTATTTCTTAATAATTATTATTTGTGCTCTGAAATTTCCACTAAAATTTATTTACGCATTTTGGGCTTTTAGGAAATTTACAAAAATCCTCTAAGCCTTATTTGGCTTTTAACTTTGCACATTTTAATTGTTGGAGGCTTTCACACGGATTTTAATTATTCTAGGCATAATTTAAAAGATATATTTTAAGGTTGTTTTGGGACGTGACAAACCTACGCCCCTTAAACTGAATCTCGACCCCGAGATTCGGAAGAACTGGCGAAGAGATCGGGATGGGCTGCCTTCAGCTCGTCTTCACGCTCCCAAGTAGCTTCTTCCTCGGCGTGGTTGCTCCATTGAACCTTGCAAAAACGGATTACCCGGTTCCTGGTCCTGCGCTCCATAGCGTCCAGGATTTTCACTGGCCTCTCCACGTAGGTCAAGTCTTCGCGAACTTCAATCTACTCTGAGTCGGCCTGCTCGGACGGCACTCGAAGGCATTTCTTGAGTTGCGACACATGGAACACATCATGCACGTTGCCTAAGGAGGCGGGCAGCTCCAACTGGTAAGCGACTTCTCCGCGTCGAGCAATGATACGGAAAGGACCCACAAACCGAGGTGCGAGCTTCCCTTTCGTCTGAAACCGGTGTATGCCTCGCAACGGTATGACTCGGAGATACACAAAGTCATCCACTACGAATTCCAAGTCACGGCGTCGGTTGTCTGCTTAACTATTCTGCCGAGACTGGGCCACCTTTAAATTCTCCCGAATGATCCTGACCTTCGCTTCAGCTTCTCTCAAGATATCGGTCCCGAACACTTGGCTTTCCCCAACTTGGTCCCACAATAGTGGTGTCCGGCATTTGCGGCCATACAACGCTTCGTACGGTGCCATCCGTATGCTGGCTTGGTAGCTGTTATTGTAGGAGAACTCGGCGTAGGGGAGACTCTTATCCCATGTCTTCCCAAAATCTAGGACACATGCGCGAAGCATATCTTCTAGGATCTGATTTAGACGCTCGGTCTGTCCATCTGTCTGCGGGTGATACGCGGTGCTGAAATTTAAGCGGGTACCCAACTCTTCTTGGAGCTTTTTCCAGAAATGAGAGGTGAACTGGCTTCCCCGATCAGATACAATTTTCTTAGGAACGCCATGGAGACTCACGATCCTAGCGAAGTAGAGTTCAGCTAGTTTGTTCCCTCCATAGGTGGTCTTCACGGGAATGAACCGAGCTACATTGGTTAGTCGGTCCACGACTACCCATATAGAATCATATCCGCCTTGGGTTTTTGGAAGTCCGGTGATGAAATCCATCCCAATTTCATCCCATTTCCATTCTGGTACTTGTAGAGGTTGGAGAAGTCCGGCCGGCCGTTGATGCTCTGCCTTGACACGCTGGCACACATCACAAAGGGCCACGAACTCTGCAATTTCCCGCTTCATACTAACCCACCAGTATTTTTCTTTCAAGTCCAAGTACATCTTCGTACTGCCAAGGTGGATGGAATAAGGACTTTCGTGAGCTTCCTGAAGTATCAGCTGTTTAAATTCCTTGTCGTCCGGAACGCACACACGATTTCCGTTCCATAGGGTTGCATGTTCATCTTCTGTGAAACCAGCGGCTATACCTTGTTTCATATTCTTGAGGATCCCATGCATATCTGGATCATTCTTCTGAGCCTCGCGGATTTGATCGAGCAAGGTAGGCTTGGCTTCCAGCGTAGCCAAGAATCCACGACCAACTATGCTTAGGTTCAGGGCTTCCATCTGTTGATGAAGTTCCGGTGGAATGCCACGGACGCCAAGGGTGTTGCAACGGCTTTTTCGACTTAGAGCGTTGGCGACCACGTTGGCCTTACCAGGGTGATAGTGGATTCCAACATCATAATCCTTGATGAGTTCTAACCATCTTCTCTGTCGAAGATTCAGATCCGATTGGGTGAAGATATATTTCAAACTCTTATGATCGGTATATATTTCGCAGCGATTCCCAATGAGGTAATGCCGCCAGATTTTTAGAGCATGAACCACAGCGGCCAACTCCAAATCATGGGTAGGGTAGTTGCCTTCATGAGGCCGTAGCTGGCGTGAGGCATAGGCCACCACATGACCTTCCTGCATAAGCATGCACCCCAATCCTTGGCGCGAAGCGTCACAGTACACCATGAAGTTCTTGCGAGTATCCGGTAAGATTAAAACTGGCGAGGAAACCAGCTTTTCCTTGAGAGTTTGGAACGCCTTCTCGCATTGCGGGCTCCACACAAATTTTTCTTCTTTCTTCAACAACTGTGTCATGGGTCGAGCGATTTTGGAGAAGTTCTCGATGAACCTCCGGTAGTATCCTGCCAAACCCAAAAAGCTGCGAACCTGAGTAACTGTCTTGGGTTGCTTCCAATCAGTGACGGCGGTCACTGTTCCGGGGTCCACAGCAACTCCTTTAGCAGATATCACGTGCCCTAAGAATTTGACTTCGGACAACCAGAACTCACACTTGCTAAGCTTGGCATACAATTGATGTTCCCGCAACTTTCCCAACACCAGACGGAGATGCTGTTGATGGTCTTCCTCTGATTGTGAGTATACCAGGATGTCGTCGATGAAGACCACAACAAACTTATCTATGTATTCCATGAACACTTTGTTCATTAAGTTCATGAAGAAGGCAGGAGCATTGGTCAGCCCGAACGACATCACCGTGAATTCATACAGTCCATAACGCGTGGTGAATGCGGTCTTCGGGATATCTTCTTCACGAATACGCAATTGGTGATATCCGGAACGAAGATCGATTTTAGAAAAGACAGTGGCACCTTTAAGCTGATCGAACAGATCATCAATCTGGGGAAGAGGGTACTTGTTTTTAATAGTAACTTCATTGAGTGCTCCATAGTCAACGCACATCCTCTTTGTCTTGTCATTCTTCTCCATAAAAATCACAGGAGCACCCCAGGGGGAAGTGCTCGGCCGTATATACCCCTTTTCTTTCAACTCTTCCAACTGTTTCTTGACTTCGGCCAGTTCATTTGCTGCCATACGGTAGGGTCGCTTGTACAGAAGGGTGGTTCCTGGAGCAAGATCTATCCGGAACTCAATCTCTCGCTTGGGCGGCATACCGGGTAGTTCTTCCGGAAACACATCTCCGAACTCACTCATGATGGGGATTTCTGACAGTCCTATCTGATGAAGTTCTGAACTGCCGACAGAAGTTAGGGGTGCAAAGAAAACAACCGGTTGTTCCGGCCCTCGGTACAGAGTGACAGTGCGTCTTGCGCAATCCACTACTCCTTGGAATTGAGCCAACCAATTCATCCCAAGGATCACATCCAAGTTCTTGGTGTCTAGAAGAATCAGATCCGAGGGAAAAGGAATTCCCTGGATTTCTATAGGAACGGCAGGGCTATAATACTTTGCTGTCATAACCCCTCCAGGGGTGGTGATGAGCAAAGGGTTTCTAAGCCTTTCTACCCCCAACTGATTTCTCCCCACGAATGGCACAGATATAAAAGAGTGGGAAGCTCCAGAGTCGAACGAAATGGTAGCAGGGGTGAAATGAATGAGGAACGTACCAACAATGACGTCTGGAGTTGTCAGCACATCCTCGACAGTCACGTGGTTCACACGACCCTGAATGACATCCTTACCACCGTTGTTGGGGCGGGGAGGCGCTTGGCCTTGCTGGCGCCTCGGCTTTGGGTATTTATCCGCAAAGTGCCCGAGCTCGAAGCAGTTGAAGCACAGACGCTGCTGACCTTGAACGTCTCTGCGGCCTTGACCAGGCTGCACAACGGGCGCAGGAGGACGGGGCGCACAGGTCCCTTGCTGACTCTGCTGTTGCTGCGGCTGTGGGACGCGCACCACGAATTGAGGTCGGGGCGCGGAGCGTGGTTGCTGCTGCTGCTGCTGCTGCGAGGAGGATCCCCCTGGATAGGGATTGGTGTAGCAGACCCTTTGGTTAGCCCCCTGTTGATTGCGGAAATTCGCCAAGCGACGCTTGTGCGACTCCAGTTCCTTGTGCTTGGCTTCCAAGCGGATGCTCTTGTCCACCAGACGTTGGAAATCCGGATAGTCCCCGGAGACCAAACGCACGGACAGCTCGGGGTCCATTCCTGCCAAGAACTTTTCTTGCTTCTCCTCATCTTCACGAACATCCTCCGGGGCGTACCGGGCCAGGTTGTTAAACTCATGCAAATACTCCATCACAACGCGTTGCCTTGCTTCAACTCTCGGAATTCCCTTTTCTTAAGGGCCATGACTCCGGCGGGCACATGGGTCCTCCGGAAAGCTGTGGTGAAGCGGGCCCAAGTAATAGGCTGCCCCTCTGGCTGCGTAGCCTAGAAGTGGTCCCACCATAGAGATGCGGGCCCCTGCAGTTGGAGAGCGGCAAAGATGACTTTCTCCTCATCGTTGCACTGCACGGTGTCTAACTTTTTCCCCACAGCATGCAACCAATCCAAAGCATCCACTGGGTTATTGGAGCTAGAGAAGGTAGGCGGACGGATGCGGAGGAACTCGGCGAGTTTAAAGTGTTGTGGGGGTGGTGGTGGAGGTGGAGCATTATGCTGTGGCGGATTTTGGATGTGATGGAGGAAAGCAGCCATCATGTTGGCCTGCTGGGCGAGGATTTGGGTGAGGATGGAGTTGGTGTCTGGTGGTGATGGTGGTGGAGGCGGAGGAGGAGGTGGAGGTGGGCCGCCTTGGATGTTGGGGTTGCTACCTTCGGGTTGGTTGCCATCACCGGTAGCAGCACTTCTCCTGGTTGTCACCATCTGAAATACCCCATACAGAACCAGCCAAGAGAGAGAACAGACTATTAAAACTAACCACCCACGACTACCATAATTCTTGAATTTATTGCTGATATAAAATGGGTTCATTAAGGTTCAGGTTTAAATCATCGGACCGAGCGGTCCGGAATACATCCAAAATGCCATTGCCACATGCAACGACCATACTAAGACCTACTGAGCGCCATCGTCTTCATCTCCCTCCCGGTAGTAGGCATAGGGATCCTCCGAAGCTTCATCTCCCGCTTCTGATTAATTTTATATTTGCAAGGGTGAGTACCAACCGTACTCAGCAAGCCACCACAGCAATGATGCACATGACAGAGAAATTCAAAGGATGGCTATGGTTCTTTTGCGCAAAGCAAGTTTTGTAATTCTTTTCACAAGCCTAAGACCTAGCATAGACTGATCAAGTTTTAATACCAGTGTTCATATTAAACAATGACGGTTCTGTCCACCATCCATTGTGATCCCAAGGATAGCTTCCCGCCATTGAGTCGTTATGGTTTTCTGAGGACGTCCATATTCCCGCCTCTCAGGAAGTGGCTCCATCAGCATAAAAATCATCATGCAATATCCCATACCACACAAGTTAAAGAATTTAGAGTCTAGCCAAGTGTAATACATGTCCCGGTGCTCAATAACCACGAGCACGGCTATTCGAATAGATTTGGTTTACTCACACTGTAGTGGATGTACACTTCACCCGCACTCCACGACTGCCCAACACATGAGCCTCGTCCCAACACATGAGACGCGTCACGGCAAAGCTTTTCGATAACCTCGCCTTGGCAGTACCCGCTCCATGAACTTAAATCCTCATGCACTCTAGGCGTTCATGTTTCTAGCAGTGAGAGGAGTTCTGGCGCTCCCAGGAAAGAGAAGTCTCACACACATATTAAATTATGGTTCAAGTTAAGTTCTCTCTCTCACACACTCATGGCAGTCCTACAAATGGCGACACCGATGTAGGGCACGCCTCTCGGCCCTACCTCAACGGTTGTCCCATCGTAGCGCACCTGCCTCACTCAGGGGTGAACCATCTATGCAGGGATACTGCCTCCGCTCGGCTACCTAATCCGCTAGGTCTATACCCATTCGAGAAGTACGGTTGTACGGGGGTCGTTTCATGCTTAACTTCATGGCTCGGTCCTTAATTTACCAGGGACGGTACTAGCCTTTCCCAGATTCCATCCAAACCCTCCGTCCGCCCCAGTCGAAAACAATTGTTTAATTTTATTTCTCCTTTCACAAATCATGTCATCAACATCATGGCAATGTGGCGCTCATGTCTCCACATGCCGCATCTCAATTACCTTCCCAAAGGTAATTGCCCAAGCATATAGCATTTGATAAATATGAGTATGCATGATTCTAGAATGGCATTTCTAAGCAATTGTCATAATTGACTAGGGACTCATACGTAATTATGGTTACAAGGATTTTAAGGGTAAACAATAATCAAGGCATGGCATAATCACAAGTAGGATGTTCATCATTGCATGCAATTATATTTGTAAACAAAACAATTTCGCAATTGGGATCAACATGTTCAAGGAATAATGATGACTTGCCTTGCTCAAGGTCTTGCGGGTCTTGGCCTTCACCCGGATCCGCAGCTCCCTCGGACTCTATAATTATGTACGAAAGAACAATTTGAATTCGATTAGAATTCAAACAAAATCCAAATAACTCCAAATGAAAGTCGAATGCGAAAGTCGATTCCTTTATTTTAACTTTATTATTCGCGAACTAAGGCAAACCCAATTTCGATTCAAACTACTTTGCAGGTATAAATACTTCAAAGCCTCATGATCTGAATGAATAACAAATTCTTTTGGCCACAAATAATGTTGCCAAGTTTCAAGTGCTCTTACCAAAGCATACAACTCTTTGTCATACACCGAGTAGTTCAGTTGTGCTCCTCCCAACTTCTCACTGAAATATGCAACGGGCTGTCCATTTTGCATGAGAACACCTCCAATACCAATCCCACTTGCATCACATTCAACCTCGAAGGTTTTAGTGAAATCCGGCAACACAAGCAAGGGGCCTTCGGACAATATTTTCTTCAATTCTTGGAAAGCTTTCTCTTGCGGTTCTCCCCATTGGAAGGCAACACCTTTCTTTGTCAACTCGTTCAATGGTGCAGCTATGGTGCTGAAACCTCTGACAAATCTCCTGTAAAAACCAGCAAGTCCATGAAAACTTCTCACCTGGCTTACATTTTCAGGAGTTGGCCAATCCTTTATTGCTTTCACCTTTGATTCATCAACCTGAATTCCTAAACCTGAAACAACAAAACCAAGAAACACAACCTGATCTGTACAAAATGTGCACTTCTCAAGGTTAGCATATAATTGTTCTCTCCTGAGTACATCCAAAACTTGCTGAATATGAGCAACACGTTCCTCCAATGTCTTGCTGTAAATTAGGATATCATCAAAGTACACAACAACAAATTTTCCAATAAATGCTCTTAAGACATGGTTCATTAATCTCATGAATGTACTAGGTGCATTAGTCAAACCAAAAGGCATAACTAACCATTCATACAACCCAAACTTTGTTTTAAAAGCAGTTTTCCATTCGTCTCCAATTTTCATTCTAATTTGATGGTAACCACTTCTCAAATCAATTTTCGAAAATATCATAGACCCACTGAATTCATCTAGCATATCATCTAGCCTAGGAATAGGATGACGATAGCGAACAGTGATGTTATTTATGGCTCTACAATCTATACACATCCTCCATGAACCATCTTTCTTTGGCACCAAAATCACAGGGACAGCACAAGGACTTAAACTTTCTCGAACATAACCTTTATCTAAATGTGCTTGTACTTGCCTTTGAATTTCCTTAGTTTCTTCAGGGTTGGTGCGGTATGCTGGACGGTTTGGAAGTGTAGCTCCAGGGATGAGATCAATTTGATGTTCAATGCCACTCAATGGAGGAAGTCCAATGTCACGCCCGGAATTTCTATC
Organism: Oryza nivara; assembly: GCA_000576065.2. Lineage (NCBI taxonomy): Eukaryota > Viridiplantae > Streptophyta > Magnoliopsida > Poales > Poaceae > Oryza > Oryza nivara. The sequence continues at coordinate 9,804,385 of CM002502.2, forward strand.
CAAAATTCCAAACGCTTACATGTGTGTGAACCCTCGTCCAGGAATCAGCCGAGGCACACAATAACAAATTGATAATAGAGTACAATTATTACTCTAATTATTAAGCGTATAAAATGTCATTACAGAGGTAGATAGTTCCTCTCAAACAATAAAGATCTAAGCAGCGGAAAATAAGATAAACGGCGCGGACGACTCCACTCCACAGGCAGCTTGACCAGGGCTATACCTAATCCTCCACACCATCAGCTTCACTGTAGAACTCTTCCTCTGATGAATGATTGCAAGGTGAGTATATGACATACTCAGCAAGCCACGCAGCAAATATGCAAGTGCACAGGATAAGAAAGGACAGCAAATATGCAACCATTCTGAACAACCATCCCGGCTGCACAGTTCTACCTCCAAACCAGGAATATACCATTCCAAACCAGGAGCTAATCAAATTATTACCAGTTATAGCATCTTCTATTATGGTGAGAAGGGTGAGACTAATCACGAAAGACATCGTTAGACCCGCCCATAACCGCGGGCACGGCTATTCGAATAGTTTTACTCTGATCAGAGGTGTACCACTGTACCCACAAGACACAACCCCACATCATGTCACCATGTGCCTCAATACCACCACGGTACCTCGGAAAGGAGTTGTGACAATACCCCTTATACAACACAATCCACTGCAGCGCACCTTCCTGGATCATAATCACCCCCTTATAAACAAGGCATGGACTCCCCAGCGACCCCCGTGGGCTTATCTCCGCCACTTCTCAGTCTGGTGCCCCGCAATGAACCATGCTATACAAAAGATAAAGCCGTTGCCCATGCTGGCTTGTGGCTGGCACGGTTAAAATTTCACAACCGAAACTCGTGAACCGGTCCTTAATTGTCATGAGCACGACCATCAAAACCATGTGCTCACAACCCACCATTATCAGGTTTTAGTTGGCACATTAATTAATTAACTAATCACGATTGACCATCGTGAACTATCATTAAGCCATCATTAAATAACAGTGAGTCATAAGTTATCCCAATAGTGAGCTAATGTTTCTAAGCAGGGCTAAGCAATTATATCTAATATCTAGTTGAACCAATAAATAAAGCTCAACTAGTCAAGTTATAACCCAAGGTATCAAGGAATAAAGTAATCAAGAACAAAAGGGCTATAACAAAGAATAGGTTAATTCCACCCAATGACATTCGAAAATAAATGCAATATTTGAATAGAAACAATAGCTTTAAATAGGATCAACATGCTCAAAGGGTTGTTTGGGATCTGTGTGACTTGCCTTGCTGGCCTTGGAACACTTCAAACTCTTCTCCGGCGAAAACGGACTCTCCGGAAACGACGGAATCTAAGCAGCAAAGAACAAAATCACCAAAACAGCACATAAACAAGCATGAACAGTACATGTGGATATTTTTAATGTGTAGATCTCAATTTTAGAAAAATTTAGAGACTTGAACCAACTAAATCGGAGCTAAGATGAATTAGTTATGAATTTTTAAAGATTAAATCGGATTAAAACACTTAAATCGGTTTAAATTGAATTATTACGCAATAATAAATTATTTTTGAAAAGGAAAAGGGGATTTATTGCGTCAGCGGGCTAGGGTTTGCGGTGGACCGGGCGCACGGCGACGGTTCACGCGAACAGACGGCCGAGATCGATCCAATCCAAAACGGACGGCCGAGATCGATCGGGTCCACGACGGCTCACGGCGGACGACCCCGATGGCGTCAGCGATGACGTCACCCCGGCGGCGGCGGCTCGGCGGCTGGGACGGCTCGGGCGGCGCACGCTCGTCGGCGAACGGCTGCGCGAGGACGCAAACGGAGGGCACCAACGGGTAGCGGACGGCACGGCGAACTCACCGGCGACCAAAGCGACGGCGGAAGACCAACGGATGGCGACGGTGACGAGGTTGAAACGGCGGCGGTCTTCGGCTTGATGACGGCGACGGTGCTCCGGCGGTCTTCGGCGGCGGCGAAGGGGCGGACGAGGACAGCGACGCTACGGCGAAGACGACGGTGGCCTTCCCGAGCGACGGCGACGGCTGGAGCGACGGCGGCGCACGGCTGGAGCGGCGGCGGCGACGGCAAAGCTAGGGCACACGGCGCTAGGGCAACTCCGGCGAAGAGAGGCGAAGGCGAGGGTGGCGGCGGGTAGAGAAGAGCTCGGGGAAGCTTTTAAAGGGGCTCGGAGGCGACGGCGGAGGCCCACGGCGACGGCAACGGCGAAGGAAACCTCGGCATGGAGAGAGGGAAACCGATCCGAATCGAACTCGATTCCACAAGCTTCCAAAACGTTTTAGCCGATGATTCCAAAGGAGAAAAGGTAGAGGAGAACCCGGAGATTGTTTCCCCTCTATCAATTCGGCCGGAGAAGGAAAGGAGCGGCCGGATTTGGAAGGAAACGGCGGCGGCGGCGCGCTAGGGTTTCGGGCGGCGACGGCGCGAGGAGGACGAAGGACCTGACAGGTGGGACCCACCTGTCAGCGACCGAACGCGCGCGGGCGCGGGCGGCTGCGGACTGGGCCGGACTGGGCCGAGGGAAAGAGAGAGAGGAGGGGGGTTTTGGGCCGACTTTCGGCCCAAAGCCAAAAGAAGACTTTTTAAAACTTTTTCAATTTAAATTATTTCTTAAATGCAATTCCATTTATTGAAAATACTTTCTTAGCTCAAATAAATCCCAGAAAAATCTAGGAATTTTAGAATTAAGCAAAGTATTTAATGAAATTTTATCTGGCCCCATTTTATATTGGAATTTATTAATTAAACTTAGATTTTCTTTCAAGACTTTTAAAATAAATTCTAGAAATTCCATTTAAACAACAATTTATATATTTTGAATTTTCAGGGTGTGACAAACCTACCCCCCTTAAACAGAATCTCGTCCTCGAGATTCGGAAGAACTGGCAAACAGATACGGATGAGCTGACTTCAATTCATCTTCTCGTTCCCAAGTTGATTCTTCTTCCGAGTGATTACTCCACTGGATTTTGCAAAAACGGATAACTCGATTCCTGGTTCTTCTCTCGCTTGTTTCCAAGATACGGATTGGTTTCTCAACATAGGTCAGATCCTCTTGAACTTCTATCTGATCAAGATTAGCTTCTTCGGTAGGTACCCTTAAACATTTCTTCAATTGCGACACAAGGAACACATTATGAACTCCTGCCAAAGATTGAGGTAACTCTAACTGATAAGCAACCTCTCCTCTTCTACTGACAATCTTATAAGGTCCCACAAAACGTGGTGCCAATTTTCCTTTGGTGTGAAAACGATGAACTCCTCGTAGAGGCGTGACACGAAGATACACATAATCTCCCTCTTCAAAACTCAAATCTCTGCGGCGATTGTCGGCATAACTCTTATGACGAGACTGAGCCACACGCAATCTTTCTTGAATGACCTTTACCTTTTCTTCTGCTTCCCTTAGGATATCCGTCCCGAAAACCTGACGTTCTCCCGTTTGATCCCACAAAAGCGGAGTGCGGCACTTCCGACCATACAGTGCTTCGTACGGAGCCATCTGAAGACTAGCTTGATAACTGTTGTTGTATGAAAATTCTGCATAAGGTAGATTCTTATCCCAACTTCCACCGAAATCTAAAGCACAAGCTCTCAACATGTCTTCCAAAATCTGATTCACCCTTTCAGTTTGTCCGTCTGTCTGCGGATGATAAGCAGTACTAAAGTTCAGCTTAGAACCCATCTCTTCCTGAAGTTTCTTCCAAAAATTTGAAGTAAACTGATTGCCTCGATCAGACACTATTTTCTTAGGGACGCCATGCAAACACACAATCCTTGCCATATACAATTCCTCTAAGCGACTTCCGGAATAAGTTGTCTTTACCGGAATGAAATGTGCTACTTTGGTAAGTCTGTCGACTATTACCCAAATAGAGTCCTGGCCAGATGACGTTCTTGGTAAACCAGTGATAAAATCCATACCGATTTCTTCCCATTTCCATTCAGGAATCTTCAAAGGCTGCAACAAACCGGCAGGTTTCTGATGTTCTGCCTTGACTCGCTGACAAACATCACATACTGCTACGTATTCTGCAATTTCACGCTTCATACTTGCCCACCAAAATATTTCCTTGAGATCCTGGTACATCTTAGTACTACCAGGGTGAATGGAGTATAAAGTATCATGAGCTTCTTTTAGAATTGCATCTTTCAAATCTTTGTTGTCAGGGACATAGATTCTTTCACCCAACCATACAGTTCCTTGCTCATCCTCCAAGAAACCTATAGCTTTTCCTCTTCTCATATTCTTCTTGATCTCTTGAATATCAGGATCATTAATTTGGGCTTCTCTAACTTGATCAATTATAGTGGGCTTCGCTTCTAAGGCTGCAACGAAACCTCTACTGACAATTCCCAAATTTAATCTTTCAAATTCCTTGCATAATTCCAATGGCAACTGTCGTCCTTCCGTAGCATTGCAATAGCCTTTCCTGCTAAGAGCGTCTGCCACTACATTAGCCTTTCCTGGGTGATAATGAATTCCCATGTCATAATCCTTAATTAATTCCAACCATCTCCTTTGTCTCATGTTCAGATCCGGCTGAGTAAAGATATACTTTAAACTCTTGTAATCGGTATACACCTCTGTACGAGTACCGAAAAGATAATGACGCCAAATCTTCAACGCATGAACTACTGCAGCTAACTCAAGATCATGAGTAGGGTAGTTCTTTTCATGCGGACGTAACTGACGAGATGCATAGGCAACCACCTTCCCATCTTGCATCAGAACACAACCTAACCCAAGTTTGGATGCATCACAATACACTTGAAAACCCTTCTTTGGATCAGGCAAAATCAAAATAGGAGCTGATATTAAGCGATTCTTCAACTCTTGAAAACTCTGCTCGCATTCTTCCGACCACTTATACTTCACATCTTTCTGAAGCAGTCGTGTCATGGGCTTAGCAATCTTGGAAAAATTCTCTATAAACCTCCGGTAATATCCTGCGAGGCCTAGGAAACTGCGAATCTCTGAAACTGTCTTTGGTTGTTTCCAGTTGGTTACGGATTCCACATTACTAGGATCGACGGCAACTCCTCCTGCTGAGATGACGTGACCAAGGAACTTCACTTCAGACAACCAAAATTCACACTTGCTAAACTTAGCATACAGTTGATGTTCTCGTAACTTCTCTAGTGCAAGGCGAAGATGTTCTTCATGCTCTTCTTTGGTTCGAGAGTAGATAAGAATGTCCTCAATAAAGACCACCACGAACTTGTCTAGGTATTCCATAAACACTTTATTCATCAAGTTCATGAAGAAAGCGGGGGCATTGGTAAGTCCAAAAGACATAACAGTACATTCGAACAACCCATACCTAGTGGTAAAAGCTGTCTTAGGTATATCTTCCTCTTTGATTCTCAACTGGTGATATCCTGATCGAAGATCGATCTTGGAGAAAACAGTAGCACCTTTAAGCTGATCAAACAAATCATCAATTCTGGGTAGCGGATACTTATTCTTGATAGTCACATCGTTTAATGCACGATAGTCCACACACATCCTCTGGGTATGATCTTTCTTTTCCACAAAAAAAACCGGAGCTCCCCATGGTGATGAACTCGGTCTGATGTATCCTTTCTGAAGCAAATCATCTACTTGCCTCTTAACTTCTGCCAACTCATTGGCTGCCATTCTATAAGGTCTCTTATGGATCGGAGTTGTTCCTGGTACCAAATCTATTCTGAACTCTATATCCTTTTTAGGCGGCATACCAGGTAAATCATCTGGGAACACATCGGGATACTCCCGAACTATAGGAATCTCTTCCAAAGTTATCAGGTTCAGTCTTGACCTTAAAGACTCAGAAGACAATGCATGAACGGTTACAACTCGACCATCATTGCTGGTGAGAGTTACTTTTCTGTTGGCACAGTCTATCACACCTTTATGTCTGGCTAACCAGTCCATCCCTAGGATGACATCAAGGTCTTTGGATTCTAACAAGATAAGATTGGCCAGAAATGGTACTCCTTGAATTTCTATTCTAACAGATGGGCTACGTTGCAAAGAAAGTGCTTGATTACTTGGGGTACTAACCATCAAAGGTCGTCTAAGATCTTCTACTTCCATCCCATGATTTCCCGCAAAACTCATAGATAAGAATGAATGTGTAGCACCAGAATCGAAAAGTACTGTTGCAGGGACTGAGTTAACAGGGAACGTACCCAAAATCACATTTGGAGCATCTTGAGCTTCTGCAGCAGCAACATGATTGACACGGGCCTTCGATGCTGGTACGGTAGAGTTGCTCTGGACAGGGACAACCTTCATGCGTCGGGGCTTCGGACACTTGTCAGCATAATGTCCTGGGTCTCCACAGTTGAAACATACCACAGGCTTGCTGCCGTGCTCCCTCTTGGCAGGTTGTTGCTGTGTTGGAGCTGCAACAGGGCGTGGAGCTTGATTGCGGATGTTGTTGCCAGCATTGTTGTTGAAGAACTGACGCTGCGGACGAACAACAGACGAAGAACCTCCCTGTGGCATGGACTGGGGTCCTAAAGTAAGACGCGGCTTCTGATTACTCCCCTGTTGTGCCTTGAAGTGAGCAATCCGGCGTTTCTTCTGCTCCATGCGATTGTACTTGTCCTCCTGACGAATAGCCTTATCCACTAACTTCTGGAAATCAGAATAATCTCCAGTCATGAGTGGGTAAGAAAGCTCATCATTAAGTCCTTCCAAGAACTTCTCCTGACGCTCTTCGTCATTGTGCACATCTTCCGGAGCATAACGAGCCAGACGATTGAACTCGTGCAAATACTCCATAACAGAGCGAGATCCCTGGGTGAGCGACCTGAATTCCTTCTTCTTGAGAGACACTACTCCCGATGGTATATGCATCTTCTGAAAAGCAGCGGTGAATTCAAGCCAAGTGATAGGTTCAGCAGTAATCCTATTCAGACGAAAGTGATCCCACCATTCAGAGGCAGGGCCATGCAACTGGTGTGATGCAAAAGAGACCTTCTCCTGATCAGTGCACTGAAGCAAATCCAACTTCTTCTCTATGGCATGCAGCCAATCACCAGCTTCAACAGGATTAGTGGTACTAGAGAAAACAGGCGGCCTTACACGAAGAAATTCCGCTAACTTATTCTGGGGCGGTGCATGGTTATTTCCTTGGTTTTGCTGGTTCTGAAGTTGTTGCATCATCATGTGCATTAGCTGAGTCTGTTGAGCAAGAACTTGAGCAAGGATTGGATTCTCTCCATTGTTGTTGTTATTGGGGTTGTTGAGGTTAGGACCATTCCCGTTGCTGCGAGTGTTCACCATCTGGCATAGACAGGGCACAAGAAGGGAAACCGGGGAAACTACTTAGGATAGAGAATTACTTTAACTTTTATTGATCTTAACTGAGTTTCATTGTTACAAACTGAAGACTCTCACACCACTAAACTCACCAACTTCCTAACACTCAGAAGCAAACAAACGCATGCACTTACATCCCACCACTGATGTAAATCACATGCAAGACACACACAAGCAAACTTAAAACAAGCAAACTAACACAACGATCTAAGACAACGGCTTAACAAGTCACTCTAGTTCTTCTGAGCATCGGAGGTCGATTGAAGGCTCGTTCGGCTCGTCTTCATCATCTTGGGTAGCTACCCACTCAATCTTAGAATGGTTGCGCTTGGATTCTTCTTCTTCATCATCACTTACGTTGACGACTGGAGGATCTGCTGGGGCAACTTCTTTCTCCACCACACGAACCTTTGGCGCCAATTGATAGCGAGGGACAAATAAAGCTCTCTTCCTTGCGGTAAGATGAATCCTGGCCTTGTGCGGCGGTGCTTCTCCCTTCAACGCAGCTAGTTCCTTCTCCAAACGATCCACCTTGTCTTCTAGCTTGCAAATCTTACCACGATTCCAATCTTCACGATCCTGGGCCGCTAACACAGTTTCCGCACGACTTTCATCCATAGCCCATAGCATCTCAACCAAATGTCTTGTAGTAGCATCATTCTCAATTCCTTCAGTCTCAAGGTAACTGCCACGGTCACTTCCCTGGGGTTGGTGAGGATGGTAGCGATACTCAGTGTCAGCCAACTGATCACTGTAGCGATCACGGAGCTCTCCTATGGTGATCCTTGCCACCTCCTGACATGCATGGATGTAGTTTCTTCCTCCAGCTTTGAACATCACTGAGGGGATATCTTCACTATTACTGTTCAAGGTGACTTTGACTCGGCACTTCTCTTCATGACGATCATGACGAATCTGGGCATAAAAAGGGGCAGTTCCAAATCCAATGACAAAGGACATTGTACGCAACTCCTGGATAAATCCCTCAACACCAAACAAGTACTCAGGCTTGTAACACGGCATCTAAAGACAAGTGAAAGGAGGGAGTTAAGACATCTATCCATTTAATAGCACAAGTTTTTGGATTAATTTGAATAAAGTTTGGAAATTCAAAGTAAAAGGTAAGTAAATATAAGTTGAAACAGTTGGAAACGAATTTTGTACTTTTGAACATCAGGTTCAAAAGAAATAAAAGAAAGTTACAAAATCAACTTGCTAAATTTATTTTATTGCAGCAAGATTAAATAAAACAACATTGTAAAACTTTTGCTGGAAAATGAGCCATTAGTACAGTAATAGATGTACAGTACTAATAACACTGGAATAAATTTTGAATGAGAACCATTAAAAGAGATTATGAAATGCATGTGCCATTAGTTTGGTTTAATTAAAAGAGAAAGGGAGGAGAACAGTTCTACTTTTCCAATATTTTTAGAGGGCTTCTATGGGTAACCATTTGGCATAACCTAGGGTCAAGGAGGCTCTGATACCAACTTGTCACGCTCGGAATTTCTATCCAAAATTCCAAACGCTTACATGTGTGTGAACCCTCGTCCAGGAATCAGCCGAGGCACACAATAACAAATTGATAATAGAGTACAATTATTACTCTAATTATTAAGTGTATAAAATGTCATTACAGAGGTAGATAGTTCCTCTCAAACAATAAAGATCTAAGCAGCGGAAAATAAGATAAACGGCGCGGACGACTCCACTCCACAGGCAGCTTGACCAGGGCTATACCTAATCCTCCACACCATCAGCTTCACTGTAGAACTCTTCCTCTGATGAATGATTGCAAGGTGAGTATATGACATACTCAGCAAGCCACGCAGCAAATATGCAAGTGCACAGGATAACAAAGGATGGCATAATAGGGTTTCATTTGCAAAAGCAGCATTTAGCAAACATTTGAGAATTTAATAAAACAGTTAAGTAATTAAACAATATTAATCCAACGCTATACAACATACCCTGTTGCATAGGCCCAACCATTCTGAACAACCATCCCGGCTGCACAGTTCTACCTCCAAACCAGGAATATACCATTCCAAACCAGGAGCTAATCAAATTATTACCAGTTATAGCATCTTCTATTATGGTGAGAAGGGTGAGACTAATCACGAAAGACATCGTTAGACCCGCCCATAACCGCGGGCACGGCTATTCGAATAGTTTTACTCTGATCAGAGGTGTACCACTGTACCCACAAGACACAACCCCACATCATGTCACCATGTGCCTCAATACCACCACGGTACCTCGGAAAGGAGTTGTGACAATACCCCTTATACAACACAATCCACTGCAGCGCACCTTCCTGGATCATAATCACCCCCTTATAAACAAGGCATGGACTCCCCAGCGACCCCCGTGGGCTTATCTCCGCCACTTCTCAGTCTGGTGCCCCGCAATGAACCATGCTATACAAAAGATAAAGCCGTTGCCCATGCTGGCTTGTGGCTGTGTAACATCCTGAAAATTCAAGACAATAAAAAAAAATCACTAAAATTTTGAACTTTTTAAAACTTTTGCATCATGCTGGAAGTTATGGTTGTTATTGCTTGCCGAACTATAAATTGTCACCACTGAAAATTAAGCTAAAGCTATACAACTGAGTAACAATTATAAAAATAAGATATTTATTATGAACTCTATAAATAATTACGCACCACAACAAAGCCATACAAAGAGAAGGTTAATTACTAATTTATTATAGGTCAAATATTAAAATATAATGATTCATATAGAGGTAAAACCGATTTAAAGGGACAACCTATTCACATGAAATGATGATCACCACTATAGTAATCCTATTTGTAGATGAGTATTTCATTGGAATACTTACATTAATATTTAACCTATCTTTCTGGGCATAAAATTCACTCATATAAAATAATGGTCATATAATTAAATTAAGCTTTATAAAATTATGTGAGGTTTTAATTAAACAATTAGATTAATGTTGTACCGAGTCTCAATTTATATTTATAGAATTACTAGATCCACGTAAAATATATTATTATACAAATAAGTTCATTCAATGTACTATTGTAATAATAATGGCCACATTAGGATATTTTAATTAATTTTGGAACCCTCAAAGCCTCCAAAATTTTTCTAGGTTAATTTTAGAATTAGACCTCATTTAAATAATATAATAGAAAAATATATATGAAAATAAAATATGCGTAATATTAATCTAGGGTGAATTCATTAGTTAAGATAACACAATTATTGAGTAAAATGCATAGGTGCAAAATTTAGGAATTGTGGAATCAAATTTATATGGGAAACACTCTAAAATCGGTTTAATAGGAAAAGTCACTGTTCATCGGCCGCCACGTGCTCGACCGTGTCCCCTTCCCCTCCCCTGCCTCGCGCCCCGTACGCCGCGCGCTGCTCCGCCTCCCCTCTGCCGCCGCCGCTGCGCCGCGCGCCGTCGCCGCCGGTCCCGTCGTCCCCGCGCCCCTGGCCCGCCGCGCGTCTGTCACGCCGTCCCGTCGCCGCGTCGCCGTCCCGTCGACGCTCCGCCGTCGTCGTCGCGTCGCCCGTCGCCCTCACCGCGCGCCGAGCCCCGCGCCGCCCCGAGCCCCGAGCCGCCGCGCGCCGTCGCCATCGTCGCCAGCGCCACGCGTCATCCCTGCCGCACCGTCGCCGTCGCCATCCCGTCGCCGCGTGCGCGTTCCATCGCCGCCTCAAGCTGTGCCGCTGCCGCGCCGCACGCCGTCCCGTCGCCTCGCGCCGCGCGCCCGCTGCCTCGCGCCCCGCGCCACTGCCACGTGCCGCGCCGCCTTGCGCCCCGAGCCGCGCCGCGCGCCGTCACATCGCCGCCGTCACCTCACCCCCCCCTCCACCGCCTTCCCTTCTCTTCCCTCTCCCCCTTATCCTCTCTTTCCCCTATAAAAACCCACCATCCTCCCCTCTCCCCACTCCATCCCCTCCTTCTCTCCCTTTTCCCTCCCCTTCTCCACGCGTCGCCGTCGTCGTGCCGTCGCGCCGCCGCGCCGCCGCCAAGAAGCCGCCGCGCTGTGCCGCGCCGTGCGCCGTTGTCGCCGCCGCCGTCGTCGCCGCTGCCGCCGTCGGTGAGCCGCTGCCTTTCCCCCCCTGTTTGTCGCCGTGCCGCCGGGAAGAGAGAGAGAGCCGAGAGAGCGGGAGGAAGGGAGAAGCCGAGGGAGAGAAAGAAGAAGGAAGGAGGAGAGGAACCGGGAGGGAGAGAGAGAAGGAAAAAGAAAAGAAAAGGAGGAGAGAAAAAGGAGAGAAAAAGAAAGAGAGGGAAAGAGAAGAGAGAAAGAAAAGAAAAGGAAAAGAGAGAAAAAGGGAAAAAGGAAAGAAAAAGAAAGGAAAGGGAGAATAAGGAAAAGGAAATAAATAGGAAATTAGAGGGAGTTCGGGGAAGTTTAGAAAATTTAAATAATTAGAATTTAATTATAGATTAATTATAGTCGTAGAATTGCAAAATTTAATTATGGATTATTCTTGGTAATTCCTATAGGAAATCAATTCGTCGTAGTAATCTAGATATAATTAACAATTAGATGAATCGTTATAGACTATTATGGATCATTTTTGGATAATCTCTATAAGTAATTGATTCACGGTAGAAATCCGGACTTAATCGCTAGGAATTTTATACGTCTATTATATTTAATCGTTTAGTCATAGACTAAATTAAAACGTATAATATTATAAGATAATATTTGGATTCCGTCCGATTTTTAGCTCGCAATAGAAATTTCAAACCTATTATATGGATATAATGCTCGGGTAGATTAAATTAAAAACTTATGCTAACAAAATATTTATACCCGCAAAATAGTTTAGGATGTATAAATCAAAATTGGATTTGCCTTAGTTCGCGAATAGTAAGTTAATAAAAAGGAATCGACTTTCGCATTCGACTTTTATTCGGATTTAAGTGAAACTTGAACCTAAATTCATCTAAATTCATAAGCTTTCCAATGATATATAATTCACTATTGAACAAAATATATTTATAATTATAACTTAACTAATATCAAATAATTAGATGATAGTTAACCTAAATGGTGTGCCAATGAATAAAAATGGATATTGTACAGTAGCATAATTATCTTTAACATGTCTTGTCGCTGTAGCAACTAAATAAATTAGTTATAATCAATCCTTCAAATTAATGGGTGTATAGGAAAATATTAGTGCCATTTACTAGTCTATGTCCAAATATAACTAAATCCATGACTTATAAATTATTTACATAAAGTTTAGCCTTATATTTTGTAACTAAAATATAAACACACTTAGATGAACCTTCAACTTGTCTGAGGAGAATAATAACTTAGCTAGTTGTAAGTGGACCACTTAAAGTTAGTTGGAATAATGTCATGAGAAGTGGAATATATATAGTTCGGTTGACATCCATTAGTTAACAAAACAGAGCCATCTTAATCACATATATCGTATAGCTTCTAGTAAATAGCAACTATTCAGTAAATGATCCAATGATTAAATGTTGTTGCACCACACACATTGTACATCCCAATTTAGATGTATGGTATATCAAAAACCTACCCTTTTGGGTATAGTAAACTAATGAGTCTATGACAAACATCTATAGTGGACAAAATACTAATTATAGATCTTGACCTAATATAATTGTAAATTAGGATTATTCATTGTAAAATTATGTGATGAGATAGCCCGTAACCATAATATGATTGACCTAGACAATTCTAACATACAAAGCAAGGGTAATTGTTAACCTTTATAATTTATTTTGACAAGTAAAATACGTACATAATTAAAATAAAGCCTCCATCAATAAAATAAATAATACAAATGATTCACAGTAATTATTTGACCGATCCAAATCCATTCGGCAACAGAACCTCTAGTGTATAACCATTCTATTTAGATAGATGCACGAATAGCCATTTGCTAGACTAAACCACATAGTAGCCAGATACGTATCTCATTCATACTACATTGGTTAGCTCCTATATAGACCACCATGACAACAGAAAGATTAAGAAACCTTAGCTCTTAGCTTGATTAGAGTCCATTAGCAAGCGCGAATAATATGAGCAACCCAAGGTTCGACCTCAGCAAATATACTTTGTTTGTGCATATTTGATTGTTGCTTGAATATTGGATTTTCTCGCGTATTATAGACTTTGTGTATCGGATAGTCGTGAGGCAACGTCTGCAACTTCCAGGAGGTGAAGGTTGATCAAGATTATATCGAGAATAGGGATTATCCTGAGCAGGCAAGTCATCACTATTCCTTGAACATGTTGATCCCAATTGCGAAATTGTTTTGTTTACAAATAAAATTGCATGCAATGATGAACATCCTACTTGTGATTATGCCATACCTTGATTATTGTTTACCCTTAAAATCCTTGTAACCATAATTATGTATGAGTCCCTAGTCAATTATGACAATTGCTTAGAAATGCTATTCTAGAATCATGCATACTCATATTTATCAAATGCTATATGCTTGGGCAATTACCTTTGGGAAGGTAATTGAGATGCGGCATGTGGAGACATGAGCGCCACATTGCCATGATGTTGATGACATGATTTGTGAAAGGAGAAATAAAATTAAACAATTATTTTCGACTGGGGCGGACGGAGGATTTGGGTGGTATCTGGAAAAGGCTAGTACCGTCCCCGGTCAATTAAGGACCGAGCCATGAAGATAAGCATGAAACGACCCCCGTACGACCGTACTTCTCGAATGGGTATAGACCTAGCGGATTAGATAGCCGAGCGGAGGCAGTATCCCTGCATAGATGGTTCACCCCTGAGTGAGGCAGGTGCGCTACGATGGGACAGCCGTTGAGGTAGGGCCGAGAAGCGTGCCCTACATCGGTGTCGCCATTGGTAGGACTGCCATGAGTGTGTGAGAGAGAGAACTTAACTTGAACCATAATTTAATATGCGTGTGAGACTTCTCTTTCCCGGGAGCGCCAGAACTCCTCTCACTGCTAGAAACATGGACGCCTAGAGTGCATGAGGATTTAAGTTCATGGAGCGGGTACTGCCAATGCAAGGTTATCGAAAAGCTTTGCCGTGACGCGTCTCATGTGTTGGGACGAGGCTCATATGTTGGGCAGTCGCGGAGTGCGGGTAAAGTGTACATCCACTGCAGTGTGAGTAAACCAAATCTATTCGAATAGCCGTGCTCGCGGTTATTGAGCACCGGGACATGTATTACACTTGGCTAGACTCTAAATTCTTAACTTGTGGGGGATGGGATACTGCATGATGATTTTTATGCTGATGGAGCCACTTCCTGAGAGGAGGGAAGGTGGACGTCCTCAGAAAACCATGACGACTCAATGGCGGGAAGCTATCCTTGGGATCACAATGGATGGTGGACAGAACCGTCGTTGTTTAAATGTGAACACTGGTATTAAAACTTGATCAGTCTATGCTAGGTCTTAGGCTTGTGAAAAGAATTGCAAAACTAGCTTTATGCAAAAGAACCTGAAGCCATTCCTTGAAATCCCTTCTATCATACGCATTGTTGTTGTGGTGGCTTGCTGAGTACGGTTGGTACTCACCCTTGCTATTTATATATCTTTTAGGAGAGTGTTGAAGAGAAGCCCTTGTCGGTACGCTTGCGTATCCCACAAGATGATCGGAGTGCGGTCTTGTTCTAGGTCTCGTTTCCCCAGTCGACTGCCTGTGGCATGTTAACCGGGCCCTTATATTATTTTGTCTTCCGCTGTTGTTCTCTGATAGTTGTTGGCCTACCTGGCCCTAATGTAAGTATTTAATTCTTTTTAGCCTAAAATTCATTCGTGATATGTTGTGATCCAACTATGTATGTGTGTACCAACTACTGATCCAGGGATTGGTACGGATAAACACAGAAGATTTCCGATTTCCAAAATCGGGGGTCTACAGGCTGGCACGGTTAATATTTCACAACCGAAACTCGTGAACCGGTCCTTAATTGTCATGAGCACGACCATCAAAACCATGTGCTCACAACCCACCATTATCAGGTTTTAGTTGGCACATTAATTAATTAACTAATCACGATTGACCATCGTGAACTATCATTAAGCCATCATTAAATAACAGTGAGTCATAAGTTATCCCAATAGTGAGCTAATGTTTCTAAGCAGGGCTAAGCAATTATATCTAATATCTAGTTGAACCAATAAATAAAGCTCAACTAGTCAAGTTATAACCCAAGGTATCAAGGAATAAAGTAATCAAGAACAAAAGGGCTATAACAAAGAATAGGTTAATTCCACCCAATGACATTCGAAAATAAATGCAATATTTGAATAGAAACAATAGCTTTAAATAGGATCAACATGCTCAAAGGGTTGTTTGGGATCTGTGTGACTTGCCTTGCTGGCCTTGGAACACTTCAAACTCTTCTCCGGCGAAAACGGACTCTCCGGAAACGACGGAATCTAAGCAGAAAAGAACAAAATCACCAAAACAGCACATAAACAAGCATGAACAGTACATGTGGATATTTTTAATGTGTAGATCTCAATTTTAGAAAAATTTAGAGACTTGAACCAACTAAATCGGAGCTAAGATGAATTAGTTATGAATTTTTAAAGATTAAATCGGATTAAAACACTTAAATCGGTTTAAATTGAATTATGACGCAATAATGAATTATTTTTGAAAAGGAAAAGGGGATTTATTGCGTCAGCGGGCTAGGGTTTGCGGTGGACCGGGCGCACGGCGACGGTTCACGCGAACAGACGGCCGAGATCGATCCAATCCAAAACGGACGGCCGAGATCGATCGGGTCCACGACGGCTCACGGCGGACGACCCCGATGGCGTCAGCGATGACGTCACCCCGGCGGCGGCGGCTCGGCGGCTGGGACGGCTCGGGCAGCGCACGCTCGCCGGCGAACGGCGGTGCGAGGACGCAAACGGAGGGCACCAACGGGTAGCGGACGGCACGGCGAACTCACCGGCAACCAAAGCGACGGCGGAAGACCAACGGATGGCGATGGCGACGAGGTTGAAACGGCGGCGGTCTTCGGCTTGACGACGGCGACGGTGCTCCGGCGGTCTTCGGCGGCGGCGAAGGGGCGGACGAGGACGGCGACGCTACGGCGAACACGACGGTGGCCTTCCCGAGCGACGGCGACGGCTGGAGCGACGGCGGCGCACGGCTGGAGCGGCGGCGGCGACGGCAAAGCTAGGCCACACGGCGCTAGGGCAACTCCGGCGACGAGAGGCGAAGGCGAGGGTGCCGGCGGGTAGAGAAGAGCTCGGGGAAGCTTTTAAAGGGGCTCGGAGGCGACGGCGGAGGCCCACGGCAACGGCAACGGCGAAGGAAACCTCGGCTTGGAGAGAGGGAAACCGATCCGAATCGAACTCGATTCCACAAGCTTCCAAAACGTTTTAGCCGATGATTCCAAAGGAGAAAAGGTAGAGGAGAACCCGGAGATTGTTTCCCCTCTATCAATTCGGCCGGAGAAGGAAAGGGGCGGCCGGATTTGGAAGGAAACGGCGGCGGCGGCGCGCTAGGGTTTCGGGCGGCGACGGCGCGAGGAGGACGAAGGACCTGACAGGTGGGACCCACCTGTCAGCGACCGAACGCGCGCGGGCGCGGGCGGCTGCGGACTGGGCCGGACTGGGCCGAGGGAAAGAGAGAAAGGAGGGGGGTTTTGGGCCGACTTTCGGCCCAAAGCCAAAAGAAGACTTTTTAAAACTTTTTCAATTTAAATTATTTCTTAAATGCAATTCCATTTATTGAAAATACTTTCTTAGCTCAAATAAATCCCAGAAAAATCTAGGATATATAGAATTAAGCAAAGTATTTAATGAAATTTTATCTGGCCCCATTTTATATTGGAATTTATTAATTAAACTTAGATTTTCTTTTCAAGACTTTTAAAATAAATTCTAGAAATTCCATTTAAACAACAATTTATATATTTTGAATTTTCAGGGTGTGACATCCAACAGGTGTTTCCTCTGTAAAGACATCTTCATATTCCTATAAAACACGTGCAACAACACTAGGAACAGAGGTTAAGTCGTTAGCTGAAAGTAATGTGTCCTTGCACACAAGTATGAATAATACTTGTTCTGGGTTTCTCCTCACATCTCTCATTTCAGATTTGGTGGCTATCATCACTAAGTTCTCTCCCTCTCTTTTCTTGTTGTCTCTCATGTTTGGCTTGTGGCTCTCACTCACCGATTTGTGGAGGGCACTCAAATTATTTTTCTGTCCTTCTTTTGCACTCTCATTCCTCACTTCAGAGCTCTTTTGCAAGTGCTCAGCTAGAATTTGCTGTGGTGTCATGGGTTTAAGAATCAACTCCTTGCCCTTCCACTTGATGGTGTATTGATTGGTTCTACCACAATGTAGAGATGACCGATCATATTGCCATGGTCTTCCCAACAGCATGTGACACACTGTCATAGGTGCCACATCACACTCCATGGTGTCAATATATTCACCAATCTTGAAAGGAACTTTTACTCTTTGTGCAATCTTAATAGAACCTGAATTATTAAGCCATTGCACATGATATGGATGAGGATGTTTTAGCAGCTTCAAACCAAGCTTTTCAACCATTTCTTTGCTAGCAAGATTGTGGCAACTTCCACCATCAATGATCACCTTGACAACTTTATCTTGCACTTTAGCTCTAGTTTGAAAAAGATTGTGCCGCTGTCCATTTTCAGCATCACTCATTTGTACACTCAAAATTTGAGTTACAACAAGAGCAGCACCAGATTCAAATTCACAGATATCCTTCTCAAGATTATTCTCCTCTTCACTATCTTCTTGTTCTTCCTCACTAGTAGATTCATACTCTCCTTGATCATTCACAACGATGGTTCTATTGTTTGGACACTCTCTTGCAACATGACCACGACCACCACATTTGAAGCATTGAATTCCACTACTCTTGGTGGAAGAACCCACTGAAGTAGATGATGTGTTTGCTGCATTTTTCCTCTCATTTGGAGCAGCCAAATCTTTCCCACTGGAAGTACCATAATTGCTAGATCGTGCACCACCACTTGAGCTAGAAAATGCACCTCTATTTGCACTACCTCTTGATGTGAATTTGCTTCCACTTGCTGCATTCTTTGTGCTGAAAGACACTCCTCTATTGGACTTCATGTCTTGCTACAATTGACGTTCAGCTTTGCTAGCTTGATGCACCAATTCAATAAGATTGCGGTACTGCTGAAATTCAACAATACGCTGAATGTTGCGGTGCAGTCCTGACATAAAACGTGCAATTGATTGCTCTTCATCTTCATAAACATTGGCTCTAATCATTGCCTTCTCCATCTCTTTATAATATTCATCAACACTGAGGCTTCCTTGCTTCAAATTCTGCAGCTTGTCAAAAAGATCACGGTGATAATGTTTAGGGACAAATCTTGCCCTCATTTCTCTCTTCATTTCAGCCCATGAACGCACATCGCCTTGGCCAGCTTCTTCTCTTTCATTTAGCATTTGCTCCCACCAGATTAGAGCATAGCCATCAAACTCTAGAGCAGCCATGGCAACCTTCTTCCGCTCAGAATAATTATGCAAACGAAAGATTTTATCCACCTTCAACTCCCATGTAAGATAGACTTCAGGATCAGATCCTCCTTCAAACTTGGGCATGGTGAATTTTAATTTGCCAAATCTCTCTTCATTGGGCTGATTTCGCCCACGATTTCCTCGGTGACGACGATCATCACGATGAGGCTGTTCAACCTCTTCTTCTTCATCCTCTTCGTCAGTCCCACTTTCTTCTAGTCCATGTTCTCTTCCACGATCAGCACCTCTACCACCATTTCCACGACCAGGATGTGGTGGTCTTCTTGCATTTGCAACAACACGATCTCTCCGTCTTCTTCGTTGTTCTCTTGCAAGGCGAGCAGCAGCTTCTCCTTCGGATTCTTCATCTTCTTCTCCATGGTGACTTGCATTTGCATCTTCAGGAGGAGGCTCTGGCAATCGATTCATAAGTGCTTGAACATTGGCTGTTAGTGCCTCCATGCTTTGCTTCATCTCATTGAATTGTGCCATGGTGACACAATCCTCAATCTCAACATTAGAACCCATCTTCCTGTCAAGTTAGTGATGGCTTGCAACAAATATTTGTGGAATATGTGGAATAGGAAAATATATGTGCAATCACACAACCTCACCTCTCTACCGAAGCTCAAGTGAGTTCCCTGCAGATTACAGAGGACCAATGCGAGGTGGTAACTTGAGAATGATGGTTAGCAGAATGCAAGATCAGCGTTCCTATGACGGTGGATTACTTGTGGAGCTTGGTGGGGATATATTTTACAAGGAATGCAATCTGAATTCTCGCTATTGTAAAGTTAAATCACAGTCCAAAATGCCTAGTGCTGACCACAAGATATGAGTAACGTAAATAGATCAAACACACACGCAAAGATAATTCAGTTTTGATGCAAACAAGGAGTATGCTTAGGATGCAAGTGTTGCAATCAGACCTAAGAAAAATTTTGCACCAAAAGATAGATAACAAACTGATTGTGCAACTTGATATAAAATTCAGAACATGTGCACATAAACAAACTGATCTTTCAACTTTTCTTTCTCAAACTTTCCTCAACTCTTTTTCTTCTCTCTTTTTTTTTGTAACTTTTCTTTCTTCTCTTTTTTTTTGATAAACTTTTTTTTATATATATAACTAAGAACAAGAACAGATATGAAACTTATACACTTTTCTTTTTGTAGAAACAAGACACGACCGTCAGCGTTCTAACTTGATAGGATCAAAGTTTACACGAAGGATGATACCGGTTTCTGAATTTTTTTTTATATATATGGATTTGCAGATGTATGAAAGAAGCTCAAAGGACACGCAAAGGAGAATATGATCAGCAACTAAAACAAGACTCTAATGGACTGAAAATTAACTAAACTCACAAGAATAACAGATTGAAACAAAGGGCTATAGCAGAATATTTTTATGGCTTTTTCAGTGGATAGGACGAACACAAATATATATGTAGCTAAGGGTAAAAATCCTACCGTTGCAACCGAGGCTCTGATACCAGATGATGAGGTTGTTGTCCCGATCTTCACGACGTAGGATCGATCTTGATAACTAGCCGAAGAACGACCGATAACTTGCTGCAAGCAGCGATAACTAGTGCAACCTGACGACACGCACAAGGAGCCAACCACCGTCTCTATACGGCAGCCTGAACCAAGGATTCGCCCAACCACACTCTCAAAGAACCAACCTACGCAACCTGAACTCGAGGATCAGGAGCACGGATTGGGTGCCGATGACGCGGCCACTTCTGTAATCTCCGCGAAGGAAAACTCAAGAGCAAAGGGGTAGAGAATCTCTCTCTGGGGTTTGTTAGCACACAGCTGAACAAAGGGTTCCGAATTCTATTATCAAAAGTTTGAGTTTGCAATGGTCTTAGGAGTTATTTATACTAGCAACAGCCCTGCTAGATAGGTGTGAATTCGAGATGGAAATGAAAAGACTAAGAATGTGAAAGGGCCTCCACGAAATGGCTTCTGAAGTGGGTTCGCGAGGCTGTTGGTCTTCTGGAGTGGTGTTCAGTAATTTGGCAATAACTCCAACTTGGGAAGTCCAAATGATGCACCGTCAGTTGCGTTGGAAAGTTAACTTCACTATGTTTTGAACCATGTATCACATGCACCACGAAACATTGTAGATTGGTACAGTTTTGAACATGAACTTGTACCAACGTGCTAACTCAGCAGACTCCTGGCCTTCAGAGCAGTCTTCACAAACGTACTTGGTTCTCATTGGTGTGAAGTCCAAAGTACTTGGTATTGGTGGCATTGGAAAGCTGAGTTGATAAGCTTTCCAAAGAGTCCTCATTTACTTCCATAGCTTCTGTAAATTGAGAGTTACGAGCAGTTCTTTGAACTGGTCCGTTTTGCACTGCAGTTGGTCCGTTTTGCTTCACTGGTCCGTTCTGTACTCCAGTGATAGAATCCACCGATCCACTTTCATCCTCCTCATGTTGTATGTTCCTAAGCACAACTAAAGTAGAACACTTAGGTAGTATAACATTCTCAGAAGTACTGAAATTAAAATCAGTTAGGAATGAATTCACCTGAACTTGTAGTTTCTTGGCACGACTTCTTGTAAGTGGACCTTGAATTGTATCCTTTGTGTTTGATGATGGTTGCTTGGTACTTGAAGTAGCATGCACGGTTGGGATGTCCTCATCAGCGTGGAAAAGGGGAAGAGGGAGAGGAAGGGGGAGATGGAGTCGGGAAAATGGGGAGGGGGTGGAGTTTTATAGGGGAGAGGAGGGGGAAAGAAAGAGAATGGAAGGGGCGACGCGACGGCGGCGCGGCGGCGCGGGGCGCGAGGCGGTGATGGGACGCGCGGTGACGGGACGTCGACGGTGGCGGCGATAGTGGTGGCGCGCGGCTCGGGGCAGGACGTGACGGGCGGCGACGCGACGGTAGCGCGGCGTGACGGCGACGGGGCGAGATGACGGGCGAGCGGTGATGGGACGGGCGGGCGGCTCGGGGCGCGAGGCAGCGCAGCACGGGGCGCGTCGCGGGGCGACGGGGCGGTGCGCGGCGCGGGGCGCGGCGCGGGGCGCAAGGCCGGCTAGGGCGGCGCGGCAGCGATGGCGACGGCGACAGGCGAGCGATGGCGACGTCGGCGCGGCGGCGGGCGACGGCGCGACGGGACGGTGACGGCGACGGCGCGGCAGCGGCGGCGCGGGGCTCGGTGAATGGCCGGGCGCGTGGCAGAGAAGGGTCTAGGGCTAGGGACCGAAATCGAACACCTATGAGGCAATGAACAGTGACTTTTCCTATTTATCCCGATTTTAGTGTATTTTCCATGTAAATTTGATTCCACAATTCCTAATTTTACATATATGCATTTTACTCAATATTTGTGTTATCTTAACTAATGAATTCACCCTAGATTAATGTTACTCATATTTTATTTTTATATAATTTATTTGAGTTTTAATTAGGGTTAATTCTTATTCCATCGTATTTAAATTTAATTGATCCAGATATGGTCGCGATAATATTTTATTTATTACTATCCACACCTAATCTTTATTTTTAATTTATATTTATTTTACCAATTTGTTTTTAAGGTTTATTCCTGATTAACTATTCTTTACTCACGATTAATAATCTTCGAGATCAAATCCAGATAAAATAGGCGAATAAGATCGGCATGATGCAATTAATTTAAAAAGGTTTTTGAAGATCCGTATTTTTAGAGTTTTGATTTTGTCGGTCGAATTTTCAGGCTGTTACACCACACCACGCTAATGTTTGACCCCCACCCCCAACGGGCAGTGGGCGGTCCCCTCTTGCACCACAGTGAATCCGACAGCTGGACAACCGGACACCCCGGCCGGCCCAACTCTATCACACCCACTGTCGCCATCGGTGCCTAGGAAAGGGGTCAACCTATACTTCAGATCAAGCAGTTACCCACTCCCGCTTGTGGTAAGCACGGTAATCTCCCAGGGTTTCACGTGAACCGGTCCTTAATTGCCATGGGTGCGACCAGCAAAACCATGTACCCATAGCCCACCATTCAGAGTATTTAATTTAACTAATACCATTGCGGTGGCACCAATCCAAAACTATGCTAATAGTCAAAGTCTATGTAATAATGTGATCCCCATTTGTGTACTAGTTGAACTAGGCATGGCTAAGCATTTCCAAAACCAACATCTAATCATTTTGATACCCAAGTTATCAATGGCATAAGGTAAACAATATATGGCTGAGTAAGGGGACCCATCCCACATGGCATTGTAAAAGAATGCAACATTTAATAGAAATGCGGGATATTTGTAAATTAGGTACAATATGATCAATTGTAATGCATGACTTGCCTTGCTCTCACACTGATGAAACCACAGCAATGTCTTCGACAAACTGCGGATCGACGAAACGGCCGAAATCTACGCGACAAACAAAGCACACAAGAAAAACATGCTATAAGACTACTGAAACAGGAAACAAAACCATTTTTAATGGATTCTAGGGATTTTTATGAATTTACTGAGACTTGAATGGACTTAAACGGAGCTCAGATGAATTAGTTATGATTTTTAGAAGATAAACTGTGTTTTTACTAATAAATAAAAGCCTTAATAACTTTTATTGCGCAATATTACCCAGGGCTGACGTCAGTGACGGTGGGCGGCTCGGCAGGTGGGCCCCGCATGTCAGCGACACAAGGGGAGAGGGAGGGGGCGCCGGCACGTGGGCCCCACGGGCAGTGGCTAAAGGGGGGGGTGGCGCCCGGTTGGCTCGGCTCGGCTTCAAAGCCGACCGGCGGCCATGGCGACCGGCGGCGGCGCGCGCGGTCACCGACGACGGCAACCGGCGGGCGGTGCGAAAGGCGGCGGCGACCAGCACAACGGGTGGCGACGCACGGCATGGCCCGGCGGTAGGAGAGAGAGGAAGGGAAACAGAGGGGGAGGGACACCTCACCGTGAGTTGGTCGGCGTGGGGGAAGACGACGGCGAACGGCGATAGCGAGCGACCGGGGAACGACGACGATGGGCATACGAGCTCCGAGACCTCCTAGGGAACAAAATAGGAGGGATTTGGGGGAGAGGGGTGGTCCACGGAGGGCGGAAACCATGGCCGGCAGCGGCGGCAGTGGTGGTGCTCATCGGCAGGCGAGGAGAAGCAGTCCCCGATGGTGGATTCGGCCGGGCGGACAGGAATTAGCTCTATGTTAATTAAACAATTTCTTCGGGCAATTTATTTAAATATTTTTTTAAAACAAGAAAAAGGGAGAAACTTCAGGGCGTGACACCTCTCTGTCATTATGTAGGAAAGCATATCGTAGGCCTGGAGGTAGAGATTTAAGCTCAAGCAAAGGTCGAGGTGGCGGTTCCATGATTGGAAGGTCGAGAGTCTCACTAGGATCTTCTTCTTCCTTGATGAAGTCTGTGACCTCATCTTCCAGAAGGGCCTCGGCAGACTCATGAGGAGGGACTGGGGTAACCTTTTCCGCTGACTCAATTTCTGGAACAGGATCGGTCAAGGTGATCCTTGCCCACGAGAATGGAATTGAAAATTCATTCTCTCCCAGTGTTATTTTGAGGCAACCTAATAGGGGTGTGTTGATGAGAAGTTGCTCAATGGGCAGCCCGATTAGGATGTCGAAATCTTGAATTTCAAAGACGTGGAAATCTAAGATCGCCTCCCTGTCTTCAAAGCAGACAGGCACATCTTGCATAACCGAAATCC
Source organism: Oryza nivara (assembly GCA_000576065.2). Lineage (NCBI taxonomy): Eukaryota > Viridiplantae > Streptophyta > Magnoliopsida > Poales > Poaceae > Oryza > Oryza nivara. The sequence continues at coordinate 9,828,942 of CM002502.2, forward strand.
TTCGATGATATTTCTGTTCGGATGTTTGAAGAATTTGTTTGTCGAGGTTACTGCCTTATCGCTTAAATAAGCGAATGCAAAAGACTCAAAGACGAGGTTGGCCCTGACAGTTGGATTGTAGAGAGTACAGACATCTTTCCCTTCCAGATGGCAAGGAATGATTCGGGGAGCCATACTTATCCGAATTACTTCGGATGAAAGCTCTACCTCCCTTAGCCATTCATTGCTCATTATGGATGTCAACTCCCGAACAGTTTCTCGTAAGAACCCGAGTTCCATAGGATCGGGAGGTGACAAAGGAACGGGTGGTTTCCTCTTGCTAAAATAGTTTAGGGTATCGCCGTAGTCTTCGTCAAAATCGTCCCTGAACAGAATTGCGTCATGATCCGGAGTCTGAATTTCTTCATTCTTGACGGATGGCTTCTCATCAATCGAGCTAGTAGAAGTGGATTGTTCAGCACGTGGCTCGATCGTTAGAGGTTCCTCCATCTTGGACATGGATGCCTCCGGCTGGGGTTCATCAGATTGCGTTATGAAGGAAGTATTTTCTAGAATCTGATCCAAAATTGTTCTTCCTTCTGATGGCGTTTTGTGCATGAATGATCTTCCAGCGGTTATGTCCAGATAGAATGCAGACTCCTTATCCAAACCCGTATGGAAATGTTGAAGGAGCATATACTCGGGTAAGGACAGGGTTGGTCCAGACTACACTAAATTAGTGAATCTGGACCAAGCTACACCGATTGATTCATTTTCGATCTGCTTGAAACTGAGAATTTCTACTCGAAGGGCAGTAATATGAGTAACTGGAAAAAAGGCAAGACAGAATCTGTCTCGCAGCTTTTCCCAGCTACCGTTTACACATCCCGCAGTAGAGGTGTACCATTGCTTTGCTCTCTCTTGAAGAGAGAACAGGAGCAATTTCCACCGCCCAGTTTCTTGTCTCATGCCACGAATTTTAAGGCACGAGCAGACTTGTTCAAAGTCTCGCCGATGATGGTAGGGATTTTCTGGATCAAAGCCAGAAAAAAGATTTTCCCTAACCATACTGATTACTTCGGGACGAATTTCATAGCCAGTTGTATAAATGGACTCCGATGAAGGAGGTGGCTCATAGAATTCGCCCCGAGGAGCAGACAGCTCAAAAAGTGGTTGCTCCATGGTCGAGAAGAGTTTGACAGGAATACTTCTCTCAGATAGCAGGGGTAGAGATATAATAAAACAAAGCAAAAAGGATACAAGGATGAACAAGATTCGGAAATGATCAGTAACCGTTCCCCGGCAACAGCGCCAGAAATGCTTGTTGGTATTTAATACGGTCACAGATAGAATCCGCAAGCGCACGGATATACCAATGTAGCACTTCCCATACAGAGTATTCCAAGGGTAACGAATCCAAGGGAACGTGTGTGGTCAAATCTTCCTCCGGTTCATCCAAGGACACCAAACAAATGATAGGCCAGGATAGAGAGGATTTATTAGTGAGAAACAATGTCTAGGGAAAGCTTAACTTTAATCCTAACGCAATACTTCAGGTACTAGCAACCCGCTGTTCCCAGATGTCGCTCTACTACGTACCCGGACAGGGAGGACATAAGTGATCTTGAGGGCTGTCACCACCTCTACACCTACCTCAAACATACTGTGGGATACACAGCAATTACTGGATAACAATTACCTAAACACCACGTCTAAGCAATTAATATCTACTTTAGTGTCTATAACTCACCAAAGCAATCACTATATTTTAGTTGGTTATAGTGAATAATAATCCCGTATGCTGTTTAGGAACTAACCAAGAGATAATTCTCACAAGATAAATCTAAATTACTCAAGAAGAATATTATATTAAATTCAGAGTAATAAACGGAATAAAAGAAATAAAAGAAGATTACCGACAACTCCAGAATTCTTCCGACTCCTTCTACTCTACTCTCTTCCTATTCTAGTATACAATACAGTACAATAGAGCCTCTTATAATTCAGCTCAAGCTTGGGAGTGTGTGTGAGAGTGAATGAAATGAGGTCCTTTTATAGGGCAGTTATGATGGTTGTGAGAAAGGGAAATGTCCGAACTGCCCTGCAACTATCATTGGGAGAACATCTGGAGTGTCCACGCCAAACCCTAGGATCAACGGTGATCAGGGGGGTTCGACCGAACATGGGCTGGGCCCTCTTGGCCTGGCCTTTGGTCGGTAGACTCCCTAGACTCCCCTTTGTCCATTTCTCGGAGCTTTTGGAGTGATTTTGATGATGTTTTGATGAAGTTCACAACCCCTCCTTTTATGGGTACATGATTTTCCTCACTTTAGTTTTATTTTCCTCCCAACTTCAGGATTTATCATCTGCATACAAATATACACCAATACTTGTGGAATATGTGAGTTTAAGCACCTATCACTATGTCACGCCAAAAAAATTCACTAGTAATTTCCGAACTTATTTGTGCATAAAATCCTCGTCCAGGAATCAGCCGAGGTACACAAACTGACAATTTAATATACAAATCCATCATAATAATAACGTTACATACTTACAAAAGAAAAGAAAAACAGCAGCGGAATTAACGTTCTAGCGATGGCTTCAGCTCCACTCCCACAGGCAGCTCAACTGGGGTATAACCCAAACGTCTTCTCCTTCTGGATCCTTTATCTTCAACTGAGGTTTGATGATTATTGCAAGAATGAGCATATGACATACTCAACAAGCCACACAGCAAATATGCAAGTGCACAAGGATTCCAAAAGATGGCATAATATAGGCTCATTTGCAAAAGCAGCATTTAGCAAAACATTTAGGAGAAATAAAACAGTAGAGTAATTAATCAGAAATTTTAATCAACACTGAACAGCACACCCATGCTGCACAGGCCCAGCCATTCCGAACAACCATACCCGGCTGTACAGATCTAATCTCCAAACCAGGAGCTAAGCAAATTATTACCAAGTATAACATCCATAATTATTATGAGAGGTGTGAGACTAATCACGAAAAACATTGCTCAACTCGCCCATAACCGCGGGCACGGCTATTCGAATAGTTTTACTCTGGCCAGAGGTGTACCACTGTACCCACAAGACACGATTCCACACATGTTGCCATGCCCCGAAATACCACCACGGCATTGCAAAGGGGGAAATCGTGACAATACCCTTCGCACAACACAACTCACCACAGTGCACCATTCCCGGATCATAGTCACCCCCTTATAAACAAGGCATGGACTCCCCAGCGACCCCCACGGACTTCTCGCCGCTTCACAGTCTGGCACACTATAATGAACCATGCTATACAAAAGGTAAAGCCGTTGCCCATGCTGGCTTGTGGTTGGCACGGTAAATGTTTCACAACAGTAGCTCGCGAACCGGTCCTTAATTGCCATGAGCACGACCTTCAAAACCATGTGCTCACAACCCACCATTAATCATATTTTAATTACCAATTAATCATCATAACACGATTAACCATCGTGAGCTACCATTAAATATAACCATAATAATTCATCCCATTAGTGAGCTAATGTTTCTAAGCATGGCTAAGCAATTATATATATAACATTTAGCTGAACCAAACCAATACATAAGGTTCAAGCTAATCAATTTATTACCCAAGGTATCAAGGAATAGGGCATTCAATGCAAATTGGCCATAATAAAGGAATAGGTTCACACCACCCGGTGACATTCGAAAATAAATGCACAGTTGAAATAAATAGAGAATTTAAATATAGGACCAACATGCTCAAAGGATTGTGTTTAGGATCTGTGTGACTTGCCTAGCAATAATCGGTCTTCAATTAATCTTCTTGATCACTTCCGACGCACTTACGAACCTTCGCAACGACGGAAACGACAAGCTAACACGCAAAATGAAGAAAAAGACTAATAAAAACCAAATAAACAATACATATAAAGTAAACAAACACGTAGATCATAATTTTAGATGAATTTACCAACTTGAACCACCTGAAACGGATCTACGGTTACTTAGTTATGATTTTCCGAAGATTTAATCTATTAGAAAAAAACTGGAAAAGGAGAAGATGATGACGTCATGATGACATCATCAATGGCCGGCCCGGGTTGGCGACCTCGCCGGAGATTGGATGGTCGGCTGCTGTCACGTCCTGATAAATTCATTCCAAAATAAAAATCATTCGCTAAAAGGAATAATAGAATTAATTAAAATTCGAAAAGAAATTGGCAAACACTAAAATACGCACAAGAAAAATTCGAATGTGGCCCGGAGAATTTTTGTTAAATTCCCCTTGGTCTAAAAAGAGCCCTCAAATTTTACTTGGATTTTCAGAGCACAAATAATAATTATTAAGAAATAAACAAAGTTAAAAAGGTTTTATAAAAGAAAAACCCTAAAAGAAGTCCTTTTCCCCCCCTTCCCTTCTTGGGCCGGCTCGGCCCACTTCTCTCCCTTTCTCTCCTCTCTCCCCCGCGGCCCATCGGCACCTCCCCCGCGCGCGCGCCGCTGACAGGCGGGCCCGCCCGCCACCCTCGCTGACGGGTGGGGCCCACCTGTCATCGCCTTCCTCCCGCCGCTCCCGCCGCTCGCCCGTGCCCTAGCGCCGCCGCCGCCGCGAATCTCGCCGCCTCCCGCCGTCCCCGCGCGCCATAAAGAGGGGGAAAATATTCCCCGCGATTCCCTCTCCCGTTTCCCCCGTTTTTCCCTCTCTCTCTCCCTCGGATTCGTCCGGATTCACTCCCGCAAACCTCGCCGGCGCCATCAATGGCGGCCGAGATCTCCGCGGCCGATTCCTCTCTCTCCGGCCGCTCTCTCCCCCTCCCGGTGCTATTTAATCCACCCCCATGCCTCTCTCCTCCGTTTCCGCCGCTCGCCGCTCGCTCTCTCCGTCGGATTCGTGCTCGCGCCGTCCTCCTCTCTCTCCGCCGTCACCGCCGAGCTCCGGTTCGCCGCCGTCGTCGCTCCGGACTTCCTCCCGTCTCGGCGTCACCTCCTTCGGCTTCGCCGCGTCGTCGTCGACCTCGTCCGCGCCTCCGTTTCGCCCGCCGACCGTCGGAGCGCCGTCGTCCTCGTCGTCCCGAACCGCACCGCCGCTTTCCCCCGCTTCGGCCGCCGTTCCCGTCGTCGCCGTCGACCCGGGGTGAGCCGAAGACCGCTCTTTCGCTTCCCTCTCCTCTCCGCTCTCTCGGCCGTCGCTCCGTCGCGCCGTTGGTCGCCGGCGGTGACCATCGGGGCGCGGGTGCGCCACTTCCCTTCGGGCCGTCGGCCGTGCCGGCGAGGCCGCCTTCGGGCGCGCCCTCGCGGCTGCCAAGTGGGCCCGGCCGTCAGCCGCCCGCGCCCGCGGGTGCGGCTGACGCGTGGGACCCACGGCGCCGGCCGCCGCCAGCCGCGTGCTCCCGGTCCACCGTGGACCGAGAGGCTGACGCGTGGGCCCTACTCCCGTGGACCCGGTCCGCGCGCCCTCTCCCTTGGCTGACGCAATAAATGGGTTTTTAATTAAAATTTAAATGAAGAAACTCGCAAATATCCATTTAAAGAGCATATAAACTTCAAATGGCCATATCTTGGCCATTTGAACTCGGAATTGGACCGTTCAAGTCTCTAATTTTTCCTTAAGAAGTCAAGAACCCATTTTTGTGCTTTGTTTCTGCTGTTATGTGGAGTTTATTAGAGTAAAAGCCTTTTCTTTTCCGTCGGTCGTGTAGACGCTGCAGCTTCGGAAGATCCGCTCTTCGTGGAAGTTGAAGCCGGCATTTGGGAAAGCGAGCAAGGCAAGTCACATCATCCTTGAGCATATTGAATCCCAGTTTACAAAATTATTTTAATTTAAATTAATGCATTATCGCTTTATTTAAATTCCCGCGTTATCACTGTTTTATTTAGCCATGCCTATTTACCTTTGTTATGACCTTATTATTATTGTTATTGTTATTATTACCTTGTTCACCCTAGATTAAACAAAACCTCAACTAGTGGACACTCTACTCATGACACCACTAGTTTAAATTTAGGTAGATGCTTCGCCGATTAATTAGGCAATATTAGGTGGTTTTATAACTTTAGACTTTGGGAATTCTCATATCATTTGGACACTATGGAATTGTTGATTTATGGTGGAATTGGACATACACCTCTCTTCCTCTTTCAAAACCCCTAAAACCTGTTTTCGGTGGGGTTTGGGTGCATGCCAGTTGTGGGAAGTAGCACCCCGGCCACTATAAGGATTAAGCTCGGGCCTCTGTTGCAAAGCACTACCGTACTTCCACATGTCTAGTGGGTAAGGCTTAGTTTGTGGCTCAGTCTAGTCATAAACAAAAGTACACGGATTGGAGATGGATGAAGTCGGGGGTCGATGGACATTCTCCAGGACAAATGAAGGCTACACGAGCTGCGGCTCGGTAGTCGAGATGTCGTGGCAGAGGGTTGGTGCCCTGCTGCTTGGGGCTCAGTCCTGCCTGCCTGTCCCGGGGGTTCCGGCCGTAGGCGGGATTGGGTCGGTACTCTTGTCTATGGCTAGGATGGGTTGGAAACTATGTCACGTCTTCCGTCTGTATGCCGTGGTGGTATGTGGCACGTGGTTACACGTGAGGAAGATGTGTCTTGTGGGTAAAGATGTACACCTCTGATCAGAGTATAATCTATTCGAATAGCCGCGCCCTCGGTTATGGGCAAGCCGAGCAATGTACCCAAGTCAGTGTTTTAATTCTTAAAATTTGCTCAACAACTAAAATGTGGAATGGTTGGCCTGGGTTGGCTTGGGACGAGCTGGGACCCAGGGTCGGGTTGCCAGTTCGGTCTGAATCATCGTAGGCCTTGGGTTAAGGCAGGTTCGTGTGGGTTCACGGCCTTGTTTAATAATACTGTGTAGCTCCAGGATCGTCTTTATAAAATGGCTTTGGGCAACTAAGTGACTTTTAAATGCTGTTTACTGCAAAACTTAACCCCTATATTATTATCCCCTTGTACTCCTTTGCATTAATTGTGCATCTCCGGTGTGGCTTGCTGAGTACTGTGGTTGTACTCATTCTTGCTCAATCTCTCCCCTCTTCAGTAAGAGAAGCTTTGGAGAAGATGTCTTAGGTGGAGTCCTGGCTTATACCCCAGTTGAGCGCCTGTGAAGATGGAGCCGTAGGCCCGCTAGTCCGCTGCTGTTTATTTTTGATTGTCACGCCTTAAGTGCCTTTGTAATAATGTAAATATTATCGATATAATAAAGATGTGTCTTTTATATCATGTTTGTGTGGTGTACCCCGGCTTTTCCTGGGACGGGGATTAATACACTGGCGTTCGGGAAAAGGCAATTTTCCCGGTCGCGACAGCTGCGACTTTGGAGGACATGTACACGTAGAGGACGACGAGACGAACCCAACGGTACTCACCCTCGAACCAAACGACGAACGACGACGGCCGGCGACGAGATGAACGGCGGCGGCGGCTCGGTCGACGGCGACGGCGGAGCTCCGGTGGCCGGCGGCGAAGGGGGACGGGCGGCCGGGCTTCTCCACCCCTTGGCGCACCTACGGGCGGCGACGGCAAGCGGCGGCGACGGCGAAGGCAGCGCGGCGGTGCAACCAGAGTTCGGCCGGCGACGGAGGCGGATGGTTTCACGCGGCGACGGCTCTACGGGTCACGGGAGAGGACGGGAGAGGGGGCAAACGAAAGAGGAGGACTAGGGGGTCCTATCTATAGCCTTGGATTGAAGAGATCGGACTCCTCCCGCAAGAAATCGATCCGGGAAATCAAAAACTCGGTTTTGGAGATAAACTCAAAAACGAGTTCGATTCGGATAAAATACTCAACGGTTTGCTCCGATTCTTGGGGGTAAAGATAGAGGAGGATAAGAGGAATATTTCCCCTCAACTAATTTTGCAAACGGAGCTCCGGATGAGGCGGATTTAACGGAGGAAACGGCGGCTGCACAGGGCACAGCACGGGCGGCTCGGCTCTGTCCAGAGCTGGAAGATGAACAGTGCCAGGGAGGTAAATTGGACTTTTGTCTGGCTGAGAGGAGGGGAGGCCGGCGGCTTGGACTGGGCCGGTTTGGGCCACTTGGCCACGCGCGAGGAGGCAGAGAGAAGAGGAAGGAATGGGCCGAAAAGGGCCCAAGCTGAGGAGGAGGATTTAAAAACTTTTTCCAATTAAATTAATCACTGAAATGATCTTTGAATTGTTAAAAATACTTCCTATGCTCAAATAATTCCAAGAAAAATCTTGAAAATACTTGGACACTCAAAGTACTTAACAAAATTATAACCAGACCATTTAATGATTAATTTAATATGTGGGTAATTACTGAAATGTTCTTTGTATTATTAAAATTAATAATTGAGCTCCGAAAAATCCGAGAAAATTCCAGAGAGTATAATTAACCATGGAGAATTTAATAAAAATTAAATCCATCCATGCTTTATGTTTAGGAAATTTTATTTCCCACATTTAACTTCACTTGTAAATTAATGAACATTTAATATAAATTCTAATAATAATTTATTAAATAATTTATAAATCCTGAAACAAAAATCAGGATGTGACAAATCTACCCCCCTTAGAAAGAATCTCGTCCCGAGATTCGGAACGGCTAGAAAGAAAAGGGCATAGGTAAACTGCAATCTATCTTATTCCATAACTCCGATAATTATTCTAAGGCTCTAAAGAAAACTACTGCTGCTTTGAAACTGGTGGCTGAGCTGTAACACTTGAAGACACAACTCTTGAAGACGCAACTGGCACTGCATTGGCTCCTGTGACAACAATGTTGTTGATCTGACCTTGCGGCTGCTGATGCTTCGGCTTCGGACACTCTCTTGCAAAGTGACCTGGCTTGTAACATTTGAAACACACCCGCTGCTCCCTTCCATTACTGTTATCTTCTTGAGACTGATCCTGCTGAAATGACACTGATTGAGTAGCTTGCTCATCATTGTCTTCATTGCTTGCATTAGTCTCTGAGTCGATCTCACCACTGATGCCCAACTGTTGTGACTGTTCTTGACCTGCAGAAAAAGATTCACCAATTTGGAGTGGCTTGATACGCTGCCTCTGGCTACTATCCTGTGCCTCCTGGAAAACAATCCCTCCTCTCTTACGATTGTCCATCCTGTTCTTCTTGTCTTCCAGTCGAATTGCTTTGTCAACCAACTCCTGAAAATCCTCATAGTCATGAGAGATCAACATAACTGACAGCTCATCCTTTAAGCCTTCCAAAAACTTCTCATGCCTTTCCTCGTCAGTACGCACATCTTCTGGAGCATAGCGAGCTAGACGATTGAACTCATGAAGATATTCCGTCACGGTACGATCCCTTTGCTTCAATGCCCTAAACTCACGCTTCTTCAAAGCAACAACTCCTGCAGGTATATGTGTCTTCTTGAATGCCTCCGTGAACTCCGCCCAAGTGATTGGTTGTCCTTCTGCTCTGCTCATCCGGAAATGATCCCACCATTCTGTTGCAGGTCCTTGCAACTGATGTGAAGCAAAAACAACTTTCTCCTGATCCGTGCACTGGAGCAATTCCAACTTCTTCTCAACAGCGTGCAACCAATCACCTGCTTCCACTGGGTTGGTAGTGCTAGAGAAGGTAGGTGGCTTCACACGAAGAAAATCAGCTAACTTGTTCTGCGGCGGCGGAGGATTGACATTGTTGTTCCCTTGCTGGTTCTGCATTTGTTGCACTAACATGTTGATCAATTGGGTCTGTTGAGCCAGCACTTGAGCAAGGGTTGGGTTCTCTTCATTGTTATTGTTTCCACTTCCACTGGCGGGAGTGTTCACCATCTGTTGCAGATTAGAAAAGGTAGAAGGAGAGGGGTTACACTAAAGATAAGACCTTAACCAGTTTAACACTGATCTGATGTGTCTAGAAAATTATATTGTTCAAGTTGATTAAGCAAGCAACCTAGTATAGTTACACACTCATCACTGAACTATATCAATGACGGGAATGCAACCATACCTACACACAAAACAAACAGCAGCGTTCTACCCTACTAACTATTCCTCAAAGTCACTTTGGTGGTATAGGTGCTAAGGTAGGATGCCAACTTCATTCCATCTTGACATCTGGGCACTTCAGTTCTTCCTCGATCCACTTTACTGACCTCCATAAGTTGACCTCATCAACATCTTCTAGTTTCAACAACTAGTTTCAGAACTACTCAAGTTGAACGAGAGAGGAGAGTAGACAATGAAACAATTTGCAAAGAATTCTAGATAAGGAAGAAAGGAGAAATTTTCACAAATCATGTTTTCAGAAAATTAGTCCATAAGGTTTGACCATTTGGCTTATCCTACAGTCGAGATGGCTCTGATACCAACTTGTCACGCCCGGAAATTCACTAGTAATTTCCGAACTTATTTGTGCATAAAATCCTCGTCCAGGAATCAGCCGAGGTACACAAACTGACAATTTAATATACAAATCCATCATAATAATAACGTTACATATTTACAAAAGAAAAGAAAAACAGCAGCGGAATTAACGATCTAGCGATGGCTTCAGCTCCACTCCCACAGGCAGCTCAACTGGGGTATAACCCAAACGTCTTCTCCTTCTGGATCCTTTATCTTCAACTGAGGTTTGATGATTATTGCAAGAATGAGCATATGACATACTCAACAAGCCACACAGCAAATATGCAAGTGCACAAGGATTCCAAAGGATGGCATAATATAGGCTCATTTGCAAAAGCAGCATTTAGCAAAACATTTAGGAGAAATAAAACAGTAGAGTAATTAATCAGAAATTTTAATCAACACTGAACAGCACACCCATGCTGCACAGGCCCAGCCATTCCGAACAACCATACCCGGCTGTATAGATCTAATCTCCAAACCAGGAGCTAAGCAAATTATTACCAGGTATAACATCCATAATTATTATGAGAGGTGTGAGACTAATCACGAAAAACATTGCTCAACTTGCCCATAACCGCGGGCACGGCTATTCGAATAGTTTTACTCTGGCCAGAGGTGTACCACTGTACCCACAAGACACGATTCCACACATGTTGCCATGCCCCGAAATACCACCACGGCATTCAAAAGTGGGAAATCGTGACAATACCCTTCGCACAACACAACTCACCACAGTGCACCATTCCCGGATCATAGTCACCCCCTTATAAACAAGGCATGGACTCCCCAGCGACCCCCACGGACTTCTCGCCGCTTCACAGTCTGGCACACTATAATGAACCATGCTATACAAAAGGTAAAGCCATTGCCAATGCTGGCTTGTGGTTGGCACGGTAAATGTTTCACAACAGTAGCTCGCGAACCGGTCCTTAATTGCCATGAGCACGACCTTCAAAACCATGTGCTCACAACCCACCATTAATCATATTTTAATTACCAATTAATCATCATAACACGATTAACCATCGTGAGCTACCATTAAATATAACCATAATAATAAGAATAATGTAGTATATATGATTCATCCCATTAGTGAGCTAATGTTTCTAAGCATGGCTAAGCAATTATATATATAACATTTAGCTGAACCAAACCAATACATAAGGTTCAAGCTAATCAATTTATTACCCAAGGTATCAAGGAATAGGGCATTCAATGCAAATTGGCCATAACAAAGGAATAGGTTCACACCACACGGTGACATTCGAAAATAAATGCACAGTTGAAATAAATAGAGAATTTAAATATAGGACCAACATGCTCAAAGGATTGTGTTTAGGATCTGTGTGACTTGCCTAGCAATAATCGGTCTTCAATTAATCTTCTTGATCACTTCCGACGCACTCACGAACCTTCGCAACGACGGAAACGACAAGCTAACACGCAAAACGAAGAAAAAGACTAATAAAAACCAAATAAACAATACATATAAAGTAAACAAACACGTAGATCATAATTTTAGATAAATTTAGCAACTTGAACCACCTGAAACGGATCTACGGTTACTTAGTTATGATTTTCCGAAGATTTAATCTATTAGAAAAAAACTGGAAAAGGAGAAGATGATGACGTCATGATGACATCATCAATGGCCGGCCCGGGTTGGCGACCTCGCCGGAGATTGGATGGTCGGCTGCGACTTTGGAGGACATGTACACGTAGAGGACGACGAGACGAACCCAACGGTACTCACCCTCGAACCAAACGACGAACGACGACGGCCGGCGACGAGATGAACGGCGGCGGCGGCTCGGTCGACGGCGACGGTGGAGCTCCGGTGGCTGGCGGCGAAGGGGGACGGGCGGCCGGGCTTCTCCACCCCTTGGCGCACCTACGGGCGGCGACGGCAAGCGGCGGCGACGGCGAAGGCAGCGCGGCGGCGCAACCGGAGTTCGGCCGGCGACGGCGGCGGATGGTTTCACGCGGCGACGGCTCTACGGGTCACGGGAGAGGACGGGAGAGGGGGCAAACGAAAGAGGAGGACTAGGGGGTCCTATCTATAGCCTTGGATTGAAGATATCGGACTCCTCCCGCAAGAAATCGATCCGGGAAATCAAAAACTCGGTTTTGGAGATAAACTCAAAAACGAGTTCGATTCGGATAAAATACTCAACGGTTTGCTCCGATTCTTGGGCGTAAAGATAGAGGAGGATAAGAGGAATATTTCCCCTCAACTAATTTTGCAAACGGAGCTCCGGATGAGGCGGATTTAACGGAGGAAACGGCGGCTGCACAGGGCACAGCACGGGCGGCTCGGCTCTGTCCAGAGCTGGAAGATGAACAGTGCCAGGGAGGTAAATTAGACTTTTGTCTGGCTGAGAGGAGGGGAGGCCGGCGGCTTGGACTGGGCCGGTTTGGGCAACTTGGCCACGCGCGAGGAGGCAGAGAGAAGAGGAAGGAATGGGCCGAAAAGGGCACAAGCTGAGGAGGAGGATTTAAAAACTTTTCCAATTAAATTAATCACTGAAATGATCTTTGAATTGTTAAAAATACTTCCTATGCTCAAATAATTCCAAGAAAAATCTTGAAAATACTTGGACACTCAAAGTACTTAACAAAATTATAACCAGACCATTTAATGATTAATTTAATATGTGGGTAATTACTGAAATGTTCTTTGTATTATTAAAATTAATAATTGAGCTCCGAAAAATCCGAGAAAATTCTAGAGAGTATAATTAACCATGGAGAATTTAATAAAAATTAAATCCATCCATGCTTTATATTTAGGAAATTTTATTTCCCACATTTAACTTCACTTGTAAATTAATGAATATTTAATATAAATTCTAATAATAATTTATTAAATAATTTATAAATCCTGAAACAAAAATCAGGATGTGACAACTATGTTGGATATTTTATTATCTGAACTTTATGCAGATGTTCGCGGTATAGAATTGGCATTTAACAGCCGCCAACACCGAGTGCCGAAGGCTCTGCTCTCTCTTCGGCAGCCATCTCCTGATGATGGAGTTAGGTCCCGATCTTTCGATAGGTATTGATAAACAGTCGATTTGGGCGGAGTCGCGACACAACTCGATCCGGTTTCTGAATGAACACGCTACTGAGCCCCGCAATCGCAGGACCACGTCTCCTCTGGTTATCAAATGTGCCGAAACCCAGTTGACATCGCCGAGAAGGCTAATCCCTGCATGCGAATCGAAGAACATAAGCAAGAACAAGAAAGATTGCAAACAAATTGCATATGAATGATTAAGCACACGAATTTGAGGTTCCACAAACCGATCTAGCGGCGCAACTATTCTTAACAGAATAATCTAAGCAAAACCCAACACTAAACGACAACGGCGACTGAATTAATATGATTAGAGATGTCCTAGGGTTTCCCTAGGGCACACACCCCCTTGGCCTAAGCCCACGACACAATTACAAGGCCCACGACACAATTCAGATTCGGACTGGATAAGGTATGTGGCTTATTTTGCAGATTCCCGGCAGCTCGGTAGGAATTTTGACGTGGAACCAAAACCACGTACAATTAGACTCCAAAAGCTTTCCAACAAGTACTGATGGGCCCCGAAATTCCTTCTAGATCAGCGGCTAGGTCCGTTTGAAGTTGATGCTGTCAGGAGGCCCGAATCCAAATTCAAAACATGTACAACTTGATCTCTTGTCTTCTATGGGCCAAAAGTGATGTGGTGAGGTAGAAGTAGACTTGGAGAAAGTCTTGGTTTAGTTACGCGCGGTATCTTTTCCTTCGCCCTAGCAAGTACCTCTACAAACGAAAACACACAAAACTCATTGTGTAGGAACGTTTGTTCAAATATATAACAAGTAAATCTAATGTAGAACATATGCACATTTATTTGATTAATACATAAGGTAGTCATGGTTATATCTGAGTTAGTTATGTCCTCATCATCTCCACTCCTACTTCACTCTCCTTACGCCTTGCAACCTTCTCTTTTGCGATCTTCTTCGGTGGCATTCGCTCTCAATGGTTTCGCTCGGAGGTCCCCACGGTCGGCACCAGCTGTTGTCGAAGCGACAACTGCGTCTATCGAAGGACGTGGTTACTCAACAGTTACCGGGAATGGTGAAGTGTACTGTGTTTTCGAATTTTTTCTTCGGGATCCTCCTTTTACATGGCCCTAGAGGTCTATTTATAGCCCTATTACAGGTTCTCCTATCAGAGTCTAGGTTTAACAGGGGAATTTACATGGTTGCCCTTATGAAAGGGACATTTACATGGGTATATAGTGTAATTGAGGTACATGAGCCGCTCACGTGCCGACTGGCGAACGCTGGCCCAGTGGCCTCTAGGCTTGATCAGCTGAGATGGCCTCTTGGGCCTCCTTGAAGTTGGACTTGCTATGGTGAAGTCATCCGTCTTTGCCATACCTTCTTCGCCATATAGTCTTTGCCCAAGATGCCTTCAACCTTGTGGGATACCGCCGCGATTCTTTGCCCTTCGCCATCTTTGCTTCATAGTCTTCGCCATGGAGGCTTCGCCCCGACAGACTCAACGTCTTGGGCTTGAACCCTCCATTGGTTGCATGGTTTCGGCAGGTCTGGTCGAAGGGTCTCATGACATACTACCAACAACATGGTTGGTGAAGATTCCATGTGGCATATAATGGAGGTATTGTGTGCATGTGGGATGCGGAGTCGAATTTTGAAGGAGTCCAAATTTGGTATGATTGGTTATGTAATGTTTGTGTCTTGTACTAGAGTGTTTCCTATGGGGATTAGGACTTCTAGTATGAGTTTGGTTCGTGGCTTTAGGCCGCCTACCTCATGTATAAATAGAGAGGGAGCGTGAGGCTTCGCGGTATCGCTTTTGAGAGCAATTGAGTTGAGAGTTGAGTTAGGGTTTCGAGTTTAGTCAAAATTTTTGTGAGGAGTGCTGTTGGTGCACTTTGTCCACTTTAAGAGTTCTTCGATTTGTGTTTCACCAGGTTTCGGTGGTCTTATCGGCAACACACCGGCTGTTAGACCGGCGGCATCGCGGCGGTCAGAACGGCGACGTCGACAAGAGCAGCAAGCGATCTCAGGGCAGTTGGACCGATTGATCTACACCAGTCAGACCGACGGCACAGGTGCGGTCAGACCGGCAGGACAGTTTCGGTCAGACCGATCTATGTTGAATTTGAGGGTAACTTTTATATCCACTAAAAGTTTTGGTTTTTGGGTATACCAACCATTCACCCTCCCCTCTGGTTGGCTTAGTTGTTGTGATTCGATCCTACAAGTGGTATCAGAGCCTTGGTTTCTTCTTTGGATTTTAACCTATCTAGAGTTTTTGCCATGGCTGTTAGATTTTCAACTAAGCCTCATGTTTTCGATGGAACAGATTTTTCTAATTGGTGTAGTAGGATGCAATCTTATATTATGGCTGAAGATTATGATATTGGAGAAAAGTTTCTCATCCTTATGTGATTCCTGAAGAAAATAATACATTATGGCTCGCAATATTCTTTTGTGTGGGATTTCTTGTTCGTATTATGATCGTGTTTCTCATCTTCAAACTGCCCATGAGATTTGGATTGCTTTGAGTAATTTCCATCAAGGAAAAAATAACATTAAAGAACTTCATCGAGATCTTTTCAAAAAGGAGTACATTAAATTTGAGATGAACCTGGAGAAGCTTTGAATGACTATCTTTCTAGGTTCAACAAAATTTTGAGTGATCTTGGATCTGTTGATTCTTCTTATGATGTTAATTATACACAATCTGAGATTTCTCGCCACTTTTTGAATGGTCTTGACATGTCTATTAGCGAGATGAAAGTTACATCTACTCAGGAGTCCGTTGATATGTCTACTTTGACTTTGGATTCGCTTTACACAAAATTGAAAACACATGAGATGAATATTCTTTCTTGTAAAGTTCATTCTAAGTCGAGTGCTTTGGTTTCTTCCTCAACTTCTTTTGATGTTGATTCTTCTTCGTCGAAGTCTTCCACATTTGCTTTGTTTAATGCCATGTCCGATGATCAACTCGAACAGTTCGAGGTAGAGGACCTAGTTTTGTTATCTAACAGACTTTCTCGAGCTGTGACTAATGTTAGGTACAGGAAAAGAGGTGGACCAAATCATTGCTTTGAATGTGGTTCTACGGATCACTTTCGTTCACGATGTCCTAAGCTTGGAAGAGCGAGAAGGGAAGATAATGGTGATGAGTATTCCAATGACAACAAGCCGAAGGGTACATTCAATGGGAGGAAGATCAAGGAGAATCTCAAGAAGGCTTTTGATCAAGTCTACACCGCGTTTGAACCACTAAGCGATGTAGATGGTGATAGTGGAGATTAAGATAAGGGAAAGAACATCTCCGGTGTTTGCTTCATGGCGCGTGGTGAATCGGATTCAGAGTGTGAAGATCACGAGGTATGTACTTTTGATGATGCTATTCTTATTTTAAGTGAGAAAAATAAGAAGTGTGAGATGATGTATGGAAAACAGGAATTTATCATTGAATCTCTTAATTCTGAAATTGCTAGATTAAAATCTCTTATTCCTAATGATGATGATTGCTCAAATTGTGAGGTTTTAATGAATGAGATTTCAAAAATTAGAGATATCAATGTTACACATGATTTGAAAAATAGATCTTCTCTAGCTCTTAGTTTTGCTTTGCATACACGTACTTTGGATGAGTTGTTTTTAACTAAAAAGTTGTTGCAAAAATATCAAATTGCTTTTCATGCTAGTTTGATGTTTAACTTGATTTGTGCTACAAAGTTAAAACAACCTCATGATGTTTTGTATTGCTCAACATGTACTTTGAATAAAATGAAATTAAAAGATGCTTTAGTTCATGTTGAGTACATGGAAGATATTGTGAAAAAAAATAAAGTGCTTTCTTGCCCCAAATGTCGTAAAAGCAAAGATGTCATGGTAGATTGTGAAAACTGTGCTAATTTGGAAAAAGTGGTTTCTTATTTGAAAAATTCTTTGCAAAGATTCTCTAATGGTAAAAAGAACCTCAACATGATTTTAGATCAATCTAAGGTTAGCACACATAACCGTGGTTTAGGTTTTAATCCTTATGCTCATCATACTAGACATCCTCCTATTGTGTTAGGTGTTGGTGCTAGAAGTGGTGAGATTTTGGTTAAACCTGATTCTAATAAAACTATGTTTAAATCTACTGGTATCATGTTTACCTTGAGTGCATCTTCTTCAAAATCCAATGTTGTACATGCAAAACCTCCTATTGCTGCTTGTGTTGCTAAGTCATCTGATTCTACCAATGTGTCTAAACATCTGTTAACGACCAAATTTGGTAATATCGGCATCGGAGATGAAGATTAGATCGAGGCGGAATCAGAGACGAAGATCGATTCGGGAACAGAGTAAGAATCGGCTGGGATCCAAATCGGCTACGATCAGGACCGGCTGAGTCTGAGTCAGACTGGGAATACCGATACAGCCAATTCCGACAATACGACTTAGTACACATCATCGGGTTGAGTTGATATGCTTCAAGATGATCGCCATGCATGGATAGAGTCCTAAGAAGGCAATTGTATCTATTAATTAGGATATTTTATGTAATTTCCTTAGAGATATATTTGGGCAAAAGTCTGTCGCAAAGACTTATGGTATCTTAGAGTTTGAGAGATAAGAGTCGTGTCCGATATGGACATATTTTGTAACTCTCGAGTACAAATAGACCCCGAGCCCCATGTAATCAATTAACACATGTTCAATACAATCTCGGCGCATCGCCATCCTTTTACTTTTGTTTTGTTTCGACGAGTTCTTGCTTTCGGGTTGAGCTACATCGATTTCGATCTTCAACAAGAGGTAAAACTTGTTATGGCGGCTTGCGTTCGCGGGATTAGTGCTTCCATCTTTATGATACTCTAATCTTGTTTATGTAATTCGTCGAGTTATCATATATCTTATATAATCTCTAGCAATATCGACATCCAACCTACAACCGGCTAACATCTGTTAGTAGAAGTTTGCCGATTAGATTATATAGCGACGTTGGCTTAGATTATGTATGATATCCACCACTCTATGAAACTTCCAATGGTTTGATTGTCTAGATATTGTCCTTCTTTTCATACTTATAGCTACATCAGTTGAGTTTGATCTTATAAGTCGTTATTAGAATCTCAATCTACAGCCTGCTTCTTGGTTGCCAATTGGGGTAGTATCGCGGTTTCAGCCGATCTTACCTGATTTAACTATATTAATTCTATATGCTTTATTGATAAGTTAAATCTGCCCTTTATGTTAAGATCTTGTTGCATTTAAGTATATTAGGCCTTTTTTTGGTATATTTCACTTGCTTTAATATCTTAATATATAGTGGTATCGGAGTATTAGACGATACATGCTAGATCTATCTGATCGGCTATGTTATGAATATATATATAGTCTCATTATTAATATATATTTCGATATAAGTGATTTATACTGTTTCGGCATGGCGAACGATCTATGCCAATCACTTCATTTAAGTATATATCGATATAAGGAGTATATGTTGTTAATATCTACAGCCGATCGGGTAGATTTAGTTCCTTCTAATTTATTAATGACTGCCGATCGATACATATATGACATCGGCTCAAAGACAAATGATATGTCATCGGCACTTAGCCAATCTGGTGTTAAGCAGATCTCCTTGCCTCGTGTTTTACGTCAACACGCTTTTGACACGCCTGGTGGGACCTATCAGAAGTCAGAATCACAACAGCAGTTTTTCTCCACGGTGGAGAAACTGCCAGCATCGCCGTCCTCGGCTGGTCCTGGCTCTATTAAAGAAAAGATCCAGAAGCTGGGCTTATCTGAGGTTGATGAAGCCAACATCGTGCCCGTCACTATGGAAAAATTGACACCCGAACAGCAAAAGGATCTTGAGGCATTGATGCAGCAAGCACAGAATCAGTTCTTGAGCTCATTCATAGAGACCCGCAAGGGAACACTTGTTTAGAAGTACAAAGTAAAAGTAATTGCTGATGTTCCTGGGACAGGTTCTTCTAAGGATGGAGAAGTGAAACAAGCTCCAGATGACGCGGCTCAACCGAGTAATAAAGGTGCTGCAAATGGCTTGCAAGGAGATCATGGTGATGGCTCTCAAGGAGTTCAGGGTGTTGGCTCTCAAGGAATTCAAGGTGATGGTGTTCAGGGAGTTCAAGGTGGAGGTCTTAATCAAGACGGCAATGCAGCACAGTTACAGTTTAACAACATCCAGGATCAGCTTGACTTTGCCATTGTCACATCCTGATTTTTGTTTCAGGATTTATAAATTATTTAATAAATTATTATTAGAATTTATATTAAATGTTCATTAATTTACAAGTGAAGTTAAATGTGGGAAATAAAATTTCCTAAATATAAAGCATGGATGGATTTAATTTTTATTAAATTCTCCATGGTTAATTATACTCTCTGGAATATTCTCGGATTTTTCGGAGCTCAATTATTAATTTTAATCATACAAAGAGCAGTTCAGCAATTATTTAAATATTAAATTAATCATTAAATGGTCTGATTAAAATTTTGTTAAGTACTTTGAGTGTCCAAGTATTTTCAGGATTTTTCTTGAAATTATTTGAGCATTGGAAGTATTTTTAACAATTCAAAGATCATATTAGTGATTATTTTAATTCAACAAGTTCAAAAATCTCTCCTTTAAGTTGTTGGGCCGTTTTCGGCCCAACATTCTCTCTCCCGCGCGGCCGAGTCGGCCCAAAACCGGCCCGAGTCGGCTCAAGCTGAGCCGGCCGCCCCCTTCTCTCTAGGCACTGACATGTGGGGCCCACATGTCAGGCCCTTCTTCTTCCTCTAGCAGCCGGCCGGCCGAGCCTAGTTGAGCCCGAGCCGCCCCTTCTCTCAAATCCGCTCCAATCCGACCCCGATTCTTCCGGATTTTTGAGGGGTTTTGATCCTCTCGTTCTCCTCTATCTTTTCCCTCAAGAATCGGAGCAAATCGTTGGGTATTTTATCCGAATCGAACTCGTTTTCGAGTTTATCTCCAAAACCGAGTTTTTGATTTCCCGAAGCGATTTCTTGCGGGAGGAGTCCGATCTCTTCAATCCAAGGCTATAAATAGGACCACCTCGTCGCCCTCTTTCGTTTGCCGCCTCTCTCGTGGTCTCTAGTGCTCCGTAGAGTCGTCGCCGCGTGAAACCATCCGCCGCCGCCGCCGGCCGAACTCCGGTCGCGCCGCCGCGCCGTCTCCGCCGTCGCCGCCGCTTGCCGCCGCCGCCGTGGGTGCGCCAAGGGGTGGAGAAGCCCGGCCGCCGTTTCCCCTTCGCCGCCGGCCACCGGAGAGCCACCGCCGCCGGTGAACCGAGCCGCCGCCGCCATCCTCTCGTCGCCGGTCGTCGTCGGTCGTCGGTTGTAGTTGTGGTGAGTTGTGTTATTGTCACGCCCGGAAATTCACTAGTAATTTCCGAACTTATTTGTGCATAAAATCCTCGTCCAGGAATCAGCCGAGGTACACAAACTGACAATTTAATATACAGATTCATCCAATTAACTAAAACGATAAATACTTACTTATGAGGCACTTAGTCCTCATCAAGAAGAAAACTGCAGCGGAAAATAAAATCTAGCGAAGCTCCGGCTCCACTCCCACAGGCAGCTCAACTGGGGTATAAGCCAAACGTCTTCTCCTTCTGGATCCTTTTTCTTCAACTGAGGTTGATTGATTATTGCAAGGTGAGCATATGACATACTCAGCAAGCCACACAGCAAATATGCAAGTGCACAATGATTCCAAAGGATGGCATAATATAGGCTCATTTGCAAAAGCAGCATTTAGCAAAACATTTAAGAGAAGAAAACAGTGGGGTAATTAATCAGAAATTTTAATCAACACTGAACAGCACACCCATGCTGCACAGGCCCAACCATTCTGAACAACCATACCCGGCTGAACAGATCTAACTCCAAACCAGGAGCTAAGCAAATTATTACCAATTATAACATCCATAATTATTGTGAGAGGTGTGAGACTAATCACGAAAAACATTGCTCAACCCGCCCATAACCGCGGGCACGGCTATTCGAATAGTTTTACTCTGGCCAGAGGTGTACCACTGTACCCACAAGACACAACCCCACATCATGTCACCATGTGCCTCAATACCACCACGGTACCTCGGAAAGGAGTTGTGACAATACCCCTTGCACAGCATAACCCATTACAGCGCACCTTTCCTGGATCATAATCATCCCCTTATAAACAAGGCATGGACTCCCCAGCGACCCCCGTGGACTTCTCGCCACTTTTCAGTCTGGCGCACTATAATGAATCACGCTATACAAAAGATAAAGCCGTTGCCCATGCTGGCTTGTGGTTGGCACGGTAAATGTTTCACAACAGTAGCTCGCGAACCGGTCCTTAATTGTCATGAGCACAACCATCAAAACCATATGCTCACAACCCACCTTAACCAGGTTTTAATTATCAATTAATTAACATCACACGATTAATCATCGTGAGCTACCATTAAATATAACCATAATTAATAATGTAGTATATATGATTCATCCCATTAGTGAGCTAATGTTTCTAAGCATTGCTAGGCAATTATATATATATAACATTTAGCTGAACCAAACCAATACATAAGGTTCAAGCTAATCAATTTATTACCCAAGGTATCAAGGAATAGGGCATTCAATGCAAATTGGCCATAACAAAGGAATAGGTTCACACCACCCGGTGACATTCGAAAATAAATGCATAGTTGAAATAAATAGAGAATTTAAATATAGGATCAACATGCTCAAAGGATTGTGTTTAGGATCTGTGTGACTTGCCTTGCAATAATCGGTCTTCAATTAATCTTCTTGATCACTTCCGACGCACTCACGAACCTTCACAATGACGGAAACGACAAGCTAACACACAAAACAAAGAAAAAGACTAATAAAAACCAAATAAACAATACATAAAAAGTAAACAAACATGTAGATTACACTTTTAGATGAATTATGAGACTTGAACGGCCTCATTCTGATTTCATATGAATTTATTATGAATTTTACAAGATTAAATCTAATTAAAGCCCATTTAAAAAGAATTAAATAAATCTAATTCAATTTATGGACAATTTTAATATGTAGATCTTTATTTTATAAAAATTTAGCAACTTAAACCACCTGAAACGGATCTACGGTTATTTAGTTATGATTTTCCGAAGATTTAATCTATTAGAAAAAAGGAAAAAGGAAAGATGATGATGTCAGCATGACGTCATCAATGGCCGGCCCGGTTCGGATGGCGACCTCGCCGGAGCTAGGGTGGTCGGCCGGGGTTTTGGAGGACACCTACACGTAGAGGGCGACGACGCGAACCCAAAGATACTCACCACAACGTCTACCGATGAACGACGACGGCCGGCGACGAGGAGAACGGCGGCGGCGGCTCGGTCGGCCGGCGGCGAAGGGGCTTCGGTGGCCGGCGGCAAAGAAGGACTGGCGGCCGGGCTTCCTCACCTCCGGGCGCACCTAACAGCGGCGACGGCAAGCGGTGGCGACGGCGGATGCGGCGGCGCGGCGGCGCCGAAGACGGCCGGCGGCGGCGGCGAGCTAGGCGCGCGCGGCGGCGGCGCTACGGTGCACGGGAGAGGTCGGGAAAAGGGGCAAACGAAAGAGGGCGACGAGGGGATGCTTTATATAAGCTTGGATTGAAGAGATCGGACTCCAAACGAGAGGAATCGCTTCGGGAAATCAAAAACTCGGTTTTGGAGATAAACCCAAAAACGAGTTTGATTCGAGCAATATGACCAACCATTTGCTCCGATTCTTGAGGGGAAAGATAGAGGAGAACGAGAGGATCAAAACCCCTCAAAAATCCGGAAGAAACGGGGCCGGATTGGGTGGGATTTGGGGCGGCAAGGCGGCGCGGCACGCCCGGCTCGAGCTCTGTCAGCCGGCTTGAGATTGAAGATGACACTGTAGCAGGGAAGCAAACTAGACTTTTGGCTGGGCTTCTACTTCTTGGCCCGATTGAAAGAGGGACACAAAGCAGACTTTGGAGGAGGGATAAGGCCAGCCGAAAGGAAGGGAGAATGGGCCGAGGACTGAAGCTGAACTTTTCCTATTTCGGCCTGAAAAGGAGAAGGGGATTTTAAATACTTTTCCAATTAAATTAATCACGGAAATGATCTTTGAATTGTTAAAAATACTTCCAATGCTCAAATAATTCCAAGAAAAATCTTGAAAATACTTGGACACTCAAAGTACTTAACAAAATTATAATTAGACCATTTAATGATTAATTTAATATGTGGGTAATTACTGAAATGCTCTTTGTATGATTAAAATTAATAATTGAGCTCCGAAAAATCCGAGAAAATTCCAGAGAGTATAATTAACCATGGAGAATTTAATAAAAATTAAATCCATCCATGCTTTATATTTAGGAAATTTTATTTCCCACATTTAACTTCACTTGTAAATTAATGAACATTTAATATAAATTCTAATAATAATTTATTAAATAATTTATAAATCCTAAAACAAAAATCAGGATGTGACAGTTATGCAGAGGGTATTGTCACAGCCTCTATTCGGGTACTTTCCAGTATCGCGATGCATGGTAGACATGATGTTGAGGCTGTGTCTTGTGGGTACAGTGGTACACCTCTGGCCAGAGTAAAACTATTCGAATAGCCGTGCCCGCGGTTATGGGCGAGTTGAGCAATGTTTTTCGTGATTAGTCTCACACCTCTCACAATATTTATGGATGTTATACTTGGTAATAATTTGCTTAGCTCCTGGTTTGGAGTTAGATCTGTGCAGCCGGGTATGGTTGTTCAGGATGGTTGGGCCTGTGCAGCATGGGTGTGCTGTTCAGTGTTGATTAAAATTTCTGATTAATTACTCCACTGTTTTACTTTTCTTAAATGTTTTGCTAAACGCTGCTTTTGCAAATAAGCCTATATTATGCCATCCTTTGGTATGCTTGTGCACTTGCATATTTGCTGTGTGGCTTGTTGAGTATGTCATATGCTCATCCTTGCAATAATCAGTCAACCTCAGTTGAAGAAAAAGGATCCAGAAGGAGAAGACGTTTGGCTTATACCCCAGTTGAGCTGCCTGTGGGGGTGGAGCCGGAGTTTCGCTAGATTTTATTTTCCGCTGCAGTTTTCTTCCTGATGAGGACTAAGTGCCCCATAAGTAAGTATTTATCGTTTTAGTTAATTTGATGAATCTGTATATTAAATTGTCAGTTTGTGTACCTCGGCTGATTCCTGGACGAGGATTTTATGCACAAATTAGTTCGGAAAATTACTAGTGAATTTCTGGGCGTGACAAGTTGGTATCAGAGCCATCTCGACTGTAGGATAAGCCAAATGGTCAAACCTTAAGGACTAATTTTCTGAAAACATGATTTGTGAAAATTTCTCCTTTCTTCCTTATCTAGAATTCTTTGCAAATTGTTTCATTGTCTACTCCCCTCTCTCTTTCAACTTGAGTGGTTCTGAAACTAGTTGTTGAAACTTGAAGACGCCAATGTGGTCTACTTATGGTGGCCAGTCAAGTGGATCGAGGAAGGACTGAAGTGCCCAGAGGTCAAGATGGAATGAAGTTGGATCCTACCTTAGAAACCTATGCCGCCAAAGTGTCGTTGAAGAATAGTTAGTAGGATAGAACGTTTGTTGTTTGTTTGTGTGTAGGTATGGTTGCATTCCCATCATTGGAGTAGTTCAGTGATGAGCGTGCAACTATACTAGGTTGCTTGCTTAATCTACTTGAACAATATAATGGTCTACATACATCAGATCAGTGTTAACCTGGTTAAGGTCTTGTCTTTAGTGTAACCCCTCTCCTTCTATCTTTTCTAATCTGCAACAGATGGCGAACACTCGCGCCAGTGGAAGTGGAAACAATACCAATGAAGAGAACCCAACCCTTGCTCAAGTGCTGGCTCAACAGACCCAATTGATCAACATGTTAGTGCAACGAATGCACAATCAGCTCAACCAAGGGAACAACAATGCTCCACCGCCGCAGAACAAGTTAGCTGATTTTCTTCGTGTGAGGCCACCTACCTTTTCTAGCACTACCAACCCAGTGGAAGCAGGTGATTGGTTGCACACTATTGAGAAGAAGTTGGAACTGCTCCAGTGCACGGATCAGGAGAAAGTTGTTTTCGCTTCACATCAGTTGCAAGGACCTGCATCAGAATGGTGGGATCATTTCCGGATGAACAGAGCAGAAGGACAACCAATCACTTGGGAAGAGTTTACTGAAGGATTCAAGAAGACACATATACCTGCAGGAGTTGTTGCTTTGAAGAAGCGTGAGTTTAGGGCATTGAAGCAAAGGGATCGTACCGTGACGGAATATCTTCATGAGTTCAATCGTCTGGCACGATATGCTCCAGAAGATGTGCGTACTGACGAGGAAAGGCAGGAGAAGTTTTTGGAAGGCTTAAAGGATGAACTGTCAGTTACGTTGATCTCCCATGACTATGTTGATTTTCAGCAGCTGGTTGACAAAGCAATTCGACTTGAAGACAAGAAGAACAGGATGGATAATCGTAAAAGGAAAATGACTGTTTTCCAGGAGGCACAAGGTAGTAGCCAGAGGCAGCGTATCAAGCCACTCCAAATTGGTGAATCCTTTTCCGCTGGTCAAGGACAGTCGCAACAGTTGAATATCGGTGGTGAGATCAAAACAGAGACTAATGAAAGCAATGAAGTTAACATCGAGTAAGCTAATCAGCCGGTGCCAGTTCAGCAGGATCAGTCTCAAGTGAATAACAGTAGTGGGAGGGAGCAGCAGGTATGTTTCAACTATTACAAGCCAGGTCACTTTGCAAGAGAGTGTCCGAAGCCGAAGCATCCGCAGCCGCAAGGTCAAGTCAACAACATTGTTGTCACAGGAGCCAATGCAGTGCCAGTTGCGTCTTCAAGAGTTGCGTCTTCAAGTGTTACAACTCAGCCACCAGTTTCAAAGCAGCAGTAGTTTTCTTTAAAACCTTAGCATAATTATCGGAGTTATGGAATAAGATAGACTGCAGTTTACCTATGCCCTTTTCTTTCTAGCCGTTCCGAATCTCGGGACGAGATTCTTTGTAAGGGGGGTAGATTTGTCACATCCTGATTTTTGTTTCAGGATTTATAAATTATTTAATAAATTATTATTAGAATTTATATTAAATGTTCATTAATTTACAAGTGAAGTTAAATGTGGGAAATAAAATTTCCTAAATATAAAGCATGGATGGATTTAATTTTTATTAAATTCTCCATGGTTAATTATACTCTCTGGAATATTCTCGGATTTTTCGGAGCTCAATTATTAATTTTAATCATACAAAGAGCAGTTCAGCAATTATTTAAATATTAAATTAATCATTAAATGGTCTGATTAAAATTTTGTTAAGTACTTTGAGTTTCCAAGTATTTTCAGGATTTTTCTTGAAATTATTTGAGCATTGGAAGTATTTTTAACAATTCAAAGATCATTTTAGTGATTATTTTAATTCAAAAAGTTCAAAAATCTCTCCTTTAAGTTGTTGGGCCGTTTTCGGCCCAACATTCTCTCTCCCGCGCGGCCGAGTCGGCCCAAAACCGGCCCGAGTCGGCTCAAGCCGAGCCGGCCGCCCCCTTCTCTCTAGGCACTGACATGTGGGGCCCACATGTCAGGCCCTTCTTCTTCCTCTAGCAGCCGGCCGGCCGAGCCTAGTCGAGCCCGAGCCGCCCCTTCTCCTCTCAAATCTGCTCCAATCCGACCCCGATTCTTCCGGATTTTTGAGGGGTTTTGATCCTCTCGTTCTCCTCTATCTTTTCCCTCAAGAATCGGAGCAAATCATTGGGTATTTTATCCGAATCGAACTCGTTTTCGAGTTTATCTCCAAAACCGAGTTTTTGATTTCCCGAAGCGATTTCTTGCGGGAGGAGTCCGATCTCTTCAATCCAAGGCTATAAATAGGACCACCTCGTCGCCCTCTTTCGTTTGCCCCCTCTCTCATGGTCTCTAGTGCTCCGTAGAGTCGTCGCCGCGTGAAACCATCCGCCGCCGCCGCCGGCCGAACTCCGGTCGCGCCGCCGCGCCGTCTCCGCCGTCGCCGCCGCTTGCCGTCGCCGCCGTGGGTGCGCCAAGGGGTGGAGAAGCCCGGCCGCCGTTTCCCCTTCGCCGCCGGCCACCGGAGAGCCGCCGCCGCCGGTGAACCGAGCCGCCGCCGCCATCCTCTCGTCGCCGGTCGTCGTCGGTCGTCGGTTGTAGTTGTGGTGAGTTGTGTTATGCAGAGGGTATTGTCACAGCCTCTATTCGGGTACTTTCCAGTATCGCGACGCATGGTAGACATGATGTTGAGGCTGTGTCTTGTGGGTACAGTGGTACACCTCTGGCCAGAGTAAAACTATTCGAATAGCCGTGCCCGCGGTTATGGGCGAGTTGAGCAATGTTTTTCGTGATTAGTCTCACACCTCTCAAAATATTTATGGATGTTATACTTGGTAATAATTTGCTTAGCTCCTGGTTTGGAGTTAGATCTGTGCAGCCGGGTATGGTTGTTCAGGATGGTTGGGCCTGTGCAGCATGGGTGTGCTGTTCAGTGTTGATTAAAATTTCTGATTAATTACTCAACTGTTTTACTTTTCTTAAATGTTTTGCTAAACGCTGCTTTTGCAAATAAGCCTATATTATGGCATCCTTTGGTATCCTTGTGCACTTGCATATTTGCTGTGTGGCTTGTTGAGTATGTCATATGCTCATCCTTGCAATAATCAATCAACCTCAGTTGAAGAAAAAGGATCCAGAAGGAGAAGACATTTGGCTTATACCCCAGTTGAGCTGCCTGTGGGGGTGGAGCCGGAGCTTCGCTAGATTTTATTTTCCGCTGCAGTTTTCTTCCTGATGAGGACTAAGTGCCTCATAAGTAAGTATTTATCGTTTTAGTTAATTTGATGAATCTGTATATTAAATTGTCAGTTTGTGTACCTCGACTGATTCCTGGACGAGGATTTTATGCACAAATTAGTTCGGAAAATTACTAGTGAATTTCCGGGTGTGACAGCCATGCACCATGCTTTGATCAATCAATCTGGAGAGTAAGTAGCTAAGAGTAGGGTGGATAGGCAATACTGGTGGGTGTGGAATTTGGATGACAACTGGAATTTTACTAGCAAGGTATTAGCTAGGTTTTGGTTGTATGCTAGTCGATGCTAGAGCATAACGACTAGATTTGATACCTTCTCTAGCCGGTGTCGACCGACAACATATTGGCTAGAGGAATAGGAGGTTGGTGTAGGTTTGGGTGAAGCGGAAGTGCTACTCCGACAACCGTGAGTGGCAACGGAGCGTGAAGCTAGGATCACACAGAGCCCGAGAGCTAACTGTGTGGCGTGTTGTGGAGGTCGAGGGAATAGTGAAGCTCCGACTATTATATGCATTGAGGCGTAGGGTGCCAGGAGCAGCACTTTGACCTTGGGTTTTGGTTCTGCCGGGCTTTACAACCAACGGTTCAACGTCGAGGCCAGTAGACCGCGCGAACGTCCCCATGGAAGTCGTAAAGTTTCAACCAGCAAATTTGAATTTAGATGAATTTAGGTCCAAGTTTGACTGGAATCGGATCTATGGTTTAGGAAATATGGGCTTCTAAAAATTAGATTTGAATTAAATCTAGAAAATACGAAATTGTATTGTAGAGGGGCCCACCTGTCAGTCCGTTCTCCTTTTCTTTTTCTTTTCTCTTTCTCTCTCCTTCTCCCGTCTTCTTCTTCCTTCCTTCTTCTTTCTGCCGAGAACACAGAGGAGAGGGAGAGGTTGGGCGCCGGTGCTCCGGTGGTCGAGAGGTTGCGACGCTGGCGGACACACGTGTTCCCGGACGACGCGCACCCGGGGAGGGTAGTGGCAGGTGGAGGGAGATGGCCGGAACAGCGGCGGCAAGGGCTCACCATGAGCCGGCATGGATGATGGTGGTGGTGACTTGACTTAGAGGTGGAGGGAGAGGGGAAAGGGGAAAAATGGACTCGCCGGATGGAGGCGAAGCAGGTGGTGCAAGGAAAGGGGAAGAGGAGCTACGGATGGGGAGATCGACCGACGGCGTCGACGATCAGCCATCGGAGGAGAGAGAGGAAGAGCTTCAAGCTCTGATGATGTGTGAAAAAGAGGGAACCTCTCCGTCTATTTATAGCCGGTGAGAGGTCGGTTGGAGGAGGAGGACGAGGGGAATACGGCGACAGTAGTTTGGAGGAGAAGGGAACGGCGCCGGCCTCGTGCTCCTATTGGACAACGATGGCAATTTTGCTCGGAATTGACATCAGCGAGGTGAGGTAGCGGCTGACGTTGATGGCAGTTCCTTGGCAGCGACGGCATGACGATGGCTTGGTGTCGAGAGAAGGGCAACGGCGACGGAAGGGAGTTGGCAGCGGCGTGCGCGTGTGCAACACGCGCACCTGCAGGAGTAGAAGGGCCGGCTCGGCTGGGCTGGGCCGAAGAGGAAGATGGGCCGAAAGGGAGAGAAAGGATTTTCGGCCCAGTAGAATTGTTTGTGAATTTCTAATGGAATTTCTAATGGAACTTGAATAGAATTATATTTTTTTTCTAATTTATTTGAGTGCAATATCTTAGAGGTGGTCCATTATACTAGATGCACTCAAATGAGAGAGAGGGATATATAATCGGGAATGTGGGAGGAAAATGGAGGGAAAGGAATAAATAGAACTTTAGCCCAAAATATGTGGTAGAAGTCTAGAGAATTAATTATGGGCCAAATGAGGTTTTGGATTTGGGATGGAAGGATGAAATATATTTTCTTAGCACAAGATCAATTATTCATAATATCTGTAATAGTATTATTCTTGTGCCGAGAAGGAAATCAAGCCACAGGAATTAAATTAGTGGCTACATCAAAAGGAAGAATTTGGATCAAGAATCAATGGATAGGTTTAAGATCAAAGGATGGGTTAGCAATTAATTCCAATAAAATTGGAATTACTTTGGTTTTGGTTCAAGGGCAAAATTGGGAAGGTTTCTTGGACCATAATCCAAAAAAAAATAGAAAGTGTTTTCAAGCTAATTTTGAATAAAGGAATTTTAGTTAAAAGAAGGTTTTAAACCAAATCAAGAAATACCTCAATTCAACCACATGTATTTTAATTTTTAAATGAAAAACACAAAAGAAGTTAAATACGAGAAAGAGATTTTATGCAAGTTAGTTTTAGAAGGTCCCTCTAATTATATTTTCCTATGTTTAGGAAGTTATTAAGAACATAAGACTCAGCATGATGTAGAATTAGAAAATGGGTAATTTTCGGTATGTTACATATGATTTCGATACTACCAAGGCTGATAAGATTTTTGATTTGCTTCTCCGAGAGAAGCAAATTCAACATTGTCACGCCCGGAATTTCTATCCAAAATTCCAAACGCTTACATGTGTGTGAACCCTCGTCCAGGAATCAGCCGAGGCACACAATAACAAATTGATAATAGAGTACAATTATTACTCTAATTAATAAGCGAATAAAATGTCATTACAGAGGTGGATAGTTCCTCTCAATCAATAAAGATCTAAGCAGCGGAAAAAGATAAACGGCGCAGACGGCTCCACTCCACAGGCAGCTTGACCAGGGCTACACCTAATCCTCCACACCATCAGCATCATTGTAGAACTCTTCCTCTGATGAATGATTGCAAGGTGAGTATATGACATACTCAGCAAGCCACGCAGCAATTAAGCAAGTGCACAGGATAACAAAGGATGGCATAGTAGGGTTTTCATTTCATAAACAGCATTTAATAAACATTTCAGAATTTAATAAAACAGTTAATTAATAATTAAACAATATTAATCCAACGCTATACAACATACCCTGTTGCATAGGCCCAACCATTCTGAACACCCATCCCGGCAGCACAGTTCTATCTCCAAACCAGGAATATACCATTCCAAACTAGGAGCTGTCGCGTCCCAAAACGACTCTAAAATACATCCTCAAAATTGTGCCGAGAATAATTAAAATTCATGTGAAAGCCTCCAACAATTAAAATGTGCAAATTTAAAAGTCAAATAAGGCTTGGAGGATTTTTGTATATTTCCTAAAAGCCTAAAATGCGTAAATAAATTTTAATGGAATTTTCAGAGCACAAATAATAATTGAGAAGAAATAAACAAAGTTAAAAATGTTTTATAAAAAGAAAAACCCTAAAAGAAGTTCTTTTCCCCCCTTCCCTTCTTGGGCCGGCTCGGCCCAACCCCCTCCCTCTCTCTTCTCTCCCCGCGGCCCATCGGCCCCCTCCCCGCGCGCGCGCCGCTGACAGGCGGGCCCGCCCGCCACCCTCGCTGACGGGTGGGACCCACCTGTCATCGCCTACCTCGCGCCGCGCCCGCCGCCCGCCCGTGCCCTAGCGCAGCCGCCGCCGCCGAATCCGCCGCATCCCGCCGTCCCCGCGCGCCATAAAGAGGGGGAAATCACTCCCCGTGATTCCCTCCCTCTTTCCCCCCTCTTT
Organism: Oryza nivara; assembly: GCA_000576065.2. Classification (NCBI taxonomy): domain Eukaryota; kingdom Viridiplantae; phylum Streptophyta; class Magnoliopsida; order Poales; family Poaceae; genus Oryza; species Oryza nivara. The sequence goes on from CM002502.2 coordinate 9,860,738, forward strand.
CCCCTCTCTCTCTCCCTCGGATTCATCCGAAATCACGCCCGCGATCTTCGCCGGCGTCATCGATGGCGGCCGAGATTTCCGCGGCCGATTCCTTCCCCTCCGGCCGCTCTTTCCCTCCCCCGGCGCTATTTAAACGCTCCCCGAGCTCCGCTCCTCCGTTTCCGCCACTCGCCGCACTCTCTCCCCGTCGGAATCGTGCTCGCGCCGTTGTCCTCTCTCTCCGCCGTCGCCGCCGAGCTCCGGTTCGCCGCCGTCGTCGCCCCGGACCTCCTCCCGTCTCGGCGTCACCTCCTTCGGCTTCGCCGCGCCTCCGTCAACCTCGTCCACCCCTTCGTTCCGCCCGCCGACCGTCGGAGCGCCGCCGTCCTCGTCGATCCGAACCGCGCCGCCGCCTCTCGCCCCTTCGGTCGCCGTTTCCGTCGCCGCCGTCGACCCGGGGTGAGCCGAGGACCGCCGCTTCGCTTCCCTCTTCTCTCCTCTCTCTCGGGCGCCACTCCGCCGCGCCGGTGGTCGCCGGCGGTGACCATCGGGGCGCGGGCGCGCCGCCTCCCGTCGGCCGTGCCGGCGAGGCCGCCTTCGGGCGCGCCCCGCGGCTGCCAGGTGGGCCCGGCCGTCAGCCGCCCGCGCCCGCGGGTGCGGCTGACGCGTGGGACCCACGGCGCCGGCCGGCGTCTGCCGTGTGCGCCCGGTCCACCGTGGACCGTGGGGCTGACGCGTGGGCCCCACTCCCGTGGACCCGGTCCGCGCGCTCCCTCTCCCGGCTGACGCAATAAATGAGTTTTTAATTAAAATTTAAATGAAGAAATTCGCAAATATCCATTTAAAGAGCATATAAACTTCAAATGGCCATAACTTGGCCATTTGAACTCGGAATTGGACTGTTCAAGTCTCTAATTTTTCCTTAAGAAGTCAAGAACCCATTTTTGTGCTTTGTTTCTGCTGTTATATGGAGTTATTTAGAGTTAAAGCCTTTTCTTTTCCGTTGGTCGTGTAGACGCTGCAGCTTCGGAAGATCCGCTTTTCGTGGAAGTAGAAGCCGACGTTTGGGAAAGCGAGCAAGGCAAGTCACATCATCCTTGAGCATATTGAATCCCAGTTTATAACATTATTTTAATTTTAAATTAATGCATTATCGCTTTATTTAAATTCCCGCGCTATCACTGTTTTATTTAGCCATGCCTATTTACCTTTGTTATGACCTTATTATTGTTATTGTTATTACTATTACATTGATCACCCTAGAACAAACAAAATCTCAACTAGTGGACATTCTACTCATGACACCACTAGTTTAATTTTAGGTAGATGCTTCGCAATTTAATTAGGTAACATTAGGTGGTTTTTCAATTATAGACTTTGGGAAATATTCATATCACCCGGATACTTTGGAATGGTTGGTTATTGCGGAATTGGCTTCACACCGCTCCTTCTATTCAAAATCCCCCAAAATGGTTTTCGGCTGGGCTCGGGGTGCATGGTTTTGATAGTAGCACCTCGGCCATATAAGGACCGGTCTTCGGGCCTCTGTTGCAAAGCATTACCGTACTTCCACATGTCTAGTGGGTAAGGCTTAGTTTGTGGCTCAGTCTGGTTATAAACAAAAGTACACGGATGGAGGTGGATGAAGTCGGGGGTCGATGGACATTCTCCAGGGCAAATGAAGGCTACACGAGCTGCGGCCCGGTAGTCGAGATGTCATGGCACAGGGCCGGTGTCCTGCTGCTAGGGGCTCAGTCCTGCCTGCCTGTCCCGGGGGTTCCGGCCGTAGGCGGGATTGGGTCGGTACTCTTGTCTATGGCTAGGATGGGTTGGAAACTATGTCACGTCTTCCGTCTGTATACCGTGGTGGTATGTGGCACGTGGTTGCACGTGAGGAAGATGTGTCTTGTGGGTAAAGATGTACACCTCTGATCAGAGTATAATCTATTCGAATAGCCGCGCCCTCGGTTATGGGCAAGCCGAGCAATGTACCCAAGTTAGTGTTTTAATTCTTAAAATCCTGCTTAACAACTAAAATGTGGAATGGTTGGCCTGGGTTGGCTTAGGACGAGCTGGGACCCAGGGTCGGGTTGCCAGTTCGGTCTGAATCATCATAGGCCTTGGGTTAAGGCAGGTTCGTGTGGGTTCACGGCCTTGATTAATAACATTGTATAGTTCTAGAATCGCGTTTACCAAACAACTTTGAGCAACTAATGTCTTTAAATGCTGTTTACTGCAACCCTAACCCTTTATAGTATAATTCCCTTGTACTCCCTTGCATTTATTCTGCATTTGTGGGTGTGTCTTGTTGAGTACGGTGGTTGTACTCAGTCTTGCTCAATTTTTCCCAAGCCCAGAAGAGGAGCTCCTTGAAGATGAAGGCTTTGGTGTCTAGCTCGTGCCTGCCGTCAAGCGCCTGTGGTCGTCGCCCTAGTCTTCCGCTGTTTCTCGTTTGTCTCTGTGTGTGCTGGGCCTTTGCTGCCCATGTAATAAGTAAACTATTTACGCTTCCGCTTGTTAAACTCTGAATTGTATCAACTTTTGGTGTACCTTGCCTCCTGGGACAAGGATTAATGCACGCACGTCAGGAACGCCCGTTGGGTTATTTCCGGTCGTGACAAGTTGGTATCAGAGCCACCCTTGACCCTAGGACGAGCCGTAGATCCCAAGCCTTAGCAATATTTTCAAAAATAAAAATCCTTTGTTATTTGTGAAAACTGTCTAGTCTCTCTCTGTCTTGCTGCTTCATTTATCGCCAAAATCTGACCTTTAAAATGTTGTTTTTCTTTTTGTTTATGTTTGTAGATGGCCGGCAGCGTCACTCGTCGTGGTTTGGACATGACTGGCTTCGTCTTGGAGCTGCGGGGCATGTGCGTGGTCTTGGGGTATCCACATGGAGTGGATTACCAGGCCAGGCCGCTCCCGGAGCAGGAGGGTGAGGATGCAGAGCCCCAAGCTGGTTGGGAGGTCACTGCAGTGATCCTCTCCGGCTCTCCCGAGCGGACCTCGCTGGCAGTCACCGCGGGTGGAGATTCCTTCCCCGCCGCTTGCCAGAACGCCGCTCTTCTCGCCATCGGCACTCTTCACCAGCGCTACCCGGACGAGTTGCAGCACTCGCCCTACCGCTACCACCCTCGTCGCGGAGGAGCCCGCGACTACGCCACCTTCCGGGATGCTAGCTCGGAGGATGACGCTACCATCGTGCACCTGGCACGCATGGTGGAGGCGTACGACGCGGCTCGTATCGACTTCCATCAGATGGTGCGCCGCGGGATGGTCGAGAACAACTTGAAGATCCTGGAGCCGCGTCAGGAGAACCTGCAGCTCAAGAAGGACCTCGACGCGATGGAGGCGCAGCTGCACCAGCTCAAGATCGCCCAGGGAGAGGACTGCCGCCCCAAGTGTCGCCGCGTCTGCCGCAGCCAGAAGATCACCGCCCGCAAGAGCACCTCCAGGCCCAAGCTTGTTCGTCAGTCCCTGGCGTGGACCTGCTTCGTCGAGACCCCTCGTGCCGAGCCCGCGCCCGTGGTTCCCCAGGAGGGGGAAGCCTCCGGCGTAGGTAGCACGGAGGATGCGCTGTTGCTCACCTTCCGTCCTGGCCCGTCGCAGCGGTAGACGAGCAGTTAGTAGGCTTGCGCGTGTGTTCTTTCTCGTTTGTCTTCTTGTTGGGTCGTGTGGGGTATGGTTATGCCGTTGTGTGGTATAACTATGTCGGAGCCTGTCTTTATTTTATTTGCCTAAGCAACTTGAACTTTAATGAACCAATTTAATATCAGTAATAAATTCAAGATTTATAGTAGTCGTGGGTGGTTAGTTTTAATTGTTAGCTCTCTCTGTTTGCTGGTTCTGTGTGGGGTTTTCAGATGGTGACGACCAGGAGAAATGTTGTTACCGGTGAAGGCAACCAACCTGAAGGCAGCAACCACAACCACCAAGGCAACCCACCTCCACCTCCCCCTCCGCCTCCACCACCACCACCAGACACCAACGCCATTCTCACCCAGATCCTCGCCCAGCAGGCCAACATGATGACTGCTTTCCTCCACCACCTCCAAAATCCGCCACAACATAACGCTCCACCACCACCTCCCCAACACTCTAAACTCGCCGAGTTCCTCCGCATCCGCCCACCCACCTTCTCGAGCTCCAACAACCCCGTGGATGCGTTGGATTGGTTGCATGCCGTGGGGAAAAAGCTCGACACGGTGCAGTGCAGCGATGAGGAGAAAGTCATCTTCGCCGCCCACCAGCTGCAGGGGCCCGCATCTCTATGGTGGGACCACTTCCAGGCTACGCAGCCAGAGGGGCAATCTATCACTTGGGCTCGCTTCACCGCCGCTTTCCGGAGAACCCATGTGCCCGCCGGAGTCGTGGCTCTTAAGAAGAGGGAGTTCCGAGAGTTGAAGCAAGGCAACCACTCCGTGATGGAGTATTTGCATGAGTTCAACAACCTGGCCCGTTACGCTCCGGAGGATGTGCAGGAAGATGAGGAGAAGCAAGAGAAGTTCTTGGCGGGAATGGACCCTGAGCTGTCCGTTCGTCTAGTCTCTGGGGACTACCCGGACTTCCAACGTCTGGTGGACAAGAGCATCCGCTTGGAAGCCAAGCACAAGGAGCTGGAGTCGCACAAGCGCCGCTTGGCGAACTTCCGCAATCAACAGGGTGCTAACCAAAGGGTCCGCTACACCAATCCCTACCCAGGGGGATCCTCCTCGCAGCAGCAGCCGCAGCAGCAACAACCTCGCTCCGCGCCTCGACCTCAATTCCTGGTACGCGTCCCACAGCCGCAGCAGCAGCAGAATCAACAAGGGACTCGTGCGCCCCGTCCTCCTACGCCAACTATGCAGCCTGGTCAAGGCCGCAGGGACGCTCAAGGTCAGCAGCGTCTGTGCTTCAACTGCTTTGAGCCTGGGCACTTTGCGGATAAATGCCCAAAGCCGAAGCGCCAGCAAGGCCAAGCGCCTCCCCGCTCCAACAACGGTGGGAAGGATGTCATTCGGGGTCGTGTGAACCACGTGACGGCCGAGGACGTGCTGACAACTCCAGACGTCATCGTTGGTACGTTCCTCATTCACTCCATCCCTGCTACCATTTTGTTCGACTCTGGAGCTTCCCACTCGTTTATATCTGTGCCATTCGTGGGGAGAAATCAGTTGGGGGTAGAAAGGCTTAGGAACCCTCTGCTCATCACCACCCCTGGAGGGGTTATGACAGCAAAGTATTATAGCCCTGCCGTTCCTATAGAAACTCAAGGGATTCCTTTTCCCTCGGATCTGATTCTGCTAGACACCAAGAACTTGGATGTGATCCTTGGAATGAATTGGTTGGCTCAATTCCAAGGAGTAGTGGATTGCGCGAGGCGCACTGTCACTCTGTACCGAGGGCCGGAACAACCGGTTGTTTTCTTTGCACCCCCAACCTCTGTCAGAAGTTCAGAATTGCATCAGATAGGGCTGTCAGAAATCCCCATAGTCAGGGAGTTCGGAGATGTGTTTCCGGAAAAACTACCTGGAATGCCGCCCAAGCGAGAGATTGAGTTCCGGATAGATCTTGCTCCAGGAACCACTCCTCTGTACAAGCGACCCTACCGTATGGCAGCAAATGAACTGGCCGAAGTAAAGAAACAGTTGGAAGAGTTGAAAGAAAAAGGGTATATACGTCCGAGTACTTCCCCATGGGGTGCTCCTGTGATTTTTGTGGAGAAGAAAGACAAGACGAAGAGGATGTGCGTTGACTACAGAGCTCTCAATGAAGTCACCATCAAGAACAAGTACCCTCTTCCCCGGATCGATGATCTGTTCGATCAGCTTAAAGGTGCCACTGTATTCTCCAAGATTGATCTTCGTTCCGGATATCACCAATTACGTATTCGGGAAGAAGATATTCCGAAGACCGCATTCACCACGTGATACGGGCTGTATGAATTCACGGTGATGTCGTTCGGTCTAACCAATGCACCTGCCTTCTTCATGAACTTGATGAACAAAGTGTTCATGGAATACTTGGATAAGTTTGTTGTGGTTTTCATTGATGACATCCTGATATACTCGCAATCAGAGGAAGACCATCAGCAGCATCTCCGCCTGGTGTTGGGAAAGTTGCGGGAACATCAATTGTATGCCAAACTTAGCAAGTGTGAGTTCTGGTTGTCCAAAGTCAAATTCTTAGGACACGTGATATCTGCTAAAGGAGTTGCTGTGGACCCTGAAACAGTGACCGCCGTCACCGATTGGAAGCAACCCAAGACAGTCACCCAAATCCGCAGCTTCTTAGGTTTGGCAGGATACTACCGGAGATTCATCGAGAACTTCTCCAAAATCGCTCGACCCATGACACAGTTGCTGAAGAAAGAAGAGAGATTTGTGTGGAGCCCGCAATGCGAGAAGGCGTTCCAAACTCTCAAAGAAAAGTTGGTTTCCTCGCCAGTGTTAATCTTGCCAGATACTCGCAAGGATTTCATAGTTTATTGTGATGCTTCGCGCCAAGGATTGGGGTGCGTGCTCATGCAGGACGGTCATGTGGTAGCCTATGCCTCACGTCAGATACGGCCTCATGAAGGCAACTACCCTACCCATGATTTGGAGTTAGCAGCGGTGGTTCATGCTCTAAAAATCTGGCGGCACTATCTCATTGGTAATCGCTGTGAAATATATACTGATCATAAGAGTTTGAAATACATCTTCACCCAGTCAGATCTGAATCTTCGGCAAAGGAGATGGTTAGAACTCATCAAGGATTATGATGTGGGAATTCACTATCATCCTGGTAAGGCCAACGTGGTTGCCGACGCTCTAAGCCGGCAGAGCCATTGCAACACTCTTAACGTCCGTGGCATTCCACCCGAGCTTAGTCAACAGATGGAAGCCCTGAACCTAAGCATAGTGGGTCGTGGATTCTTGGCTGCGTTGGAAGCCAAGCCTACCTTGCTCGATCAAATCCGCGAGGCTCAGAAGGATGATCCGGACATGCATGGACTCCTCAAGAATATGAAGCAGGGTAAAGCCGCTGGGTTCACAGAGGATGAACACGGAACCCTATGGAACGGAAAGCGGGTATGCGTTCCCGATAACAGAGAACTTAAACAGCTGATACTTCAGGAAGCTCACGAGAGCCCTTATTCCATTCACCCGGGCAGCACTAAGATGTACCTAGACTTGAAGGAGAAATACTGGTGGGTTAGCATGAAGCGGGAAATTGCAGAGTTTGTGGCCCTATGTGATGTGTGCCAGCATGTCAAGGCAGAGCACCAACGACCGGCCGGACTCCTCCAACCTCTCCAAGTACCAGAATGGAAATGGGATGAAATTGGGATGGATTTCATCACCGGACTTCCAAAAACCCAAGGTGGATATGATTCTATATGGGTAATGGTGGATCGATTAACCAAGGTAGCTCGATTTATTCCTGTGAAGACCACCTATGGAGGGAACAAACTAGCCGAGCTCTACTTCGCCAGGATCGTGAGTCTCCATGGCGTTCCCAAGAAAATCGTATCTGATAGGGGAAGCCAATTCACCTCTCATTTCTGGAAGAAACTCCAAGAAGAGTTGGGAACCCGGCTAAATTTCAGCACCGCGTATCACCCGCAGACAGATGGACAGACCGAGCGTCTAAATCAGATCCTCGAAGATATGCTTTGCGCATGTGTCCTAGATTTCGGGAAGACTTGGGATAAGAGTCTCCCCTATGCCGAGTTCTCCTACAATAACAGTTACCAAGCCAGCATACAAATGGCACCTTATGAAGCGTTGTACGGGCGCAAGTGCCGGACACCACTATTGTGGGACCAAGTTGCAGAAAGTCAAGTGTTCGGGACTGATATCCTGAGAGAAGCTGAAGCTAAAGTCAGAACCATTCGGGATAATCTAAAGGTGGCCCAGTCTCGGCAGAAAAGTTATGCGGATAACCGACGCCGTGATCTGGAATTCGCAGTGGATGACTTTGTGTATCTACGGGTCACGCCATTGCGAGGTGTGCACAGGTTTTAGATAAAAGGGAAGCTCGCACCTCGGTATGTGGGTCCTTACCGTATCATCGCTCGGCGCGGAGAAGTCGCTTACCAGCTAGAGTTGCCCGCCTCCTTGGGCAATGTCACGACCGGAAATAACCCAACGGGCGTTCCTGACGTGCGTGCATTAATCCTTGTCCCAGGAGGCAAGGTACACCAAAAGTTGATACAATACAGAGTTTAACAAGCGGAAGCGTATATAGAATTATTACATGGGCAACGAAGGCCCAGCACACTCAAAGACAACGAAAAACAGCGGAAGACTAGGGCGACGACCACAGGCGCTTGACGGCAGGCACGAGCTAGACACCAAAGCCTTCACCTTCCAGGAACTCCTCATCTGAGCTTGGGAAAATTAAGCAAGACTGAGTACAACCACCGTACTCAACAAGACACACCCACAGATGCAGAATAAATGCAAGGGAGTACAAGGGAATTATAATATAAAGGGGTAGGGTTGCAGTAAACAGCATTTAAAGATATTTAGTTGCCCAAAGCTATTTTGTAAACACGATCCTAAAACTATACAGTGTTATTAATCAAGGCCGTGAACCCACACGAACCTGCCTTAACCCAAGGCCTATGATGATTCAGACCGAACTGGCAACCCAACCCTGGGTCCCAGCTCGTCCCAAGCCAACCCAGGCCAACCATTCCACATTTTAGTTGTTAAGCAAGTTTTAAGAATTAAAACACTAACTTGGGTACATTGCTCGGCTCGCCCATAACCGAGGGCTCGGCTATTCGAATAGATTTTACTCTGATCAGAGGTGTACATCTTTACCCACAAGACACATCTTCCTCACGTGCAACCACGTGCCACATACCACCACGGTATACAGACGGAAGCTGTGACATAGTTTCCAACCCATCCTAGCCATAGACAAGAGTACCGACCCAATCCCGCCTACGGCCGGAACCCCCGGGACAGGCAGACGGAACTGAGCCCCTCGCAGCAGGGCACCAACCCTGTGCTTTTTGACATCTCGACTACCGGGCCGCAGCTCGTGTAGCCTTCATTTGCCCTGGAGAATGTCCATCGACCCCCGACTTCATCCATCTCCAATCCGTGTACTTTTGTTTACGACTAGACTGAGCCACAAACTAAGCCTTACCCACTAGACATGTGGTAGTACGGTAGTGCTTTGCAACAGAGGCCCGAAGACCGGTCCTTAAACGGCCGAGGTGCTACCATCAAAACCATGCACCCCGAGCCCAGCCTAAAACCATTTTGGAGCTTTTGAATAGAGGGGGCGGTGTGAAGCCAATTCCACAACTAACCAACAATTCCCGAGTGTCCAGGTGATATGAAATAATTCCCAAGTCTAGAGTTGTAAAACCACCTAAGGTTACCTAGTTAGAGTGCGAAGCATCTACCTAAAATTAAACTAGGGATACCAAGAGTAGAGTGTCCACTAGTTGAGGTTTTGTTTGTCTAGGGTGAACAAAGTAATAATAATAACAATAACAATAATAATATGGTCATAACAAAGGTAAATAGGCATGGCTAAATAAAACAGTGATAACGCGGGAATTTAAATAAAGCGATAATGCAATAATTTGAATCAACATAATTTTATAATCTGGGATTCAATATGATCAAGATGATGTGTTTTGCCTTGCTCGTTTTCCCAATCGACGGCTTCGACCTCCACGAAGAGCGGATCTTCCGAAGCTGCAGCGTCTACACGACCAACGGAAAAGAAAAAGGCTTTAACACTAAATAACTCCATATAACAGCAGAAACAAAGCACAAAAATGGGTTCTTTACATCTTAAGGAAAAATTAGAGACTTGAACGGTCCAATTCCGAGTTCAAATGGCCAAGATATGGCCATTTGAAGTTTATATGCTCTTTAAATGGATATTTGCGAATTTCTTCATTTAAATTTTAATTAAAAAATCCTATTTATTGCGTCAGCCGAGGGAGCGGGCGCGCGGACCGGGTCCACGGGAAGTGGGGCCCACGCGTCAGCCCCACGGTCCACGGTGGACCGGGAGCACGCGGCTGGCAGCGGTCGGCGCCGTGGGTCCCACGCGTCAGCCGCACCCGCGGGCGCGGGCGGCTGACGGCCGGGCCCACCTGGCAGCCGCGGGGCGCGCCCGAAGGCGGCCTCGCCGGCACGGCCGACGGGAGCGGCGCGCCCGCGCCCCGATGGTCACCGCCGGCGACCATCGGCGCGGCGGAGCAGCGCCCGAGCGAGAGGAGGGAAGGGGGAAAGCGAACGGCGGTCCTCGGCTCACCCCGGGACAACGACGACGACGAGAGCGGCGGCCGGAGCGGAGGAAGACGGCGGCACGGCTCGGGATGACGATGGTGACGGCGCTCCGACGGTCGGCGAGCGAAGCGGAGGCGCGGACGAGGTCGACGGCGATGCGGCGGAGCCGGTGGGGGTGGCGCCGAGTCGGGAGGAGGACCGGAGCGACGGCGGCGGCGAACCGAAGGTCGACGGCGACGGCGCGGAACGGAGCTCGGCGGCGATGGCGGAGAGAGCGGAGCACGGCGCGAGCACGAATCCGACGGCGAGAGCGAGCGGCGAGCGGCGGAAACGGAAGAGCGGAGCTCGGGCAACGTTTTTATAGCGTCGGGAGGGAGAGAGGGCGGCCGAGGAGGAAGGAAACCGGCAGCGGAGATCTCGGCCGCCATCGATGCGCCGGCGACGAATGCGGGAAGGAAATCGGACGAATCCGAGGGAGAGAGAGAGGGGAAAACGGGGGAAACGGGAGAGGGAATCACGGGGAGTGATTCCCCTCTCTTTAATGCGCGCGGGGACGGCGGGATGCGGCGCAATCCGCGGCGGCGGCGGCGCTAGGGCACGGGCGCGGCGGCGGGCGCGGCGGGAGGAAGGCGATGACAGGTGGGCCCCACCCATCCGCGAGAGTGGCGGGCGGGCCCGCCTGTCAGCGGTGCGCGCGCGCGGGGAGGCCGATGGGCCGCGGGGAGGAGAGAGAGAGGGAGGGAGAAGTGGGCCGAGCCGGCCCAAGAAGAGAAGGGGGAAAAAGAACTTCTTTTAGGATTTTCTTTTTATAAAACCTTTTTAACTTTGTTTATTTCTTTTCAATTATTATTTGTGCTCTGAAAATTCCACTAAAATTTATTTACACATTTTAGGCTTTTAGGAAATATACAAAAATCCTCCAAGCCTCATTTGACTTTTATCTTTGCACATTTTAATTGTTGGAGGCTTTCACATGAATTTTAATTATTCTCGGCACAATTTCGAGGATGAATTTTAGAGCCGTTTTGGGACGCGACAAACCTACCCCCCTTAAACGGAATCTCGACCCCGAGATTCGGAGGAACTGGCGAAGAGATCGGGATGGGCTGCCTTCAGCTCGTCTTCGCGCTCCCACGTAGCTTCTTCTTCGGCGTGGTTGCTCCACTGGACCTTGCAAAAACGGATTACCCGGTTCCTGGTCCTGCGCTCCATGGTGTCCAGGATTTTCACGGGCCTCTCCACATAAGTCAAGTCTTCGCGAACTTCAATTTGCTCTGAGTCGGCCTGCTCGGATGGCACTCGGAGACATTTCTTGAGTTGCGACACATGGAACACATCATGCACGTTGCCCAAGGAGGCGGGCAACTCCAGCTGGTAAGCAACTTCTCCGCGTCGAGCAATGATACGGAAAGGACCCACATACCGAGGTGCGAGCTTCCCTTTCGTCTGAAACCTGTGTACACCTCGCAATGGCGTGACCCGAAGGTACACAAAATCGTCCACTGCGAATTCCAGGTCACGGCGTCGGTTATCTGCATAACTTTTCTGCCGAGACTGTGCCACCTTTAAATTATTCCGAATGATTCTGACTTTAGCTTCAGCTTCTCTCAGGATATCAGTTCCGAACACTTGGCTTTCTCCGACTTGGTCCCACAACAGCGGTGTCCGGCACTTGCGCCCGTACAACGCTTCATAAGGTGCCATTTGTATACTGGCTTGATAGCTGTTGTTGTAGGAGAACTCGGCATAGGGGAGACTCTTATCCCAAGTCTTTCCAAAATCTAGGACACATGCGCGGAGCATATCTTCTAGGATCTGATTTAGACGCTCGGTCTGTCCATCTGTCTGCGGGTGATAGGCAGTGCTGAAATTCAATCGAGTACCCAGCTCTTCTTGGAGCTTCTTCCAAAAGTGAGAGGTGAATTGGCTTCCCCTATCCGATACGATTTTCTTGGGAACGCCATGGAGACTCACGATCCTAGCGAAGTAGAGTTCCGCTAGTTTGTTCCCTCCATAGGTGGTCTTTACAGGGATGAATCGGGCCACCTTGGTTAATCGATCCACAATTACCCATATAGAATCATATCCACCTTGGGTTTTTGGAAGGCCGGTGATGAAATCCATCCCAATTTCATCCCACTTCCATTCTGGCACTTGGAGAGGTTGGAGAAGTCCGGCCGGTCGCTGGTGCTCTGCCTTGACACGCTGGCACACATCACATAGAGCCACGAACTCTGCAATTTCCCGCTTCATGCTGACCCACCAGTATTTCTCCTTCAAGTCTAAGTACATCTTGGTACTGCCCGGGTGAATTGAATAAGGACTTTCATGAGCTTCCTGAAGTATCAGCTGTTTAAGTTCTCTGTTATCTGGAACGCATACCCGCTTTCCGTTCCATAGGGTTCCGTGTTCATCCTCTGTGAAACCAGCGGCTTTACCCTGTTTCATATTCTTGAGGAGTCCATGCATGTCCGGATCATTCTTCTGAGCCTCGCGGATTTGATCGAGCAAGGTAGGCTTGGCTTCCAACGCAGCCAAGAATCCACGACCAACTATGCTTAGGTTCAGGGCTTCCATCTGTTGATTAAGTTCGAGTGGAATGCCACGGACGTTAAGAGTATTGCCATGGCTCTTCCGACTTAGAGCGTCGGCAACCACGTTAGCCTTACCAGGATGATAATGAATTCCCACATCATAATCCTTGATGAGTTCTAACCATCGCCTTTGTCGAAGATTCAGATCTGACTGGGTGAAGATGTATTTCAAACTCTTATGATCAGTATATATTTCACAGCGGTTCCCAATGAGATAGTGCCGCCAGATTTTTAGAGCATGAACCACCGCTGCTAACTCCAAGTCATGTGTAGGGTAGTTGCCTTCATGAGGTCGTAGTTGGCGTGAGGCATAGACTACCACATGACCGTCCTGCATGAGCACGCACCCCAATCCTTGGCGCGAAGCATCACAGTACACCATGAAATCCTTGCGAGTATCCGGCAAGATTAACACTGGCGAGGAAACCAGCTTTTCCTTGAGAGTTTGGAACGCCTTCTCGCATTGCGGGCTCCACACAAATTTCTCTTCTTTCTTCAACAACTGTGTCATGGGCCGAGCGATTTTGGAGAAGTTCTCGATGAATCTCCGGTAATATCCTGCCAAACCCAAGAAACTGCGGATTTGGGTGACTGTCTTGGGTTGCTTCCATTCAGTGACGGCGGTCACTGTTTCGGGGTCCACAGCAACTCCTTTAGCTGATATCACGTGCCCCAAGAATTTGACTTCGGACAACCAGAACTCACACTTGCTAAGCTTGGCATACAACTGATGTTCCCGCAACTTTCCCAACACCAGACGGAGATGGTGCTGATGGTCCTCTTCTGATTGTGAGTATATCAGAATGTCATCAATGAACACCACAACGAACTTGTCCAAGTATTCCATGAACACTTTGTTCATCAAGTTCATGAAGAACGCAGGTGCATTGGTCAAGCCGAACGACATCACCGTGAATTCATACAGTCCGTATCGCGTGGTGAATGCGGTCTTCGGAATATCTTCCTCACGGATACGTAATTGGTGATATCCGGAACGAAGATCAATCTTGGAGAATACAGTGGCACCTTTAAGTTGATCGAACAGATCATCGATCCGGGGAAGAGGGTACTTGTTCTTGATGGTGACTTCATTGAGAGCTCTGTAGTCAACGCACATCCTCTTCGTCTTGTCTTTCTTCTCCACAAAAATCACAGGAGCACCCCAAGGGGAAGTACTCGGACGTATGTACCCCTTTTCTTTCAACTCTTCCAACTGTTTCTTGACTTCGGCCAGTTCATTTGCTGCCATACGGTAGGGTCGCTTATGCAGAGGAGTGGTTTCAGGAGCAAGATCTATCCGGAACTCAATCTCTCGCTTGGGCGGCATTCCAGGTAGTTCTTCCGGAAACACGTCTCCGAACTCTCTGACAATGGGGATTTCTGACAGTCCTATCTGATGCAATTCTGAACTTCTGACAGAGGTTGGAGGTGCAAAGAAAACAACCGGTTGTTCTGGCCCTCGGTACAGAGTGACGGTGCGTCTCGCGCAATCCACTACCCCTTGGAATTGAGCCAACCAATTCATCCCAAGAATCACATCCAAGTTCTTGGTGTCTAGCAGAATCAGGTCCGAGGGAAAAGGAATCCCTTGAATTTCTATAGGAACGGCAGGGCTATAGTACTTGGCTGTCATAACCCCACCAGGGGTGGTGATGAGCAGAGGGTTTCTAAGCCTTTCTACCCCCAACTGATTTTTCCCCACGAATGGCACAGATATAAACGAGTGGGAAGCTTCAGAGTCGAACAAAATGGTAGCAGGGATGGAATGAATGAGGAACGTACCAACGATGTCGTCTGGAGTTGTCAGCACGTCCTCGGCCGTCACGTGGTTCACCCGACCACGGATGACGTCCTTGCCACCGTTGTTGGAGCGGGGAGGCGCTTGGCCTTGCTGACGCCTCGGCTTTGGACATTTATCCGCAAAGTGCCCGGGCTCGAAGCAGTTGAAGCACAGACGCTGCGGACCTGAAGCGTCCCTGCGGCCTTGAACGGGCTGCGCCGCTGGCGTGGGAGGACGGGGCGCACGAGTCCCTTGTTGGTTCTGCTGCTGCTGCGGCTGTGGGACGCGCACCACGAATTGAGGTCGAGGCGCGGGGCGAGGTTGCTGCTGCTGCGGCTACTGTGAGGAGGATCCCCCTGGATAGGGATTGGTGTAGCGAACCCTCTGGTGAGCACCCTGCTGATTGCGGAAGTTCGCCAAGCGGCGCTTGTGCGACTCCAGTTCCTTGTGCTTGGCCTCCAAGCGGATGCTCTTGTCCACCAGACGTTGGAAGTCCGGATAGTCCCCAGAGACTAGACGAACGGACAGCTCAGGGTCCATTCCCGCCAAGAACTTCTCTTGCTTCTCCTCATCTTCCCGCACATCCTCCGGAGCGTACCGGGCCAGATTGTTGAACTCATGCAAATACTCCATCACGGAGCGGTTGCCTTGCTTCAACTCTCGGAATTCCCTTTTCTTAAGAGCCACAACTCCGGCGGGCACCTGGGTTCTCCGGAAAGCGGCTGTGAAGCGAGCCCAAGTAATCGGTTGCCCCTCGGGCTGCGTAGCCTGGAAGTGGTCCCACCATAGAGATGCGGGCCCCTGCAGCTGGTGGGCGGCGAAGATGACTTTCTCCTCATCGCTGCACTGCACAGTGTCCAGCTTCTTCCCCACGGCATGCAACCAATCCAACGCATCCACGGGATTGTTGGAGCTAGAGAAGGTGGGTGGGCGGATGCGGAGGAATTCGGCGAGCTTGGAGTGTTGTGGGGGTGGTGGTGGAGCATTCTGTTGTGGCGGATTTTGGAGATGGTGGAGGAAAGCGGTCATCATGTTGGCTTGTTGGGCGAGGATTTGGGTGAGAATGGCGTTGGTGTCTGGTGGTGGTGGTGGAGGTGGATTGCCTTGGGGGTTGGGGTTGCTGCCTTCGGGTTGGTTGCCTTCACCGGTGTTAACATTTCTCCTGGTCGTCACCATCTGAAAACCCCACACAGAACCAGCAAACAGAGAGAGCTAACGATTAAAACTAACCACCCACGACTACCATAAATCTTGAATTTATTACTGATATTAAATTGGTTCATTATAGTTCAAGTTGCTTAGGCAAATAAAATAAGACAGGCTCCGACATAGTTATGCCACACACCGGCATAACCATGCCCCACACGACCCAACAAGAAGACAAACGAGAAAGAACACACGTGCAAGCCTACTAACTACTCGTCTATCGCTGCGACGGGCCAGGACGGAAGGTGAGCAACAGCGCATCCTCCGTGCTACCAACGCCGGAGGCTTCCCCCTCCAGGGGAACCACGGGCGCGGGCTCGGCATGAGGGGTCTCGACGAAGCAGGTCCACGCCAGGGACTGACGAACAAGCTCAGGCCTGGAGGTGCTCTTGCGGGCGGTGATCTTCTGGCTGCGGCAGACGCGGCGGCGCTTGGGACGGCTGTCCTCTCCTTGGGCGACCTTGAGCTGATGCAGCTGCGCCTCCAACGCGTCGAGGTCCTTCTTGAGCTGCAGGTTCTCTTGACGCAGCTCCAGGATCTTCAGGTTGTTCTCCACCATGCCGCGACGCACAATCTGGTGGAAGTCGATACGAGCCGCGTCGTACGCCTCCACCATGCGTGCCAGATGCACGACGGTAGCGTCATCCTCCGAGCTGGCGTCTCGGAAGGTGGCGTGGTCGCGGGCTCCTCCGCGACGAGGGTGGTAGCGGTAGGGCGAGTGCTGCAACTCGTCCGGGTAGCGCTCGTGAAGGGTGCCGATGGCGAGGAGAGCGGCGTTCTGGCAAGCGGCGGGGAAGGAATCCCCACCCGCGGTGACTGCCAGCGAAGTCCGCTCGGGAGAGCCGGAAAGGATCACTGCAGTGACCTGCCAACCAGCGTGAGGCTCTGCATCCTCACCCTCCTGCTCCGGGAGCGGCCTGGCCTGGTAGTCCATGCCATGTGGATACCCCAGGACCACGCACATGCCCCGCAGCTCCATGACGAAGCCAGTCATGTCCAAACCACGACGGGTAACGCTGCCGGCCATCTACAAACAAAAACAAAAGAAAAACAACATTTAAGAGATCAGATTTTGACGATAAATGAAGCAGCAAGACAAAGAGAGAATAGCGGATTTTCACAAATAGCAAAGGATTTTTATTTTTGAAAATATAGCTAAGGCTTGGGATCTACGGCTCGTCCTAGGGTCAAGGAAGGCTCTGATACCAACTTGTCACGACCGGAAATAACCCAACGGGCGTTCCTGACGTGCGTGCATTAATCCTTGTCCCAGGAGGCAAGGTACACCAAAAGTTGATACAATACAGAGTTTAACAAGCGGAAGCGTATATAGAATTATTACATGGGCAACGAAGGCCCAGCACACTCAAAGACAACGAAAAACAGCGGAAGACTAGGGCGACGACCACAGGCGCTTGACGGCAGGCACGAGCTAGACACCAAAGCCTTCACCCTCCAGGAACTCCTCATCTGAGCTTGGGAAAATTAAGCAAGACTGAGTACAACCACCGTACTCAACAAGACACACCCACAGATGCAGAATAAATGCAAGGGAGTACAAGGGAATTATAATATAAAGGGGTAGGGTTGCAGTAAACAGCATTTAAAGATATTTAGTTGCCCAAAGCTATTTTGTAAACACGATCCTAAAACTATACAGTGTTATTAATCAAGGCCGTGAACCCACACGAACCTGCCTTAACCCAAGGCCTATGATGATTCAGACCGAACTGGCAACCCGACCCTGGGTCCCAGCTCGTCCCAAGCCAACCCAGGCCAACCATTCCACATTTTAGTTGTTAAGCAAGTTTTAAGAATTAAAACACTAACTTGGGTACATTGCTCGGCTCGCCCATAACCGAGGGCTTGGCTATTCGAATAGATTTTACTCTGATCAGAGGTGTACATCTTTACCCACAAGACACATCTTCCTCACGTGCAACCACGTGCCACATACCACCACGGTATACAGACGGAAGCTGTGACATAGTTTCCAACCCATCCTAGCCATAGACAAGAGTACCGACCCAATCCCGCCTACGGCCGGAACCCCCGGGACAGGCAGACGGAACTGAGCCCCTCGCAGCAGGGCACCAACCCTGTGCTTTTTGACATCTCGACTACCGGGCCGCAGCTCGTGTAGCCTTCATTTGCCCTGGAGAATGTCCATCGACCCCCGACTTCATCCATCTCCAATCCGTGTACTTTTGTTTACGACTAGACTGAGCCACAAACTAAGCCTTACCCACTAGACATGTGGTAGTACGGTAGTGCTTTGCAACTGAGGCCCGAAGACCGGTCCTTAAACGGCCGAGGTGCTACCATCAAAACCATGCACCCCGAGCCCAGCCTAAAACCATTTTGGAGCTTTTGAATAGAGGGGGCGGTGTGAAGCCAATTCCACAACTAACCAACAATTCCCGAGTGTCCAGGTGATATGAAATAATTCCCAAGTCTAGAGTTGTAAAACCACCTAAGGTTACCTAGTTAGAGTGCGAAGCATCTACCTAAAATTAAACTAGGGATACCAAGAGTAGAGTGTCCACTAGTTGAGGTTTTGTTTGTCTAGGGTGAACAAAGTAATAATAATAACAATAACAATAATAATATGGTCATAACAAAGGTAAATAGGCATGGCTAAATAAAACAGTGATAACGCGGGAATTTAAATAAAGCGATAATGCAATAATTTGAATCAACATAATTTTATAATCTGGGATTCAATATGATCAAGATGATGTGTCTTGCCTTGCTCGTTTTCCCAATCGACGGCTTCGACCTCCACGAAGAGCGGATCTTCCGAAGCTGCAGCGTCTACACGACCAACGGAAAAGAAAAAGGCTTTAACACTAAATAACTCCATATAACAGCAGAAACAAAGCACAAAAATGGGTTCTTTACATCTTAAGGAAAAATTAGAGACTTGAACGGTCCAATTCCGAGTTCAAATGGCCAAGATATGGCCATTTGAAGTTTATATGCTCTTTAAATGGATATTTGCGAATTTCTTCATTTAAATTTTAATTAAAAAATCCTATTTATTGCGTCAGCCGAGGGAGCGGGCGCGCGGACCGGGTCCACGGGAAGTGGGGCCCACGCGTCAGCCCCACGGTCCACGGTGGACCGGGAGCACGCGGCTGGCAGCGGTCGGCGCCGTGGGTCCCACGCGTCAGCCGCACCCGCGGGCGCGGGCGGCTGACGGCCGGGCCCACCTGGCAGCCGCGGGGCGCGCCCGAAGGCGGCCTCGCCGGCACGGCCGACGGGAGCGGCGCGCCCGCGCCCCGATGGTCACCGCCGGCGACCATCGGCGCGGCGGAGCAGCGCCCGAGCGAGAGGAGGGAAGGGGGAAAGCGAACGGCGGTCCTCGGCTCACCCCGGGACAACGACGACGACGAGAGCGGCGGCCGGAGCGGAGGAAGACGGCGGCACGGCTCGGGATGACGATGGTGACGGCGCTCCGACGGTCGGCGAGCGAAGCGGAGGCGCGGACGAGGTCGACGGCGATGCGGCAGAGCCGGTGGGGGTGGCGCCGAGTCGGGAGGAGGACCGGAGCGACGGCGGCGGCGAACCGAAGGTCGACGGCGACGGCGCGGAACGGAGCTCGGCGGCGATGGCGGAGAGAGCGGAGCACGGCGCGAGCACGAATCCGACGGCGAGAGCGAGCGGCGAGCGGCGGAAACGGAAGAGCGGAGCTCGGGCAACGTTTTTATAGCGTCGGGAGGGAGAGAGGGCGTGTCACACCCTGATTTTTGTTTCAGGATTTATAAATTATTTAATAAATTATTAATAGAATTTATATTAAATGTTCTTTAATTTACAAGTGAAGTAAAATGTGGGAAATAAAATTTTCTAAATTTAAAGCATGGATGGATTTAATTTTTATTAAATTCTCCATGGTTAATTATACTCTCTGGAATTTTCTCGGATTTTTCGGAGCTCAATTATTAATTTTAATCATACAAAGAAAAGTTCAGCAATTATTTAAATATTAACATAATCATATAATGATCTAATTATAATTGTTAAGTGCTTTTCTTGTTTAAAAATCATTAAATTATAAATTGTTAAGAAACAAAGGAATTCGTTGCGATTTGGATTCGAATCGAACTCGTTTTGTTTTATCTCTAAGAAACCGAGTTTGATTCTTTCCCGAATCGATTCCTTCCGTTTGGAGCTCGGTCTCTTCAATCCAAGGCCCTATAAAGCTTCCCCTCGTCGTCCTCTCTCGTTTGCCTCTTTTCCCGACCTCTCCCGTGCCTCCTAGCGCCGCCGCGACGCTCGCCAAGTCCACCGCCGCCGCCGGCCATCTTCGGCCGTGTCGCGCCGCCGTCTCCGTCGTCGCCGCCGGTCGCCGCCACCTCCTTTAGGTTCGCCGTGAGGAGAAGAAGCTCGGCCGCCCCTCCGTTTGCGCCGTCGATCACCGGAGCGCCGCCGTCGCCGTCGACCCGAGCCGCCGCCGTTTTCTTCTTCGTCGCCGGCCGCCGTCGTGCATCGTCTCGTGTCGGGGTGAGCATCAATGAGTTCGTCTCGTCGCCCTCTACGCGTCGATGTCCTCCGTTTCCGCCGCCGAGGTCCCTAGCGCCGGCGAGCTCTCCTTCCCGAGCCGGCCGTCGTTGCCGACGTCATGCTGACGTCAACCCTAGGGCTGACGTCATCACCTCCAGGGCTGACGTCATCGTTCCCTTTTCTTTTCCTTTTTCCTTTTTTCTAATAGTTTATATCTTTGGAAAATCATATCTAAATAACTGTAGATCCGTTTTAGGTGGTTCAAGTTTCTAAATTTTTCTAAAATAAAGATCTACATATTAAAATTGTCCATAAATTGAATTAAATTTGTTTAATTCTTTTTAAATGGGCTTTAATTAGGTTTGATCTTGTAAAATTCATAATAAATTCATTTGAAGTCAGAATGAGGCCGTTCAAGTCTCATAATTCATCTAAAATTATGATCTACATGTTTGTTTACTTTTTATGTACTGTTTATTTGGTTTTTATTAGACTTTTCTTCGTTTTGCGTGTTAGCTTGTCGTTTCCGTCGTTGTGAAGGTTCGTGAGTACGTTGGAAGTGATCGAGAAGATTAATTGAAGACTGATTATTGCAAGGCAAGTCACACAGATCCTAAACACAATCCTTCGAGCATGTTGATCCTATATTTAAATTCTCTATTTATTTCAACTGTGCATTTATTTTCGAATGTCACCGGGTGGTGTGAACCTATTCCTTTGTTATGGCCAATTTGCATTGAATGCCCTATTCCTTGATACCTTGGGTAATAAATTGATTAGCTTGAACCTTATGTATTGGTTTGGTTCAGCTAAATGTTATATATATAATTGCTTAGCAATGCTTAGAAACATTAGCTCACTAATGGGATGAATCATATATACTACATTATTATTATGGTTATATTTAATGGTAGCTCACGATGGTTAATCGTGTGATGTTAATTAATTGATAATTAAAACCTGGTAAAGGTGGGTTGTGAGCATATGGTTTTGATGGTTGTGCTCATGACAATTAAGGACCGGTTCGCGAGCTACTGTTGTGAAACATTTACCGTGCCAACCACAAGCCAGCGTGGGCAACGGCTTTATCTTTTGTATAGCATGATTCATTATAGTGTGCCAGACTGTGAAGTGGCGAGAAGTCCATGGGGGTCGCTGGGGAGTCCATGCCTCTGGTTGTAGAGGGGGTGATTATGATCCAGGAATGGTGCATTGTGGTGAGTTGTGTTATGCAGGGGATAATGTCACAGCCTCTATTCGGGTACTTTCCAGTATCGCGACGCATGGTTGACATGATGTTGAGGTTGTGTCTTGTGGGTACAGTGGTACACCTCTGGCCAGAGTTTAAACTATTCGAATAGCCGTGCCCGCGGTTATGGGCGAGTTGAGCAATGTTTTTCGTGATTAGTCTCACACCTTTCACAATAATTATTGATGATTATACTTGGTAATAATTTGCTTAGCTCCTGGTTTGGAGTTAGATCTGTTCAGCCGGGTATGGTTGTTCAGAATGGTTGGGCCTGTGCAGCATGGGTGTGCTGTTCAGTGTTGATTAAAATTTCTGATCAATTACTCCACTGTTTTACTTCTCTTAAATGTTTTGCTAAATGCTGCTTTTGCAAATGAGACTATATTATGCCATCCTTTGGAATCCTTGTGCACTTGCATATTTGCTGTGTGGCTTGTTGAGTATGTCATATGCTCATTCTTGCAATAATCAATCAAACCTCAGTTGAAGAAAAGGATCCAGAAGGAGAAGACGATTGGCTTATACCCTAGTTGAGCTGCTGTGGGAGTGGAGCCGGAGCTTCGCTAGATTTTTTTATTTTCCGCTGCAGTTTTCTTCTTGGTGAGGACTAAGTGCCTCTTAAGAAAGTATTTATCGGTTTAGTTATTATGATGGATTTGTATATTAAATTGTCAGTTTGTGTACCTCGGTTGATTCCTGGACGAGGATTTTATGCACAAATAAGTTCGGAAATTACTAGTGAATTTCTGGGCGTGACAAGTTGGTATCAGAGCCATCTCGACTGTAGGATAAGCCAAATGGTCAAACCTTAAGGACTAATTTTCCGAAAACATGATTTGTGAAAATTTCTCCTTTCTTCCTTATCTAGAATTCTTTGCAAATTGTTTCATTGTCTACTCTCTTCCCTCTTTCAACTTGAGTAGTTGTTAAACTTGATGGAGAAACTCGAAGACGTCGATGTTGTCAACTTCTGCAAGTCAAGTGGATCGAGGAATAAGAAGATGATAGTCGAATCAAAGTGTTCAGCTGTCAAGATAGGGTGAAGTTTGGAACCTATCTTAGCCGCCAAAGTAATTTTGAAGAATAGTTAGTAGGATAGAACGTTTGTTGTTTGCTTGTGTGTAGGTATGGTTGCATTCCCATCATTGGAGTAGTTCATTGATGAGTGTGCAACTGTACTAGGTTGTTTGCTTAATCAACTTGAACAATATAATGGTCTACACACATCAGATCAGTGTTAACCTGGTTAAGGTCTTATCTTTAGTGTAACCCCTCTCCTCCTATCTTCTCTAATCTGCAACAGATGGTGAACACTCGCGCCAGTGGAAGTGGAAACAATAACAATGAAGAGAACCCAACCCTTGCTCAAGTGCTGGCTCAACAGACCCAATTGATCAACATGTTAGTGCAACAGATGCAGAACCAGCAAGGGAACAACAATGTCAATCCTCCGCCGCCACAGAACAAGTTAGCTGATTTTCTTCGTGTGAAGCCCCCTACCTTTTCTAGCACTACCAATCCAGTAGAAGCAGGTGATTGGCTGCACGCTGTTGAGAAGAAGTTGGAATTGCTCCAGTGCACGGATCAGGAGAAAGTTGTTTTCGCTTCACATCAGTTGCAAGGACCTGCCTCAGAATGGTGGGATCATTTCCGGATGAACAGAGCAGAAGGACAACCAATCACTTGGGCGGAGTTCACTGAAGCCTTCAAGAAGACACACATACCTGCAGGTGTTGTAGCTATGAAGAAGCGTGAGTTCCGGGCACTTAAGCAAAAGGATCGTACCGTGACGGAATATCTTCATGAGTTCAATCGTCTAGCTCGCTATGCTCCAGAAGATGTGCGTACTGACGAGGAAAGGCAGGAGAAGTTTTTGGAAGGCTTAAAGGATGAGCTGTCAGTTATGTTGATCTCTCATGACTATGAGGATTTTCAGGAGATGGTTGACAAAGCAATTCGACTGGAAGACAAGAAAAACAGGATGGACAATCGTAAGAGAGGAAGGATAGTTTTCCAGGAGGCACAGGGTAGTAGCCAGAGGCAGCATATCACGCCACTCCAAATTGGTGAACCTTCTTCCGCTGGTCAAGGACAGTCGCAACAGTTGAACATCGCTGGTGAGATCAACTTAGAGACTAATGCAAGCAATGAAGACAAGGATGAGCAAGCTAAGGATGAGCAAGCTACTCAATCAGTGTCATTTCAGCAGGATCAGTCTCAAGAAGATAACAGTAATGGAAGGGAGCAGCGGGTGTGTTTCAATTGTTATGAGCCAGGCCACTTTGCAAGAGAGTGTCCGAAGCCGAAGCGTCAACAGCCACAAGGCCAAGTCAACAACATTGTCCTCACAGGAGCAAATGCGGTGCCGGTTGTGTCTTCAAGTGTTACAGCTCAGCCACCAGTTTCAAAGCAGCAGTAGTTTTCTTTAAAGCCTTAGAATAATTATCGGAGTTATGGAATAAAGATAGACTGCAGTTTACCTATGCCTTTTTCTTTCTAGCCGTTCCGAATCTCGGGACGAGATTCTTTGTAAGGGGGGTAGATTTGTCACACCCTGATTTTTGTTTCAGGATTTATAAATTATTTAATAAATTATTAATAGAATTTATATTAAATGTTCTTTAATTTACAAGTGAAGTAAAATGTGGGAAATAAAATTTTCTAAATTTAAAGCATGGATGGATTTAATTTTTATTAAATTCTCCATGGTTAATTATACTCTCTGGAATTTTCTCGGATTTTTCGGAGCTCAATTATTAATTTTAATCATACAAAGAAAAGTTCAGCAATTATTTAAATATTAACATAATCATATAATGATCTAATTATAATTGTTAAGTGCTTTTCTTGTTTAAAAATCATTAAATTATAAATTGTTGTTTAAAAAGAATTAATGGAAATGATTTTAAAAGTTTAAAAGAGAAGATCTTTCTTTTAATTTGCTAAATCTCAACATAAAAGTGAGCTAGATAAAATTTTATTAAATACTTTGCTTGTTCCTCTATTTTCTAGATTTTTCTGGGAATTATTTGAGCAAGGGAAGTATTTTTAATAAATGAAACATCATTTCACGAATTATTTTAATTGAAAAAGTTTTTAAAATCTCCTCCTAGGCCGTTGGGCCGATTCCGGCCCAACTTCTCTCTCCTTCTCTCTCTTCCCCGCGCTCGGCCCAGGTCGGCCCAAGCCGCCGCGCCCGCGCCGCGCCCTCTCTCCCAGCCGCTGACATGTGGGGCCCACATGTCAGGTTCATCTCCTTCCTCCGGACGCCGCCGCCGCCCGAGCCCGAAACCCTAGCCGCCCTTTCTCCTCTCAAATCCGGCCAAATCCGAGCCCGTTTCTTCAAATTGGGTTAGGGGTTTTGTTCCTCTCGGTCTCCTCTTTCTTTCCCCTCAAGAAACAAAGGAATTCGTTGCGATTTGGATTCGAATCGAACTCGTTTTGTTTTATCTCTAAGAAACCGAGTTTGATTCTTTCCCGAATCGATTCCTTCCGTTTGGAGCTCGGTCTCTTCAATCCAAGGCCCTATAAAGCTTCCCCTCGTCGTCCTCTCTCGTTTGCCTCTTTTCCCGACCTCTCCCGTGCCTCCTAGCGCCGCCGCGACGCTCGCCAAGTCCACCGCCGCCGCCGGCCATCTTCGGCCGTGTCGCGCCGCCGTCTCCGTCGTCGCCGCCGGTCGCCGCCACCTCCTTTAGGTTTGCCG
This sequence comes from Oryza nivara, assembly GCA_000576065.2. NCBI lineage: Eukaryota > Viridiplantae > Streptophyta > Magnoliopsida > Poales > Poaceae > Oryza > Oryza nivara. The sequence goes on from CM002502.2 coordinate 9,885,981, forward strand.
TGAGGAGAAGAAGCTCGGCCGCCCCTCCGTTTGCGCCGTCGATCACCGGAGCGCCGCCGTCGCCGTCGACCCGAGCCGCCGCCGTTTTCTTCTTCGTCGCCGGCCGCCGTCGTGCATCGTCTCGTGTCGGGGTGAGCATCAATGAGTTCGTCTCGTCGCCCTCTACGCGTCGATGTCCTCCGTTTCCGCCGCCGAGGTCCCTAGCGCCGGCGAGCTCTCCTTCCCGAGCCGGCCGTCGTTGCCGACGTCATGCTGACGTCAACCCTAGGGCTGACGTCATCACCTCCAGGGCTGACGTCATCGTTCCCTTTTCTTTTCCTTTTTCCTTTTTTCTAATAGTTTATATCTTTGGAAAATCATATCTAAATAACTGTAGATCCGTTTTAGGTGGTTCAAGTTTCTAAATTTTTCTAAAATAAAGATCTACATATTAAAATTGTCCATAAATTGAATTAAATTTGTTTAATTCTTTTTAAATGGGCTTTAATTAGGTTTGATCTTGTAAAATTCATAATAAATTCATTTGAAGTCAGAATGAGGCCGTTCAAGTCTCATAATTCATCTAAAATTATGATCTACATGTTTGTTTACTTTTTATGTACTGTTTATTTGGTTTTTATTAGACTTTTCTTCGTTTTGCGTGTTAGCTTGTCGTTTCCGTCGTTGTGAAGGTTCGTGAGTACGTTGGAAGTGATCGAGAAGATTAATTGAAGACTGATTATTGCAAGGCAAGTCACACAGATCCTAAACACAATCCTTCGAGCATGTTGATCCTATATTTAAATTCTCTATTTATTTCAACTGTGCATTTATTTTCGAATGTCACCGGGTGGTGTGAACCTATTCCTTTGTTATGGCCAATTTGCATTGAATGCCCTATTCCTTGATACCTTGGGTAATAAATTGATTAGCTTGAACCTTATGTATTGGTTTGGTTCAGCTAAATGTTATATATATAATTGCTTAGCAATGCTTAGAAACATTAGCTCACTAATGGGATGAATCATATATACTACATTATTATTATGGTTATATTTAATGGTAGCTCACGATGGTTAATCGTGTGATGTTAATTAATTGATAATTAAAACCTGGTAAAGGTGGGTTGTGAGCATATGGTTTTGATGGTTGTGCTCATGACAATTAAGGACCGGTTCGCGAGCTACTGTTGTGAAACATTTACCGTGCCAACCACAAGCCAGCGTGGGCAACGGCTTTATCTTTTGTATAGCATGATTCATTATAGTGTGCCAGACTGTGAAGTGGCGAGAAGTCCATGGGGGTCGCTGGGGAGTCCATGCCTCTGGTTGTAGAGGGGGTGATTATGATCCAGGAATGGTGCATTGTGGTGAGTTGTGTTATGCAGGGGATAATGTCACAGCCTCTATTCGGGTACTTTCCAGTATCGCGACGCATGGTTGACATGATGTTGAGGTTGTGTCTTGTGGGTACAGTGGTACACCTCTGGCCAGAGTTTAAACTATTCGAATAGCCGTGCCCGCGGTTATGGGCGAGTTGAGCAATGTTTTTCGTGATTAGTCTCACACCTTTCACAATAATTATTGATAATTATACTTGGTAATAATTTGCTTAGCTCCTGGTTTGGAGTTAGATCTGTTCAGCCGGGTATGGTTGTTCAGAATGGTTGGGCCTGTGCAGCATGGGTGTGCTGTTCAGTGTTGATTAAAATTTCTGATCAATTACTCCACTGTTTTACTTCTCTTAAATGTTTTGCTAAATGCTGCTTTTGCAAATGAGACTATATTATGCCATCCTTTGGAATCCTTGTGCACTTGCATATTTGCTGTGTGGCTTGTTGAGTATGTCATATGCTCATTCTTGCAATAATCAATCAAACCTCAGTTGAAGAAAAGGATCCAGAAGGAGAAGACGATTGGCTTATACCCTAGTTGAGCTGCTGTGGGAGTGGAGCCGGAGCTTCGCTAGATTTTTTTATTTTCCGCTGCAGTTTTCTTCTTGGTGAGGACTAAGTGCCTCTTAAGAAAGTATTTATCGGTTTAGTTATTATGATGGATTTGTATATTAAATTGTCAGTTTGTGTACCTCGGTTGATTCCTGGACGAGGATTTTATGCACAAATAAGTTCGGAAATTACTAGTGAATTTCTGGGCGTGACAGGGCGGCCGAGGAGGAAGGAAACCGGCCGCGGAGATCTCGGCCGCCATCGATGCGCCGGCGACGAATGCGGGAAGGAAATCGGACGAATCCGAGGGAGAGAGAGAGGGGAAAACGGGGGAAACGGGAGAGGGAATCACGGGGAGTGATTCCCCTCTCTTTAATGCGCGCGGGGACGGCGGGATGCGGCGCAATCCGCGGCGGCGGCGGCGCTAGGGCACGGGCGCGTCGGGAGGAAGGCGATGACAGGTGGGCCCCACCCATCAGCGAGAGTGGCGGGCGGGCCCGCCTGTCAGCGGCGCGCGCGCGCGGGGAGGCCGATGGGCCGCGGGGAGGAGAGAGAGAGGGAGGGAGAAGTGGGCCGAGCCGGCCCAAGAAGAGAAGGGGGGAAAAAGAACTTCTTTTAGGATTTTCTTTTTATAAAACCTTTTTAACTTTGTTTATTTCTTTTCAATTATTATTTGTGCTCTGAAAATTCCACTAAAATTTATTTACACATTTTAGGCTTTTAGGAAATATACAAAAATCCTCCAAGCCTCATTTGACTTTTATCTTTGCACATTTTAATTGTTGGAGGCTTTCACATGAATTTTAATTATTCTCGGCACAATTTCGAGGATGAATTTTAGAGCCGTTTTGGGACGCGACAGGCAACGTGCATGATGTGTTCCATGTGTCGCAACTCAAGAAATGCCTTCGAGTGCCATCTGAGCAGGTCGACTCAGAGCAAATTGAAGTTCGCGAAGATTTGACCTACGTGGAGAGGCCAGTGAAAATCCTGGGCACCATGGAGCGCAGGACCAGGAACCGGGTAATCCGTTTTTGCAAGGTCCAGTGGAGCAACCACGCCGAAGAAGAAGCTACTTGGGAGCGTGAAGACGAGCTGAAGGCAGCCCATCCCGATCTCTTCGCCAGTTCTTCCGAATCTCGGGGTCGAGATTCCGTTTAAGGGGGGTAGGTTTGTCGCGTCCCAAAACGACTCTAAAATACATCCTCAAAATTGTGCCGAGAATAATTAAAATTCATGTGAAAGCCTCCAACAATTAAAATGTGCAAATTTAAAAGTCAAATAAGGCTTGGAGGATTTTTATATATTTCCTAAAAGCCTAAAATGCGTAAATAAATTTTAATGGAATTTTCAGAGCACAAATAATAATTGAGAAGAAATAAACAAAGTTAAAAAGGTTTTATAAAAAGAAAAACCCTAAAAGAAGTTCTTTTCCCCCCCCCTTCCCTTCTTGGGCCGGCTCGTCCCAACCCCCTCCCTCTCTCTTCTCTCCCCGCGGCCCATCGGCCCCCTCCCCGCGCGCGCGCCGCTGACAGGCGGGCCCGCCCGCCACCCTCGCTGACGGGTGGGACCCACCTGTCATCGCCTACCTCGCGCCGCGCCCACCGCCCGCCCGTGCCCTGGCGCCGCCGCCGCCGCCGAATCCGCCGCATCCCGCCGTCCCCGCGCGCCATAAAGAGGGGGAAATCACTCCCCGTGATTCCCTCCCTCTTTCCCCCCTCTTTCCTGTCACGTCCTGATAAATTCATTCCAAAATAAAAATCATTCGCTAAAAGGAATAATAGAATTAATTAAAATTCGAAAAGAAATTGGCAAACACTAAAATACGCACAAGAAAAATTCGAATGTGGCCCGGAGAATTTTTGTTAAATTCCCCTTGGTCTAAAAAGAGCCCTCAAATTTTACTTGGATTTTCAGAGCACAAATAATAATTATTAAGAAATAAACAAAGTTAAAAAGGTTTTATAAAAGAAAAACCCTAAAAGAAGTCCTTTTCCCCCCCTTCCCTTCTTGGGCCGGCTCGGCCCACTTCTCTCCCTTTCTTTCCTCTCTCCCCCGCGGCCCATCGGCACCTCCCCCGCGCGCGCGCCGCTGACAGGCGGGCCCGCCCGCCACCCTCGCTGACGGGTGGGGCCCACCTGTCATCGCCTTCCTCCCGCCGCTCCCGCCGCTCGCCCGTGCCCTAGCGCCGCCGCCGCCGCGAATCTCGCCGCCTCCCGCCGTCCCCGCGCGCCATAAAGAGGGGGAAAATATTCCCCGCGATTCCCTCTCCCGTTTCCCCCGTTTTTCCCTCTCTCTCTCCCTCGGTTTCGTCCGGATTCACTCCCGCAAACCTCGCCGGCGCCATCAATGGCGGCCGAGATCTCCGCGGCCGATTCCTCTCTCTCCGGCCGCTCTCTCCCCCTCCCGGTGCTATTTAATCCACCCCCGTGCCTCTCTCCTCCGTTTCCGCCGCTCGCCGCTCGCTCTCTCCGTCGGATTCGTGCTCGCGCCGTCCTCCTCTCTCTCCGCCGTCACCGCCGAGCTCCGGTTCGCCGCCGTCGTCGCTCCGGACTTCCTCCCGTCTCGGCGTCACCTCCTTCGGCTTCGCCGCGTCGTCATCGACCTCGTCCGCGCCTCCGTTTCGCCCACCGACCGTCGGAGCGCCGTCGTCCTCGTCTTCCCGAACCGCACCGCCGCTTTCCTCCGCTTTGGCCGCCGTTCCCGTCGTCGCCGTCGACCCGGGGTGAGCCGAAGACCGCTCTTTCGCTTCCCTCTCCTCTTCGCTCTCTCGGCCGTCGCTCCGTCGCGCCGTTGGTCGCCGGCGGTGACCATCGGGGCGCGGGCGCGCCGCTTCCCTTCGGGCCGTCGGCCGTGCCGGCGAGGCCGCCTTCGGGCGCGCCCTCGCGGCTGCCAAGTGGGCCCGGCCGTCAGCCGCCCGCGCCCGCGGGTGCGGCTGACGCGTGGGACCCACGGCGCCGGCCGCCGCCAGCCGCGTGCTCCCGGTCCACCGTGGACCGAGAGGCTGACGCGTGGGCCCCACTCCCGTGGACCCGGTCCGCGCGCCCTCTCCCTCGGCTGACGCAATAAATGGGTTTTTAATTAAAATTTAAATGAAGAAACTCGCAAATATCCATTTAAAGAGCATATAAACTTCAAATGGCCATATCTTGGCCATTTGAACTCGGAATTGGACCGTTCAAGTCTCTAATTTTTCCTTAAGAAGTCAAGAACCCATTTTTGTGCTTTGTTTCTGCTGTTATGTGGAGTTTATTAGAGTAAAAGCCTTTTCTTTTCCGTCGGTCGTGTAGACGCTGCAGCTTCGGAAGATCCGCTCTTCGTGGAAGTTGAAGCCGGCATTTGGGAAAGCGAGCAAGGCAAGTCACATCATCCTTGAGCATATTGAATCCCAGTTTACAAAATTATTTTAATTTAAATTAATGCATTATCGCTTTATTTAAATTCCCGCGTTATCACTGTTTTATTTAGCCATGCCTATTTACCTTTGTTATGACCTTATTATTATTGTTATTGTTATTATTACCTTGTTCACCCTAGATTAAACAAAACCTCAACTAGTGGACACTCTACTCATGACACCACTAGTTTAAATTTAGGTAGATGCTTCGCCGATTAATTAGGCAATATTAGGTGGTTTTATAACTTTAGACTTTGGGAATTCTCATATCATTTGGACACTATGGAATTGTTGATTTATGGTGGAATTGGACATACACCTCTCTTCCTCTTTCAAAACCCCTAAAACCTGTTTTCGGTGGGGTTTGGGTGCATGCCAGTTGTGGGAAGTAGCACCCCGGCCACTATAAGGATTAAGCTCGGGCCTCTGTTGCAAAGCACTACCGTACTTCCACATGTCTAGTGGGTAAGGCTTAGTTTGTGGCTCAGTCTAGTCATAAACAAAAGTACACGGATTGGAGATGGATGAAGTCGGGGGTCGATGGACATTCTCCAGGACAAATGAAGGCTACACGAGCTGCGGCCCGGTAGTCGAGATGTCGTGGCAGAGGGTTGGTGCCCTGCTGCTTGAGGCTCAGTCCTGCCTGCCTGTCCCGGGGGTTCCGGCCGTAGGCGGGATTGGGTCGGTACTCTTGTCTATGGCTAGGATGGGTTGGAAACTATGTCACGTCTTCCGTCTGTATGCCGTGGTGGTATGTGGCACGTGGTTACACGTGAGGAAGATGTGTCTTGTGGGTAAAGATGTACACCTCTGATCAGAGTATAATCTATTCGAATAGCCGCGCCCTCGGTTATGGGCAAGCCGAGCAATGTACCCAAGTCAGTGTTTTAATTCTTAAAATTTGCTCAACAACTAAAATGTGGAATGGTTGGCCTGGGTTGGCTTGGGACGAGCTGGGACCCAGGGTCGGGTTGCCAGTTCGGTCTGAATCATCGTAGGCCTTGGGTTAAGGCAGGTTCGTGTGGGTTCACGGCCTTATTTAATAATACTGTGTAGCTCTAGGATCGTCTTTATAAAATGGCTTTGGGCAACTAAGTGACTTTTAAATGCTGTTTACTGCAAAACTTAACCCCTATATTATTATCCCCTTGTACTCCTTTGCATTAATTGTGCATCTCCGGTGTGGCTTGCTGAGTACTGTGGTTGTACTCATTCTTGCTCAATCTCTCCCCTCTTCAGTAAGAGAAGCTTTGGAGAAGATGTCTTAGGTGGAGTCCTGGCTTATACCCCAGTTGAGCGCCTGTGAAGATGGAGCCGTAGGCCCGCTAGTCCGCTGCTGTTTATTTTTGATTGTCAGGCCTTAAGTGCCTTTGTAATAATGTAAATATTATCGATATAATAAAGATGTGTCTTTTATATCATGTTTGTGTGGTGTACCCCGGCTTTTCCTGTGACGGGGATTAATACACTGGCGTTCGGGAAAAGGCAATTTTCCCGGTCGCGACATTTCCCCTCTCTCTCTCCCTCGACTGTAGGATAAGCCAAGTGGATAAAACCTAAGGACATATTTTATAAATAAAACTATTTGCGAAAGTTCGTCTTTTTCTCCTTCCCCTAATGCTATTTGCAAAAGGTTTACTCTTTTCTTCCTTCTTCAAATTTCAACTAGTACTAGATGGTCAGGTCCGTGAAGAAGAAGACATCGTCAGTTATTTGCCGAAGCTCCGGAAGACTGTTGGATCCGCTAGCGAAGCAAAGGAAGCAGTGAAGCCAGCTGTGAAGGAGTGAAGATCTTGGAGAACCCGTCGCAGAACCTAAGCCACCCTCTAGTGTTTCGTTTGTCGTGTGTTTCCTTGCTTGTGTGTGTAGCGCGTGGTTTGCATCGGTGGGTGGTGATGTAACCATGCTAGGTTGTTTGCTTAATCAACTTGCAGAATAAGTGAAACAAACAACACATCAACAAGAAGAGTTAGTTCCTTTAAGGTCCTATCTCTAGTTCTGGTCTATTCTTTCCTGGCTTGTTTCCTCTCTCACCTCAATCCCTGTAACAGATGTTTAACAGAGAAAAAGGAAAGAATGTCAGAGGGTATGCCTCCAGTAACTCAAGTTTTCAACTCAATCCACCACTGGCCTCAAGAGAGTTAACCAGGGCACACCCTTGGTCCATTCCAAGCATGCTGCTTAGTTCACAACTACCATTAGTTGGAAGACAAGACCAAAATCAGTATGTGTTTGATCGAGCATTTGCCACCCAGGTCAATGAGCTTCCAATGTCAGAAGAGGATGTCCCCTTTTGTCACGATTGTAGAGAGCAAGGACACTATGCCCTGAATTGTCCATGGGTATATGTCAAAGAAGCCCCTTCCCTTGGGTTAGCAGGGCAGACATCGCTAAACCAGCCTCCTCACACCAAGTCAAGCTTGCAGCCTAGTGTGCAAAGTAGAGAGCTCAACGGAGAGAATCCATTGAATCCCGGGAAATGCTTTCCTCCTAGCCTCTCGTACCACGTGGGGTCACATACTAAGCAAGCCAAAGGCAAGAAGAGTAAGAATCAGAAGAGAAAAGCGCCGATGCGAACTGAAGAAGAAGTACGTAAGATGACTATTACCAGCACCGAATGGCCTCCAGCAGGGATAACTATTCCTAGATGTCAAAGAGGAAATACCTTCCGAGGTGCACGACAGTTGACCCAGCACCTTCTAAGCCATGGTGGCAGAGTATCTGATAGTGAAGGGTCAGATCAAGTCTCCTCGGATGATGAAGATGAGTCTCCCCGACATCTCGGTGAGGAAGAGATGGAATCAAAAGCATGTACCCGTTGTGGAGAAATTGGACACGTTGCTAGCATGTGTCTCACACTCTACGCTTATTGTGAAGAAGACCATCCACCAGGGGAGTGTCCCACCCGCAAGGTCACATGTTTTCTGTGCGAAGGTACAAACCATGTGCCCAAGGATTGCCAACTCAGTGTGTTGTTGACCAAGACCGCAGAAATCCAACGAACAACCCTACGATTGTCTCATCAGCTAGTCAGCTCCAACAGCAACATCGACGATATCATCCACAGCACCAACGCTCCTCCTGCTGCACCTGACTCTGCAATGAATCATAGCAATGATATCTTTAGCACCAACCATTCTCTGCACCGACGGCCTCAGCAAAGAATTGTCGTCGATGGAAGAAGTTGTGTCTCTCCCAGACCTACTCCAGGCCAAGCAAAGGGCAATCAACCTCAGGAGGGCGATACCAAGCAGAAAACCGTCATCCGCTTCAAACGGCAATCAGGAGGAAGCTTCTCCTGTGAATGATAGCAATACGCAGTCCTACCGCATCATCACAGAACCAATCAAGGATGCAGTCACTAGGACAATGCCAGCTATATCTCTCCTGAATCAAAATGAGCAGCCCTGTTTGTGGTTTTCAGTTCGCTACTTATCATTGTGTAATAGAAAGTTTGCAGCAATCATGTAATAAATAAATATATTCATGACTATAAACAGTGAGCTTGCTATGTTTATGGATGATTCCTGTTGAGGATACAATGTACCGATGTTAAGCACCTTCCCTTTTTGTTTAAGGCAGGGCCTGGTATTCATGTAGTAAGGGAGACATGTGTAATAAAAGCAAGTTCTAGGAGGGTTATTTTGGAAGATGCTGATATGGAATTATGTGTATAATTGTTTACTGTCAAAGGAGACCTAGGGTCTCATTTCAGAGGAACTATGTTCTAACCTCGAGTTAATAACCAACCTGATGATAGAAAAGAAAATGCCGAGTCCGGGAAGATATCTGTTGCTTCAATTGTCAAGGAATGGGTCATTTAGCCGACAAGTGCCCCAGACCGAGAAACATAGCTGCCAGCACGTCAGTCCACGCAACTCCTTGCAATCAGAAGCTTGCTCCTCAGCAAATTGTCATCCATGCATCCCGAAGCAGTCCTATAGCCCGCGTTGCAACAGCTCCAACTCCAGCGAGTGCATTACCACAAGGTGTCAATGCTCAATTTCAGCCCCAGCCATCAGTTGACCAGACAGAGGCCAGTATCGGCATTGTACCTTTGGACGTTCCAGCACAGCAGCCAAGAAATCAAGTACAAGATGAAGAACCCGAGCGTAAGAAAGTTATTGTCTGTTACAACTGTAGTACCTGTTAAGGAAGCAGACATGCCAATCGCCCAGTGGTCACTGGAGCAAATGCAGTACCTGTTAAGCCTAGCGCTAGTCAGAAGCAACCATAAAACTCTTATATCAGTGTTCAAATACTTTTGTTTTATAGTTGTTCCCCGTCAATCATGTAATAACAGAGAAACATGAGATAATGAATGAGTTTGATAAGCTTATGAAGGATCCATGTTAAGAGTGCAAGTGCTGTGAGTTGTGCACATTTTGTTGTTGATTAGGGAGACCTAGGGTCTCATTTCCGTAAACCCATAATCTGTTAGGAATCAAATAGCCTAGCGATTGATGGCGAAGAAAATCAAGTGATCAACCAAAGAGGCATTTGTTTGGACTAAGAGTTTCAGATGTGTCTCTTCGGATCAAAGGCAACAATCGTCAGTCTAGCTTTTGACGAACTACTTCAAGGTTTCTCTGAAAGACAGCACGCCCAAGCACCTCATTGCCCCAGAAACATCCTCAACACCCGGAGCGAAGAGTACCTGGTTGAGAAAGGTCGAAAGGTGATTGATAAAAGATAACGAGAACCATGATTTGTGTCACTCGAGGAAGACTCCCGATAGCAAACAACCCTACAATAGTTGCCCTGTCATTAAAGTAGGTGAATTCACGAGTAAGAGAGATGACCACAGGTAGAAGTACTTCTATGGGGGACAAGGATGGAAACTTTTGTGACATGACCAAGAAGTCAAGAAGTAAAACCTGAACAGTGGAATCTAAAGCTCGGTTCAACCTTGGGCTTTGTATCAGATGCTACTAGAATAAAAGCACTTGCACTAGTATCGCTCAACGCACTTCCCTAGCAATCGATCCATCGAGAAAGAACCCATCCATGCGGAAGGTGCAAAGTAATAGGTTGAATGCTAAATGATGACAACATGAAGAGAATAGTGGGAAGCGAACCAAATGTAAAGAAAGTGAATCCGAGTTGCTTGTTCGTGGGAGCTATTCCCAGTTATGAACCAAGTGATATGTTCGAAGATAGTCTACAGAGGTCAGAGTAAAATCACATGTAACAGCGAAGCTTCAGATTTGGCAGGGTAACGATCAAACAATAACAAGTCCAGCAGTAAAGTCATCTGGAAAGGCGTCAAAGCATGTCAAGTGGGATAAGTTGGCTCTGTTGAGAAACATAACTGAAAGGCGAAAATTATCGACCCTTGCATCGAATAGCAGAAGTACCTAGCACCGGAGACCAGGAAAGCTAATATGAGACAGTTAATGGCAAGTCGTCAATCATGGTATCCTTAGTAAGCGGGATATCATAGTCTAAAGCCTATGGTGGTAAGCTGGAAGGAAACGCCAAGCATGGTATTCTCATGATGACAAGCATGGTATCCTAGTAATGACAAGCAGGGTACGACACATGACATGAAGTGGGTAACTTGTATGAGGTTGACTCCAAAGATATGAACTATGCAAAGCTCTGGAACTGAAGCCCCATCTTCAAGTGCCGCAACCCAGTCGAAGTCAGCTAAAGGTTCAACCAGGGACAAGTCAGGTGAAGAGAAGATTCCATCTGCAACAGGAGATCGAGCCAAGCAGTCCAGAGTGGAGAAGTTGTGCTAGGCAAGTTTGTTATAGAAGACGGAGCGGAAGAAGTCAGACAAGAAGAGAAGACCGCCCAACCTATCTTCTTGCTAGCCTCCTCGAATCTCGGGGACGAGATTCTTGTAAGGGGGGTGGATTTGTCACGTCCTGATAAATTCATTCCAAAATAAAAATCATTCGCTAAAAGGAATAATAGAATTAATTAAAATTCGAAAAGAAATTGGCAAACACTAAAATACGCACAAGAAAAATTCGAATGTGGCCCGGAGAATTTTTGTTAAATTCCCCTTGGTCTAAAAAGAGCCCTCAAATTTTACTTGGATTTTCAGAGCACAAATAATAATTATTAAGAAATAAACAAAGTTAAAAAGGTTTTATAAAAGAAAAACCCTAAAAGAAGTCCTTTTCCCCCCCTTCCCTTCTTGGGCCGGCTCGGCCCACTTCTCTCCCTTTCTCTCCTCTCTCCCCCGCGGCCCATCGGCACCTCCCCCGCGCGCGCGCCGCTGACAGGCGGGCCCGCCCGCCACCCTCGCTGACGGGTGGGGCCCACCTGTCATCGCCTTCCTCCCGCCGCTCCCGCCGCTCGCCCGTGCCCTAGCGCCGCCGCCGCCGCGAATCTCGCCGCCTCCCGCCGTCCCCGCGCGCCATAAAGAGGGGGAAAATATTCCCCGCGATTCCCTCTCCCGTTTCCCCCGTTTTTCCCTCTCTCTCTCCCTCGGATTCGTCCGGATTCACTCCCGCAAACCTCGCCGGCGCCATCAATGGCGGCCGAGATCTCCGCGGCCGATTCCTCTCTCTCCGGCCGCTCTCTCCCCCTCCCGGTGCTATTTAATCCACCCCCGTGCCTCTCTCCTCCGTTTCCGCCGCTCGCCGCTCGCTCTCTCCGTCGGATTCGTGCTCGCGCCGTCCTCCTCTCTCTCCGCCGTCACCGCCGAGCTCCGGTTCGCCGCCGTCGTCGCTCCGGACTTCCTCCCGTCTCGGCGTCACCTCCTTCGGCTTCGCCGCGTCGTCATCGACCTCGTCCGCGCCTCCGTTTCGCCCGCCGACCGTCGGAGCGCCGTCGTCCTCGTCGTCCCGAACCGCACCGCCGCTTTCCTCCGCTTTGGCCGCCGTTCCCGTCGTCGCCGTCGACCCGGGGTGAGCCGAAGACCGCTCTTTCGCTTCCCTCTCCTCTCCGCTCTCTCGGCCGTCGCTCCGTCGCGCCGTTGGTCGCCGGCGGTGACCATCGGGGCGCGGGCGCGCCGCTTCCCTTCGGGCCGTCGGCCGTGCCGGCGAGGCCGCCTTCGGGCGCGCCCTCGTGGCTGCCAAGTGGGCCCGGCCGTCAGCCGCCCGCGCCCGCGGGTGCGGCTGACGCGTGGGACCCACGGCGCCGGCCGCCGCCAGCCGCGTGCTCCCGGTCCACCGTGGACCGAGAGGCTGACGCGTGGGCCCCACTCCCGTGGACCCGGTCCGCGCGCCCTCTCCCTCGGCTGACGCAATAAATGGGTTTTTAATTAAAATTTAAATGAAGAAACTCGCAAATATCCATTTAAAGAGCATATAAACTTCAAATGGCCATATCTTGGCCATTTGAACTCAGAATTGGACCGTTCAAGTCTCTAATTTTTCCTTAAGAAGTCAAGAACCCATTTTTGTGCTTTGTTTCTGCTGTTATGTGGAGTTTATTAGAGTAAAAGCCTTTTCTTTTCCGTCGGTCGTGTAGACGCTGCAGCTTCGGAAGATCCGCTCTTCGTGGAAGTTGAAGCCGGCATTTGGGAAAGCGAGCAAGGCAAGTCACATCATCCTTGAGCATATTGAATCCCAGTTTACAAAATTATTTTAATTTAAATTAATGCATTATCGCTTTATTTAAATTCCCGCGTTATCACTGTTTTATTTAGCCATGCCTATTTACCTTTGTTATGACCTTATTATTATTGTTATTGTTATTATTACCTTGTTCACCCTAGATTAAACAAAACCTCAACTAGTGGACACTCTACTCATGACACCACTAGTTTAAATTTAGGTAGATGCTTCGCCGATTAATTAGGCAATATTAGGTGGTTTTATAACTTTAGACTTTGGGAATTCTCATATCATTTGGACACTATGGAATTGTTGATTTATGGTGGAATTGGACATACACCTCTCTTCCTCTTTCAAAACCCCTAAAACCTGTTTTCGGTGGGGTTTGGGTGCATGCCAGTTGTGGGAAGTAGCACCCCGGCCACTATAGGGATTAAGCTCGGGCCTCTGTTGCAAAGCACTACCGTACTTCCACATGTCTAGTGGGTAAGGCTTAGTTTGTGGCTCAGTCTAGTCATAAACAAAAGTACACGGATTGGAGATGGATGAAGTCGGGGGTCGATGGACATTCTCCAGGACAAATGAAGGCTACACGAGCTGCGGCCCGGTAGTCGAGATGTCGTGGCAGAGGGTTGGTGCCCTGCTGCTTGGGGCTCAGTCCTGCCTGCCTGTCCCGGGGGTTCCGGCCGTAGGCGGGATTGGGTCGGTACTCTTGTCTATGGCTAGGATGGGTTGGAAACTATGTCACGTCTTCCGTCTGTATACCGTGGTGGTATGTGGCACGTGGTTGCACGTGAGGAAGATGTGTCTTGTGGGTAAAGATGTACACCTCTGATCAGAGTATAATCTATTCGAATAGCCGCGCCCTCGGTTATGGGCAAGCCGAGCAATGTACCCAAGTCAGTGTTTTAATTCTTAAAATTTGCTCAACAACTAAAATGTGGAATGGTTGGCCTGGGTTGGCTTGGGACGAGCTGGGACCCAGGGTCGGGTTGCCAGTTCGGTCTGAATCATCGTAGGCCTTGGGTTAAGGCAGGTTCGTGTGGGTTCACGGCCTTATTTAATAATACTGTGTAGCTCCAGGATCGTCTTTATAAAATGGCTTTGGGCAACTAAGTGACTTTTAAATGCTGTTTACTACAAAACTTAACCCCTATATTATTATCCCCTTGTACTCCTTTGCATTAATTGTGCATCTCCGGTGTGGCTTGCTGAGTACTGTGGTTGTACTCATTCTTGCTCAATCTCTCCCCTCTTCAGTAAGAGAAGCTTTGGAGAAGATGTCTTAGGTGGAGTCCTGGCTTATACCCCAGTTGAGCGCCTGTGAAGATGGAGCCGTAGGCCCGCTAGTCCGCTGCTGTTTATTTTTGATTGTCAGGCCTTAAGTGCCTTTGTAATAATGTAAATATTATCGATATAATAAAGATGTGTCTTTTATATCATGTTTGTGTGGTGTACCCCGGCTTTTCCTGTGACGGGGATTAATACACTGGCGTTCGGGAAAAGGCAATTTTCCCGGTCGCGACATTTCCCCTCTCTCTCTCCCTCGAATTCGTCCGAAATCGCGCCCGCGATCTTCGCCGGCGTCATCGATGGCGGCCGAGATTTCCGCGGCCGATTCCTTCCCCTCCGGCCGCTCTTTCCCTCCCCCGGCGCTATTTAAACGCTCCCCGAGCTCCGCTCCTCCGTTTCCGCCACTCGCCGCACTCTCTCCCCGTCGGAATTGTGCTCGCGCCGTTGTCCTCTCTCTCCACCGTCGCCGCCGAGCTCCGGTTCGCCGCCGTCGTCGCCCCGGACCTCCTCCCGTCTCGGCGTCACCTCCTTCGGCTTCGCCGCGCCTCCGTCAACCTCGTCCACCCCTTCGTTCCGCCCGCCGACCGTCGGAGCGCCGCCATCCTCGTCGATCCGAACTGCGCCGCCGCCTCTCGCCGCTTCGGTCGCCGTTTCCGTCGCCGCCGTCGACCCGGGGTGAGCCGAGGACCGCCGCTTCGCTTCCCTCTTCTCTCCTCTCTCTCGGGCGCCACTCCGCCGCACCGGTGGTCGCCGGCGGTGACCATCGGGGCGCGGGCGCGCCGCCTCCTGTCGGCCGTGCCGGCGAGGCCGCCTTCGGGCGCGCCCCGCGGCTGCCAGGTGGGCCCGGCCGTCAGCCGCCCGCGCCCGCGGGTGCGGCTGACGCGTGGGACCCACGGCGCCGGCCGGCGTCAGCCGCGTGCGCACGGTCCACCGTGGACCGAGGGGCTGACGCGTGGGCCCCACTCCCGTGGACCCGGTCCGCGCGCTCCCTCTCCCGGCTGACGCAATAAATGAGTTTTTAATTAAAATTTAAATGAAGAAATTCGCAAATATCCATTTAAAGAGCATATAAACTTCAAATGGCCATAACTTGGCCATTTGAACTCGGAATTGGACCGTTCAAGTCTCTAATTTTTCCTTAAGAAGTCAAGAACCCAATTTTGTGCTTTGTTTCTGCTGTTATATGGAGTTATTTAGAGTTAAAGCCTTTTCTTTTCCGTTGGTCGTGTAGACGCTGCAGCTTCGGAAGATCCGCTTTTCGTGGAAGTTGAAGCCGACGTTTGGGAAAGCGAGCAAGGCAAGTCACATCATCCTTGAGCATATTGAATCCCAGTTTATAACATTATTTTAATTTTAAATTAATGCATTATCGCTTTATTTAAATTCCCGCGCTATCACTGTTTTATTTAGCCATGCCTATTTACCTTTGTTATGACCTTATTATTGTTATTGTTATTACTATTACATTGATCACCCTAGAACAAACAAAACCTCAACTAGTGGACATTCTACTCATGACACCACTAGTTTAATTTTAGGTAGATGCTTCGCAATTTAATTAGGTAACATTAGGTGGTTTTTCAATTATAGACTTTGGGAAATATTCATATCACCCGGATACTTTGGAATGGTTGGTTATTGCGGAATTGGCTTCACACCGCTCCTTCTATTCAAAATCCCCCAAAATGGTTTTCGGCTGGGCTCGGGGTGCATGGTTTTGATAGTAGCACCTCGGCCATATAAGGACCGGTCTTCGGGCCTCTGTTGCAAAGCACTACCGTACTTCCACATGTCTAGTGGGTGAGGCTTAGTTTGTGGCTCAGTCTGGTTATAAACAAAAGTACACGGATGGAGGTGGATGAAGTCGGGGGTCGATGGACATTCTCCAGGGCAAATGAAGGCTACAAGAGCTGCGGCCCGGTAGTCGAGATGTCATGGCACAGGGCCAGTGTCCTGCTGCTAGGGGCTCAGTCCTGCCTGCCTGTCCAAGGGGTACCGGCCGTAGGCGGGATTGGGTCGGTACTCTTGTCTATGGCTAGGATGGGTTGGAAACTATGTCACGTCTTCCGTCTGTATACCGTGGTGGTATGTGGCACGTGGTTGCACGTGAGGAAGATGTACACCTCTGATCAGAGTATAATCTATTCGAATAGCCGCGCCCTCGGTTATGGGCAAGCCGAGCAATGTACCCAAGTTAGTGTTTTAATTCTTAAAATCCTGCTTAACAACTAAAAGGTGGAATGGTTGGCCTGGGTTGGCTTAGGACGAGCTGGGACCCAGGGTCGGGTTGCCAGTTCGGTCTGAATCATCATAGGCCTTGGGTTAAGGCAGGTTCGTGTGGGTTCACGGCCTTGATTAATAACATTGTATAGTTCTAGAATCGCGTTTACCAAACAACTTTGAGCAACTAATGTCTTTAAATGCTGTTTACTGCAACCCTAACCCTTTATAGTATAATTCCCTTGTACTCCCTTGCATTTATTCTGCATTTGTGGCTGTGTCTTATTGAGTACGGTGGTTGTACTCAGTCTTGCTCAATTTTTCCCAAGCCCAGAAGAGGAGCTCCTTGAAGATGAAGGCTTTGGTGTCTAGCTCGTGCCTGCCGTCAAGCGCCTGTGGTCGTCGCCCTAGTCTTCCGCTGTTTCTCGTTTGTCTCTGTGTGTGCTGGGCCTTCGCTGCCCATGTAATAAGTAAACTATTTACGCTTCCGCTTGTTAAACTCTGAATTGTATCAACTTTTGGTGTACCTTGCCTCCTGGGACAAGGATTAATGCACGCACGTCAGGAACGCCCGTTGGGTTATTTCCGATCGTGATAGGAGCTAATCAAATTATTACCAATTAAAGCACCTTTTATTAAGATGAGAAGTGTGGAACTAATCACGAAAGACATTGTTAGACCCGCCCATAACTGCGGGCACGGCTATTCGAATAGTTTTACTCTGATCAGAGGTGTACCACTGTACCCACAAGACACAGCCCCACATCATGTCACCATGTGCCTCAATACCACCACGGTACCTCGGAAAGGAGCTGTGACAATACCCCTCGCACAACACAATCCATTACAGCGCACCTTTCCTGGATCATAATCACCCCCTTAAAAACAAGGCATGGACTCCCCAGCGACCCCCGTGGGCTTATCTCCGCCACTTCTCTGTCTGGTGCTCCGCAATGAACCATGCTATAGAAAAGGTAAAGCCATTGCCCACGCTGGCTTGTGGTTGGCACGGTTAATGTTTCACAACCGATACTCGTGAACTGGTCCTTAATTGTCATGAGCACGACTCTCAAAACCATGTGCTCACAACCCACCATTACCAAGTTTTAGTTGTCAAATAATTAATTAACCAATCACGATTGACCATCATGAACTATCATTAAGCCATCATTAAAATAATAGTGAGTCATAAGTTATCCCAATAGTGTGCTAATGTTTCTAAGCAGGGCTAAGCAATCATATCTAATATCTAGTTGAACCAATATATATAAAGTTCAACTAGTCAAGTTATAACAACCCAAGGTATCAAGGAGTAAAGTAATCAACAACAAAAGGGCCATAACAAAGAATAGGTTAATTCCACCCAATGACATTCGAAAATAAATACAATAGTTGAATGGAAACAATAGCTTTAAATAGGATCAACATGCTCAAAGGATTGTTTGGGATCTGTGTGACTTGCCTTGCTGGCCTTGGAACTCTTCAAAATCTTCTCCTGCGAAAACTGACTCTCCGGAAACGTCGGAATCTAAACAGAAAAGAGCAAAAACACCAAAACAGCACATAAACAAGCATGAACAGTACATGTGGATGTAGATCTCAATTTTAGAAAAATTTAGAGACTTGAACCAACTAAAACCGAGCTAAGATGAATTAGTTATGAATTTTTAAAGATTAAATCAGATTAAAACAGTTATATGGATTTTAAGTGAATTATGACGCAATAATGAATTATTTTTGAAAAGGAAAACGGGATTTATCGCGTTAGCGGCTAGGGTTTCAGTGGACCGGGCGCACGGGCGGCGGCTCACGAGAACGGACGGCCGAGATCAATCCATCCAAAACGAATGGCCGAGATCCATCGGTCCACGACCGGCTCACGGGAGACGACGACGATGACGTCGGCGATGACGTCTCCACCGGCGGCAGCTCGGGCGGCGCAAGCTCGCCGGCGAACAGCGGCGCTTCGGCACGAACGGAGGGCACCAACGGGTAGAGCGCGACGCGGCGAACTCACCGGTGACCAAAGGAGCGGCGGAAGACCAACGGACGGCGATGGCGACGAAGTTGAAACGGCGGAGAAGATCGGGTCGACGGCGGCGACGGTATTCCGGCGATCTTCGGCGACGGCGAATGGGTGGACGAGGACGGAGACGCGACGGCGACCACGATGACGACCTTCCCGAGCGACGGCAACGGCTGAAACGGCGGCGGCGCACGGCTGGAGCTGCGGCGGCGACGGCAGCTCTAGGTCTCACGGCGCTAGGACGTTTTCGACGACGAGAGGCGAAGGCGAAGGTGGCGACGGGTAGAGAAGAGCTCGGGGATCCTTTTAAAGGGGCTAAGAGGCGGCGGCGAAGGCCCACGGCGGCCGGCGACGAGATGGAAAGCTCGAGCTCGGAGAGAGAAAAGCCGATCCGATTCGAACTCGAATCCAACACTTTCCAAGCCGATTTAGCCGATGTTTCCAAAGGAGAAAAGGTAGAGGAGATCGAGAAGATCATTTCCCCTCTATTGATTCGGCCAGAGAAGGAAAGGATCGATCGAATTTGGAAGGGAACGGCGGCGGCGTGGCGCTAGGGTTTCGGGCGGCGGCGGCGCGACGAAGACGACGACCCTGACAGGTGGGGCCCACCTGTCAGCGGGAGAGAGAGAGGAGAGCGGCGGCTCGGACTGGGCCGGCTGGGCCGAAGAGAGAGAGAGGGGTTTTGGGCCGACTTTCGGCCCAAAGCCAAAAGAGTCTTTTTAAAAACCTTTTTCAATTTAAATTATTCATGAAATGCAATTCTATTTATTAAAAATACTTCCTTAGCTCAAATAAATCCCAAAAAAATCTAGGAATTATAGAATTAAGCAAAGTATTTAATGAAATTTTATCTAGCCCCATTTTATATTGGAATTTATTAATTAAAACTAGATCTTCTCTTCTAGGCTTTTAAAATAAATTCTAATAATTCCATTTAAACAACAATTTATATATTTAGGATTTTCAGGGTGTGACAAACATCCTGCTGGTCATATAATTCCATCGGCTGAAGAATTGGGCAAGAGGAGGTATTGCAAGTGGCATAATTCTGGGTTTCATTCTACCAATGATTGGAAGGTCTACAGGCAGCAGATCCAAGCAGCCATTGAGGGAGGCAAAATCAAATTTGATGATTCTAAGAAGCCGATGAAGGTTGATGGCAATCCTTTTCCTGTCAATATGGTACATACAGCTGGCCGAACAGCCGATGGAGGATGTGCAAGAGGTTTTCAGGTGAATTCGGCTAAAATTATCAACAAGTATCATAAGAAATATGACAAAAAGCAGGAGAGGCATTACGAGGAAGGTGATGACGATTTTGATCCTCATTGGGGCTGCGAGTTCTTTAGATTTTGCTGGAATGAGGGTATGAGGCTGCCATCTATCGAGGACTGTCCTGGGTACGGTAATATTGCAGAAAGCTCAAGCCGATCATATAATAGAGGCAATCGGCTAAGGCAAACAAGACTTCCTGTTCATCAAAGGTTGGGCCCGGTGAACCAAGATTGTAACCAAGAGGGCAATGAAGCAGGAAGACTCAATGGTGTCCTTCTGGTATCTTTACAAAGAATCAGAAGAGAAGGGTTCAAAGATTGAGGAACAGGGAGCGCTTTCAGGAGGTCGAATAGGAAATCAATCACGGGCTAAAGAAAACGAAGCCGAAGCAGGAGTGGCGCGTTAAGAATCAAGCTCCTGTAGCCGATGAGCCTGCAGCCGATGAAGCAAAGAGATTGGCTAAAGGGAAAATGGTTGTAACTGCATTGGTTAATATGGTTTTCACGTTGCCTGCTGAGTTTGGGGTCAAGCAAGCCGATGTCGATGAAGTTGAAGAGGAATCGGCTAAGTTAATTTTATCACCAGAGCAGTCTTTGAAAAGCTGGAGGGAACAGAGAATCGGCATCTTAAACCATTATATATAAATGGTTATGTCAATGGGAAGCCGATGTCCAAGATGATGGTAGATGGTGGGGCTGCAGTAAATTTGATGCCTTATGCTACATTCAGGAAGTTGGGCAGAAACGCTGAAGATCTCATTAATACAAACATGGTGCTCAAGGATTTTGGTGGCAATCCATCAGAAACCAAAGGAGTTTTGAATGTGGAACTAACTGTCGGCAGTAAAACTATCCCTACAACGTTCTTTGTCATCGATGGGAAGGGTTCCTACAGCTTGTTGCTTGGAAGGGATTGGATTCATGCCAATTATTGTATTCCTTCAACCATACATCAATGCTTTATTCAGTGGCAAGGCGACAAGATTGAAATTGTGCTAGCCGACAGGTTAGTCAATGTTGCCAGTGCCGATTTAGCTCTTTGGGATATGGATGGTCTTGATTGTTTATCTAGAAAAGTTTGGGATTGAGATATTCTAAAAATGTCCGATTCTGATATACAGCCAATTGAAGATAGAGAACCCAAGCTATTATTTTGAGGGCGTCGTGGAGGGTTCAAACATCTACACTAAGGACACAGGTAGATGATCTCGATAACAAACAGGGACAGTGTTGCATGTCGGCCGATGATTTGGAAGAAATTGACATAGGTCCAGGTGATCGACCAAGGCCGGCATTTATTAGTAAGAATTTATCTTCGGAATTCAGAACCAAGTTGATAGAGCTGTTAAAGGAATTCAGAGATTGCTTCGCTTGGGAGTATTATGAGATGCCCATACTCAGCCGATCAATTGTTGAACATCGGCTACCTATCAAACCAGGGGTTAGGCCACACCAACAACCTCCTAGAAGATGCAAAGCCGATATGCTCGAACCTGTCAAGGCTGAGATTAAACGTTTATATGATGCTGATTTTATTCGTCCTTGACGATATGTCGGGTGGGTTTATAGTATAGTTCCTGTTATCAAGAAGAACGGCAAGGTGAGGGTGTGCATTGACTTCAGAGTTTTAAATAAAGAGCTCGAAGGGAAAGAAAGAGTTGTTGTCGCGTCCCAAAACGACTCTAAAATACATCCTCGAAATGGTGCCGAGAATAATTAAAATTCATGTGAAAGCCTCCAACAATTAAAATGTGCAAATTTAAAAGTCAAATGAGGCTTGGAGGATTTTTGTATATTTCCTAAAAGCCTAAAATGTGTAAATAAATTTTAGTGGAATTTTCAGAGCACAAATAATAATTGAGAAGAAATAAACCAAGTGGAAATGGTTTTATAAAAAGAAAAATCCTAAAAAGTCTTCTTTCCCCCCCCTTTTCCTTCTTGGGCCGGCTCGGCCCAACTCCCTCCCTCTCTCTCTCCTCCCCCGCGGCCCATCGGCCTCCCCCGCGCGCGCGCCGCTGACAGGCGGGCCCGCCCGCCACTCTCGCTGACGAGTGGGGCCCACCTGTCATCGCCTACCTCGCGCCGCGCCCGCCGCCCGCCCGTGCCCTAGCGCCCGCCGCCGCCGCCGAATCCGCCGCATCCCGCCGTCCCCGCGCGCCATAAAGAGGGGGAAATCACTCCCCGTGATTCCCTCTCCCGTTTCCCCCGTGTTTCCCTCTCGCTCTCCCTCGGATTCGTCCGGATTCATTCCCGCAAAGTTCGCCAGCGCATCAATGACGGCCGAGATCTCCGCGCCCGTTTCCTCCCTCTCCGGCCGAGCTCACCCCCCCCCCCCGACGCTATATAATCGTTCCCTGAGCTCCGCTCCTCCGTTTCTGCCACTTGCCGCACCCTCTCCCCGTCGGAATCGTGCTCGCGCCGTTGTCCTCTCTCTCCGCCGTCGCCGCCGAGCTCCGGTTCGCCGCCGTCGTCGCCCCGGACCTCCTCCCGTCTCGGCGTCACCTCCATCGGCTTCGCCGCGTCGTCGTCAACCCCGTCCGCTCCTCCGTTTCGCCCGCCGACCGCCGGAGCACCGTCGTCCTCGTCGTCCCGAACCGCGCCGCCGCTTGCCTCCGCTCCGGTCGTCGTTTCCGCCGTCCTCGTCGTCCCGGGGTGAGCCGTGGACCGCCCCTTTCGCTTCCCTCTCCTCTCCGCTCTCTCGGGCGCCACTCCGCCGCGCCGGTGGTCGCCGGCGGTGACCATCGGGGCGCGGGCGCGCCGTCTCCCGTCGGCCGTGCCGGCGAGGCCGCCTTCGGGCGCGCCCCACGGCTGCCAGGTGGGGCCAGGCCGTCAGCCGCTCGCGCCCGCGGGTGCGGCTGACGCGTGGGACCCACGGCGCCGGCCGCCGCCAGCCGCGTGCTCCCTGTGCACCGTGGACCGGGAGGCTGCCGCGTGGGCCCCACTCTCGTGGACCCGGTCCGCGCGCTCCCTCCCTCGGCTGACGCAATAAATGGGTTTTTAATTAAAAATTAAATGAAGAAATTCGCAAATATCCATTTAAAGAGCATATAAACTTCAAATGGCCATAACTTGGCCATTTGAACTTGGAATTGGACCGTTCAAGTCTCTAATTTTTCCTTAAGAAGTCAAGAACCCATTTTTGTGCTTTGTTTCTGCTGTTATGTGGAGTTTATTAGGGTTAAAGCCTTCTTCTTTTCCGTTGGTCGTGTAGACGCTGCAGCTTCGGAAGATCCGCTCTTCGTGGAAGTCGAAGCCGACGTTTGGGAAGGCGAGCAAGGCAAGTCACATCATCTTTGAACATATTGAATCCCAGTTTATAAAATTATGTTGATTTAAATTATTGCATTATCGCTTTATTTAAATTCCCGCGTTATCACTGTTTTATTTAGCCATGCCTATTTACCTTTGTTATGACCTTATTATTATTGTTATTGTTATTATTACCTTGTTCACCCTAGATGAAACAAAACCTCAACTAGTGGACACTCTACTCATGGCACCAATAGTTCAATTTTAGGTAGATGCTTCGCAATTTAATTAGGTAACATTAGGTGGTTTTTTTTTCAACTTTAGACTTGGGAAATATTCATATCACCTGGACACTTTGGAATGGTCTGGTTATTGTGGAATTGGCTTCACACCGCTCCTTCTGTTCAAAATCCCAAAATGGTTTTAGGCTGGGCTCGGGGTGCATGGTTTGATAGTAGCACCTCGGCCATATAAGGACCGGTCTTCGGGCCTCTGTTGCAAAGCATTACCGTACTTCCACATGTCTAGTGGGTAAGGCTTAGTTTGTGGCTCAGTCTGGTTATAAACAAAAGTACACGGATTGGAGATGGATGAAGTCGGGGGTCGATGGACATTCTCCAGGGCAAATGAAGGCTACACGAGCTGCGGCCCGGTAGTCGAGATGTCATGGCACAGGGCCGGTGTCCTACTGCTAGGGGCTCAGTCCTGCCTGCCTGTCCCGGGGGTTCCGGCCGTAGGCGGGATTGGGTCGGTACTCTTGTCTATGGCTAGGATGGGTTGGAAACTATGTCACGTCTTCCGTCTGTATACCGTGGTGGTATGTGGCACGTGGTTGCATGTGAGGAAGATGTGTCTTGTGGGTAAAGATGTACACCTCTGATCAGAGTATAATCTATTCGAATAGCCGCGCCCTCGGTTATGGGCAAGCCGAGCAATGTACCCAAGTTAGTGTTTTAATTCTTAAAACCTGCTTAACAACAAAAATGTGGAATGGTTGGCCTGGGTTGGCTTGGGACGAGCTGGGACCCAGGGTCGGGTTGCCAGTTCGGTCTGAATCATCAAAGGCCTTGGGTTAAGGCAGGTTCGTGTGGGTTCACGGCCTTGATTAATAATATTGTATAGTTCTAGAATCGTGTTTACAAAATAGCTCTGAGCAACTAAATGTCTTTAAATGCCGTTTACTGCAACCCTAACCCTTTATAGTGTAATTCCCTTGTACTCCCTTGCATTTATTCTGCATTTGTGGGTGTGTCTTGTTGAGTACGGTGGTTGTACTCAGTCTTGATCAATTTTTCCCAAGCCCAGAAGAGGAGCTCCTTGAAGATGAAGGCTTTGGTGTCTAGCTCGTGCCTGCTGTCAAGCGCCTGTGGTCGTCGCCCTAGTCTTCCGCTGTTTCTCGTTTGTCTCTGTGTGTGCTGGGCCTTCGCTGCCCATGTAATAAATTAACTATTTACGCTTCCGCTTGTTAAACTCTAAATTGTATCAACTTTTGGTGTACCTTGCCTCCTGGGACAAGGATTAATGCACGCACGTCAGGAACGCCCGTTGGGTTATTTCCGGTCATGACAAGTTGGTATCAGAGCCACCCTTGACCCTAGGACGAGCCATAGATCCCAAGCCTTAGCTATATTTTCAAAAATAAAAATCTTTGGTTATTTGTGAAAACTGTCTAGTCTCTCTCTGTCTTGCTGCTTCATTTATCGCCAAAATCTGACCTTTAAAATGTTGTTTTCTTTTTGTTTTTGTTTGTAGATGGCCGGCAGCGTCACCCGTCGTGGTTTGGACATGACTGGCTTCGTCTTGGAGCTGCGGGGCATGTGCGTGGTCTTGGGGTATCCACATGGAGTGGACTACCAGGCCAGGCCGCTCCCGGAGCAGGAGGGTGAGGATGCAGAGCCCCACGCTGGTTGGGAGGTCACTGCAGTGATCCTCTCTGGCTCCCCTGAGCGGACTTCGCTGGCAGTCACCGCGGGTGGAGATTCCTTCCCCGCCGCTTGCCAGAATGCCGCTCTCCTCGCCATCGGCACTCTTCACCAGCGCTACCCGGACGAGTTGCAGCACTCGCCCTACCGCTACCACCCTCGTCGCGGAGGAGCCCGCGACTACGCCACCTTCCGAGATGCTAGCTCGGAGGATGACGCTACCATCGTGCACCTGGCACGCATGGTGGAGGCGTACGACGCGGCTCGTATCGACTTCCATCAGATAGTGCGTCGCGGGATGGTCGAGAACGACATGAAGATCCTGGAGCTGCGTCAGGAGAACCTGCAGCTCAAGAAGGACCTAGACGCGGTGAAGGCGCGGCTGCATCAGCTCAAGATCGCCCAGGGAGAGGTCTGCCGTCCCAAGCACCGCCGTGTCTGCCGCAGCCAGAAGATCACCGCCCGCAAGAGCACCTCCAGGCCCGAGCTTGTTCGTCAGTCCCTGGCGTGGACCTGCTTCGTTGAGACCCCTCGTGCCGAGCCAGCGCCCGTGGTTCCCCAGGAGGGGGAAGCCTCCGGCGTTGGTAGCACGGAGGATGCGCTGTTGCTCACCTTCCGTCCTGGCCCGTCGCAGCGGTAGACGAGCAGTTAGTAGGCTTGCGCGTGTGTTCTTTCTCGTTTGTCTTTTTGAGTCGTGTGGGGCATGGTTATGCCGGTGTGTGGTATAACTATGTCGGAGCCTGTCTTATTTTATTTGCCTAAGCAACTGGAACATTAATGAACTCATTTCATATCAGTAATAAATTCAAGAACCATGGTAGTCGTGGGTGGTTAGTTTTAATTGTTAGCTCTCTCTGTTTGCTGGTTCTGTGTGGGGTTTTCAGATGGTGACGACCAGGAGAAATGTTAACACCGGTGATGGCAATCAACCTGAAGGCAGCAACCACAACCACCAGGGCAACCCACCTCCACCTCCACCACCACCAGACACCAACGCCATTCTCACCCAAATCCTCGCCCAGCAGGCCAACATGATGATTGCTTTCCTCCACCACCTCCAAAATCCACCACAACAGAATGCCCCACCACCACCTCCCCAACACTCTAAACTCGCCGAGTTCCTCCGCATCCGTCCACCCACCTTCTCTAGTTCCAACAACCCTGTGGATGCGTTGGATTGGTTGCATGCCGTGGGGAAAAAGCTAGACACTGTGCAGTGCAGCGATGAGGAGAAAGTCATCTTCGCCGCCCACCAGCTGCAGGGGCCCGCATCTCTATGGTGGGACCACTTCCAGGCTACGCAGCCAGAGGGACAGCCTATCACTTGGGCTCACTTCACCGCCGCTTTCCGGAGAACCCATGTGCCCGCCGGAGTCGTGGCTCTTAAGAAAAGGGAATTTCGAGAGTTGAAGCAAGGCAACCGCTCCGTGATGGAGTATTTGCATGAGTTCAACAATCTGGCCCGTTACGCTCCAGAAGATGTGCGGGAAGATGAGGAGAAGCAAGAGAAGTTCTTGGCGGGAATGGATCCTGAGCTGTCCGTTCGTCTAGTCTCTGGAGACTACCCGGACTTCCAACGTCTGGTGGACAAGCGCATCCGCTTGGAAGCCAAGCACAAGGAGCTGGAGTCGCACAAGCGCCGCTTGGCGAGCTACCGCAATCAGCAGGGTGCTAACCAGAGGGTCCGCTACACCAATCCCTATCCAGGGGGATCCTCCTCGCAGCAGCAACAACAGCAGCAGCAATCTCGCTCCGCGCCTCGACCTCAATTCGTGGTGCGCGTCCCACAGCCGCAGCAGCAGCAGAATCAACAAGGGACTCGTGCGCCCCGTCCTCCCACGCCAGCTGTGCAGCCCGTTCAAGGCCGCAGGGACGCTCAAGGTCAGCAGCGTCTGTGCTTCAACTGCTTCGAGCCCGGGCACTTTGCCGATAAATGCCCGAAGCCAAGGCGTCAGCAAGGCCAAGCGCCTCCCCGCTCCAACAACGGCGGGAAGGACGTCATTCGGGGCCGTGTGAACCACGTGACGGCCGAGGACGTGCTGACAACTCCAGACGTCATCGTTGGTACGTTCCTCATTCATTCCATCCCAGCTACCATTTTGTTCGACTCTGGAGCTTCCCACTCGTTTATATCTGTGCCATTCGTGGGGAAAAATCAGTTGGGGGTAGAAAGGCTTAGAAACCCTCTGCTCATCACCACCCCTGGAGGGGTTATGACAGCAAAGTATTATAGCCCTGCCGTCCCTATAGAAATTCAGGGGATTCCTTTTCCCTCGGATCTGATTCTGCTAGACACCAAGAATTTGGATGTGATTCTTGGGATGAATTGGTTGGCTCAATTCCAAGGAGTAGTGGATTGCGCGAGACGCACTGTTACTCTGTACCGAGGGCCAGAACAACCGGTTGTCTTCTTTGCACCCCCAACCTCTCTCAGAAGTTCAGAATTGCATCAGATAGGGTTGTCAGAAATCCCCATAGTCAGAGAGTTCGGAGATGTGTTTCCGGAAGAACTACCTGGTATGCCGCCCAAGCGAGAGATTGAGTTCCGGATAGATCTTGCTCCAGGAACCACTCCTCTGTACAAGCGACCCTACCGTATGGCAGCAAATGAACTGGCCGAAGTCAAGAAACAGTTGGAAGAGTTGAAAGAAAAGGGATACATACGTCCGAGTACTTCCCCATGGGGTGCTCCTGTGATTTTTGTAGAGAAGAAAGACAAGACGAAGAGGATGTGCGTCGACTACAGAGCTCTCAATGAAGTCACCATCAAAAACAAGTACCCTCTTCCCCGGATTGATGATCTGTTCGACCAGCTTAAAGGTGCCACTGTATTTTCCAAGATCGATCTTCGTTCCGGATATCACCAATTACGTATTCGTGAGGAAGATATTCCGAAGACCGCATTCACCACGCGATACGGACTGTATGAATTCACGGTGATGTCGTTCGGTTTAACCAATGCACCTGCCTTCTTCATGAACTTAATGAACAAAGTGTTCATGGAATACTTGGATAAGTTTGTTGTGGTTTTCATTGATGACATTCTGATATACTCACAATCAGAGGAGGACCATCAGCACCATCTCCGTCTGGTGTTGGGAAAGTTGCGGGAACATCAATTGTATGCCAAGCTTAGCAAGTGTGAGTTCTGGTTGTCCGAAGTCAAATTCTTGGGGCACGTGATATCTGCTAAAGGAGTTGCTGTGGACCCCGAAACAGTGACCGCCGTCACCGATTGGAAGCAACCCAAGATAGTCACTCAAATTCGCAGTTTCTTAGGTTTGGCAGGATATTATCAGAGATTCATCGAGAACTTCTCCAAAATCGCTCGACCCATGACGCAGTTGTTGAAGAAAGAAGAGAAATTCGTGTGGAGCCCGCAATGCGAGAAGGCGTTTCAAACTCTCAAGGAAAAGCTGGTTTCCTCGCCGGTGTTAATCTTGCCGGATACTCGCAAGGATTTCATGGTGTACTGTGATGCTTCGCGCTAAGGATTGGGGGTGCGTGCTCATGCAGGACGGTCATGTGGTAGCCTATGCCTCACGCCAACTACGACCTCATGAAGGCAACTACCCTACCCATGATTTGGAGTTAGCAGCGGTGGTTCATGCTCTAAAAATCTGGCGGCACTATCTCATTGGTAATCGCTGTGAAATATATACTGATCATAAGAGTTTGAAATACATCTTCACCCAGTCAGATCTGAATCTTCAGCAAAGGAGATGGTTAGAACTCATCAAGGATTATGATGTGGGAATTCACTATCATCCTGGTAAGGCCAACGTGGTCGCCGACGCTCTAAGTCGGAAGAGCCATTGCAACACTCTTAACGTCCGTGGCATTCCACCCGAGCTTAGTCAACAGATGGAAGCCCTGAACCTAAGCATAGTTGGTCGTGGATTCTTGGCGGCGTTGGAAGCCAAGCCCACCTTGCTCGATCAAATCCGCGAGGCTCAGAAGAATGATCCGGACATGCATGGACTCCTCAAGAATATGAAACAGGGTAAAGCCACTGGTTTCACGGAGGATGAACACAGAACCCTATGGAACGGAAAGCGGGTATGCGTTCCAGATAACAGAGAACTTAAACAGCTGATACTTCAGGAAGCTCACGAGAGCCCTTATTCCATTCACCCGGGCAGTACAAAGATGCACTTAGACTTGAAGGAGAAATACTGGTGGGTTAGCATGAAGCGGGAAATTGCAGAGTTTGTGGCCCTATGTGATGTGTGCCAGCGTGTCAAGGCAGAGCACCAGCGACCGGCCGGACTCCTCCAACCTCTCCAAGTACCAGAATGGAAATGGGATGAGATTGGGATGGATTTCATCACCGGACTTCCAAAAACCCAAGGCGGATATGATTCTATATGGGTAGTTGTGGATCGATTAACCAAGGTAGCTCGATTTATTCCTGTGAAGACCACATATGGAGGGAACAAACTAGCCGAGCTCTACTTCGCTAGGATCGTGAGTCTCCATGGCGTTCCCAAGAAAATCGTATCTGATAGGGGAAGCCAATTCACCTCTCATTTCTGGAAGAAACTCCAAGAAGAGTTGGGAACCCGGCTAAATTTCAGCACCGCGTATCACCCGCAGACAGATGGACAGACCGAGCGTCTAAATCAGATCCTAGAAGATATGCTTCGCGCATGTGTCCTAGATTTCGGGAAGACTTGGGATAAGAGTCTCCCCTATGCCGAATTCTCCTACAATAACAGCTATCAAGCCAGCATACAAATGGCACCTTATGAAGCGTTGAACGGGCGCAAATGCCGGACACCGCTATTGTGGGACCAAGTTGGAGAAAGCCAAGTGTTCGGGACTGATATCCTGAGAGAAGCTGAAGCTAAAGTCAGAATCATCCGAGATAATCTAAAGGTGGCACAGTCTCGGCAGAAAAGTTATGCAGATAATCGACGCCGTGATCTGGAATTCGCAGTGGATGACTTTGTGTATCTTCGGGTCACGCCATTGCGAGGTGTGCACAGGTTTCAGACAAAAGGGAAGCTCGCACCTCGGTATGTGGGTCCCTTCCGTATCATTGCTCGACGCGGAGAAGTCGCTTACCAGTTGGAGCTGCCCGCCTCCTTGGGCAACGTGCATGATGTGTTCCATGTGTCGCAACTCAAGAAATGTCTTCGAGTGCCATCCGAGCAGGCCGACTCAGAGCAAATTGAAGTTCGCGAAGATTTGACCTACGTGGAGAGGCCAGTGAAAATACTGGACACCATGGAGCGCAGGACCAGGAACCGGGTGATCCGTTTTTGCAAGGTCCAGTGGAGCAACCACGCCGAAGAAGAAGCTATTTGGGAGCGTGAAGACGAGCTGAAGGCAGCCCATCCCGATCTCTTCGCCAGCTCTTCCGAATCTCGGGGTCGAGATTCCGTTTAAGGGGGGTAGATTTGTCGCGTCCCAAAACGACTCTAAAATACATCCTCGAAATGGTGCCGAGAATAATTAAAATTCATGTGAAAGCCTCCAACAATTAAAATGTGCAAATTTAAAAGTCAAATGAGGCTTGGAGGATTTTTGTATATTTCCTAAAAGCCTAAAATGTGTAAATAAATTTTAATGGAATTTTCAGAGCACAAATAATAATTGAGAAGAAATAAACCAAGTGGAAATGGTTTTATAAAAAGAAAAATCCTAAAAAGTCTTCTTTCCCCCCCCTTTTCCTTCTTGGGCCGGCTCGGCCCAACTCCCTCCCTCTCTCCCTCCTCCCCCGCGGCCCATCGGCCTCCCCCGCGCGCGCGCCGCTGACAGGCGGGCCCGCCCGCCACTCTCGCTGACGAGTGGGGCCCACCTGTCATCGCCTACCTCGCGCCGCGCCCGCCGCCCGCCCGTGCCCTAGCGCCCGCCGCCGCCGCCGAATCCGCCGCATCCCGCCGTCCCCGCGCGCCATAAAGAGGGGGAAATCACTCCCCGTGATTCCCTCTCCCGTTTCCCCCGTGTTTCCCTCTCGCTCTCCCTCGGATTCGTCCGGATTCATTCCCGCAAAGTTCGCTGGCGCATCAATGACGGCCGAGATCTCCGCGCCCGTTTCCTCCCTCTCCGGCCGAGCTCACCCCCTCCCGACGCTATATAATCGTCAACCCCGTCCGCTCCTCCGTTTCGCCCGCCGACCGCCGGAGCACCGTCGTCCTCGTCGTCCCGAACCGCGCCGCCGCTTGCCTCCGCTCCGGTCGTCGTTTCCGCCGTCCTCGTCGTCCCGGGGTGAGCCGTGGACCGCCCCTTTCGCTTCCCTCTCCTCTCCGCTCTCTCGGGCGCCGCTCCGCCGCGCCGGTGGTCGCCGGCGGTGACCATCGGGGCGCGGGCGCGCCGTCTCCCGTCGGCCGTGCCGGCGAGGCCGCCTTCGGGCGCGCCCCGCGGCTGCCAGGTGGGGCCAGGCCGTCAGCCGCCCGCGCCCGCGGGTGCGGCTGACGCGTGGGACCCACGGCGCCGGCCGCCGCCAGCCGCGTGCTCCCGGTCCACCGTGGACCGAGAGGCTGCCGCGTGGGCCCCATTCTCGTGGACCCGGTCCGCGCGCTCCCTCCCTCGGCTGACGCAATAAATGGGTTTTTAATTAAAAATTAAATGAAGAAATTCGCAAATATCCATTTAAAGAGCATATAAACTTCAAATGGCCATAACTTGGCCATTTGAACTCGGAATTGGACCGTTCAAGTCTCTAATTTTTCCTTAAGAAGTCAAGAACCCATTTTTGTGCTTTGTTTCTGCTGTTATGTGGAGTTTATTAGGGTTAAAGCCTTTTTCTTTTCCGTTGGTCGTGTAGACGCTGCAGCTTCGGAAGATCCGCTCTTCGTGGAAGTCGAAGCCGACGTTTGGGAAGGCGAGCAAGGCAAGTCACATCATCTTTGAACATATTGAATCCCAGTTTATAAAATTATGTTGATTTAAATTATTGCATTATCGCTTTATTTAAATTCCCGCGTTATCACTGTTTTATTTAGCCATGCCTATTTACCTTTGTTATGACCTTATTATTATTGTTATTGTTATTATTACCTTGTTCACCCTAGATGAAACAAAACCTCAACTAGTGGACACTCTACTCATGGCACCACTAGTTCAATTTTAGGTAGATGCTTCGCAATTTAATTAGGTAACATTAGGTGGTTTTTTTTTCAACTTTAGACTTGGGAAATATTCATATCACCTGGACACTTTGGAATGGTCTGGTTATTGTGGAATTGGCTTCACACCACTCCTTCTATTCAAAATCCAAAAATGGTTTTAGGCTGGGCTCGGGGTGCATGGTTTTGATAGTAGCACCTCGGCCATATAAGGACCGGTCTTCGGGCCTCTGTTGCAAAGCATTACCGTACTTCCACATGTCTAGTGGGTAAGGCTTAGTTTGTGGCTCAGTCTGGTTATAAACAAAAGTACACGGATTGGAGATGGATGAAGTCGGGGGTCGATGGACATTCTCCAGGGCAAATGAAGGCTACACGAGCTGCGGCCCGGTAGTCGAGATGTCATGGCACAGGGCCGGTGTCCTGCTGCTAGGGGCTCAGTCCTGCCTGCCTGTCCCGGGGGTTCCGGCCGTAGGCGGGATTGGGTCGGTACTCTTGTCTATGGCTAGGATGGGTTGGAAACTATGTCACGTCTTCCGTCTGTATACCGTGGTGGTATGTGGCACGTGGTTGCACGTGAGGAAGATGTGTCTTGTGGGTAAAGATGTACACCTCTGATCAGAGTATAATCTATTCGAATAGCCGCGCCCTCGGTTATGGGCAAGCCGAGCAATGTACCCAAGTTAGTGTTTTAATTCTTAAAACCTGCTTAACAACTAAAATGTGGAATGGTTGGCCTGGGTTGGCTTGGGACGAGCTGGGACCCAGGGTCGGGTTGCCAGTTCGGTCTGAATCATCAAAGGCCTTGGGTTAAGGCAGGTTCGTGTGGGTTCACGGCCTTGATTAATAATATTGTATAGTTCTAGAATCGTGTTTACAAAATAGCTCTGAGCAACTAAATGTCTTTAAATGCCGTTTACTGCAACCCTAACCCTTTATAGTGTAATTCCCTTGTACTCCCTTGCATTTATTCTGCATTTGTTGGTGTGTCTTGTTGAGTACAGTGGTTGTATTCAGTCTTGCTCAATTTTTCCCAAGCCCAGAAGAGGAGCTCCTTGAAGATGAAGGCTTTGGTGTCTAGCTCGTGCCTGCCGTCAAGCGCCTGTGGTCGTCGCCCTAGTCTTCCGCTGTTTCTCGTTTGTCTCTGTGTATGCTGGGCCTTCGCTGCCCATGTAATAAATTAACTATTTACGCTTCCGCTTGTTAAACTCTGAATTGTATCATCTTTTGGTGTACCTTGCCTCCTGGGACAAGGATTAATGCACGCACGTCAGGAACGCCCGTTGGGTTATTTCCGGTCGTGACAGTTGTATTCTACTCAAAGAGAGGGGAATTCTTGTTCATGAGAGGGGAATTGAGATTACACAAAGAAGTGTTAATGCAATCAAGAATATTCAGCCACCAGACAATAAGACAGAGTTGCAGGAGATGATCGACAAAATAAATTTTGTTAGAAGGTTTATTTCTAATTTGTCTGGAAGGTTACAGCCTTTTACACCGTTATTAAGATTAAAAGCCGATCGACAGTTTACTTGGGGGGCAGAGCAACAGAAGGCTTCGGATAATATTAAGGAATATCTTAGCTCTCCTCTAGTTTTGATTCCTCCATAGAAGGGGATATCTTTTAAGTTATATCTGTCGGCCGGTGAGAAGTCAATCGGCTCGGTCTTGATTCCAGAGCTCGAAGGGAAAGAAAGAGTTGTATTCTACTTGAGTCGTCTGCTTTTGGATGCAGAGACTAGATATTCCCCTGTGGAGAAGTTGTGCTTGTGCTTGTATTTTTCCTGTACCAGGTTAAGGCATTATCTATTGTCCAATGAATGTACTGTCATATGCAAAGCCGATGTCGTCAAGTACATGTTGTCGGCTCCAATTTTGAATGGAAGAGTTTCTCAGTGGAGATCGTGCCATGTACTTTATTCTTTGATGGGTCAGTATGTACTCATGGTTGTGGTATCGGCTTAGTTATAATTTCCCCTCGGGGGGCATGTTTTGAGTTTGCTTATACTATTAAACTTTATGCAACCAACAATCAAGCGTAGTATGAAGCAGTTCTTAAAGGGTTGCAGTTACTCAAGGAAGTTGAAGCCAATGCTATTGAAATTATGGGGGATTCTTTGCTCGTAATCAGTCAATTGGCAGGAGAATATGAGTGCAAGAATGATACATTAATGGTTTATAATTAGAAGTGCCGAGAACTAATGAAGGAGTTTCGGTTGGTTACTTTGAGGCATGTATCTCGAGAGCAAAATATTGAAGCTGATGATTTGGCCCAAGGGGCATCGGGGTATAAGCCGATGATCAAAGATGTTAAGATTGAAGTTGCTGCAATAACAGCTGTTGATTGGAGATATGATGTACATCAATATTTACAGAATCCATCTCAATCGGCTTCTCGAAAATTGAGATATAAAGAGAAGTATACTTTATTGGATGATGAACTCTATTACCGGACGTTTGATGGAGTGTTGCTTAAGTGTTTGAGTGCTAATTAGGCTAAAGTTGCAATCGGCAAGGTTCATGAAGGAATTTGCGGCACTCATCAATCGGCTCATAAGATGAAGTGGTTGCTTCGACGTGCAGGATATTTTTGGCCGACAATGCTGGAAGATTGTTTCAAATATTACAAGGGATATCAAGATTGTCAGAAATTTGGGGCGATTCAGAGAGCACCGGCGTCGGCTATGAATCTTATCATTAAGCCATGGCCATTTAGAGGTTGGGGAATTGATATGATCGGCATGATTAATCCACCATCGAGTAAAGGACATAAGTTTATATTGGTGGCAACCGATTATTTTACCAAGTGGGTAGAGGCGATTCCTTTGAAGAAGGTTGATTCTGGGGATGCTATACAATTTGTTCAAGAACATATAATCTATCGATTTGGTATTCCTTAAACCATTACAACCGATCAAGGTTCAATTTTCGTGTCTGATGAATTTGTTCAATTTGCCGATAGCATGGGTATCAAATTGTTGAATTCTTCACCGTATTATGCACAAGCTAATGGGCAGGCCGAGGCATCTAACAAGAGCTTGATCAAGTTGATTAAGAGAAAGATTTATGATTATCCTCGACAATGGCATACTCGATTAGCCGAAGTATTGTGGTCTTATCGGATAGCTTGTCATGGATCAATCCAAGTCCCTCCTTATAAGCTTGTTTATGGACATGAGGCTGTTTTACCATGGGAGGTTAGAATCAGCTCAAGGAGAACGGAGTTGCAAAATGATTTAACAGCCGATGAGTATTATAACCTCATGACTAATGAAAGGGAAGACTTGGTTCAGTCTAGATAGAGGGCCCTTGCGAAGGTTACCAAAGATAAAGAATGAGTTGCTCGGTATTACAACAAGAAAGTGGTGCCCAAAACATTTTCGGAAGGTGAACTTGTATGGAAGTTGATTTTGCCGATTGGGACTCGGGATAGCAAATTCGGCAAGTGGTCGCCGAATTGGGAAGGACCGTTCCAAATCTATAGAGTTGTGTCTAAGGGAGCTTACATGTTGCAAGGACTCGATGGAGAAGATTATGGACGAGCACTAAATGGCAAGTACATGAAGAAATATTACCCAAGTGTTTGGGTTAACGCATGATCGGCTGATGTTGCCAATACATGGTAGCCGGTGTGTTTACATCGCCTTGAGATGGCCGATATTGTTATATCGCCCTTAGTTGTTTTTCATATTGTCATCGGTTGTGGTTTGCCGATGTACGATGGCTGATATTGTCATATCGCCCTTAGTTGTTTTATAATTTTATCAATGCTTTTGACATTATAAAATTAGGGGGTCATATATATATAAAATTACAGATTTTTGAGCAAAATATGGAGTTATGTTGAATCGGCGTCAAAGCTATTAAGATAAGTTCAATGAAGAGCCAAAGTTTTGTTAGCCGATTACAAAAATATCTAAGACCTATTACACAAGATATCAATGAGACAAATATTGCTGGATAGCCGAAATAGCTGTTTGCCTGATTTGTTCCACTTCTTCAATGGCTTGAGCGTCTTCAGCATCGGTTCTAGAGATGACCTTTAGAGACTTCGTCATATCAGCGACATTCTTGATTGCCGATTTCAGCCTCGCCTTTTGTTCTTCGACAGACTGTGGGAGATCGGCTAGCTTCTTGTGTTCCATGTCCAATTCGGCGTTGTATTCTTGAAGTAGTGCCAAGAGATTGATCTTGCGAGCTTCCAGCCGACTAATATTTGACTTGATCGGGCCTTCAGATTGCTGATAATGTTTGGACTTCTCTTCATGCATGAGTTGTCGATTGGCCTGGATGGTGGCTTCAATTTCTTTGCGTTCTCGGCTTCGGCTAGTCTCTGCTTGGCTTTCTCCAATTTGAATTGATGTTGTTCAAGATAAGCAACTGGAGTAAGGACATTAGCTAGTTCTTTAGGAATCAGACCTTGAACTTCATGTAGCCGAGTCCTAATCGATCCACAGTCGACCACCAAGCTGTCTAAAGAGGAGGCCTCTAGCCGATGAGAGATATCTTCAAGAGTTTTCTTCACATCATCGGTTAAGGGGGCTAAAGCCTTGCTCGTGGTATCCTCTTCTGTCTCATCAAGATAGTCTCTAATGTCAAAAGAGAAAAGATCGGCTAAGACCTGAAATAATGATTTAAAGGGAGTTAGAGCTAAATAGACATAGCCGATCTAAATTCTCGTATCGAAAGGAAACTTACTGGGATAGCAGGAGCAGCTGGTTGTTCTTCTTCTTCAACATGATGACTTTCTACAGCCGATGGAGTTTGGTCACTTGATGATTGTTGCACAGGAGAAGGAGGAGGAGGAGGCTGTAAAAAGAGGCAAATGTTAGACAAAATTGGCTGAGATCAACTAGTGAAAAAATTAAGAATATCTTACTGGTGGGGCCGGTTTCAGAATTGTTGCTGCCGACTTCTTCTTTACTGTAGTTTTTTTCTTCTACAACTATAAAATCTGTGGGTAATCGGCTACAACTGAGGAGATTGCAAAAAGAACCAAAGGAAGTTGCTTACCCTTGAAAAATGAGCTGGGGCCGAAGGAGTTGGAGGAGTTTGCTTAGCTGAAGCCGATGGAGTCCTTTCAGTATCGCTTACTTCATCTGCGGCTTGATCAACATCCTCGCCGATTTCTTCTTCATCCAGAGCTTGTTCAATGGATGGATCTAGGGCAGGCAGATCATCGGTTGGTTTAGGCTTCTTTAGCTTGGCCTTCTTCTTTGGAGCATGAGCCGATGTATCCATAGCTGATGATCTGGTTCTTCTTTTTTTTCCAGCATCGGTTGGTTCTCTGATGAGCCCTTGGAGAAGAGTTGAAGTCTTAGGGGCATTATAGCCGATGACAGGAGGAGATGGTCCACCTCCATTTGGAATCAGTCCTGGGGCATATTCAATATCCTTGCCACTATTGCTCTGGTGTGGAGGAGAAGACTCTGTTGTCTACAGAACAGAAGATAAGATTAGTCAACTTATGAATCGGCTAAGCAATTATTCAAATAGAGATAATTAAGTCAAGGCATACCTGAGGGATAACATCTAGGAAGAGATCTGTCATGTACATAGAAGCCGATTGATGGAATAGATGCAGTTTCCATTCACCCCACCATATGTCAAAGTTTTTGCTCCTGAACTTTACCAGCTCTATATTTTCAATGCTGCCCAGAGGAGGTCCTTGGAGATTGAGCAGCCGATCCATCATCAAAGCTGATGAAATTTCCCCTCGGCACTTGATCTTATCGGCAAAGAATAAGCCGATTGGGAGTTCGCCCATTCCGTGTAGTCTGGCTAAGCTCATCGGGTGATAAAATTCATAAGAAACTTGGATGTTTCTTCCCTGATAGATGCTGACAGGAAGGATGCATGGGCTGATTGCAGCAGAGAAAACTTCCCTGGACTTTTGGTATCTTTCATGATTGATGTCTTCAAATCTAAAGTCCGATGGGTGCTCAAGGTTTACTGAATCTTCATAAGGAAACCAAACTAGAGCATCTTTTTGAAAGCCCTCATAGAAACTGCAGAACCAGTCCTTGAGTAGTCCAGCCGATAATTTTGCTCCAGCATCGGCTGGTGTGGATGCATATTCTCCATATGACATGCATCTGTGATGAGTGCGCTCTTCTCCATCATCTTCTACAATCGGCTCCAGTCTTGGGAATTCGGCTTCTGTCACAGATAGCCCATTAACAACTTTCATGACCATCAGATTTAACCAAGTCTGCAGCAGCCACCATGGTCCACCTGCTCCAACTACTGATCTGATAGCTATCTTGGCTGATGCATTATTCAACATCTGGTATAGATAGCCGAGGAGGATTTTGCCTAGAGGAAATTGCTTCTTCGATTCTAGGGCTTCGGCTACAAATTGCCAACTGGTTGTAGGACCACAACTGGATCCATAGAAGAGGAACTTCTCTAGCCACATTAGCAAGAAAGCTACATGCTCCCGAGGAGTGACAAGCCCTTTGCCCATATATGTCGCTACATAGCCAGACCAACCCCATATGCTTTTGGTCTTGAAATCAAATTTGTTCTTGGTGTTCATACTCATAGGGTTAGCCAATGATGTTACATCTAATCCAGTGATCATGGTGATGTCAATCACTGTTGGAGTCATTGGCCCTTGGTTGAACAAAAATGCATTGATGGTATTAGACCAGAAATAAGTGGCGACAGCCATCAGAGGTTCATCTTTAGCTAAATTGGCTATGGTAAGGACAAGCGCTTGGCCGATTTCGATCTCGTCCCAATGAACTTTCTTGCTAGCCGAAACGCGCTTGTACACTGTGATCCAACTTTTCTCGGGTGGAGTTTTCTCGAGAGATGGCCAAGATTTGAAGGTATTTTTCCAGTGACCTGGATCTGGGTTGGCCAATCTAAAGGGAATCCTATTGGTAGGGTTGCCGACTGGGCCAAGGAAGTAGTAATTTTCATGCGACAGGGTTGGAGTTGCAACTAGGTTGGAAAGGTGCTACAAATCCAGAAGAACCAAGAAGAGGAAAACGGGATGAGAAATAGAAAAACCAATCTGCTGTGAGAAAAGGAGATCTAGCCGATGAGAACTTACCTCAGCATACTCGGTTGATGGTGCGATAGATGGACTGGCGGAGGACGACATCGCCGCGGGCGGAGGTCTGGCTAGAGAGGAGATCGCCTGGGGGTCGCCTTGTACAACAGGGAAATCGCCGGAGAGAGAGAGGACAGAGTTTGCTTCGGCAGTGAAAACGGAGGAAAACAGTGTGAGTTTCTCGGGGACAACGGTTAGTATTTAAAGCGATGGAATAACGATCGGAAAATGGCAAGAGCAGATTTCTCTCGGGGTCGGTATATGGCAAATCCGAAACATTACCAAATATTCCGCACTTCGGGGGCATGTGTTAACGAGCAAATTTGGTAATATCAGTATCGGAGATGAAGATTAGATCGAGGCGGAATCTGAGACGAAGATCGATTCGGGAATAGAGTAAGAATCGGCTAGGGTCCAAATCGGCTACCATCAGGACCGGCTAAGTCCGAGTCAGACTGGGAATACCGATACAGCTGGTTCCGACAATACGACTCGGTATACATCATTGGGTTGAGTTGATATGCTTCAAATTGATTGCCATGCATGGATAGAATCCTGAGAAGGCAATTGTATCTATTAATTAGGATATTTTATATAATTTCCTTAGAGATATATTTGGGCAAAAGTCTGCCGCAAAGACTTATGGTATCTTATAGTTTGTTAGAGATAAGAGTAATGTCCGATATGGACATATTTTGTAATTCTCGGGTATAAATAGACCCCGAGCCCCATGTAATCAATTAACACACGTTCAATACAATCTCGGCACATCACCACCCTTTTACTTTCGTTTTGTTTCGACGAGTTCTTGCTTTCGGGTTGAGCTGCATCGATTTCGATCTTCAACAAGAGGTAAAACTTGTTATGGCGGCTTGCGTTCTCGGGATTAGTGCTTCCATCTTTATGATACTCTAATCTTGTTTATGTAATTCATCGAGTTATCATATATCTTATATAATCTCTGGAAATATCGACATCTAACCTACAACCGGCTAACATCTGTCAGTAGAAGGCAGCCGATTAGGTTAGATAGCGACGTTGGCTTAGATTATGTATGATATCCACCACTCTATGAAACTTCCAATGGCTTGATTGTCTAGATATTGTCCTTCTTTTCATACTTATAGCTGCATCAGTTGAGTTTGATCTTATAAGTCGTGATTAGAATCTCAATCTATAGCCTGCTTCTTGGTTGCCAATCTTACCTGATTTAGCTATATTTATTCTATATGCTTTATTGATAAGTTAAATCTGCCCTTTATGTTAAGATCTTGTTGCATTTAAGTATATTAGGCCTTTGTTTCGTATATTTCACTTACTCTAATATCTTAATATAGAGTAGTATCGGAGTATTAGCCGATACATGCTAGATCTATCTGATCGGCTATCTTATGAATATATATATAGTCCCATTATTAATATATATTTCGATTTAAGTGATTTATGCTATCTCGGCATGGCAACCGATCTATCCCAATTACTTGATTTAAGTATATAT
Source organism: Oryza nivara (assembly GCA_000576065.2). Lineage (NCBI taxonomy): Eukaryota > Viridiplantae > Streptophyta > Magnoliopsida > Poales > Poaceae > Oryza > Oryza nivara. The sequence continues at coordinate 9,926,431 of CM002502.2, forward strand.
CGATATAAGGAGTATATATTGTTAATATCTACAGCCGATCGAGTAGATTTAGTTCCTTCTTATTTATTAATGACTGCCGATCGATACATATATGACATCGGCTCAAAGATAAATGATATGTCATCGGCACTTAGCCAATCGGCTATCATTTATGGGTTTAACCGCGGTTTCTCTTTCTTTGTTCTTGTTGATTGCAGGATCAAATCAACTTGCACACTTGCATACCCGAAGGCGAGTTTTCGACCTGCACTGGAGTTAAGTAGATCTCCTAGGCCTCATGTTTTACGTCAACACGCTTTTGGCACGCCTGGTGGGACCGATCAGAAGTCAGAATCACAACACCAGTTTTTCCCCATGGCCGAGAAACCGCCAGCATCGCCGTCCTCGGCTGGTCCTGCCTCTGTTAAAGAAAAGATCCAAAAGCTGGGCTTATCTGAGGTTGATGAAGCCAACATCATGCCCGTCACTATGGACAAATTGACACCCGAACAGCAAAAGGATCTTGAGGCAATGATGCAGCAAGCACGGAATCAGTTCTTGAGCTCATTCAGAGAGACCCGCAAGGGAACACTTGTTCAGAAGTACAAAGTAAAAGTACTGCTGATGTTCCTGGGACAGGTTCTTCTAAGGATGGAGAAGTGAAACAAGCTCCAGATGACGCGGCTCAACCGAGTAATAAAGGTGCTGCAAATGGCTTTCAAGGAGATCAAGTTGATGGCTCTCAAGGAGTTCATGGTGTTGGCTCTCAACGAATTCAAGGTGATGGTGTTTAGGGAGTTCAAGGTGGAGGTCTTAATCAAGACGGCAATGCAGCACAGTTACAGTTTAACAACTTCTAGGATCAGGTTGACTATGCCGTGCACCATGCTTTGATCAATCAATCTGGAATATTAGTCAACACTTTGTCAAACATGGTGAAAACAATGGTTGATGGTTCAATAACTGAATATCAGGCTACAGGACCGGTTTATCTACCAGCAGTGGTATTCCCGAATTATCGGCCATTAATCACGGATTATCAGCCAGCTGTCCAATCAATCCCTCTTAATGCACCACCGGTTTAACCGCGGTTTCTTTGTCTTTGTTCATGTTGATTGCAGGATCAAATCAATTGGCACACTTGCATACCCAAAGGCGAGTTTTGGACCTGCAGTGGAGTTAAGAAGATCTCCTAGGCCTCGTGTTTTACGTCAACAACATCGTGAAAAATATACTTGTTCTTTTTGTGGCAAGGATGGACATATTGTTGGTTTTGGTTTCAGATTAGCTCATAAACAGAAAAAGGAGAGAGATTGCTTTTGCAAAATCAAAGTGGTAAAAATCTGGTTTTCCCTCGAGGAAACCGGTCAGACCGTAGTGGGTCCCGCGGTCGGACTGGCGACTGGGCAGACCAGCTTTATAGCCTCGGTCAGACCGGGCACAGGTCTTACCAGCGGTGCAGCGGCGGTCAGACCGGCCTCCGGTCAGACCGGCAGTACCCCTCGGTCAGACCGGCCTCGGAGAAATTTTTCGAAAAATTCTCAAACTGATTTTGCACGTGGATATATGCCTATTTAATCTTCTGGTCATGTGTCTCAGTACTGGATTCCTAAATTTTTGTTATCATCTATCCCCAGTACTGAGGCTTCGACTTCTGCTTATGTGTAGATTTTGGTGGCGCAGAAGGAGAACATGTGGATCGTGGATTCCGGTTGTTCGCGGCACATGACCGGTGCTAAACATTGGTTCTCGTCCCTCAAAAGGGCATCCAAGACTGAATCGATTATCTTTGGTGATGCTTCTACTAGTTGTCGCGACCGAGAAAATTGCCTTTTCCCGAACGCTAGTGTATTAATCCCCGTCCCAGGAAAAGCCGGGGTACACCACACAAACATGATATAAAAGACACATCTTTATTATATCGATAATATTTACATTATTACAAAGGCGCTTCAGGCCTGACAATCAAAAATAAACAGCAGCGGACTAGCGGGCCTACGGCTCCATCTTCACAGGCGCTCAACTGGGGTATAAGCCAGGACTCCACCTAAGACTTCTTCTCCAAAGCTTCTCTTACTGAAGGGGAAAAAGATTGAGCAAGAATGAGTACAACCACAGTACTCAGCAAGCCACACCGGTGATGCACACTTAATGCAAGGGAGGTAAAAGGGGATAATAATATAGGGGTTAAGTTTTGCAGTAAACAGCATTTAAAAGTCACTTAGTTGCCCAAAGCCATTTTATAAAGACGATCCTAGAGCTACACAGTATTATTAATCAAGGCCGTGAACCCACACGAACCTGCCTTAACCCAAGGCCTACGATGATTCAGACCGAACTGGCAACCCGACCCTGGGTCCCAGCTCGTCCCAAGCCAACCCAGGCCAACCATTCCACATTTTAGTTGTTGAGCAAATTTTAAGAATTAAAACACTGACTTGGGTACATTGCTCGGCTTGCCCATAACCGAGGGCGCGGCTATTCGAATAGATTATACTCTGATCAGAGGTGTACATCTTTACCCACAAGACACATCTTCCTCACGTGCAACCATGTGCCACATACCACCACGGTATACGGACGGAAGACGTGACATAGTTTCCAACCCATCCTAGCCATAGACAAGAGTACCAACCCAATCCTACCTACGGCCGGAACCCCCGGGACAGACAGGCAGGAGTGAGCCCCCTAGCAGCAGGACACCAGCCCTGTGCCATGACATCTCGACTACCGAGCCGCAGCTCGTGTAGCCTTCATTTGCCCTGGAGAATGTCCATCGACCCCCGACTTCATCCATCTCCAATCCGTGTACTTTTGTTTATAACCAGACTGAGCCACAAACTAAGCCTTACCCACTAGACATGTGGAAGTACGGTAGTGCTTTGCAACAGAGGCCCGAGCTTAATCCTTATAGTGGCCGGGGTGCTACTTCCCACAACTGGCATGCACCCAAACCCCACCGAAAACAGGTTTTAGGGGTTTTGAAAGAGGAAGAGAGGTGTATGTCCAATTCCACCATAAACCAACAATTCCATAGTGTCCAAATGATATGAGAATTCCCAAAGTCTAAAGTTATAAAACCACCTAATGTTGCCTAATTAACCAGCGAAGCATCTACCTAAGTTCATACTAGTGGAACCATAAATAGAGTACCCACTAGTTGGGGTTTTGTTTAATCTAGGGTGAACAAGGTAATAATATCAATAACAATAGTATTAAGGTCATAACAAAGGTAAATAGGCATGGCTAAATAAAACAGTGATCACGCGGGAATTTAAATAAAGCGGTAATGCATTAATTTAAATTAAAATAATTTTGTAAACTGGGATTCAATATGCTCAAGGATTATGTGACTTGCCTTGCTCGGAGAGAACGGCCTTCCGAACCTTCGGCGACGACCGCGAACCACGCTTCGGGAACCTCCGGAACGACGAAAGCTACGCGAGGCACACAAGCAAAGCTACAAGCCTATAAAGAAGCAGTAACAATACATAAAAACAAAGCACAGGGTTCTTTAGGTTATAACAAACATTAGGAGACTTGAACGGGACGATTCGGAGCTCATATGACCAAGATATGATCATCCGAAGTTTAATGCTGTTATATGGAGATTTGCGGATTATTATAATTAAGCTTTCCAACTATAAAACATGTGTAAGCGCTAGCCTGGAAGAGACAGGAAGGCTGCGCTGTTGACATGCGGACCCCACATGTCAACCTAAAGGACCGCGGTAGACCGAGTACACAGAGTCGGTCCACGGGTCGACGGAAGCGGATCCCGTGTGTCAACCGAGGCGAGTGGCCGACAAACGGACTCCACTAGACACCACACGGGTTGCACACGTGGAAACCACGCGGCTACCGAGCGGGCACACTAACACGGACACTACACGGTCACCACCCGCACACGTGAACGACTACCGACACCGGTACACGGGTACCGGGGTCGACGACCGCACAACGGGCACGGGGCGACACCGAAAGGACGAGGACGGGGCAGCGAGAGGAGGAAACCTTACCACCACGCGACGAGGCGCGGGAACGACAACGACGAACGGGCGCGGCGGAGACCGACGGGCACAACGGAGACGAACGGCGAGGGGACGGCTTCGGCGGCGATCCTTGGACGAAGGCGAGACGCGGCCAGCACGAGGCTTGATGACGCGGAGCCGAGGACGAAGACGACGACGGGGCTGCAGCGGCACACTTGACGAACGCGGATGACGGACGAGAACGGCTTGACGGAGGGACGAACGCCACGACGACCAGGAACGACGGGAGGACGACGACGACGACGACCGGGGCCGGCGAGGAGACGACGAGGGCAGCCGGCAGCGGCTGCGCGGGGACGAGGACGTCGTGGAACACGCCGCAGCGATGATGATGACGGAGGCGGCGCCGCGAGACGACGAGCCGGGCGACCGACGGGACGTCGGTCGGCGAGGACGAACGGAGACGACGATGATGGACCGCGGAGGGGTTTGGATGGAGGGGAAACGATGCCGAGGACGACCTTGCCGCTGCGATGCCGGAGGTGGTAGTGGTGCAGCAGGCCGACGAGCCGGGGAGGAGGAAGGGGCGGCTGAAAGGACGCCGGCGACGAAGAGGATGGAGAGGCCGGCGCGGCGACGGCGTTCCGGCGAAACCGAGGAGCAGCCGGGGTGGAGGGCGATGCGGCGACGCCGAGGGAGGAGACGGCGACGTCGGCCGACGCTCAGGCGAGGCGGCAGGGATGGCTGGAGATGGTGGAGTGGTGGCGACACCACTAGTCGTCGGTGAGGACGCGTCTCCGGTGATTTCCCCGCGAAATGGAGGCGAAGCCGGGAAAGAGGGGGCAGCTGCGACGCCGGGAGAGGTGGCGGCGCAGCCGGAGGGTGCACGGGCGAGGCGGGAGGTGCGGCTGGAGGTGGCCAGCACGGAGGAAAGAGAAGGGCGACGGCGGGAAGGCAGCTCCGGGGGTCTCCGCGGGAAACGGAGGGCAGGCCGGGGTGGAGGAGGTTGCGGCGACGCTGAAGGAGGCGACGGCGCGGCCGGCCGGTGCGCGGGCGAGGTGGCACAGGCGGCTGGAGGCGGCCGGCGGCGTGGGAGAGAGAGGAGGGCGGCGGGGAGAGGGCTAGGGACCACGGGAGATCGCGGGAGGGGGCTAAAACGATAGAACGGAGCGAGGGGGTTGCATTTTATAGCGGAGGGAAGCGAGCCGAGCACGGGAGAGGGCGGAACAGCGACGGGAATGGCGGCCGGCGGCCATGGTTGGTGGCCGGAAAAAGCGCGGCCGTTCCCGACGATTGGGGGCGCCATTCAAGGGGGAAATTGGGGGAAATTGAAGAGGATTCAATGGGGATTAAAACCCCCTAATCAATTTTGGAATTAACCAAGTGAATCAAGCGGATTTGGAGGAGGGAGCGAGCTAGGGTTCGCACGGGGAAGAGAGAAGCCGGGCGGCGGCTGGAGGAAGAAGGCGACGGCGGCCTGGCGCGTGGGCCCCACGCGGGGCGCGCGCTCAGCGCGCGTGCGACGCGCGGCACGGGCGGGAGGGCGCCGCTCGGGTTGGGCCGGGCGGCCGGCCCAGGAGGAGAGGAGGGGGAGGCGGCCTGGGCCGGTCAGGCCGGGAGGGGAGAGGGGGGGGAGAGAGAGAGGCAGCCCGGGAGAGAGAGGGAGGAGGGAGCTGGGCCGAGGGGAAGGGGGGGCCCAAGAGGAGGGAGAGAAGGAGAGGAAGAGAAAGAGAGGGAGGAAAGGGAGACTTCGGCCGCGGGCCGAGGGGAGAGAGGGAGGACTTTGGGCCAGACTTGGCCCAAAGGAGGAAGGAGGGTTATTTTTAGGTTTTTCTTTTTAATAAACTTTGATAATTGTTTTTGTTGCTTAATAATTATTTCCGGTGCTCTGGAAATTCAAGTAAAATTTGAGGGCTCCTTTTAGACCAAGGAGAATTTAACAAAAATTCTCCGGGCCATATTCGAATTTTTCTTGTACGTATTTTAGTGTTTGCCAATTTCTTTTCGAATTTTAATTAATTCTATTATTCCTTTTAGAAAATGATTTTTAGTTCGGGATGAATTTATCAGGACGTGACACTAGTGCCGTTCTCACTATAGGTTTGGTTAAGGTAAATGAAAATTTTGAAAGAAACAAAGTTTGGACTTTAGTTGAATCACCTTCTGGATATAATATTATTGGAACCAAGTGGGTTTTCAAAAATAAACAAAATGAGGATGGTTTGATTGTGAGAAATAAAGCTAGACTTGTTGCTCAAGGTTTTACCCAGGTGGAGGGTTTGGATTTTGATGAAACTTTTGCTCCTGTTGATAGAATTGAGGCAATTAGATTTTTGTTGGCTTTTGTTGCTTCAAAAGGTTTTAAATTGTATCAAATGGATGTGAAAAGTGCTTTTCTAAATGGTTTTATACAGGAGGAAGTTTATGTCAAACAACCAGCAGGTTTTGAAAATCTTGATTTTCCCAACCATGTTTTTAAATTTTCTAAAGCTTTGTATGGCTTGAAACAAGCACCTAGAGCATGGTATGATAGGCTTAAGAACTTTTTTCTTGTGAAAGGTTTTACAATGAGAAAGGTTGACAAAACGCTTTTTGTTTTAAGCATGGTGATAATCAACTGTTCATTCAGATTAATGTGAATGATAACATCTTTGGTTGTTCGACTCACGCTTTAGTTGTAGATTTTGCTGAGACTATGCGCAGGGAATTTGAAATGAGCATGATGGGTGAGTTATCGTACTTTTTGGGATTGCAAATTAAGCAAACACCTCAAGGTACTTTTGTGCGTCAAAGGAAATATACGAAGGATCTTTTCAGACGGTTCAAGATGGAGAATTGCAAGCCAATTTCAACACCAATTGGTTCTATAGCTGTGTTGGATCCTAATGAAGGTGGTGAAGCCATTGATCAAAAGGAGTATAGAAGTATGATTGGATCTTTGTTGTATCTAACTGCTTCTAGGCCAGACATACAATTTGTTGTGTGTTTGTGTGCGCGCTTTCAAGCTTCTCCTCGTGCTTCACATCGTCAAGCGGTCAAGCGAATAATGAGGTATTTGAATCATACACTTGAGTTTGGAATTTGGTATTCTACTTCATCTTCTATATGCTTAAGTGGATATTCCGATGCTGATTTTGGAGGTTGTAGAATTGATAGGAAAAGTACTAGTGGAATATGTCATTTTCTTGGTACATCATTGATTGCATGGTCTTCTAGGAAACAATCTAGTGTTGCTCAATCAACTGCTGAATCTGAATATGTTGCTGCTGCTAGTTGTTGTTTACAGATTCTTTGGCTTTTATCTACTTTGAAAGATTGTGGTCTTACTTTTGAGAAAGTACCTCTCTTTTCTGATAATACTAGTGCTATTAACATTGCTACGAATCCTATTCAACACTCATGCACAAAGCACTATTCATTTTCACTTTTTGAGGGATCATGTTGAGAAAGGAGACGTTAAATTGCAGTTTTTGGACACAAAGTTGCATCTGGCTGATATTTTCACTAAACCTTTGGATTATAATCATTTTTCTTTTCTTCATGGTGAGTTGGACATAATTCATCCTTTTGGCATGTTTGAGGGAGAGTTTGTACCTCATGGTTTTATCAAGCAAAAATATGACAATGAGAAAAATTTGAGAAAAGAGAGCTTTGTTATATACATATGATATTTTCTTGTGCACGCTAGCAATATTTTGAAGGTTTATTTGTCTCTAGCATAACTTGTGTGTATTCTAGTCTTTTCATGAGATTTAGATTTTGCTTTTAAGGGAGATGATGCATGACATTTAAATTCTACTTGAATTAAGCAAATATGCAATGTTGATGCTAGCATATGGTTTGATTTCTAAATGCTTTATATATATGCTTTATTGAATTGTTATTCCTCATATAGCTTTAATTGCTCATTGTGAAAAAGAATAAAAATATAAAAAAAATAAATACCGAATCCTTGGAAACAGTCTTGACGACTAGGACATATTCGATGTGAGCAAAATAATGGGTGCCGAATCCCTGGAAACAGTCTTGACGACAGGGACGTACCCGGAATAAATAAAAAGAGTAAAAAGCCTCAAGAAAAGAAAAAGTAAAATTTCTCTCGGTTGATATATGCAAAAGCTAATTTGAGAAAAAGTGATAAATGCAATAGGTATTATGTGTTTAGTGTTTATTCTTCAACCTATGTGCTTGTTAATATGTTGCATTATAAATCGTATGAAATCATGGATTTTGATTGTTGATTCAAACTTAATTGTAAAATCTTTTGTTCATGGTTATACTTTAATGCACGCTTATATTATAGATGGGTTCATCTTCTTTTTATTGCAACACATGACATCATATGCTATATGTATGCTAAGCTCTTATATATTAATGAATACAATTCCTATGCTTGATAAAATCATTGTCAAAAGGGGAAGAAGCAAGGTGAAAATTTTTGGAGAAGCAAATGAGTTGAGAAGCTGTAACACCCCAGAAAACCACATAAGCCTGGGATGCCACTAAACAACCACACATATGTCACGCCCGGAATTTCTATCATAAATTCCAAACGCTTACATGTGTGTTAAACCCTCGTCCAGGAATCAACCGAGGCACACAATGACAATATTGATAATAGAGTACAAATGAATAACTATTTAATATTCGCAAATAACAAATTATTACAGAGGTGGATAGTTCCTCTCAATCAAAAACATTCTACGCAGCGGAAAATAAAACTATAACAAACTACGGAACAGCGATGACAACTCCACTCCACAGGCATCTTAACCGAGAACAAGCCTAATCCTCCAGATCATCACCTTCACTGAAGTACTCCTCTTCTGATGAATGAATATTGCAAGAATGAGCATATGACATACTCAACAAGCCACACAGCAAATATGCAAGTGCACAGGATAACAAAGGATGGCATAATATAGCTCATTTGCAGAAAACAGCATTTAATAAATATTTAAGAGAATAATAAAACAGTTGTATAATTAATCAATATTAAATAACACCATACAACACACCCGTGTTGCATAGGCCCAACCACATTTGAACAACCAACCCCAGTTGAACAAATTAAACCTCCAAACCAGGAATTATCCATTCCAAACCAGAAATTAAATTAGTTACCACAATTATCATTAATGAGTAATGTGAGACTAATCACGAAAAACATTGCTCAACTCACCCATAACCGCGGGTACGGCTATTCGAATAGTTTAAACTCTGATCAGAGGTGTACCACCGTATCCACAAGACACAACCCCACATCATGTTACCATGTGCCTCAGTACCACCACGATACCTCGGAAAGGAGTCGTGACAATACCCCTCGCATAACACAATTCACCACAGTGCACCGTACCTGGATCATAATCACCCCCTTATAAACAAGGCATGGACTCCTCAGCGACCCCCATGGACTTCTCGCCACTTCTCAGTCTGGCACACTATAATGAATCATGCTATACAAAAGATAAAGCCGTTGCCCACGCTGGCTTGTGGTTGGCACGATAAATGTTTCACAACAGTAGCTCGCGAACCGGTCCTTAATCGTCGTGAGCACAACCATCAAAACCATATGCTCACAACCCACCTTAGCCAGGTTTTAGTTATCAATTAATTATCATCACACGATCAACCATCGTGAGCTACCATTGAATATAACCCTAATTATCAATAATAATTATGTAATATAGTTTATACTTAACCCCTTTTAATTAGCTAATATTTCTAAGCATGGCTAAGCAAACCTATATATATAGCATTTAGCTGAACCAACCCAATATATAAGGTTCATGCTAATCAAATAATAACCCATAGGAAAATAAAGTCATCTTCGGCCATTAATTAACTGGGAAAGGTTCACCACCCGATGACATTCGAAAATAATGCACAGTTGAAATAAAATAATAGCTTTAAATGGGATCAACATGCTCAAAGGGTTGTTTGGGATCTGTGTGACTTGCCTTGGGCTTCCACAAACGCTTCGGAACCTTCCTCAACGGAAACGCTCTCCTCCGGAACGTCGGAAACTAAAGCAAATAAACAAAATCAACAAAACAGTACAAAAACAAGCATAAACAGTACATGTGGATATTTTTAACATGTAGATCTTGATTTTAGAAAAATTTAGAAACTTGAACCACCTAAAACGGATCTACGGTTATTTAGTTATGATTTTCCGAAGTTTTAATCTATTAGAAAATCGAGAAAAAGAAAAAGAAAAAGAAACGATGACGTCAGCCCTGGAGATGATGACGTCAGCCCTAGGATGACGTCATGCTGACGTCGGCACGGCGGCCGGCTCGGGTTGAGGAGCTCGCCGGCGCTAGAGCGATCGGCCGAGCGATTGGAGGGCATCTACGCGTAGAGGGCAACGAGGCGAACCCGTTGGTACTCACCACGACGGCTAACGGTGCACGACGGCGGCCGGCGACGAGAAGAAGCGGCGCGGCGGCTTGGGTCGACGGCGGCGAACGAGCTCCGGTGGTCGGCAGCGGAAAAGGAGGGGCGGCCGGGCTTCCTCTCACCACGGCGCACCTAACGGCGGTGACGGCGAGCGGCGGCGACGGCGGAGACGGCGCGGCGGCGTGACCGAAGACGGCCGGCGGCGGCGGCGAACTTGAAGCACGTCGCGGCGTCGCTAGGAGGCACGGGAGAGCTCGGGAAAGGGGGCAAACGGAAGAGGAGAACAAGAGGAAGCTTTATATGGCATCGGATTGAAGAGATCGATCTCCAAACGAGAGGAATCGATTCGGGAAGAAATCAAACTCGGTTTTTAGGGATAGAACAAAACGAATTCGATTCGGAGTGAATACTCAACGAATTTCTTTGTTTCTTGAGGGGAAAGAAAGAGGAGAACGAGAGGAACAAAACCCCTAAACCAATCGGAAGAATCCGGGTCGGATTTGGGCGGAAACGGCGGCGCAAAACGGCGGCTCGGGCGGCTTGCGCGGCGGCGGCCGGAGGAAGGAGAAGGGCCTGACATGTGGGCCCCACATGTCAGTGTCCCGAGAGAGAGGGGCGCGGGCGGCGGCGGCTTGGGCCGGCGTGGGCCGCGCGCGGAGAGAGAGAGAAAGAGAGAGTTGGGCCGAAATCGGCCAAACGGCCTAGAAGGGGAATTTTTGAACTTTTTAAATAAAAACAATTTGTGGAATGATGTTTCAATTATTAAAAATACTTCCCTTGCTCAAATAATTCCCAGAAAATTCTAGAAAATAGAGGAGCAAGCATAGTATTTAATAAAATTTTATCTAGCTCACTTTTATGTTGAAAATTTTCCTAGAAAATTAGGGTTTAGCTTGTAGGCTTTTAAAATAAATTCTAAAAGATTCCAATTAAACAACAATTTATATATTTAAGATTTTTAGGGTGTGACAAACCTACCCCCCTTAAACGGAATCTCGTCCTCGAGATTCAGAAGAACTAACAAATAGATGAGGATGAGCTGACTTCAATTCATCTTCTCGCTCCCAAGTGGCTTCTTCTTCCGAATGATTACTCCACTGAACCTTGCAGAACCGTATAACGCGATTCCTGGTTTTCCTCTCGCTTACTTCCAAAATTCTGACTGGCTTCTCAACATAAGTTAAATCTTCCTGAAGCTCGATACGATCAGGATCTGCTTCCTCCGTAGGTACACGTAAACATTTCTTCAACTGAGACACATGGAACACGTCATGTATTCCCGCCATTGACGGAGGCAACTCTAACTGATAGGCTACTTCCCCTTTTCGACTCACAATCTTAAAAGGTCCTACAAAACGTGGTGCCAATTTTCCTTTGGTTTGGAAACGATGAACTCCTCGTAACAGCGTAACCCGAAGATATACATAATCTCCTTCTTCGAAAGCTAAATCCCTGCGACGATTGTCAGCATAGCTCTTCTGACGCGACTGAGCAACGCGCAACCTTTCTTGGATAATCTTTACTTTTTCTTCTGCCTCTCGTAATATATCTGTCCCAAAAACTTGATGTTCACCGGTTTGATCCCAAAGAAGCAGCGTACGGCACTTTCGACCATATAATGCTTCATTCGGAGACATTTGCAAACTAGCTTGATAACTGTTGTTATACGAGAATTCCGCGTACGGCAAATTCTTATCCCAACTTCCACCAAAATCTAGAACACAGGCTCTCAACATATCTTCTAAAATTTGGTTTACTCTTTCTGTCTGACCATCTGTTTGAGGGTGATAAGCGGTACTGAAATTCAAACGGGTACCCAATTCTGATTGTAATTTCTGCCAAAACTTCGAAGTAAACTAGCTACCTCTATCTTGTCACGCCCGGAAAGTCACTATTAATTTCCGAACTTATTTGTGCATAAAATCCTCGTCCAGGAATCAGCCGAGGTACACAAACTGACAATTTAATATACGGATTCATCACATTAACTAAAACGATAAATACTTACTTAAGAGGCACTTAGTCCTCACCATGAAGAAAACTGCAGCGGAAAAATAAAATCTAGCGAAGCTCCAGCTCCACTCCCACAGGCAGCTCAACTGGGGTATAAGCCAAACGTCTTCTCCTTCTGGATCCTTTATCTTCAACTGAGGTTGATTGATTATTGCAAGAATGAGCATATGACATACTCAACAAGCCACACAGCAAATATGCAAGTGCACAAGGATTCCAAATGATGGCATAATATAGGCTCATTTGCGAAAGCAGCATTTAGCAAAGAGTTAAGAGAAGTAAAACAGTGAAATAATTAATCAGAAATTTTAATCAACACTGAACAGCACACCCATGCTGCACAGCCCAACCATCCTGAACAACCATACCCGGCTGTACAGATCTAACTCCAAACCAGGAGCTAAGCAAATTATTACCAGTTATAACATCTATATTTATTGTGAGAGGTGTGAGACTAATCACGAAAAACATTGCTCAACTCGCCCATAACCGCGGGCACGGCTATTCGAATAGTTTTACTCTGGCCAGAGGTGTACCACTGTACCCACAAGACACAACCCCACATCATGTCACCATGTGCCTCAATACCACCACGGTACCTCGGAAAGGAGTTGTGACAATACCCCTCGCATAACACAATTCACCACAGTGCACCGTACCTGGATCATAATCACCCCCTTATAAACAAGGCATGGACTCCCCAGCGACCCCCATGGACTTCTCGCCACTTCTCAGTCTGGCGCACTATAATGAATCATGCTATACAAAAGATAAAGCCGTTGCCCATGCTGACTTGTGGTTGGCACGGTAAATGTTTCACAACAGTAGCTCGCGAACCGGTCCTTAATTGTCATGAGCACGACCTTCAAAACCATGTGCTCACAACCCACCATTAATCATATTTAAATTACCAATTAATTATCATAACACGATTAACCATCGTGAGCTACCATTAAATATAACCATAAATAATAATGTAGTATATATGATTCATCCCATTAGTGAGCTAATGTTTCTAAGCATTGCTAAGCAATTATATATATAACATTTAGCTGAACTAAACCAATACATAAGGTTCAAGCTAATCAATTTATTACCCAAGGTATCAAGGAATAGGACATTCAATGCAAATTGGCCATAACAAAGGAATAGGTTCACACCACCCGGTGACATTCGAAAATAAATGCACAGTTGAAATAAATAGAGAATTTAAATATAGGATCAACATACTCAAAGGGTTGTTTGGGATCTGTGTGACTTGCCTTGCAATAATCGGTCTTCAATTAATCTTCTTGATCACTTCCGACGCACTCACGAACCTTCGCAACGATGGAAACGACAAGCTAACACGCAAAACAAAGAAAAAGACTAATAAAAACCAAATAAACAATACATAAAAAGTAAACAAACATGTAGGTCATAATTTTAGATGATTTATGAGACTTGAACGGCCTCATTCTGACTTCAAATGAATTTATTATGAATTTTACAAGATTAAATCTAATTAAAGCCCATTTAAAAAGAATTAAATAAATTTAATTCAACTTATGGATAATTTTAATATGTAGATCTTTATTTTAGAAAAATTTAGCAACTTGATCCACCTGAAACGGATCTACGGTTATTTAGTTATGATTTTCAGAAGATTTAATCTATTAGAAAAACGGGAAAAAGAAAAACCGATGACGTCATGCTGACGTCACCCATGGCCGAACCAAGATGGCGACCTCGCCGGAGATAGAGCGGCCGGCTGCGGAATTGGAGGGCATGTACACGAAGAGAACGACGAGACGAACCCGACGGTACTCACCCTCGAGCCAAACGACGAACGACGACGGCGACTCTCCGGTGGCCGGCGGCTCGGTTGAACGGCGACGGCGACTCTCCGGTGGCCGGCGGCGAAGAAGGACGGGTGGCCGGGCTTCTCCTCCCCTTGGCGCACCTTTTGGCGATGGCGGCAAGCGGCGCCGACGGCGGAGGCGGCGGCGCGGCGTGGCCGGAGGTTGGCCGGCGGCGGCGGCGGGTTAAGCGGCGTCGACGGCGAGCTACGAGGCACGAGAGACCACGAGAGAGGGGGCAAACGAAAGAGGAGGACTAGGGGGTCCTATTTATAGCCTTGGATTGAAGAGATCGGACTCCAAACGAGAGGAATCGAAGCCGGAAAATCAAAAACTCAGTTTTAGAGATAAACTCGAAAACGAGTTTGATTCGGATAAAATACCCAACAATTTGCTCCGATTCTTGGGGGAAAAGATAGAGGAGGAAGAGAGGATCAAAACCCCTCAAAAATCTGGAAGAAACGGGGTCGGATTGGAGCGGATTTGGAGGCGGAAAGGCGACGCGGCGCGCAGCTCGGGCTCTGTCCAGACTGCAGGCTGAAGGTTAGGGACGACACTGTAGCAGGGAGGCAAAGTAGACTTTTGTCGGGCTTCATTTTTCCTTGCTTGGGCCGACTGAGAGAGAGGGAGATCAAACAGACTTGCGCAGAGAGAGAGAAGAGGGGAGGCCGGCTGCTGCAGCTGGGCCGATTGGGCTGCGCGGGAGAGAAAGAGTTGGGCCGAATTCGGCCCAACGACTTAAGGGAGGGTTTTTAAAACTTTTTCAATTAAAATAATCACTTAAATGATCTTTCAATTGTTAAAAATACTTCCAATGCTCAAATAATTTCAAGAAAAATCCTGAAAATACTTGGACACTAAAAGTACTTAACAAAATTATAATTAGACCATTTAATGATTAATTTAATATTTGAATAATTGCTGAACTGCTCTTTGTATAATTAAAATTAGGAATTGAGCTCCGAAAAATCCGAGAAAATTCCAGAGAGTATAATTAACCATGGAGAATTTAATAAAAATTAAATCCATCCATGCTTTATATTTAGGAAATTTTATTTCCCACACTTAACTTCACTTGTAAATTAATGAACATTTAATATAAATTCTATTAATAATTTATTAAATAATTTATAAATCCTAAAACAAAAATCAGGATGTGACACTGACACTATCTTCTTAGGAACACCATGCAAACATACCACTCTGGCCATGTATAACTCTGCAAGCTTATGTCCCGTATAGGTTGTTTTGACAGGTATGAAATGAGCGACTTTTGTCAACCTATCAACCACTACCCAAATAGAATCATGTCCTGCCGACGTTCTGGGTAGACCGGTTATAAAATCCATTCCTATTTCTTCCCACTTCCACTCTGGAATCTTCAATGGTTGTAACAGACCAGCTGGCTTCTGATGTTCTGCTTTGACCCGCTGACATACATCACATAGAGCCACATATTCTGCTATCTCACGTCGCATACTGGCCCACCAAAATTGTTGCCTTAAGTCTTGGTACATCTTAGTGCTTCCAGGGTGAATGGAATACAAAGTTTCATGAGCTTCTTTCATGATAGTATCCTTCAACTCCTTATTTTCTGGGACACAAATTCTTTCTCCTAACCACACAGTCCCTTGCTCATCTTCTACAAAACCGATGGCTTTACCTCTTCTCATGTTCTTTTTAATTTCCTGTATATCATGATCATTCACTTGAGCTTCTCTAATTTGATCAAACAGAGTAGGTTTAGCTTCTAAAGCAGCCACAAAACCTTTGCTGACTATTCCCAAGTTCAACCTTTCAAATTCTTGGCATAACTCCCAAGGTAAACGTCGACCTTCTGACATATTACAGTAGCTTTTCCTGCTAAGGGCATCGGCTACAACATTTGCTTTCCCCGGGTGATAGTGGATTTCCATATCATAGTCTTTAATCAACTCTAACTATCTTCGCTGACGCATGTTCAAATCAGGTTGAGTGAAAATGTACTTCAAACTTTTATGATCCGTATACACCTCTGTACGGTTACCGAAAAGATAATGACGCCAAATCTTCAATGCATGCACCACAGCTGCCAATTCTAGGTCATGCGTTGGGTAGTTATTCTCATGAGGACGTAATTGCCTGGATGCATAGGCAACCACCTTTCCTTCTTGCATCAACACTCAACCCAAACCGAGTCGGGATGCATCACAATACACTTGGAAACCTTTCCTCGAATCAGGCAAAATTAACACAGGCGCAGTCACTAGCCTTTTCTTCAGTTCTTGGAAACTTCGTTCGCAATCCTCCGTCCACTTGTATTTCACTTCCTTCTGAAGCAGACGAGTCATTGGTCTGGCGATCTTTGAAAAGTTCTCTATAAACCTGCGGTAATACCCTACAAGTCTAAGGAAACTACGAATTTCTGAAACCGTCTTGGGTTGCTTCCAACTTAACACTGACTCCACATTGCTTGGATCTACTGCCACTCCTTCAGACGAGATGACATGACCAAGAAACTTCACTTCGGACAACCAAAATTCACATTTACTGAACTTGGCATAAAGCTGATGCTCACATAGTTTCTCTAAAGCTAGACGAAGATGCTCTTCATGTTCTTCCTTCGTCTTGGAGTAAATAAGAATGTCATCAATAAACACCACAACAAACTTATCCAGATATTCCATAAACACCTTGTTCATCAAATTCATTAAAAAGGCTGGGGCATTAGTGAGTCCAAATGACATAACGGTACATTCGAACAAACCATACCGAGTTGTGAAGGCGGTCTTTGGTATATCTTCCTCACGGATTCGAAGTTGATGATATCCAGAACGGAGATCTATCTTGGAGAAAACTGTAGCACCTTCCAGTTGATCAAACAGGTCATCAATTCTGGGTAGAGGATATTTATTCTTGATAGTGACCTCATTCAACGCTCGATAATCCACGCACATTCTCTGAGTATGATCTTTCTTCTCCACAAAGATGACTGGTGCTCCCCATGGCGAAGTACTGGGTCTGATGTATCCTTTCTGAAGCAGATCATCCACCTGTTTCTTCACCTCAGCTAACTCGTTAGCTGCCATTCTATATGGTCTCTTATGGATAGGGTTAGTTCCAGGTACCAAGTCTATCCGAAACTCTATGTCTCTCTTAGGTGGCATACCTGTCAAATCCTCGGGAAACACGTCTGGATAGTCTTGTACTATAGGAATCTCTTGTAGAGCAACTTGGTTTAAGATCACACCATGAGATTTAGGAGAGGACGCAAAGAAAGAAACGGTTTCCCCATTGCTACTGGTTAAAGTCACCTTACGGTTGGCACAATCTATAACTCCTCTGTGACGAGATAACCAGTCCATCCCTAGGATAACATCTAGATCTTTGGATTCTAGCAAGATAAGAGAGGATGGGAAAGGAACTTCTTCTATTTCTATGGTAACGGAAGGACAATACTGTGTCGAAAATACTTGATTGCCTGGGGTATTAACTAGTAAAGGTCTCCCAAGACTAACAACTTCCATCCCATGTTTGCTTGCAAAACTTTTAGACAAAAAGGAATGTGTAGCACCGGAATCAAAAAGCACAGTTGCGGGTATAGAGTTAACAGGAAACGTACCCAAAACCATGTCTGGTGCATTCTGAGCTTCTGCTGCTGCAACATGATTAACACGTGCCTTCGGTGCTGGAACATTGGAGTTGTTCGGGGTTGGAGCGTTCTTCACACGCCGAGGCTTAGGACACTTGTCAGCATAATGTCCCGGATCACCACAATTGAAGCATATCACTGGCTTGCTTCCCTGTTCCTTCCTGACGGGCTGGTTCTGAGTTGGAGTTGCTGCAGGACGAGCAACCACGCTGCGGTTGTCATTGCCACGATTACCAGTGTTGTTGTTGTAGAACTGGCGTTGGGGACGGAGAACTGATGAAGATCCTCCTTGAGGGTACGATGGAACTTGAGGTCCAGTAACAAGACGCGGCCTCTGGTTACTGCCCTGTTGTGCCTTGAATTGGGCAGCCCTGCGCTTCTTCTGCTCCATCCGGTTATACTTGTCTTCCTGACGAATCGCCTTGTCCACCAACTGCTGGAAATCCCGGAAATCCGTAGACATCAAAGCATAAGACAACTCATCATTCAGTCCCTCCAAAAACTTCTCCTGACGCTCTTCATCGGTGCGAACATCCTCTGGAGCATAGCGAGCTAAGCGGTTGAAATCATGGAGGTACTCGGTGACCGAACGAGATCCCTGGTTGAGTGCTCTAAATTCTCTCTTCTTTAGAGCTACAACACCTGACGGTATATGCATCTTCTTAAAAGCAGCTGTGAATTCTTGCCAAGTGATAGGTTCTCCTCCCGCTCTGCCTTGGCGAAAATGATCCCACCATTCAGCAGCAGGTCCATGCAACTGATGCGAAGCAAAAGAAACTTTCTCCTGCTCAGTACACTGGATCAAATCCAACTTCTTCTCCACCGCATGCAGCTAATCTCCTGCTTCTACTGGATTGGTGGTGCTTGAAAAGGTAGGGGGTCTCACACGTAAGAAATCTGCCAACTTATTTTGGGGAGGTGGGGGTGGATTCTGGTTCTGATTATTTGCCTGCTGATTCTGTGCCTGCTGCACTAACAGATTGATCAGTTGTGTTTGTTGGGCCAGAATCTGAGCTAGCGTGGGGTTCTCTTCATTGTTATTGGCTCCACTTCCACTTCCACTTCCAGTGCCAGTGCGCGTGTTCACCATCTGACGATAAGCAGAGACAACAGGAAAGAACGACAGAGAGACACCCTTAGAACGGAGTTATTTAATTAATTTAAATTCTATATTGCACTTAACTGTGTATGATTACATTTAAGTTGCATTAACACTTTCTCACCAGCTATCTTACACTCTGACAAGCAAAAGAACTAGACTCATGCTGTTACATCCCACCCATGATGTAAGCAACAACTAAAACCCACACACTCACAAGCAAACTTAAACAAGCAATCTAACACAACGAACTACGGCAACGATCTAACTAGGCGACTACTTCCGCCTTGCATCGGAACGAAGCGATGGATCTTCTTCCTCTGGAGTAGCTGGCTCTCTTTCTTCAGGATCTTCCTCTTCTTCCTCATCACTTATGATGTCGATAACAGGTTCAGCACGATCGGGCACAGCTTCATCCATCACGCGAATCTTCGAAGCTAACTGGAGACGAGGGGGCGGACAGGTTCTCTTTCTTGCAGTGAGGCGAAGCTTGGATGTTGGCGGCGGCATTTCTCCTTTAAGTTTAGCTAATTCCTTCTGTAGACGGTGCACCTTGCTCTTCAACTTGCAAATCTTGCCTCGATTCCAGTTTTCCCTGTCATGAGATGCCTTGTCCCGCTCCACACTAACTGCATCCATAGCACTAAGCATATGCACCACATGCATCAGAGTAGCACTCTCTTCACCATCAGGACAGGTATAGGTTCCATAGTCTTGACCATGAGGCTTGTGAGGATGATACTGGAAAGCTGATGAATCCAACTCTTCTTCAAAGTATTGACGCAACTCTCCAATGGCCACCAAAGCTACTTCTTGACAAGCATGGCAGTACGATCTTCCTCCAGCTTCGAACTTAAAAGACGGAAGGTCTTCACTATCACTAGCCAATGTCACACGAACACGACATTTCTCCTCGTCGGGGTCATGGGAAATCTGGCGATACTCAGGAGCAACTTCATAGCCTACCTCAAAAGCCATCAACCTCAGCTCCCTGACAAATCCTAACACCTCGATCAAATTTCTCGGTGAATGGGGCGGCATCTAAAGAAACATAGAAGAGAAGAATTAATGCATATTTTCCTAAGTTAGCTGCACCAACTAGACTTAACTGATTTTTGACCCAAAAGGAAGAAAAATAAAAGAAAAGACACATACAAAGCTATTATATAAATATATATTTTTTTTTAGAATTTTACTTTTTGGACAGAGACAAATATTTTCTTTGACAAATAACAAAAATAAAACTAAAATACTTATGATCTGTTATAAGCACGGTACAGTGTCACCATTAAAAGGGATGAGTAGTACTAGTGCCAACATGATTGTATCGATACCATAATAGATGTACAGTGCCGACTAATCAATAAGATTTGGTAAAGAGAAAAAGAAACATTTTGAGAAGAACAACTTTTTGCTTTTAAAAGAAAAGAAATTGAATTAAATAAGTTTTGTGCATAACCTTGCATGTGCTG
Organism: Oryza nivara; assembly: GCA_000576065.2. Classification (NCBI taxonomy): domain Eukaryota; kingdom Viridiplantae; phylum Streptophyta; class Magnoliopsida; order Poales; family Poaceae; genus Oryza; species Oryza nivara. Next base: position 9,946,860 of record CM002502.2, read on the forward strand.
CCAACTTAATTAATTTATAAGAGAATAGAGAAGAGCAGTTCTATTTTCAAAATATTTTGAAGGCTACTTAAGGTTTACCATTTGGCTTATCCTAAGGTCAAGGTGGCTCTGATACCAACTTGTCACGCCCGGAATTTCTATCCAAAATTCCAAACGCTTACATGTGTGTTAAACCCTCGTCCAGGAATCAACCGAGGCACACAATGACAATATTGATAATAGAGTACAAATGAATAACTATTTAATATTCGCAAATAACAAATTATTACAGAGGTGGATAGTTCCTCTCAATCAAAAACATTCTACGCAGCGGAAAATAAAACTATAACAAACTACGGAACGGCGATGACAACTCCACTCCACAGGCATCTTAACCGAGAACAAGCCTAATCCTCCAGATCATCACCTTCACTGAAGTACTCCTCTTCTGATGAATGAATATTGCAAGAATGAGCATATGACATACTCAACAAGCCACACAGCAAATATGCAAGTGCACAGGATAACAAAGGATGGCATAATATAGCTCATTTGCAGAAAACAGCATTTAATAAATATTTAAGAGAATAATAAAACAGTTGTATAATTAATCAATATTAAATAACACCATACAACACACCCGTGTTGCATAGGCCCAACCACATTTGAACAACCAACCCCAGTTGAACAAATTAAACCTCCAAACCAGGAATTATCCATTCCAAACCAGAAATTAAATTAGTTACCACAATTATCATTAATGAGTAATGTGAGGCTAATCACGAAAAACATTGCTCAACTCACCCATAACCGCGGGTACGGCTATTCGAATAGTTTAAACTCTGATCAGAGGTGTACCACTGTATCCACAAGACACAACCCCACATCATGTTACCATGTGCCTCAGTACCACCACGATACCTCGGAAAGGAGTCGTGACAATACCCCTCGCATAACACAATTCACCACAGTGCACAGTACCTGGATCATAATCACCCCCTTATAAACAAGGCATGGACTCCACAGCGACCCCCATGGACTTCTCGCCACTTCTCAGTCTGGCACACTATAATGAATCATGCTATACAAAAGATAAAGCCGTTGCCCACGCTGGCTTGTGGTTGGCACGATAAATGTTTCACAACAGTAGCTCGCGAACCGGTCCTTAATCGTCATAAGCACAACCATCAAAACCATATGCTCACAACCCACCGTAGCCAGGTTTTAGTTATCAATTAATTATCATCACACGATCAACCATCGTGAGCTACCATTGAATATAACCCTAATTATCAATAATAATTATGTAATATAGTTTATACTTAACCCCTTTTAATTAGCTAATGTTTCTAAGCATGGCTAAGCAAACCTATATATATAGCATTTAGCTGAACCAACCCAATATATAAGGTTCATGCTAATCAAATAATAACCCATAGGAAAATAAAGTCATCTTCGGCCATTAATTAACTGGGAAAGGTTCACCACCCGATGACATTCGAAAACAATGCACAGTTGAAATAAAATAATAGCTTTAAACGGGATCAACATGCTCAAAGGGTTGTTTGGGATCTGTGTTACTTGCCTTGGGCTTCCACAAACGCTTCGGAACCTTCCTCAACGGAAACGCTCTCCTCCGGAACGTCGGAAACTAAAGCAAATAAACAAAATCAACAAAACAGTACAAAAACAAGCATAAACAGTACATGTGGATATTTTTAACATGTAGATCTTGATTTTAGAAAAATTTAGAAACTTGAACCACCTAAAACGGATCTACGGTTATTTAGTTATGATTTTCCGAAGTTTTAATCTATTAGAAAATCGAGAAAAAAAAAGAAAAAGAAACGATGACGTCAGCCCTGGAGATGATGACGTCAGCCCTAGGATGACATCATGCTGACGTCGGCACGGCGGCCGGCTCGGGTTGAGGAGCTCGCCGGCGCTAGAGCGATCGGCCGAGCGATTGGAGGGCATCTACGCGTAGAGGGCAACGAGGCGAACCCGTTGGTACTCACCACGACGGCTAACGGTGCACGACGGCGGCCGGCGACGAGAAGAAGCGGCGCGGCGGCTCGGGTCGATGGCGGCGAACGGGCTCCGGTGGTCGGCGGCGGAAAAGGAGGGGCGGCCGGGCTTCCTCTCACCACGGCGCACCTAACGGCGGTGACGGCGAGCGGCGGCGATGGCGGAGACGGCGCGGCGGCGTGACCGAAGACGGCCGGCAGCGGCGGCGAACTTGAAGCACGTCGCGGCGTCGCTAGGAGGCACGGGAGAGCTCGGGAAAGGGGGCAAACGGAAGAGGAGAACAAGAGGAATCTTTATATGGCATCGGATTGAAGAGATCGATCTCCAAACGAGAGGAATCGATTCGGGAAGAAATCAAACTCGGTTTTTAGGGATAGAACAAAACGAATTCGATTCGGAGTGAATACTCAACGAATTTCTTTGTTTCTTGAGGGGAAAGAAAGAGGAGAACGAGAGGAACAAAACCCCTAAACCAATCGGAAGAATCCGGGTCGGATTTGGGCGGAAACGGCGGCGCAAAACGGCGGCTCGGGCGGCTTGCGCGGCGGCGGCCGGAGGAAGGAGAAGGGCCTGACATGTGGGCCCCACATGTCAGTGTCCCGAGAGAGAGGGGCGTGGGCGGCGGCGGCTTGGGCCGGCGTGGGCCGCGCGCGGAGAGAGAGAGAAAGAGAGAGTTGGGCCGAAATCGGCCCAACGGCCTAGAAGGGGAATTTTTGAACTTTTTAAATAAAAACAATTTGTGAAATGATGTTTCAATTATTAAAAATACTTCCCTTGCTCAAATAATTGCCAGAAAATTCTAGAAAATAGAGGAGCAAGCATAGTATTTAATAAAATTTTATCTAGCTCACTTTTATGTTGAAAATTTTCCTAGAAAATTAGGGTTTAGCTTGTAGGCTTTTAAAATAAATTCTAAAAGATTCCAATTAAACAACAATTTATATATTTAAGATTTTTAGGGTGTGACAACATAAGTGCCAAAACAAGCAAATTTTGGCAACAACTACCTTAGACAAGAAAACATCGCGGAAGCATCAACATATAGATTAAGGTGATGATACAACAATTGACTGACATATAGGGATAAGCTTGAAAAGGGAGCTAATCAATGACTAAGTAATCTTATCAACATATTACAATAATCATGACTAAGTGAGATCATGTCGTGCAACAATGTAGCTAATCCCATCCCTTCATGCAAACATGTCACAGCAAGTACCTGAAAAGACTATAAGGGGGTGAGAATAAATCTCAGCAAGCAAACGGCTTTAACAAGCTATTTAAGCCACAGGTTTATTATATAGCTAATTAAATACCAAGTTATGATTCACATAAAGACAAGTTCAATGTCCAAGAAATAAAACATCATGACGTCATCAATCAAATCCATATACTCACAAATCCAAGAGAAGAAAACACTTCTCAAAGACATCTTCGATCAATAATTTTCATAACATCCTGCAATATGTGCACATGCAATGCAATGATATGTATTCCTGCCTTCACACCCAACAAGGTGTGAAGCTGCATCGTATTATGACAAAATACGATGCTATACCGGTACGGTCGCAACCATAGGTTCACGACATAACTTCAAATGCAATGCATGTGTGATGCAAATGCAGTATGAATTCCAGAGTATAACATCGGAACCACATTCCTTCGACGGAGATCAATATAAGGTTATTATAACCAAGAGCATAAAGTATAACCATAAACATTGTAAAATCAATAAGTATGATTCAGATAGGTAAATCCTATGTGTAACATATAATAATCTTGGTTGATAATATATAATTTCAGCGTGGAGGTAGAATCAAATAACAAGTCAAAGCTGTAGCAAACCACCGCTACGTTTACTTGCCTTCACTGATGGCGAGATGAACTCTAGTTTCATTCCGATGTGGCATCACCTGAATAAACAGTGACTCAGCCTCAAACAACACATATAATCATTCAAGAATCACACATTCACTTTCTACGCTGGGAACCCACCCCAAACAACATAAAGCAAATTACCGATAATCTTCCTATAAAAGCAGTATAGATTAACAATTGATATCTCCAATTCTACATCACATAACAGAGCAAAATATATCATTTTTACATCTAGAGAACAAGAGTTATAACTTTCATTTAGATAACAAAATTGAAATTCTTCCATTTATCTGGCCTAAAACATGGCACAAAACAGAGAACTGCATCTGCCCAGAAAACTGTGCCATAACCATTCAAAAGAGCACTGACAACAAACAACAAGATAAAATCTAACAATTTTTATATAGGAGGTACACAACATATGCTACAACTTTTGTAAATACAAGATTCTCTGATTCCATCATTAAGATCCTCTGAAAACCCTATGAACCTCGACTACAGAAAAATGAATCGATATTCAGACAGCCAACTTCAGAAATCGATATCTCCTAAACCACTTGAAATAAACTCATGCCATTTGGTCAGAAGATAGATCTACATGTTATCTACAACTTTTGTATAGAGACTTTTTGCAGGAAATCCCATTATTTTGGCTGAAAAGGCAGCCAAGGCAGAACTGTGCAGGGTGGCAGATCAGCAAAAAAACCAATTTGAGGAATAAATCGGTGGATCCCTAAACTTATTCGCTTCCAACACTTGATCTAAACCCTAATAGAAACCAAAACCGGGGGAAAAGATCATGCATTGATACCTAGGCCTCCATGGGCAGCGGGTAATCAAACCCCACATTTCCATCTTCACCTCAATTTCATCCGCTTCCTTCTTTCCCTTTCTTCTCCTTCCCTTCTTCTTCCCAGGTTTGCTACAGGGCATGCATGGGGGAGGTCGACCAGAGGGGGAGGTGGGCGCCCCAGGGTACCAAATGACGGCTAGGGGGAGGTGGGGGGGGGGGCGACCTCCTAGGGTTTTGGGGTGTGGAGGGGGCAGCTGGGCCTTGTGCTGGCTGAAAGCTAGCACAGCTAGCGAATAACTACTGTTTTTCTTCTAATTTCAAACACCAAAGCCTTACGGAGTTCCAATATATCCTCTACGGTGTTCTATTTTTTCTAGGGCATTACGGAAGATCATGTTGTTTTTGGTTCGATAGGGAATTTCTTTCTTTTCAAAAGTGAGAGACGCTTTCTTTTGGATTTTCGAGCACGATGTGTACTTTTTGTACGAAGTGTGCTTTTTACCACTTTTGTTTTTATTTTTCCAAACACCAAAATATTTTTGATGGGTTTGCCAATGTGTTCATCAAGGGGGAGATTGTAAAATCAAATTTGTTTTTGATTATAATTCTGTGATGAACAATTGGCATAGGAGATTATTGGTTTTGATATTTGGAATTTATTTATGAAGTGGTTTTGGAGATGATTGGATTTTACCAGTATTGTGCTGGATTGGGTCCGGTCAGACCGGGCATGTGCTGCCGGTCAGACCAGCGTGTATCGCGTGGTCAGACCGGTGCAGCCCGCGGTCTGACTGGCCGACTCTGTGTTGGTTTCGGTTTCGGGTTGTTTGTTTAGATATTCATGATTGTTTCATGCTTATGGCTTCTAGATGGATACTATGCGTATGTAATATTGTCGTTTGCTAACGATGAGTCAAATTGGGGATAGCTTGGTCTCGGAATATGGTTTCTTTGTTTGTTCTATGTGTAGGTGACTCGAGATGCCGGGAGAGTATTTGCGGTGATGGACCGGGAGTCGTCTTGGGGATAAGACGACGTCCGTGGTGGTCAGAGATCATGCGGGATACTAAGGCTAGAGTTTAATACACGTGGTTGGTGAAGATTGCATATGACATACGATGGAGGTATTGTGTGCGTATGGGATGCGGAGTCGAATTTGAAAGGAGTCCAAATTTGAAAGGAGTCGAATTCGAATTGGTTATATAAAGTTTGTGTCCTGTACTAGAGGGTTTCCTATGGGGATTAGGTCTTCTAGTATGAGTTTGGTTCGTGACTTTAGGCTGTCTACCTCGGGTATAAATAGAGGGGGAGCGCGAGGCTTTTCGGTATCGCTTTTGAGAGCAATTGAGTTGATGGTTGAGTTAGTGTTTTGTGTTTAGTCGAAATTTTTGTAAGGAGTGTTGTTGGTGCACTTTGTAAACACAGAGAGAATCAATAAAGTCGTCATCTACTTTAAGAGTTCTTCGATTTGTGTTTCACCGGGTTTCGGCGGTCTAACCGGTGACACACCGACGGTCAGACCGGTGGCATCATGGCGGTCAGACCGGCGGGTACACAGCGGCCAGACCGGCGGCGACAGCAGTCAGTAGCAGGCAATCTCAGCGGTTTGACCGGAGTTTGATCTCGGTCAGACTGACGTTCTTCAGGCGGTCAGACCGGCGCAACACCTTCGGTCAGATCGCGATCCGTCGAATTTGAGGATAACTTTTATTTCCGCTAAAAGTTTTGGTTTTTCGGTATACCAACCATTCACCCCCCCTCTAGTTGGCTTAGTTCTGGTGTTTCGATCCTACATAATTGTCAATTTCACTCTCTAACCCTATCTACCCTCTCTCCTCTCTCATTCAGATAAACCCATTCATCTCTGCAATGGAATGCCATAGATGGAGAAGAATGCAACACATTGTGACATACTAGGGTATTAATCCACATCCATATCTGAAACGAATTGCTTCATATCTAGAAGAATTCAGATGCATGCAGGGAGTAGGGTCATTAACCAGACAGACAGACAGAAGGATCAGTTACTGTTGAAAACTAAACCAAACAATTGATGATCAGTTGGTCTTCAGTACTAACATGGATCATTCCCTTCTCTGTTCAGTTCACACCAGAATTTAGGTAAAACGCAACCCATACAAATTCATGAACACGAAAACATCCCACAGCAGAAGCGTGCACGCCAGTGGGGAAGCGGGGAAACGCCGGTGGAGAAGAGGTACAGAAGGAGAGGGGGTGCCGGAGAGTTCCGCCGTCAGCGGAAGGGAACGGGATTCACAAGCACCACCGGTGGAAGGAGTCACGCTCTCCACCTCCGCTCGATTGCGATGGATGACGATTAATTCCAAGCGACGCTGACCAAGAGACCCACACCGATAAATAAACTAAGGGTCAAATCTACCCCAAACCTATATTAGTAATTTACTAATCTACCCTTAAAAATAAACGGTTCAGATTAGTTCTACTAGTAGTATAATGCTATCAGTATAGTGAGAATATCAGTATGCTGAGAACACCGGAACGTCTCTCTAAAGATAAATATGAAGAAAAATAACAAGATATGCTGGTAGATCTAGTTATCAATTCAATTTCTGGGTGTAACATAAATGATGACGGGAGATGGATCATCCGCTTACATTATAACGATTACAAATGAACAACCATGCGTTACAAATAGATCATTCAACATGTGCCACACATGTACTCCCTCTGTTTTATAATATAAGACTTTCTAGCATTGCCCATATTTATAACACATATATGAATGTGGGCATGTGGGCAGTGCTAGAAAGTCTTACATTATTAAACGGAGTGAGTAGTTATTATTTCAAATAACAGTACACCATTATTTGCTACTCTCTACATATCAAAATATAGTTATTTTTAGCTACCAATCAAGACAGAATGCCCTGTTCATATTCGTCGTATGAAACAACTATATCTTGGGATGGAGGTAGTATTTTAAAGGCATCTAATTAAAGGGCACTCACGATGAATTTATTTCCTTGTTTCCTTGACCAAACCGAGATCTCCGCTGCAAACCTATCCATTATTATGCTCGGCAAGTACATCGGCACCACAACACAATCCTCACCATCAGCATTCTTGCACTTCATAAAATAGCTTATTAGCTTCGACATGATGTCTCCTGCCATTGGTACGCCACCACCAACTCGCTTCCCCCACCCAAAGTCTATCTTGTCCTCTCCAATGGATGTTATATCAGACACAACATATGTTCGATCAACAACAAGCGATGGCCACTTACGGGAAGCTATCATGTCCACAGTTGATTTAATGTACTCATCAGTCACATTAAACCTAGCCTTGCGCACAAGCTGAACTGCATACTCAAGAGGATTTCCGCACAAGTCAGCAACCAATGTTTCTGCAACAGGAAAGACGAGACCACAACCGTAGTAACCTTCAGGGATTGGTGGGTTGCGTTTCCACTTGCCACGAGAATTTAAAGTGAACATGAAACGCACAAGTTGCCCAGGAGAATAATCCAAGGCAGTTGTGCGGCATTTCCATATTGCTCCAGCTATTAATTCGAATATGGTATAGGATTGCCTAAGATATGCAGAAACATGGCTTCTCATAGCAGATATCTGGGTTGGACCAAAAAGAAAGTATTGGCCTACCATAGCATCAGGTGGTGTAGATTGCATTATATCATTGCCGAGATGACAATCACGTAGTAGTTCATAAGCTAAATGCATGTGTGAGATACGGGATGGGAAACACATAGTAAGGAGCTCCCTATTCCATAAAGGAAATATGGTCGGTAATGCCTCCCCTCGTGCTATGTCAGCTATAGCTCTGATGAAATTAAACATGCCAAAGCCATCGCTCATGTTATGGCAGATATGAAAGCCAACTACAAATCCTCCACATTTTAGTCGTGTCACCTACATAGTTGATAAATAAACAAATGTGTTAAATGTGATAATATTTTATGCTGACAGAACAGAGGTAGACCGGAATGAGTACAGGAAATGATTTTTTTTCTATATATTCCATCATAGACAGGTTGATTATTATGCTTGGCCAAAAGCCCGCACAAAAGGCATGTGCAACTGTGTTTTTCGTAGGTGACGTGCAACCGTGTTTGTCAAAACAGAATACATTTTACCACAATATATAGTACTTACGCTCTTATTTTATATACAGGATGATATACTGAAATAGTTTTTTCTCCCCAAACTTCCATATAGCTATTTGAGGGCCTATTTGGGAAAGCATCTAGCTATTGCAGTTTCTTCTAAAATCAGAAGCTCCCCAAACAGTCGAGCTTCTGATATAGATTCTGAGAATTTATAGTAGAATCAAAAAATAAACTAGAATCAGCCAGCTTTTCCAGATTATTTGAAGCTGTCAACTAACCAGGTACTTCTCAGAATATTAAGCTCCCCAAATAAACCTGAGATGACTTGCTCTCTCTAACAGTTGATGAAAAAAATTCGATGCAGATCAATCGATCTGGTTGGAAAAGTCTACGAAGTATAGTACACCACATATGGACTGGTCTTATAGGTGCCTATTTGTCTAAAATCGATACATATGATAATTTTCTATGTAAACAAGCTTTTTTTTGATAGGATAAAATTTAGAACCGGCATATATAACCACTCAATGGTGCCAATTCATTAAAAAAAAAAAGGCAACAATAGTCCCGTCAAATCATATCTATTAGCCGCTATAACAAATCGGTACCTATAAACGTCATATATGTGGCAGTTCGTTAAAAAATACTGGTACCTATGAGTCTAGTATCATATGTGCTAGTTTTTATTGTGAACCGACACATATGGGTTATATATGTGCCGCTTTATAATTAAAAACCAGCATATATGATTTCGTCACTTGTATACGTGTGGTTTCATCTTTTGTTTTTAGACGAAGTTGGATGAAGATGGAATTTATTTCAAATTTGGAGAGCTTGATGAGATCTATAAATTCATATTTGATGACCTTTCCATTTGACGTTGTTTGGATGTCTGAAAAGCAGGCGCTAGTAAAAGTTATTCTACTAGTGTGCAGTGATTGTACTTTTTAGTTCAATTTATATTCTATCTCATTATTATACTGTACGAATGAAATTTTAGTTCTCACAAAGTCCGAGCCACACCCACATGGATGTTCTTTTTCTTCCGTATCCAGCAAAAATGACATAATTAGCTAATTAGCGACAAAAAAGATCTTTAATTACCAGAAGAATCTGTGCTACGGTGCTACCTAGGACTCCCTCCGTTCTACAATATAAGAAATTTTAGAGTTGTATATTATTATTAAGAAATTAGGTAGAAATAAATAGTGGAGGGTTGTGATCGATAGAATGAGTAGTAGAGGTAGGTGGGAAAAGTGAATGGTGGAGGGTTGTGATTGGTTAGGAGAATACCAATGGAGAAGTTGTTATATTTTAAGACAAATCCTGAGTGCTAAAAAGTTATTATATATTACAGTTTCCAGTGGTGCCTAGAAGTGATAGTTCTTGGTGCCTTTGTACTTCTAAGGTCGTATCGTATGTTGTAACAAAAAAGTATGATACCGCTTCACGAATGGTAAAATTAACATTCTATTATGGAGGACAGATGGTTAATATCTACGACAAAGTATGATATCTCGGGTTCTGCAGTCCAGGGGTACACATGAGACTTGAAGATTGTGATCATAAAGAAGTTACTTCCTCATTCTAAAAATATAAAAATATAAGCACTTTTAAGATTTTGTGTGGAGGCTGAAAAAGTTGATAGCTTTAATGGTTGTGATTGGGTGAAATCTGAAAATAGATAGAATGGTAGAGTAGGGGTAGATAGAATGGTTGTTATGTTTTAGCAATAGAAAGAACACACTAAAACGTAAAGAAAAAAAAACTCTAAGACGTGTAAATGTTTAGCTTGTCAACAGAATAGTATTCATTACCTGCAGAAAGAATAGTGGCTTGCCTACCACCATTTTAGTGTCACCCGGGTCACATAGGAATTCCTCCACGCATGGGTAGGGCGGCAACAATGGCTTACCAAGCTCTTCCAGCTCAACATCTGCATCTGCCTCCACAAACACCACTCCTTCGGCAGTGCAGTCTACCACCAGCTTACCCTCTGGAAGTTCTGTGAGGCGACCAGCTATGGGATAGAAGTACACCAAGGCCTCTGCAAGGGCAGACTTGATAGCTTTTGCCGGATCAGATGGCCTAGAGCGATCGAAAGTACTAAGTTGGAAGAATTCAACAAAAGTAGCGTAGAACCGTAGAGAGCGTTGGCTGTCAATATCAGAGAGATACTTGCGCTCATTTGGCGTGGCCCAGGCTGGAGCCACTAGCACAGGTTTGCTCCGTCGTGCTGTAAACTTGGTCATACAGCTTAATTATACGATGGACGCTCGTACTTAGCTAGGGAGTGCTATTTGTGGTGGTACAAGTCCTTTTGAGTCCTATAGGACCTATATATAGATCAAGGTCGCAGTGTGTGCCTAGTAGCTAGCTTGGAGAAAAATAAGACTTGCTGCTTTAGTCAATTTCCGATATACCATCTATTGCGCGTAAGTTGTAACACGAATCAATAGGATGGATTAGTGAAAACTAATTAAACAGTTAGTAGAAGAATATCTGAACTATATATATGAAGCTAAATACACACTGCGCTGCTCTTAATAGCCTGTCAGTGATGAGTTATTTGGGGAAAAATAAATTTGAAAATTTACCAACTAGCTATACCCTCTGAAAAACAGGTATCACATATATTCCCAGTCCCATATTCTCCTCAATAACTCCCAACCAACAACCAAAATTTCATACATACACATGCATTCCAAAATAAGTTAAATATTCACAGTGCACATGCTCTCCTTACATTTCTTGAGTCTTGCACTACTAGGAAAAGGATTTTCCTGTGCGGTGAAAACGGGTTTTCGCGTGCGGGTGGGCGGCCCGCAGTCACCCAGGGTCTGCAAAAATCGCATTTTTTGCACGCATGTGGCGCACCCGCACACGAAAATCGCATTTTCGTGTGCCGGGTGGTTACATCGCCCGCACGTGAAAATAAAAATAAAAATCGTAAAAAAAAATTGAAACCCTAGCCATCGCCGCATCTCGTCATCGTCGTAGCCGTTGCAGCTGTAGCCGTTGCCACCGTCACTGTCGTAGCCATCGCCGCCGCAACTTGTCTCGTCGTTGCCGTCGCGTTGCGGGGAGAGGCGGAGAGGTGCCGTGCCGCTAGATCCCGGCCACCTCGTCGTCGTCATAGTTGCCGTCGTGTGGGGAGGGCGGGAGAGGGGCGCTGCCGCCGGATCCGAGCGACGGAGAGGCACCACGCTGCGGGGAGAGGCGAAGAGGTGCCGTGTTGCCAGATCCAAGCGGCGGAGAGGCGCCGCGCCGCGGGGAGAGGCGCCGCACCACCGGATCCTGGCCACCTCGTTGTCGTCATCATCGTCGGTCGGGGTCCCGCTCCACCCGTCGTCGCCCATGTGCTGCCGAGGCGTGCCTGCCTGCCGCCGCGTGAGAGGAGAGCAGAGGAGAGAGAGAGGTGGAGGTGAGGATAAGGATAAGGTGATAGAGTTGGAGGGAGGATGGATGTTTTATAAGTGTTGAGAGGGAAAAAGGAGGGAGGGTATTTTCCCGTGTGGTGGTCTTAAGATGTGCGGACTTTCGCGTGTGGGCCACTTAAGTGTCCGCCTGAAAACTTGGAGAATGATTTTCCCAGACGCGACCAGCTATGGTCCTTCTACAAATCTAAATAGGTCCCTGTCCAGGAAAATGTTATGTGTACTAGTGTTAAAACCATAAATTTACCAAAAGTAATATACTTAACGCCCACACATTTCTGAATAAGAACAACTATGACCTACCATATTACACTACTACAGATCCTATTTTTCCGTGCGGTTGAATCAATTATCGCATACAGTGGCTCAGCCCGCCTGTAGCGCCTCGTCTGGGAAAATCGGTATTTTCGCGTGCGGGCGGACCGTCGCGTTATACGGACCTTATCCCGTGCGGTTCAAATAAGGAGGACCGCACGGGATAATCTATTTTCCCGTGCTGTCAAATTATATCGACTGCACGGGATAATAGGTTATCCCCCACGGGTAGCATGTGCTAGGGCGACCGCACGGGATAATTCGTGACGTCACCCTAGCACATGCTAGCCGTCAAGGATAACCTATTATCCCGGGCGATCGGTATAATTTGACCGCATAAGATAATAGATGCAAAATTAGACAAAATTAGCCGAGCTCAATTCTAAACATCAAATTACATAGAATGTATAGTGTTTGTAATATTACAAGTTTCCCCCGTGACAGATAAACCTTTTACTCCATAGCATGTTCCCTCTCCCACTCCCTTAGGTTCTTAAATTTGGGGTCCATAGCAAGTTCGCTATGAATATCGTGGAACTCTCCTAGATGGTTACAGATGTCACGACGAATGAACCGGCGCAAGTCCGTGCATAAGTTGATAAGTGTTTTCTGATCGAACCGGCTTGCTCTATAAGGGATGGTCGGGAGCTATGGAAAACAAAAGACAAAAGAATTGTGTTAAAATCAACTTAAATGAAATATTTCCAATGTGTAAGGGGGAGGAGGACTTACATCTGTAAACTCAGTTCTGTATCTCCCACAGACCCTGAGCATCTCGCACACGTAATATCTGCAATGGTTCGAAAGCTCAGTTGCTTGTAACACTGCATAAGAGCAGTGGACACGTCAGTACTAAGAACTGACAATCATGACATACAAAATGAATAAATGCGGACATACCGGCCACCGTCCCTTTACGTGGAGTTTCTCTCTCTTTGGATTCTTCACGTACCCGCCAAGTTTTCTGTAATTACCGTGTGCTCTACAATGATAAAATATTTGATTGAGCTAACTTTACATATTACAAATGATCACTTGTAGGAATATTGGGGGTTTGTTTCGAACATACAAGTTCAGCAAGCATAGGAACTCCATGTACGTCTTCTTCTGATAGTCTGCTGGATCAAGAACTAAGACGGCATGGTCTGTTAGATAGATGATGGATAGTATATAGTGATTGCTGCAAATACGGATTATGAAATTATGTAAGGCATATTTTCATGTGCGGTGATTAATATGTGAATGGAACAAAGGGCAAGTTGGTTACCCAAAGTGGTAGGGGACCATGATGACTCATTTGTCCGCGTGCGCATTCATAGAGTGGGCCAAGTAGTTTGCCACCTCGGCCATCTTTCTCTTATGCATACGGTCGATGTATTCTTTTTCCTCATCGTCAGTCTTATCCTTTAGTAGCGCACTATTCTCCGGTATCCGCATAGTGTGGGCCTTCTCGCAAACCATCATTGGGTTTACACATCCTCCATCATTGAGGCCCCTGTTCTTTGGGTGTCTACCCATTGTGACCTGTGGAAATTTGGAAGTTAGAATGACTGACATTTTACTTACCACACATTGGCTAATAACGAACTGTAGGAAAAAACTTACAGGCACCACGCGCCGACGAGATTGATATCCATTTTATACATCTTAAAGAAGGTGTGCAGGTCCTTGAAAGTGTTGGCGAAGTTTCCGTTCGGTCCATCCTTGAAAGCGCCATGCGGGACATGCACAGTAATCATCCCGAGACCCAACACACTTGCCCTCAAGTACTAGTCATGCAACAATCTCATTGGCCATGGGTGTTCACACATCAAGTTGAATGTCAAGAACGGCTTGCCATATTCATACTCCTTTGGCACTTCATCAGAGGTCCAAGATTGCATTTTGTCAGCATGACCTAGTACGCTTTTATGTGCATCGGAATACTCCTTGTGTTCAATTGGCTTTAGCGGACCGCCCCGATCCCTGAAAGACTACAAAACCATCCGTGTCTCATACTCTGCCATTTCTCCTTGTTGAACGTGGAAACCATAATAGGTATGAGCTTGCAGGCTTCGCAGGTAGTTGGCTGCTCCTTCGATGTATCTGTCTAGGGAGGTAGCACGGCAGCAGATTGTGGAGCAGGAGGCAACTGATGAGCAGGAGACAGGCTGTCGAGGTAGGGCAGTTGGGGAGTCAGGTGTGGCTTATTGTGGAGGTGGAGAAAGACCTCTAAGTGGGATGGGGGATCTTGGTAGGAGTGGAGATCCGGGTGGGGTTGTGGAATTCAGAGGGGATGGCGGTGCAGGAGGGGCAAGTTGACAGTCGTTATCGACCAGTTTCGACTGTCAATATTACCCAATGTATGAAGACTAGCTATGCTTGCAATGCATTATTTCACAAATAAAATAATCTATTCCACTATATGCTTGGAAAACTAACCATGCAGGAGAAGCTATCAAAATGGAGGAGAATCGACGGTACAACAATCGATCAATCAAACATACGCTGTCAAGAATCAGACTTATGGATGGATGGGCCAATAACTCAGAAATGAGCAATCATTCTGAGCCAAAACATTGTGTACCATAAAGTGGGGCCCAAATGTCAGCATCCTAAAGAAGGTTGTGGGCTAGGGGAGCCAACCAGGGTTCGGCCGAAGCCCTAGCTGGCCCAATCCAGCCCATCTTCAGTTAGGCGGTTACTACCGGCATCCTATGACGGTTGGAGCTAACTCTACGTGAAGAAACCATCATGGATACATGGCAAGAGGAGGATGAAAGATGCTCTTTGGATTCTTCATCATGCCACATGTCAAGAGGAGAGCAAAGATGCTCCTAGGATGCTTGGAGCATCTCCACACTCCCAAGGCACCTCATGGCTATAAATACCCCTCCTCTCGTTCATTCCCTCACACACTCAAGCAAGGATAAAAGCTCTCTACAAAGTAGTATTAGTGTTAGTGGAGTAGAGTTAGAATAGTTCCAAGTCCGCGGAGGCTTCAGGTAGTTCGGTAAAGGTTCTATAGCTTTTCCTTTCTTCTTTGTAAGACTCCAATTGATCAATATAATATTCTTCTTTATACAAGTTCGGTACTTTATTCATAAGTAGTATAATCTGTGTAGTTAAACCTTCTAGGATTTGCATTGATGCTGGTATAATGTCTGATTACCAGGTCATAAGTTTGCTTTGGCTAGGCCAAGAGCTATGGCCCGGGGACTTAGGTCCTCTGCACCTATTGTAAGGCTGTAGAGTAATAAGTAGTAATTTAACAATGGTGCTTAGGTTACCGCGTATCATTATTTGGGGGTATATTCTCTGGGTGATTTGCAGGCCGTTGATGTTGACAGCTCAGTACGGGCGTCTCCCCCGCAGTTTATATTCCTACATACAATTTCCTGGGGTTGGATACACCTCCGTATCTGTCGCGACCGGGAAAATTGCCTTTTCCCAAACGCTAGTGTATTAATCCCCGTCCCAGGAAAAGCCGGGGTACACCATACAAACATGATATAAAAGACACATCTTTATTATATCGATAATATTTACATTATTACAAAGGCACTTAAGGCCTGACAATCAAAAATAAACAGCAGCGGACTAGCGGGCCTACGGCTCCATCTTCACAGGCGCTCAACTGGGGTATAAGCCAGGACTCCACCTAAGACATCTTCTCCAAAGCTTCTCTTACTGAAGAGGGGAAGGATTGAGCAAGAATGAGTACAACCACAGTACTCAGCAAGTCACACCGGAGATGCATGATTAATGCAAGGGGGTACAAGGGGATAATAATATCGGGGTTAAGTCTTGCAGTAAACAGCATTTAAAAGTCACTTAGTTGCCCAAAGCCATTTTATAAAGACGATCCTAGAGATACACAGTATTATTAATCAAGGCCGTGAACCCACACGAACCTGCCTTAACCCAAGGCCTACGATGATTCAGACCGAACTGGCAACCCGACCCTGGGTCCCAGCTCGTCCCAAGCCAACCCAGGCCAACCATTCCACATTTTAGTTGTTAAGCAGGTTTTAAGAATTAAAACACTAACTTGGGTACATTGCTCGGCTTGCCCATAACCGAGGGCGCGGCTATTCGAATAGATTATACTCTGATCAGAGGTGTACATCTTTACCCACAAGACACATCTTTCTCACATGCAACCACGTGCCACATACCACCACGGTATACAGACGAAAGACGTGACATAGTTTCCAACCCATCCTAGCCATAGACAAGAGTACCGACCCAATCCCGCCTACGGCCGGAACCTCCGGGACAGGCAGGCAGGACTGAGCCCCCTGCAGCAGGGCACCAACCCTCTGCAATGACATCTCGACTACCGGGCCGCAGCTCGTGTAGCCTTCATTTGCCCTGGAGAATGTCCATCGACCCCCGACTTCATCCATCTCCAATCCGTGTACTTTTGTTTATGACTAGACTGAGCCACAAACTAAGCCTTACCCACTAGACATGTGGAAGTACGGTAGTGCTTTGCAACAGAGGCCCGAAGACCGGTCCTTATATGGCCGAGGTGCTACTATCAAAACCATGCACCCCGCGCCCAGCCTAAAACCATTTTGGGGATTTTGAATAGAGAGAGCGGTGTGAAGCCAATTCCACAATAGCCGGACCATTCCAAAGTATCCAGGTGATATGAAAATTTCCCAAAGTCTATAGTTGTAAAACCACCTAATGTTACCTAATTAAATTGCGAAGCATCTACCTAAAATTATACTAGTGGTACTATGAGTAGAGTGTCCACTAGTTGGGATTTTGTTTAATCTAGGGTGAACAAGGTAATAATAACAATAACAATAATATTAAGGTCATAACAAAGGTAAATAGGCATGGCTAAATAAAACAGTGATCACGCGGGAATTTAAATAAAGCGATAATGCAATAATTTAAATCAAAATAATTTTATAAACTGGAATTCAATATGTTCAAGGATGATGTGACTTGCCTTGCTCGCTTTCCCAAACGTCGGCTTCAACTTCCACGAAGAGCGGAACTTCCGAAGCTGCAGCGTCTACACGACCAACGGAAAAGAAAAAGCTTTTACTCTAATAAACTCCAAATAACAAGCAGAAACAAAGCACAAAAATGGGTTCTTGACTTCTTAAGGAAAAATTAGAGACTTGAACGGTCCAATTCCGAGTTCAAATGGCCAAGTTATGGCCATTTGAAGTTTATATGCTCTTTAAATGGCTATTTGCGGATTTCTTCATTTAAATTTTAATTAAAAATCGGGTTTATTGCGTCAGCCGAGGGAGGGAGCGCGCGGACCGGGTCCACGGGAAGTGGGGCCCACGCGTCAGCCTCTCGGTCCACGGTGGACCGGGAGCACGCGGCTGGCGGCGGTCGGCGCCGTGGGTCCCACGCGTCAGCCGCACCCGCGGGCGCGGGCGGCTGACGGCCGGGCCCCACCTGGCAGCCGCGGGGCGCGCCCGAAGGCGGCCTCGCCGGCACGGCCGACGGGAGGCGGCGCGCCCGCGCCCCGATGGTCACCGCCGGCGACCATCGGCGCGGCGGAGCAGCGCCCGAGAGAGCGGAGAGGAGGGGGAAACGGAAGGGACGGTCCACGGCTCACCCCGGGACAACGAGGACGGCGGAAACGACGGCCGGAGTGGAGAAACGCGGCGGCGCGGTTCGGGATGACGAGGGCGACGGAGCTCCGGCGGTCGGCGGGCGAAGCGAAGGGGCGGACGGGGTCGGCGACAACGCGGCGAAGCCGATGGAGGTGGCGCCGAGTCGGGAGGGAGCCCGGAGCGACGTCGGCGGCGTACCGAAGGTCGGCGGCGACGGCGGAGAGAGAGGTGGACGTCGCGAGCACGAATCCGACGGCGAGAGCAAGCGGCGAACGGCGGAAACGGAGGAGGGAGGCACGGGGAGCAAATATATAGCGCCGAGAGGGGGAGAGCGCGGCCGGAGAGGGAGGAAACGGCCGCGGAGATCTCGGCTCCATTGAAGACGCCGGCGACGATTGCGGGATTCAAATCGGACGAATCCGAGGGAGAGAGAGAGGGAAAAGAGGGGGAAACGGGAGAGGGAATCACGGGGAATGATTCCCCCCACTTTATTGCGCGCGGGGACGGCGGGATGCGGCGGAATCCGCGGCGGCGGCGGCGCTAGGGCACGGGCGGGCGGCGGGAGCGGCGGAAGGTAGGCGATGACAGGTGGGCCCCACCCGTCAGCGGGGGGTGGCGGGCGGGCCCGCCCGTCAGCGGCGCGCGCGCGGGGAGAGGCCGATGGGCCGCGGGGAGGAGGAGAGAGAGGGAGGGAACTGGGCCGAGCCGGCCCAAGAAGGGAGGGGGGGAAAAGACTTTTAGGGATTTTTCTTTTTATAAAACCTTTTTAACTTTGTTGATTTCTTAATAATTATTATTTGTGCTCTGAAAATTCCACTAAAATTTGAGGGCTCCTTTTAGACCAAGGAGAATTTAACAAAAATTCTCCGGGCCACATTTGAATTTTTCTTGTACGTATTTTAGTGTTTGCCAATTTCTTTTCGAATTTTAATTAATTCTATTATTCCTTTTAGAAAATGATTTTTATTTTGGGATGAATTTATCAGGACGTGACAAATCCACCCCCCTTACAAGAATCTCGTCCCCGAGATTCGAGGAGGCTAGCATGAAGATAGGTTGGGCGGTCTTCTCTTCTTGTCTGACTTCTTCCGCTCCGTCTTCTATAACAAACTTGCCTAACAAAACTTCTCCACTCTGGACTGCTTGGCTCGATCTCCTGTTGCAGGTGGAATCTTCTCTTCACCCGACTTGTCCCTGGTTGAACCTTTAGCTGACTTCGACTGGGTTGCGGCACTTGAAGATGGGGCTTCAGTTCCAGAACTTCTCATAATTCATATCTTTGGGGTCAACCTCATTGAAGTTACCAACTTCATGTCATGCGTCGACACCAGCTTGTCATTACTAGGATACCATGCTTGTCATCATGAGATTACCATGCTTGTCATTTACTTCTAACTTGCCACCAACTGCCTCATATTAGCTTTCCTGCTCTCCGGGTGCTAACTACTTCTGCTATTCGATGCAAGGGTCAACCACTCTAACTACAAGTTATGCTTCCCAAGAGAACCAATTTACCCCACTTGACATGCCTTGACGTCTCCCCGAATGACTTTGCTGCTGGACTTGTTATTGTCTGATCGTGATCCTGCCAGACCTGAAGCTTCGTTGTTAGAGGTGATTTTAACCTGACCTCTGTAGACTATCTTCGAACATATCACTTGGTTCATAACTGGGAATAGCTCCCACGAACAAGCAGCTCGGATTCACTTTCTTTACATTCCGTTTACTTCCCATTATTATCTTCAGGTTGTCCTCAGTTAGCATTCAACGTATTCCTTTACACCTTTAACCTTGATGTGTTCTTTCCCATTGGGTCATCTCCCAAGACATGGCATTCCCTGGTAACCGGTGCTTGCACTTTTTACTCCGTGTAGCGTCTGATACTGAGTTGAGGATTTCACTCCTTGCCTTCATAGAAACACTTTTACCTAGGTCATCTTGCTTACTTAATGACAAGGTGACTATTGCGGGGCAATTACTATCAGGGGTCTTCCTTGAGCGATGCGGAGCATGTTTCTGTTTATCAATCACCTTTCGGCCTACTTTTTTCATGCTGGAGAACATCTTTGCCAATCTCTTTTATCTATCATCTTTCGGCTTATCTCTAACAGGTGGTATTCTTTAATGTGGATTGCGGACGCTTCTGGGGACGATGAGGTCTTTCGGCTTGCTGCCTTTCAGTGAAACCTTGATGTGGTTCGTCAAAAGCTTCACTGACTACCTTCAGGGAAATACATTGCTTGCTATCTGTATCTATGCCACTAGGGTATAATTGCCGATGATCATCT
Organism: Oryza nivara; assembly: GCA_000576065.2. Taxonomy (NCBI): domain Eukaryota; kingdom Viridiplantae; phylum Streptophyta; class Magnoliopsida; order Poales; family Poaceae; genus Oryza; species Oryza nivara. The sequence continues at coordinate 9,967,256 of CM002502.2, forward strand.
TTAGTGCTTCCTCGAGATGGGGAGCATCCATACTGTTCTTCTGCCATATCACCTTTGACCCTTTTCTGATACCTGATAGACTAATTACCAACCATCGACTATTATGCTCTCAAATATTGATGTCTCCTGGATCTTCTTAACTGTTTGCAGGTATATCCAAACTTATCGATGTAGAGGCATGGCGGGTACCCTTGTGGGTTTCATCCAACAATCCTTATCTTGATCTGTAAAAGGCGTCTCCAAACTCCTATGCCCAACTACTGTCTCATTGGCTTTTTAACCCAACACAGTTTAATTGGTTTTCTTTTCCATCCACAGGTGGGTTATTAACTCGAGGTTCCTCTGAGATGAGACCCTAGGTCTCCTTTGACAGTAACCAATTATACACATAATCACATATCCGCATCTTCCAAAAGGATCCTCTTAGAACTTGTCTGTATTACACATTTCTCCCGTATTACAAGAATACGAGGCACTGCCTTAAACAGAAAGGGAAGGTGCTTAACATCGGTACATTGTATCCTCAACATGAATCATCCCTAAACATAGCAAGCTCACTGTTTACAGACATGAATATATTTATTAATTACATGATTGCTGCAAACTTTCGATTGCACAATGATAAGTAGCGAACTGAAAACCACAAGCGTGGCTGCTCATTTTGATTCTGGAGAGATATAGCTGGCGTTGTTCTGGTGACTGCATCATCCTTGATTGGTTCTGTGATGATGTGATAGGACTGCATATTGCTGTCATTCGCAGGAGAAGCTTCCTTCTGAGTGCTGTTTGAAGCGGATGACGGTCTTCAGCTTGGTATCGCCCTCCGGAGGTTGATTGCCCTTGGCTCGGCCTGGAGTAGGTCGGGGAGAGACACAACTTCTTCCATCGACGACAATTCTTTGCTGAGGCTGTCGGTGCAGAGAATGGTTGGTGCTGAAGGTATTATTGCTATGATTTATTGCAGAGTTAGGTGGAGCGGGAGGAACATTGGTGCTATGGATGATATCGTCGATGTTGCTGTTGGAGCTGACTAGCTGACGAGACAATCGTAGGGTTGGTCGTTGGATTTCTGCGGTCTTGGTCAACAACACACTGAGTTGGCAATCCTTGGGCACATGGTTTGTTCCTTCGCACAGAAAACATGTCACCTTGCTAGTGGGACACTCCCCTGGTGGATGGTCTTCTTCATAGTGAGTGCAGAGTGTGAGACACATGCTAGCAACGTGTCCAATTTCTCTACAGCGGGTGCATGCCTTTGATCCGAAGAAGACATATCTGAAACTCTTAGTCCAAACGAATGTCTCTTTGGTTGATCACTTGATTTTCTTCGCCATCAATCGCTAGGTTATTTGATTCATAATAGATTATGAGCTTACGGAAATGAGACCCTAGGTCTCCCTAATCAACAACAAGATGTACACAACTCACAGCACTTGCAATCTTAACATGGATCCTTCATAAACTTATCAAACTCATTCATTATCTCATGTTTCTCTGTTATTACATGATTGACGGGGAACAACTGTAAAACAAGAGTATTTGAACACTGATATAAGAGTATTATGGTTGCTTCTGACTAGCGCTGGGCTTAACAGGTACTGCAATTGTAACAGACAATAGCTTTCTTACGCTCGGGTTCTTCATCTTGTACTTGATTTCTTGGCTGTTGTGCAGGAACATCCAAAGGTACAATGCCGATACTGGCCTCTGTCTTGTCAACTGATGGCTGGGGCTGAAATTGAGCATTGACACCTTGCGGTAATGCACTCACTGGAGTTGGAGCTGTTGCAATGCGGGCTATAAGACTGCTTCGGGATGCATGGATGACAATTCACTGAGGAGCAAGCTTCTGATTGCAGGGAGTTGCGTGGACTGACGTGCCGGCAGCTATGTTTCTCGGTTTTGGGCACTTATCGGCGAAATGACCCATTCCTTGACAATTGAAGCAACAGATATCTTCCCGGACTCGGCATTTTCTTTTCTTATTTTGATTCCTCTGTCCTGGCACTGGAGTTAGGCTGAAACTGTAATCTTGGCGAGGATTTGTGTTGCCTTGATGCTTCTCTCCGTTGGAACTGGCGGGTTGGTTGGCCATCTTCTTCATCAGCAGAAAACTAAATTGACAATCTTTTGGTACATGATCAGTTCCTTCACAAAAGAAACAAGTGATCCTGCTCGTTGGACACCTGTCGGGTGGATGGCCTCCCTCACAATGAACGCAGGTAGTGGCACACGAGCTGGCAACATGACCGATTTCTCCACAACGAGAGCATGCCTTACGTTCCATTTCATCTTCATCATCTGAGGAGACTTGATCTGAATCTTCACTATCAGACACTCTTCCTCCATTAGCTAAAAGATGCTCTGTCAACTGTGGTGCACCTCGGAAGGTATTTCTTCTCTGACGTTTTGTCATTCCTGGTGGAGGCCATTCTGTGCTGGTAATGATCATCTTACGGACTTCATCTTCGGTTCGCATTGGCGTTTTTCTTTTCTGCTGAGGACACTCCCTTGCATAGTGCCCTTGCTCATCACACATAAAACAAATGATACTTGCTGCTTTTGAGTCAACATATGGCACGTCACCATGGGTCCTTCGGGATGCTGGCGGCATGCTGACTTGTGGCGTGAGTGCTTGGACTGCCTCCAACTGCACTTGAGGTTGTATCTGACTCAGGTTCAGAATTGACGTCTGATGCTGCTGTAGTATCTCTATAAGCAATCGGTTCTGATTAATCAGGTGTTGGACCAGTGTCACACAACTGGTGTCTGGTGCTTCATTCACTCGGGAGCTTGAGGTACCAATGTCCTGACTTCTGACCTTACTGCCTTTCTCATTGTCAGCCATCTGTTGCAAAGGTTTGGAGAGGGAGAGAGGGAAAACAAAGGGGAGAGACAGATTAGAAACTAAGGATAGGACCTTAACAGATCTAAGTCTTTTGCTGTTCTGATGTATGTTAGGCTTATTCTGCAAGTTGATTAAGCAAACAACCTAGCATGGTTACATCACACCCTACTGATGCAAACCACGCGCTACACACACAAGCAAGGGAACACACGACTAACGACTCTACCCTAGAGGGTGGCTTAGGTTCTGTGACGGGTTCTCCAAGATCTTCACTCCTGCTTCACAGCGGGCTTCTCTGCTTCCTCCCCTTCGCTAGCGGATCCTGCAGTCTTCCGGAGCTTCGGCAAACAACTGACGATGTCTTCTTCTTTCCTGACCAGACCATCTAGTACTAGTTGAAATCCGAAGAAGGAAGAAGGGAGCAAACCCTTTTGCAAATAGCATTAGGGGAAGGAGAAAAAAAGGAACTTTCGCAAATAGTTTTATTTGTAAAATATGTCCTTAGGTTTTATCCACTTGGCTTATCCTACAGTCGAGATGGCTCTGATACCAGCTTGTCGCAACCGGGAAAATTGCCTTTTCCCAAACGCTAGTGTATTAATCCCCGTCCCAGGAAAAGCCGGGGTACACCATACAAACATGATATAAAAGACACATCTTTATTATATCGATAATATTTACATTATTACAAAGGCACTTAAGGCCTGACAATCAAAAATAAACAGCAGCGGACTAGCGGGCCTACGGCTCCATCTTCACAGGCGCTCAACTGGGGTATAAGCCAGGACTCCACCTAAGACATCTTCTCCAAAGCTTCTCTTACTGAAGAGGGGAAGGATTGAGCAAGAATGAGTACAACCACAGTACTCAGCAAGTCACACCGGAGATGCATGATTAATGCAAGGGGGTACAAGGGGATAATAATATCGGGGTTAAGTCTTGCAGTAAACAGCATTTAAAAGTCACTTAGTTGCCCAAAGCCATTTTATAAAGACGATCCTAGAGATACACAGTATTATTAATCAAGGCCGTGAACCCACACGAACCTGCCTTAACCCAAGGCCTACGATGATTCAGACCGAACTGGCAACCCGACCCTGGGTCCCAGCTCGTCCCAAGCCAACCCAGGCCAACCATTCCACATTTTAGTTGTTAAGCAGGTTTTAAGAATTAAAACACTAACTTGGGTACATTGCTCGGCTTGCCCATAACCGAGGGCGCGGCTATTCGAATAGATTATACTCTGATCAGAGGTGTACATCTTTACCCACAAGACACATCTTTCTCACGTGCAACCACGTGCCACATACCACCACGGTATACAGACGAAAGACGTGACATAGTTTCCAACCCATCCTAGCCATAGACAAGAGTACCGACCCAATCCCGCCTACGGCCGGAACCTCCGGGACAGGCAGGCAGGACTGAGCCCCCTGCAGCAGGGCACCAACCCTCTGCAATGACATCTCGACTACCGGGCCGCAGCTCGTGTAGCCTTCATTTGCCCTGGAGAATGTCCATCGACCCCCGACTTCATCCATCTCCAATCCGTGTACTTTTGTTTATGACTAGACTGAGCCACAAACTAAGCCTTACCCACTAGACATGTGGAAGTACGGTAGTGCTTTGCAACAGAGGCCCGAAGACCGGTCCTTATATGGCCGAGGTGCTACTATCAAAACCATGCACCCCGCGCCCAGCCTAAAACCATTTTGGGGATTTTGAATAGAGAGAGCGGTGTGAAGCCAATTCCACAATAGCCGGACCATTCCAAAGTATCCAGGTGACATGAAAATTTCCCAAAGTCTATAGTTGTAAAACCACCTAATGTTACCTAATTAAATTGCGAAGCATCTACCTAAAATTATACTAGTGGTACTATGAGTAGAGTGTCCACTAGTTGGGATTTTGTTTAATCTAGGGTGAACAAGGTAATAATAACAATAACAATAATATTAAGGTCATAACAAAGGTAAATAGGCATGGCTAAATAAAACAGTGATCACGCGGGAATTTAAATAAAGCGATAATGCAATAATTTAAATCAAAATAATTTTATAAACTGGGATTCAATATGTTCAAGGATGATGTGACTTGCCTTGCTCGCTTTCCCAAACGTCGGCTTCAACTTCCACGAAGAGCGGAACTTCCGAAGCTGCAGCGTCTACATGACCAACGGAAAAGAAAAAGCTTTTACTCTAATAAAATCCAAATAACAAGCAGAAACAAAGCACAAAAATGGGTTCTTGACTTCTTAAGGAAAAATTAGAGACTTGAACGGTCCAATTCCGAGTTCAAATGGCCAAGTTATGGCCATTTGAAGTTTATATGCTCTTTAAATGGCTATTTGCGGATTTCTTCATTTAAATTTTAATTAAAAATCGGGATTATTGCGTCAGCCGAGGGAGGGAGCGCGCGGACCGGGTCCACGGGAAGTGGGGCCCACGCGTCAGCCTCTCGGTCCACGGTGGACCGGGAGCACGCGGCTGGCGGCGGTCGGCGCCGTGGGTCCCACGCGTCAGCCGCACCCGCGGGCGCGGGTGGCTGACGGCCGGGCCCCACCTAGCAGCCGCGGGGCGCGCCCGAAGGCGGCCTCGCCGGCACGGCCGACGGGAGGCGGCGCGCCCGCACCCCGATGGTCACCGCCGGCGACCATCGGCGCGGCGGAGCAGCGCCCGAGAGAGCGGAGAGGAGGGGGAAACGGAAGGGACGGTCCACGGCTCACCCCGGGACAACGAGGACGGCGGAAACGACGGCCGGAGTGGAGAAACGCGGCGGCGCGGTTCGGGATGACGAGGGCGACGGAGCTCCGGCGGTCGGCGGGCGAAGCGAAGGGGCGGACGGGGTCGGCGACAACGCGGCGAAGCCGATGGAGGTGGCGCCGAGTCGGGAGGGAGCCCGGAGCGACGTCGGCGGCGTACCGAAGGTCGGCGGCGACGGCGGAGAGAGAGGTGGACGTCGCGAGCACGAATCCGACGGCGAGAGCAAGCGGCGAACGGCGGAAATGGAGGAGGGAGGCACGGGGAGCAAATATATAGCGCCGAGAGGGGGAGAGCGCGGCCGGAGAGGGAGGAAACGGCCGCGGAGATCTCGGCTCCATTGAAGACGCCGGCGACGATTGCGGGATTCAAATCGGACGAATCCGAGGGAGAGAGAGAGGGAAAAGAGGGGGAAACGGGAGAGGGAATCACGGGGAATGATTCCCCCCACTTTATTACGCGCGGGGACGGCGGGATGCGGCGGAATCCGCGGCGGCGGCGGCGCTAGGGCACGGGCGGGCGGCGGGAGCGGCGGAAGGTAGGCGATGACAGGTGGGCCCCACCCGTCAGCGGGGGTGGCGGGCGGGCCCGCCCGTCAGCGGCGCGCGCGTGGGGAGAGGCCGATGGGCCGCGGGGAGGAGGAGAGAGAGGGAGGGAACTGGGCCGAGCCGGCCCAAGAAGGGAAGGGGGGGGAAAAAGACTTTTAGGGATTTTTCTTTTTATAAAACCTTTTTAACTTTGTTGATTTCTTAATAATTATTATTTGTGCTCTGAAAATTCCACTAAAATTTGAGGGCTCCTTTTAGACCAAGGAGAATTTAACAAAAATTCTCCGGGCCACATTTGAATTTTTCTTGTACGTATTTTAGTGTTTGCCAATTTCTTTTCGAATTTTAATTAATTCTATTATTCCTTTTAGAAAATGATTTTTATTTTGGGATGAATTTATCAGGACGTGACAGTATCCTACTTCGGTTGGAGGGTTATGACAGGTTGTCATAAGAAACTCGGCAACCCGGGGGAACTTAGTGATGCATTGGGAGGGCATAGCTATGCTTAGGCAAAGCTATGCTGCATTGTTAAAGGGGTTATACTACATAGTGTATACTAGTTAGAATATACTAAGATATTGTATACAAGAAGTACAGGAATGGAGCATATCTAAACTACTACCACTTAGCCATAATTAGGAGATGTAGGAGTGTCGCGTCCCAAAACGACTCTAAAATACATCCTCGAAATGGTGCCGAGAATAATTAAAATTCATGTGAAAGCCTCCAACAATTAAAATGTGCAAATTTAAAAGTCAAATGAGGCTTGGAGGATTTTTGTATATTTCCTAAAAGCCTAAAATGAGTAAATGAATTTTAGTGGAATTTTCAGAGCACAAATAATAATTGAAAAGAAATAAACAAAGTTAAAAAGGTTTTATAAAAAGAAAATCCCTAAAAGTCTTTTCCCCCTCCCCTTTTCCCTTCTTGGGCCGGCTCGGCCTAGTCCCTCCCTCTCTCTCTCTCTTCCCCCGCGCGCGCGCGCCGCTGACAGGCGGGCCCGCCCGCCGCCCTCGCTGACGGGTGGGTCCCACCTGTCATCCCTGTCCTCGCGCCGCGCCCGCCGCCCGCCCGTGCCCTAGCGCCGCCGCCGCCGCCGAATCCGCCGCATCCCGCCGTCCCCGCGCGCAATAAAGAGGAGGGAATCACTCCCCGTGATTCCCTCTCCCGTTTCCCCCGCTTTTCCCTCTCTCTCTCCCTCGGATTCGTCCGATTTCCGTCCCGCAATCGTTGCCGGCGTCTTCAATGGAGCCGAGATCTCCGCGGCCGATTCCTCCCTCTCCGGCCGCGCTCTCCCCCTCTCGGCGCTATATATTCGTTCCCCGTGCTTCGCTCTTCCGTTTCCGCCGCTCGCCGCTTGCTCTCGCCGTCGGATTCGTGCTCGCGCCGTGCTCCTCTCTCTCCACCGTCGCCGTCGACCTTCAGTTCGCCGCCGTCGTCACTCCGGTCTTCCTCCCGACTCGGCGCCACCTCCATCGGCTTCGCCGCGTTGTCGCCGACCCCGTCCGCCCCTCCGTTTCGCCCGCCGACCGCCGGAGCACCGTCGTCCTCATCGTCCCGAACCGCGCCGCCGCTTTCCTCCGCTCCGGTCGCCGTTTCCATCGCCGTCGTCGTCCCGGGGTGAGCCGTGGACCGCTCCGCTCGTTTCCCCCTTCCCTCCTCTCTCTCGGGCGCCGCTCCGCCGCGCCGGTGGTCGCCGGCGGTGACCATCGGGGCGCGGGCGCGCCGCCTCCCGTCGGCCGTGCCGGCGAGGCCGCCTTCGGGCGCGCCCCGCGGCTACCAGGTGGGCCCGGCCGTCAGCCGCCCACGCCCGTGGGTGCGGCTGACGCGTGGGACCCACGGCGCCGACCGCCGCCAGCCGCGTGCTCCCGGTCCACCGTGGACCGAGAGGCTGACGCGTGGGCCCCACTTCCCGTGGACCCGGTCCGCGCGCCCTCTCTCCCGGCTGACGCAATAATTCGGTTTTTAATTAAAAATTAAATGAAGAAATTCGCAAATATCCATTTAAAGAGCATATAAACTTCAAATGGCCATAACTTGGCCATTCGAACTCGGAATTGGACCGTTCAAGTCTCTAATTTTTCCTTAAGAAGTCAAGAACCCATTTTTGTGCTTTGTTTCTGCTGTTATATGGAGTTTATTAGGGTTAAAGCCTTTTTCTTTTCCGTTGGTCGTGTAGACGCTGCAGCTTCGGAAGATCCGCTCTTCGTGGAAGTCGAAGCCGACGTTTGGGAAAGCGAGCAAGGCAAGACACATCATCTTGATCATATTGAATCCTAGTTTATAAAATTTTGTTGATTTAAATTATTGCATTATCGCTTTATTTAAATTCCCGCGTTATCACTGTTTTATGTAGCCATGCCTATTTACCTTTGTTATGACCTTATTACTATTGTTATTGTTATTATTATTACCTTGTTCACCCTAGACAAACAAAACCCCAACCAGTGGACACTCTACTCATGACACCACTGGTTTAATTTTAGGTAGATGCTTCGCAATTTAATTAGGTAACATTAGGTGGTTTTACAACTTTAGACTTTGGGAAATGTTCATATCACCTGGACTCTATGGAATGGTTTGGTTACATTGGAATTGGATTCACACCGCTCTTTCTATTCAAAATCCCCAAAATGGTTTTGGGCTGGGCTCGGGGTGCATGGTTTTGATAGTAGCACCTCGGCCATATAAGGACCGGTCTTCGGGCCTCTGTTGCAAAGCATTACCGTACTTCCACATGTCTAGTGGGTAAGGCTTAGTTTGTGGCTCAGTCTAGTTATAAACAAAAGTACACGGATTGGAGATGGATGAAGTCGGGGGTCGATGGACATTCTCCAGGGCAAATGAAGGCTACACGAGCTGCGGCCCGGTAGTCGAGATGTCATGGCAGAGGGTTGGTGCCCTGCTGCTAGGGGCTCAGTCCTGCCTGCCTGTCCCGGGGGTTCCGGCTGTAGGCGGGATTGGGTCGGTACTCTTGTCTATGGCTAGGGTGGGTTGGAAACTATGTCACGTCTTCCGTCTGTATACCGTGGTGGTATGTGGCACGTGGTTGCACGTGAGGAAGATGTGTCTTGTGGGTAAAGATGTACACCTCTGATCAGAGTATAATCTATTCGAATAGCCGCGCCCTCGGTTATGGGCAAGCCGAGCAATGTACCCAAGTTAGTGTTTTAATTCTTAAAACCTGCTTAACAACTAAAATGTGGAATGGTTGGCCTGGGTTGGCTTAGGACGAGCTGGGACCCAGGGTCGGGTTGCCAGTTCGGTCTGAATCATCATTAGGCCTTGGGTTAAGGCAGGTTCGTGTGGGTTCACGGCCTTGATTAATAACATGGTTTAGTTCTAGAATCGTGTTTACAAAATAGCTTTGAGCAACTAAATGTCTTTAAATGCTGTTTACTGCAACCCTAACCCTTTATAGTGTAATTCCCTTGTACTCCCTTGCATTTATTCTGCACTTGTGGGTGCGTCTTGTTGAGTACGGTGGTTGTACTCAGTCTTGCTCCATTTTTCCCAAGCCCAGAAGAGGAGCCCCTTGAAGATGAAGGCTTTGGTGTCTAGTTCGTGCCTGCCGTCAAGCGCCTGTGGTCGTCGCCCTAGTCTTCCGCTGTTTTCGTTTGTCTTTGTGTGTGTGCTGGGCCTTCGTCGCCCATGTAATAAGTTAACTATTTACGCTTCCGCTTGTTAAACTCTGAATTGTATCAACTTTTGGTGTACCTTGCCTCCTGGGACAAGGATTAATGCACGCACGTAAGGAACGCCCGTTGGGTTATTTCCGGTCGTGACAAGGAGTTAGCTAAATCCTTAGCTGTGTGTCACTCTACCCTTAAGCTTAACTTACCCCTGCATAGACTTTGATGTATATAAGTAATATATAAACTATTAGCATAGTACTCTCTTATCATATCTTCCCTTGGGATAAAATAAATATGATACCTTGGAATACTCCCGGGAGAAATGCTACAATGGTATATCCGTGCGCTTGCAGATCACATCTATAACCATAATATACCATGAGTATTTCTAGTGCTATTGCTGGGAATTATATTTTTAGTAGTGTCGCTAAGAAATACCAACAAGCATTTCTTGCGCCGTTGCTGGGGATGATAAATGATTAAGAGTTTACTACTTGCTAATAATTTTATATTTACCTCTGTATAAGTCACTGTCCTTTGTAGGCAAACCATGTTTGTTTTCTCTTTCATGTGAAAACAGGGTAGTACAGGACTGGCTCTGATCTGCCAACCAATTTCATATCTGGAGTCACTGGTGAAGTGAAGCCGACCCCGTGTCGTTCATTCTCAAGGTTACTCTATCGACAACTAGACCAGCCAATTCCGCGCCACCAGAATTGCACGATATGGCAGAGAAGACCCTTCACAAGTTCGCTGCTCCCTCCGCTGACAACGTGTCCGTTGGATGCTGAGTCGGCATGGGAGATGGTGACTTTGATCTGAAAACCAGCCAAATCACGATGGCGCAGGCTTGCCCGTTATGTGGCAAGCCTAATGAGGATGCAAGTGCTCATTTGCAGCAATTCCTGGAAAGCTGTAGCATGTATACCGTCAAAAGAGTCAGACTCCAACTGTTGCCGTTCCCCCTCCTCGGGAGAGCAGAACAGTGGTTCTACATCAACAGTGTAACAGTGAATACCCAGAATAGGCACTCAACGGCATTCCTCTCAAAATTCTTCCCGATGGGTGAGAACAACGCTCTTCGAAGAAGAATATCTAGCTTGCAGCAGACGAGGGATGAAACCATTCTTGAAGCTTGCGAAAGGCTGCAGGAGTACGCCATCACCCATCCTCATCATGGGATGGACGAGTGGCTCATCCTGCAGAATTTCTTCAACGGATTAACCCTCTCGTCTTGGGATCACTTGGACGCTACTGCTGGAAGAGCACTCTTCTCAAAGACGGTCAGAGATGTCAACAATCTGATTGAGAAGAGGCTCTCAAATAAGGGTTGGAGCAAGGAATGACTTCAAACCCGTTAACGGGGCATGTACACCATCAATGAGATAAAATGTTAGCCGCTCAGTTGGATCTCCTTATGAAGAGACTGGATAATAATGAGAAGGATGCCAAGCAGGGTACCGTTAAGGCCCTGGGCTCTCACATGGCATGAGAGGTCTGTGGCAATGACGGTCACTCTGGGACGGATCGTCCGAAAACCCGTGAGAATTTCATGCCAATGAACAACAACAATGGGAATCGTCCACAAGGAGACCAAGGATGGAGCATTGCTCAATGGGGTAGATCAAGAACAGACCAAACCAAAGAAGGTCAAAGTACAACCCCGAAGGACAGATAGCCTCAACTCTTTCATGATGAACTTCGTGGAACAGGAAGAAACGAGGAACCGTTAGTACCTTAAGACGGCATCCAGGAAACCGGGAATACAGGCGAGTCAACCTGTGTTCCCAGTTACGAAGAGGCCGTTGCCCGCACCTAAGACAAAGAAGGTATCGCAGGCTAAGAAGAAGACACCCGTTCCTGTACCTCCAGAACTGGGTGCCTCATCAAGCTAAATGCGTCGGAGGTACGGTCGTGCTCGTCGGACCTGAAACGACATCGCCCTCGTCGGACCTCATATTTATTTTCTATTGCATCAGAGCATGTTTGAATTTTCAAGCGCACATTGAGTTTTGAATTTGAGGCAAATTCTTCAAATGAATTTTTGTGAGCAAAATAAAATAAATTTTTAGGCAAAATTTTGCACGGCCACCACCACACTAGTCGTTGGAACCCAACAGCTAAATTTGGGGCCAGTTGGGTCCACCAGGGGTTCGGCCGAACCAGCCTGGCATCGGCTGGCTGCAAATTTCTGCACGGTAGTGACTAGTGGGGACTAGTCCCCACATGCCATTACAAGCCATTATCCATGCTTTACATATGCAGCTCGGCTGGAAGAGTGAAGTCATACCACTTTAACTCATTTTCACTCCCTCTCAAAACCTTGCTTCCAAAATTCATTCAAAGTTTTGCACGCTTACCAAATTCACACAATTTGTTGCATTTAGTTTAGACACTTTGCATATACAAGTTTACTTTAGTTCGGTGCAAGGTTAATCGGCGGGTATTTGCTTAACCCCCGTCTGAGTAGTCTTGTATTCTTGCTCTTTGCTATAGCTATGAAGAAACGACTTTTGGGCATATTCAAGAGACGATCAAGCCAAGAACACCTTTTTCCGCATATCCATCCATGGAGGAGGCGTACGTTCCACCGAGGTTGTACGACAACTCCGATCTCGACCTCGTGGGCGACCGGAAAATGCAAGCCTATCATATGCTGAAAGACCGAACGTGTGCTCAGACCTGAGCATACGACTCGACCTTCTGAAAAGGATAGGTATGGATGTTGATTTCCATAATGTTTGGTGTGCTATAGGTTGGGATAAATTTGCATGTGTAGACGAGCCGGGTTCCCGTTTGCTTACCATGCACCTTTTATGTGCCTTGCTAGAGGTAGGCGATGGTGTTACTTTCGGGTTATTCTGCAAGGAATATCACCTTTCTTGGAAAGACCTTAGCTTGCATCTAGGCTTTGACAAAACATGTAAAGTTGATTTCAGGAACGCATTTCCTAATTTTAACAAGCTATGTTTTGGCGAAGTATTTCGGGTCTCTCATCCTGTAGAAAGCCTAGAACTAATGACATCCATAATCCTACTTTAAGGCTGTTGCATAAGTGGCTTGGTTTTACTCTGTTTCCAAAAGCTGATATCTGGATAGTGCGATCTAGTCCTCTTGTATGCCATGGTTAGAAAAATCAAAGTTTCACCCGTTCAACGCATGATCAAGCAATGGTTAGAAAATGTGAAGTTGTCTGGTCTTGTTGAGTGTATTTCTTTGGTGACTCGTTTATCACGAAGAGTTGGGACTCTGCTTAATATGCAAGTATCTTGTATTCCTGCTACCCACTCTTATGTTAATGAGGCCTATTTGGTTCAAGGCCACATACTCAAACATTGTACAAATGACTCTCTTATGTTTTTGTTTCCCGGCTATACAAATGAGATTCCGTTACCTAACCCGGAGTTTCATTTGTATAACTGCCGAGAACTAACCATTTCTCTCCAAGTGGAGCTGCCTCGTGATGTCCCATGCAGGGTAACATGACGGATGGCGAGAGAAGCACCTCAGGAGGCATCTTCCTCTTCACCCTCAACAGATGCACAGGGACAGTTGGGATCTGACCGCGGATCCTCCCGGTTGAACCCAATTCCCAAAACATGATGCCGGAGGCAGAGTGCCAGCGACAGCTGGTGGCATGTGCCGCAAAAGCTGCATTGGGATATTCGCGCTCCTCCAGTTCAAGTGGTCCACATCCATCGTCTCGGATGCGTCACTCAGTCTCCTCTCGAGGGGATCTGGGAGAACTCATCCGGAGGATGGATACACTTGAATTGCAAGCGGGAAATGTCCAACACACATTGGAGGATCATGTGGTACAGTCACAGCAATGGCAGCAGTCTGTTGGTGCACAGCTCGCAAACTTCAACTCCATGATGCAACAACAGCAAGCTGACTGGCAAGCGTTTCACCGATACCAGGGATTTGATCCCCGCCATGAGCCATAGCAAGAAGCAAGCTTGGGGGGAGATGTCTCTCCCCCACTAAGGTAACTTGTATCACATTGCATATTTCCCTTTTCAACTTGCATGTTTATATTTTTGCATTGCATTTATAAACCTGAAAACAACATAAAAATTTGCAAAACTAAAAATACCAAAAAGATAGGTTAGATTTAATATGCTAGGTAAGACATGCTTAGTTCTTCGTGTAGAAATGATGAATAGATGCTCTGTTTTATATCTCTCATATATGGGTTCATGGTTAAGTACTCTCCCAAAATTTGAATAAGAGTAGCCAATAATTATCCGGGAACCTGAGGTAAGTGAGCTGCACTTTGCTGATCTGAGTCTAGGTTGTTGCGAGATATGGGATAGTAAATAAGAGTTGCTATGAACCCGTTCTAAGTTTCACTTGAATTCTGGATGTTTTATTTTCCAAAATGATAAATTTGAAAGTTCCTCATTTGATATAAATTCCTACCAGAGCCAAAAATATTTATATTGATTAAGCCATATACATTTTGGTTACTTGTAATTCCATTGAACTTTATCAAATCTTTGTGACTTGTGATGATACTTTTTATGCTCTATGACTAAGATCATACACCCACATATGCACACATATGCTAAGCTTCTACACTGGAAGATAGCATCCATATCATCCTCCATATCCATGTCATCATTATCCACAAATAAGCTCTCCATCCATGCTTCCTTTCCAAAGAAAAATCCTTTGCAAAAAAAAAGAAAAAAAAGAGGGAAAGGTGTCACGACCGAGAAAATTTGCATTTTCCCGAACGCTAGTGTATTAATCCCCGTCCCAGGAAAAGCCGGGGTACACCACACAAACATGATACAAACGACACATCTTTATTATATCGATAATATTTACATTATTACAAAGGCACTTCAGGCCTGACCATCAAAAATAAACAGCAGCGGACTAGCGGGCCTACGGCTCCATCTTCACAGGCGCTCAACTGGGGTATAAGCCAGGACACCACCTAAGACTTCTTCTCCAAAGCTTTTCTTACTGAAGGGGGGAAAGATAGAGCAAGAATGAGAACAACTACAGTATCAGCAAATCACACCGGGAGATGCATGATTAATGCATGGGGGGTACAAGGAGTGATAATATAGGGGATTAGGTTTTGCAGTAAACTGCATTTAAAAGACACTTGGTTGCCCAAAGCTATTTTATAAAGACGATCCTAGAGCTACACAATATTATTAATCAAGGCCGTGGACCCACACGAACCTGCCTTAACCCAAGGCCTACGATGATTCAGACCGAACTGGCAACCCGACCTGGGTCCCAGCTCGTCCCAAGCCAACCCAGGCCAACTTGGGTACATTGCTAATTTTAAGAATTAAATTACTAACTTGGGTACATTGCTAGGCTTGCCCATAACCGAGGGCGCGGCTATTCGAATAGATTTACTCTGATCAGAGGTGTACATCTTTACCCACAAGACACATCTTTACTCCGCATTCCATGGCCTTGGAACCCGTCGTAAACATGTGACATAACCCTTCACCCATCCTAGCCGTGAACAAAAGTACCGACCCAACCCTGCCTACGGCCGGTATCCTGGGACAGGCAGGCCAGGATTGAGCCCCTAGCAACAGGATCTAGACCGGGTGCGCCACACGCATAGGGGTGAGATCACCCGCGTACTAGTCCAGTGCCATGGCATCTCGACAAACGGGCACCGACCCGTGTAGTCTTCATTTGCCTAGACATCTCGATTACCGAGCCACAGCTCGCGTAGCCTTCATTTGCCTCAGAGATATCCATCGTCGCAATGACTTCATCCATCTCTATCCGTGTCCTTTTGTTCAGGACTAGACTGAGCACCGAGTTAAGCCTTACCCATTAGACATGTGGTTAGTACGGTAGTGCTTTGCAACAGAGGCCTGAAGACCGGTCCTTATAGTGGCCGAGGTGCTACTAGCAAAACCCTGCACCTCGAGCCCAGCCTAAAACCATTTTGGGAGTTTTGAATAGAGGGGGGAGGTGTGTGTTCAATTCCATCACAAGCCAACCATTCCACAGTGTCCAAATGATATGAGAACTCCCAAAGTCTAAAGTTATAAAACCACCTAATGTTGCCTAATTAGTCAGCGAAGCATCTACCTAAATTCATACTAGTGGAACCGTTAATAGAGTACCCACTAGTTGGGGTTTTGTTTATCCTAGGGTGAACAAGGTAATAATAAACAATAGCAATGATAAGGCCATAACAGGGATTAATAGGAAGTGCTAAATAAAACAGTGATACCGCGGGAATTTAAATAAAGCGGTAATGCAATAATTTAAACCAAAATAATTTTATAAACTAGGATTCAATATGCTCAAGGGTGATGTGACTTGCCTTGCTCAGAGAGAACGGCCTTCCGAACCTTCGGCGACGACCACGAACCAGGCTTCGAGAACCTTCGGAACGACAGAAGCTACGCGAAGCACACAAGCAAAGCTACAAGCCTATAAAGAAGCAATAACAATACATAAAAAGAAAGCACACGGTTCTTTATGTTATAACACACATTAAGAGACTTGAACGGGTCGATTCGGAGCCCGTATGACCAAGACATGGTCATCCGAAGTTTAATGCTGTTATATATGGAGATTTGCGGATTATTATAATTAGGTTTTGCAACTATAAAACATGTGTAAGCGCTAGCCTGGAAAAGACAGGAAGGCTGCGCCGTTGACATGCGGACCCCACATGTCAACCTAAAGGACCGCGGTAGACCGAGAACACAGAGACGGTCCACGGGTTGACGGAAGCGGACCCCGTGTGTCAACCGAGGCGAGTGGCCGACAAACGGACTCCACTAGACACCACACGGCCTACACACGTGGAAACCACGCGGCTACCGAGGGGGCACAATAACACGGTCACCACACGCACAAGCGAACGACTACCGACACCGGTACACGGGTACCGGGGTCAACAACCGCACAACGGGCATGGGCGACACCGAAAGGACGAGGACGGGGCAGCGAGAGGACGGACCCTTACCACCACGCGACGAGGCGAGGGAACGACAACGACGAACGGGCGCGGCGGAGACGGCTCGGGGACGACAGAGGCGAACGGCGAGGGAACGACTTCGGCGACGATCCTTGAACAAAGGCGAGACACGGCCGGCACGAGGCTTGACGACGCGGAGGCGAGGACGAAGACGACGATG
Organism: Oryza nivara; assembly: GCA_000576065.2. NCBI lineage: Eukaryota > Viridiplantae > Streptophyta > Magnoliopsida > Poales > Poaceae > Oryza > Oryza nivara. Next base: position 9,984,188 of record CM002502.2, read on the forward strand.
GGGCTGCAGCGGCTCGCTTGACGAACCACGGGCGGCGAACGCGATCGGCTTGACGGAGGGACGAACGCCATGACGACCGGGAACGACGGGAGGACGACGACGACGACGACTGGGGCCGGCGAGGAGACGACGAGGGCAGCAGGCAGCGGCTGCATGGAGACGAGGATGGCGTGGAACACGCCGCTGCGATGCCGACGACGGAGGCGGCGCCGCGAGACGACGAGCCGGCGAGGATGAACGGTGAAGACGATGACGGACACCAGCGGTGTTCGGCCGAAGGGGAAGCGATGCCGAGGACGACGTCGCGGCTGCGATGCCGAAGGTGGAGACGGCGACATCGGCCGGCGCACGGGCACGGCAGAAGAGGCTGCCGAAGGCGACGTCGTCGAGGAGGAAGGAGAGGCCGGCGCGGCAGCAGCGGTGTTCCGGCGAAACCGAGGAGCAGCCGGAGGAGAGGACGACGCTGCGACGTCGACGGAGGAGACGGCGACGTCGGTCGGCGTACCGGCGACGAACAGCAGCCGGCCGGAGACGGTGTAGTGGCGGCGACGCCACTGGACGCCGGCGGGGCGCGTCTCCGGCGATTTTCCCCACGAATCGGAGGCAGCGCCGGCGAAGAGGAGGCGGCTGTGACGCCGGGGAAGGCGACGGCACGGCCGGACGGCGCTCGGGCGAGGATGGGGAGGCGGCTGGAGGCGGCCAGCGCTTGGGAAAGAGAAGGGCGACGGCGGGGAGGGGTGGTGAGGCCACGGGAGAATGCGGGAGGGGGCTAAAACGATAGAACGGAGGATGGGGATTCCATTTTATAGGGGAGGAGAGGGAGCCGGCCACGGGAGAGGCGGGGAATGGCGGCGGAATAGGCGCCCGGCGGCCATGGAAGGTGGCCGGGGTTGGCGCGTCCGTTCCCGGCGATTGGGGGCACGATTCAGGGGGAAATTGGGGGGAATTGAAGAGGAAGGAAAGGGGATTAAAAGCCCCCAATTAATTTTGGAATTCCCGGATTGAATGAGGCGGATTTGGGGGAGCAATGGCGCTAGGGTTCCCGGGAGAGAGAGAGGAGCTGCGGGACGGGAGAAAGACGACGACCTGGCGCGTGGGGCCCACGTGGGCGCGCGGTCAACGCGCGGCAACGGCACGCTCGCGCACGTGCGCGGCACGGGAAGGAGGCGCGGCTCGGCCTGGAGAGGGGGCGCGGCTTGGGCCGGGCGGCCGGCCCAGGAGGAGAGGAGGGAGAGGCAGCCCAGGAGGGAGAGGGAGGAGGAGGGAGTGGGCCGAGAGGGGGAGGGGAAGAGGTGGGCCGGGAGGAGGAGAGGCCCAGGAGAGGAGGGAAAGAGAGGGAGGAGTGGGAGACTTTGGCTGGGCTTGGCCCAAAGGAGGAAGGAGGATTAATTTTAGGTTTTTCTTTTAAATAAACTTTGTTAATTGTTTTTGTTGCTTAATAAATATTTCCGGTGCTCTGAAAATTCAAGTAAAATTTGAGGGCTCATTTTAGACCAAGGAGAATTTAACGAAAATTCTCCGGGCTACATTCGAATTTTTCTTGTACGTATTTTAGTGTTTGCCAATTTCTTTTCGAATTTTAATTAATTCTATTATTCCTTTTAGAAAATGATTTTTATTTCGGGATGAATTTATCAGGACGTGACAAAAGGTATGGCTATGAGAAAAATAATAAATTCTTGCTCTCACAAAATTGGAGCATCAATGAAAAAAAAAGAAAAACTAGCCATATGTCACATCCTCATTTTTGTTTCAGGATTTATAAATTATTTAATAAATTAATAATATAATTTATATTAAATGATCTTTAATTTACAAGTGAAGTTAAATGTGGGAAATAAAATTTCCTAAATCTAAAGCATGGATGGATTTAATTTTTATTAAATTCTCCATGATTAAGTCAACTCTCTGAAATTTTCTCGGATTTTTCAGAGCTCAATTTCTAAATGATACAAAGAACAGTTCAGTAATTATTTGATCATTAATGATCTAATTATAATTGTTAAGAGCTTTTCTTGTTTAAAAATCCTTAAATTATAAATTATTGTTTAAAAGGAATTATTAGAAATGATCTTAAAAGCCTAAAAGAGAAGATCTAATTTTAATTTGCTAAATCTCAACAAAAAATTGGGCTAGATAAAATTTTGTTAAATACTTTGCTTAATTCTATAATTCTTAGATTTTTCTCGGATTTATTTGAGCTAAGGAAGTATTTTTAATAAATGGAATTGTATTTAAGGAATAATTTAAATTGAAAAAGGTTTTTAAAAGTCTGTTTTGGCTTTGGGCCGAAAGCCGGCCCAAAACCTCTCTTTCTCTCTCCCTTGGCCCAGTCCGGCCCAGTCCGCCGAGCCACCGCTCTCCTCTCTCTCCCGCTCGCTGACAAGTGGGTCCCACTTGTCAGGATCTTCTTCCTCGCGCCGCCGCCGCCGCCCGAAATCCTAGCGCAAGTCGCCGCCGTCTCCTTCCAAATTCGGCCGCGTCTTTCCTTCTCCGGCCGAATCTTTTGAGGGGAAATGATCTTCTCGATCTCCTCTTCCTTTTCTCTTTTGGAATCATCGCCTAATTCGGTTTGGAAACTCGTGGATTCGATCTCGAATCGGATCGACTTCTCTTCTCCGAATCTCCGATCTTTCCATTCCGTCGCCGGCAGCCGTGGGCCTTTGCCGCCGCCTCCTAGCCCCTTTAAAAGGAACCCCGAGCTCTTCTCTACCCGTCGCCACCTTCGCCTTCACCTCTCGTCGTCGGAAATGTCCTAGCGCCGTGAGACATAGAGCCGCCGTCGCCGCCGCAGCTCCAGCCGTGCGCCGCCGCCGTTTCAGCCGTCGCCGTCGCTCGGGAAGGTCGTCATCGTGGTCGCCGTCGCGTCTCCGTCCTCGTCCGCCCCTTCCCCGTCGCCGAAGATCGCCGGAACACCGTCGCCGCCGTCGACCCGATCTCTGCCGCCGCTTCTTCCTCGTCACCGCCGCCGTCCGTTGGTCTTCCGCCGACGTTTTGGTCATCGGTGAGTTCGCCGCGCCGTGATCTACGTCTTGGTGCCCTCCGTTTGTGCAGTAGAGCCGCCGTTCACCGGCGAGCGTGCGCCGTCCGAGCCGCCGAGCCGCCGCCGGAGGTGACGTCGTCGCTGACATCATCGTCGCCCTCTCCCGTGAGCCGGTCGTGGACCGATCGATCTCGGCCGTCCGTTTTGGATGGATCGATCTCGGCCGTCCGTTCCCGTGAACCGCCGCCGTGCGCCCGGTCCACCGAAACCCTAGCCGCTGACGCAATAATCCTTCTTTTCCTTTTCAAAAATAATTCATTATTGCGTCATAATTCAATTAAAATCCATATAAGTGTTTTAATCTGATTTAATCTTTAAAAATTCATAACTAATTCATTTGAACTCAGTTTAATGTGGTTCAAGTTGCAAAAATTATATAAAATAAAGATCTACATATTAAAATTGTCCATAAATTGAATTAAATTTATTTAATTCTTTTTAAATGGGCTTTAAATAGATTTAATCTTGTAAAATTCATAATAAATTCATTTGAAGTCAGAATGAGGCCGTTCAAGTCTCATAATTCATCTAAAATTATGATCTACATGTTTGTTTACTTTATATGTATTGTTTATTTGGTTTTTATTAGTCTTTTTCTTTGTTTTGTGTGTTAGCTTGTCGTTTCCGTCGTTGCGAAGGTTCGCGAGTGCGCCGGAAGTATTCAAGAAGATTAATTGAAGACCGATTATTGCAAGGCAAGTCACACAGATTCCAAACAACCCTTTGAGCATGTTGATCCTATTTAAAGCTACTGTTTCTATTCAACTATTGCATTTATTTTCGAATGTCATTGGGTGGAATTAACCTATTCTTTGTTATGGCCCTTTTGTTCTTGATTACTTTATTCTTTGATACCTTGGGTGATTATAATTAGACTAGTTGAGCTTTATATATATATTGGTTCAACTAGATATTAGATATGATTGCTTAGCCATGCTTAGAAACATTAGCACACTATTGGGATAACTTATGACTCACTATTATTTAATGATGGCTTAATGATAGTTCACGATGGTAAATCGTGATTGGTTAATTAATTACTTGCCAACTAAAACTTGATAATGGTGGGTTGTGAGCACATGGTTTTGAGAGTCGTGCTCATGGCAATTAAGGACCGGTTCGCGAGCTACTGTTGTGAAACATTAACCGTGCCAACCACAAGCCAGCGTGGGCAACGGCTTTACCTTTTGTATAGCATGATTCATTGCGGAGCACCAGACTGAGAAGTGGCGGAGATAAGCCCACGGGGGTCGCTGGGGAGTCCATGCCTTGTTTTATAAGGGGGTGATTATGATCCAGGAATGGTGCACTGTGGTGAGTTGTGTTGTGCAGAGGGTATTGTCACAGCCTCTATTCGGGTACTTTCCAGTATCGCGACGCATGGTAAACATGATGTTGAGGCTGTGTCTTGTGGGTATAGTGGTACACCTCTGGCCAGAGTAAAACTATTCGAATAGCCGTGCCCGCGGTTATGGGCGGGTTGAGCAATGTTTTTCGTGATTAGTCTCACACCTCTCACAATAATTATGGATGTTATACCTGGTAATAATTTGCTTAGCTCCTGGTTTGGAGATTAGATCTGTACAGCCGGGTATGGTTGTTTTAGAATGGTTGGGCCTGAGCAGCATGGGCGTGTTGTTCAGTGTTGATTAAAATTTCTGATTAATTACTCCACTGTTTTACTTCTCTTAAATGTTTTGCTAAATGCTGCTTTTGCAAATGAGCCTATATTATGCCAACCTTTGGTATCTTTGCGCACTTGCATATTTGCTGTGTGGCTTGCTGAGTATGTCATATGCTCACCTTGCAATAATCAATCAACCTTAGTTGAAGAAAAATGATCCAGAATGAGAAGACGTTTGGCTTATACCCCAGTTGAGCTGCCTGTGGAAGTGGAGCCGGAGCTTCGCTAGATTTTATTTTCCGCTGCAGTTTTCTTCATGGTGAGGACTAAGTGCCTCTTAAGTAAGTATTTATCGTTTTATTTAATTTGATGAATCTGTATATTAAATTGTCAGTTTGTGTACCTAGGCTGATTCCTGGACGAGGATTTTATGCACAAATAAGTTTGGAAATTACTTGTGAATTTCCGGGTGTGACACCATACCCTCTCTATGAAAATTAAAGGATATTTTCGAGGAAAAGCACAAGCACAAAGGAGAATGTCACGCCCGGAATTTCTATCCAAAATTCCAAACGCTTATATGTGTGTGAACCCTCGTCCAGGAATCAGCCGAGGCACACAATAACAAATTGATAATAGAGTACAATTATTACTCTAATTAATAAGCGAATATAATGTCATTACAGAGGTAGATAGTTCCTCTCAATCAATAAAGATCTAAGCAGCGGAAAATAAGATAAACGGCGCAGACGGCTCCACTCCACAAACAGCTTGACCAAGGCTACACCTAATCCTCCACACCATCAGCATCATTGTAGAACTCTTCCTCTGATGAATGATTGCAAGGTGAGTATATGACATACTCAGCAAGCCACGCAGCAATTATGCAAGTGCACAGGATAACAAAGGATGGCATAGTAGGGTTTCACTTGCATAAACAGCATTTAATAAACATTTCAGAATTTTATAAAACAGTTAAGTAATAATTAAACAATATTAATCCAACGCTATACAACATACCCTGTTGTATAGGCCCAACCATTCTAAACAACCGTCCCGGCTGCACAGTTCTATCTCCAAACCAGGAATAAACCATTCCAAACCAGGAGCTAAGCAAATTATTACCAATTAAAGCACCGTTTATTATGATGAGAAGTGTGGGACTAATCACGAAGGACATTGTTAGACCCGCCCATAACCGCGGGCACGGCTATTCGAATAGTTTTACTCTGATCAGAGATGTACCACTGTACCCACAAGACACAGCCCCACATCATGTCACCATGTGCCTCAATACCACCACGGTACCTCGGAAAGGAGCTGTGACAATACCCCTCGCACAACACAATCCATTACAGCGCACCTTTCCTGGATCATAATCACCCCCTTATAAACAAGGCATGGACTCCCCAGCGACCCCCGTGGGCTTATCTCCGCCACTTCTCAGTCTGGAGCTCCGCAATGAACCATGCTATACAAAAGGTAAAGCCGTTGCCCTCGCTGGCTTGTGGTTGGCACGGTTAATGTTTCACAACCGAAACTCGTGAACCGGTCCTTAATTGTCATGAGCACGACTCTCAAAACCATGTGCTCACAACCCACCATTATCAAGTTTTAGTTGTCAAATAATTAATTAACTAATCACGATTGACCATCGTGAACTATCATTAAGCCATCATTAAATAACAGTGAGTCATAAGTTATCCCAATAGTGTGCTAATGTTTCTAAGCAGGGCTAGGCAATTATATCTAATATCTAGTTGAACCAATAAATAAAGCTCAACTAGTCAAGTTATAACAACCCAAGGTATCAAGGAATAAAGTAATCAAGAACAAAAGGGCTATATCAAACAATAGGTTGATTCCACCCAATGACATTCGAAAATAAATGCAATAGTTGAATAGAAACAATAGCTTTAAATAGGATCAACATGCTCAAAGGGTTGTTTGGGATCTATGTGACTTGCCTTGCTGGCCTTGGAACTCTTCAAACTCTTCTTCGGCGAAAACGGACTCTCCGGAAACGACGGAATCTAAGCAAAAAGAAGCAAAATCACCAAAACAGCACATAAACAAGCATGAACAGTACATGTGGATATTTTTAACATGTAGATCTGAATTTTAGAAAAATTTAGAGACTTGAACCAACTAAATCCAAGCTAAGATGAATTAGTTATGAATTTTAGAAGATTAAATCGGATTAAAACACTTAAATTGATTTTTATTGAATTATGACGCAATAATGAATTATTTTTGAAAAGGAAAAGAGGATTTATTGCGTCAGCGGCTAGGGTTTCGGTGGACTGGGCACACGGGCGGCGGTTCACGCGAACGGACGGCCGAGATCGATCCATCCAAAACGGACGACCGAGATCGATCGGTCCACAACCGGCTCACGGGAGAGGGGACGATGACGTCAGCGATGACGTCACCACCGGCGGCGGCGGCTCGGCGGCTCGGACGCGCATGCACGAACGGAGGACACCAACGGGTAGAGCGCGACGTGGCGAACTCACCGGTGACCAAAAGAGCGGCGGAAGACCAACGGACGGCGACGGCGACGAGGAGGAAGCGGCGGCAAACTTCGGGTCGACGGCGGCGACGGTGCTCTGGCGGTCTTTGGCGGCGGCGAAGGAGCAGACGAGAACGGCGGCGACTTGGCGATCACGACGGCAGTCTTCCCGAGCGACGGCGACGTCTGGAACGGCGACGGCGCACGGCTGGAGCGACGGCGGCGACGGCGGCGCTAAGGCACACGGCGCTAGGGCGTTTCCAACGACGAGAGGCGAAGGCGAGGGTGGCGGCGGGTAGAGGAGACCTCGGGGAACCTTTTAAAGGGGCTCGGAGGCGACGGCGAAGGCCCACGGCGACCGGCGACGAGAAGGAAACTTCGGGGTTCGGAGGAAAGAGGCCGATCCGAATCGAACTCGATTCCACGAACTTCCAAAACGAATTAGCCGATGTTTCCAAAGGAGAAAAGGTAGAGGAGATCTCGGGGATCATTTCCCCTCTAACAATTTGGCCGGAGAAGGAAAGGGGCGGCCGGATTTGGAAGGGAACGGCGGCGGCGCGAAACTAGGGTTTCGGGCGGCGGCGGCCGGAGGTTGACGACGACCCTGTCAGCGGGCAGACGCGTGCGCGCGCGGCGGCGGACTGGGCCGGACTGGGCCGAGGAGAGAGAGAGCGGTTTTTGGGCCGACTTTCGGCCCAAAGCCAAAAGAAGACTTTTTAAAACCTTTTTCAATTTAAATTATTTCTTAAATGCAATTCCATTTATTAAGAATACTTCCTTAGCTCAAATAAATCCCAGAAAAATCTAGGAATTATAGAATTAAGCAAAGTATTTAATAAAATTTTATCTGGCCCCATTTTATATTGGAATTTATTAATTAAAATTAGATCTTCTCTTCAAGGCTTTTTAAAATAAATTCTAAAAATTCCAATTAAACAACAATTTATATAATTAGGATTTTTAGGGTGTGACAGAGAAGAATTTTCTTTATCCATATTTTGTTTTCCATCATATTTTCCTAGCATATCATGCACACACACTTTGCACGATCTTGATCTTGAGTATGATTAGTCATCTATTTTAGTCCAAGTTTTTGACTTAGTAATAAATGTGAATACAAATATGCTATGTTTAAGGCAAATCTGGTGAGGAATCCATTTTCATACACTTTGAGTGATCTAGAGAATCATTCGAGGAACTTGGCTTTCTTTTGCAAAAATCATTTGAAAATTTCTAGAAAAAAAGTTGAATAAAGACTGGGTAACTAGCGCTCTAATTGCTGTTTTGTCTCTCAACCGCTCAAGACAAGGAAAGGCAGTGTCTCGTAGGAATCAGGGTTAAGGGTAAGCCACTGTGCCAAGCTTATTTGATTTGAGAGAGAGTACCCATACCTTGCATCTGTATCTTTAATATATACAACATTGCAGCAACTCCTGATCAACAACCAAGTCTTCGTTCCTTTCGTTCTTTACTCGGGACGAGCAAAGGTTCAAGCTTGGGGGGTTTTGTTGACAGTCGTTATCGACCAGTTTCGACCGTCAATATTACCCAATGTATGAAGACTAGCTATTCTTGCAATGCATTATTTCACAAATAAAATATTCTATAACACTATAAGCTTGGAAAACTAACCATCAGGAGAAGCTATAAAAATGGAGGAGAATCGACAGTACAACAATCGATCAATCAAACATACGCTGTCGAGAATCAGACTTATGGATGGATGGGCCAATAACTCAGAAATGAGCAATCAATCGATCAATCAAACATACGCTGTCGAGAATCAGACTTATGGATGGATGGGCCAATAACTCAGAAATGAGCAATCAATCGATCAATCAAACATACGCTGTCGAGAATCAGACTTATGGATGGATGGGCCAATAACTCAGAAATGAGCAATCATTCTGAGCCAAAACATTGTGTACCATAAAGTGGGGCCCACATGTCAGCATCCTAAAGAAGGCTGTGGGCCAGGGGAGCCAACCAGGGTTCGGCCGAACCCCAAGCTGGGCGAATCCAGCCCATCTTCGGTCAGGCGGTTACTACCGGCATCCAATGACGGTTGGAGCTAATTCTACGTGAAGAAACCGTCATGGACACATGGCAAGAGGAGGATGAAAGATGCTCTTTGGATTCTTCATCATGCCACATGTCAAGAGGAGAGCAAAGATGCTCCTAGGATGCTTCGAGCATCTCCACACTCCCAAGGCACCTTATGGCTATAAATACCCCTCCTCTCGTTCATTCCCTCACACAGTCAAGCAAGGATCAAAGCTCTCTACAAAGTAGTACTAGTGTTAGTGGAGTAGTGTTAGAATAGTTCCAAGTCCACGGAGGCTTCAGGTAGTTCGGTAAAGGTTCTATAGCTTTTCCTTTCTTCTTTGTAAGACTTCCATTTATCAATATAATATTCTTCTTTATACAAGTTCGGTACTTTATTTCAATCATAGAGTATGAGTACCAGTCTTAGTTTATTCATAAGTAGTATAATCTGTGTAGTTAAACCTTCTGGGATTTGCATTGATGCTGGTATAGTGTCTGATTATCGAGTCATAAGTTTGCTCTGGCTAGGCCAAGAGCTACGGCACGGGGACTCAGCTGCTCTGCACCGATTGCAAGGCTGTAGAGTAATAAGTAGTAATTTAAGCATGGAGCTTAGGTTACCGCTTATCATTATTTGGGGTATATTCTCTGGGTGATTTGCAGGCCGCTGATGGTGACAGCTCAGTACGTAGATCTCCCTCGCAGTTTATATTCCTACATACAATTTCCTGGGGTTGGATACACCTCTGTATCCTACTTCGGTTGGACGGTTATAACAGGTTGTCGTAAGAAACACGGCAACCCGGGGTAACTTTGCGATGCATCGGGAGGGCATAGCTATGCTGCATTGTTAAAGGGGTTATACTACATAGTGTATACTAGTTAGAATATACTAAGATGTTGTATACAAGTAGTACAGGAATGGAACATATCTAAACTACTACCACTTAGCCATAATTAGGAGATGTAGGAGTTAGCTAAATCCTTAGTTGTGTGTCACTCTACCCTTAAGCTTAACTTACCCCTGCATAGACTTTGATGTATATAAGTAATATATAAACTATTAGCATAGTACTCTCTTATCATATCTTCCCTTGGGAGAAAATAAATACGATAGCTTGGAATACTCCTGGGAGAAATGCTACAATGGTATATTCGTGCGCTTGTGGATCACATCTGTAAGCATAATATACCATGAGTATTTCTAGTGCTATTGCTGGGAATTATATTTCCAGTAGTGTCGCGAAGAAATACCAACATGGCAGCCATATTTGGCACCGATGGAGCTGGGGTCATCGAGGTGCACTGTCCCACGAGAACGATGTCTCAATTATGCCAGAGGATGAATTGGTTCACCGCATCTCCAAGAAGTTCAATCCCCTCTGGTGTCAGATACGCCTGTTGTGTCCCTGATCGTCGGATGGGTCCTTCACAAAGAAAACCTGTGCAACATACTTAGCAAGAACCCACTGATCATCCTTATGTCCTAGCTTGCCGCGTTCTACAAACGTATGGCCGTAGTTATCGATGGATACGCCTGTTGTGACTCTGACCCATTGGCATTGTAGCTCCGGGATCTGGATGTTAAGCCCATAATCAAGCTCCCAAATGTCTTGTATGATCCTATAGTAAGACTTCTTCTCACCTGATGCATCAAACGCCTCCACCCGAACTCCGCTATTCTGAGCTGCGCTTTTCCTGTTCTTGCACATCGTTAAAACCTATATCCGCTGATGGCGTACCCTTGCCATGAGGTCACAAGGCTAGTTGGGCCATTTGCTATCCTGTGTAATGTTTCTTCCTTGAGCGATTCACCGAACGACAGTTCTTTCTCCTTCTACCATTAAGGAAATTTCCGTTTCTATTCCTTACAAATCCAACTGGCCGTTCTTCTAGGGTTGTAGGCTCTTATCTTGTTCATGTATTCCTCAATGTACGGCTCGACGATGGCGAGCTGTTGCAACATGCTGTTATGTGCTTCCGCTATAGCTTTGTAGTCCTCATCATAGAACCTTTTCTTGCCTACGATCCCAGTCCCAGCTAACCGACCCTCGTGTACAGGGGGGTTACACCAATGGGTTCAGCGTCCTTCATGTAATCTATGCAGCATTCAACCACCTCCTCAGTTGTGTACCCCTCTATCATTGATCCATCCGGTTTAGCTCGGTTACGGACATACCCTTTTAGGACCGACATGTACCTCTAGTACGCCCACATCTGGTGTAGGTATAGGGGACCAATCTCTATAATCTGAGGGTCGATGTGGACAATCAGATGCTGCATCATATTGAAATAAGTGTTGGTATTTCTTAACGATATTACTAGAAATATAATTCCCAGCAATGGCACACAAATACTTCTGGTATATTATGGTTATAGAGTTCATCTGCAAGCGCACGGATATACCATTGTAGCATTTCACCGAGAGTATTCCAAGGGTATCGTATCTGTTTTATCCCGTGGGAAGATCATGTAGAGAGAGATTGACTAATAGTTTATATATTACTTGTGATAATCATATTCTAAGCAGGGGTTAAGATAATCCAAGGGTAGAATGACACACAAGCATTAACTACTCATTCTCAATATATATATTATCTTAGCTAAGTGGAAAGAAAAGAGAAAGATAATCTATTCCTATACTTCTAAAATACATAGATATATACATCCTAGTTAACTGATATACTAGCTAATACCCTCTTTTCCGATGCCCTCCTGGTACTTCGAAAAGGCACCCCTGACTGCCGAGTTCCTTACGACAGCCTGTCATGACCATACAACCGAGGTTAAATATGGAGGAATACCCTCCCCAGGGAATTAACTTAGGATTATATATAGGCGCGGAGGAATACCCGTACTGAGCTGTCACCATCAGCGGCCCACCTCTCATCCGCAATATATAACCCCAAATAATGATATCCCATAATCTAGACACCACATCTAAACTACCAGATACTACTCTAATATCATTGTCATGACATAGAGTAATTGCGTAAGCAAACATTATACCCGCACCAAAGCATCTCCCAGATAAACTAGCCGTATATTCAGTATAACAAGAACATAATGTAAAGTAGGTACTCATATACTCAGAAAGTATTTCAATACCATAAATGTATGTAGAAGAGTATTCTAATACAAGTACAAAGCTTACAAAAGATAAGAGAAAAGGTTCTAGAGCCATCCCGAACTCTTCCGAAGGCTTCCGGACTCCGATTTCTACTCTATTCCTATTCCACCAGCTAGATACTACTAAACTAAACTTGAGAGAAATGAGAGAGCTATTGCTTGAGGTGTGTGTGAAGTGAAGAGAGTGAGCTCCTTATATAGAGGTAGTTATGACGGTTGTGGAAGGGGAATTGTCCGAAGTGCCCTCCAACCGTCATTGGGATGCAATCCTGGACGTCCATGCCAAAATTTGGATCCAACGGCGCCAGGATTGATTTGGCCGAACCACCAGGTTCGGCTGAACCTGGGGCTGGCCCGATCCAGCCAAATTTCGGCTGGTGGCCTCCGCTGTTGCTCCACTCCGCAGACTTGTGAATTCTGGCCCAATTCATTGTGTCAAGTCTACGTTCTTGGCCCATTCATACACAAGTCTGGTTCTCGACATCGTCCGATTGATGTATCGTTTGAGTTGACGTCGATTGTCCTCCACTTTATTGTCATTCTCTGCAAAAGGTTAGTATACCTAACACTAGTGGAATGTGTTAACAATGAAATTTGGTAAGCCCGAAGTAGTCATGGGCTTTGACTTAGCATCGGCTTCGAAGTCCTGAGATTAGCCGATGAGAGTTGTCAAGTCGTCAGTTGTCGGATTCTTGCTATATTCGGTTAAGGAAATTGATCTACTAAAGGAAGCTTATCCAGAAGAGACCGAGTTCAAAGAGAATGCGGCATGGCAAGTTATCTATTAATTAGGAATAGTCTGTTAGTTTGCTTTTATATTCAGGAAAGTGTATTTAGTGTCCTATAAGGACTTGTATCAACCCATGGGTATAAATATGTACACCCGAGGTATAAGTAATCTATCTTCACGATCAATAGAATTCGGCGCATCGCCACCCTTTTTACTTTTAGTTTTGTTTTTATGTTCCGGCGGAACTTGGCACCCGACGCGGGGCTGCATCGTCTTCGATCTCTGGCGAAGGGATAAGTCCAATGTTCCGCCGGTCCAGGCAATTGTATCGTCTACGTCGGCACTGTTCAAGGCTACATCAATACATTTGACCTCATGGATTGCTCAGGTCTGGATGATATATTTGCCTACCTATTTATCATTTCAATTTAGCTCTATCGGCTATCTCTCACTTTAGGGTTTCTGCCGGTATCGGCTAAATCGCCTTGCTAGATTAGATTAGCCTAGGCATCTACCACCCTAAAAATCAGTCAACGGCTTGATTATCTGGATATTGTGTTTCTTTTCATACTTAGTGCTGCATCAGGTAAGTTTGATCTACTAAGTCGTGCTTAGAACCATAATCTCTAGCCTGCTTTTTGACTGCCAATATGGGTTTCATCGGGGTTTCAGCTGGTGAGTTATTTGGACGTTGCATCGGCTTGTAAGGATTGCATATACATATAAGTTGGATTTAGCCGATGACAACAAAGGTTTCACTGTTTAATCTAATCTTGTGGATTTCATGACATCGGACCTCCAGCCGATGTGTGCTTTAACCTTTGGATCGATGCTTATTTATCATATCATTATTTGCCGATTGGTTTATAATGCATTATATTGTTATTTTATTAAATCATCATCAGTCGATCGCCTTTATATCATTATCTACATTGGACATATAGCCAATTGCTTAAACCTTATCGCTATCGGCAGGTATTGGCATCGGCTATTATTGGCTATCGGCTAGAACTACTCCATCGGCTTGTCACCCGATCGGCTGTTTTGATCTACTATTTTCATATCTTGTCAGTTGCAGGATTAAACTGACTAGCACGCCCGTATCTTATCATATTTGAACCTGCACAGGAGTTAAGCAGATCTCCCAGGCCGGTGTGTTCGATTTTTTCGTCAACAGAATGTTATTATTTCGGTTGAACCTGGATCCAACGGCGCCAGGATTGGTTCGGCCGAACCACTAGGTTCGGCCAAACCTAGGTCTGGCCCAATCCAGCCCAATTTCGGCTGGTGGCCTCCTCTGTTGCTCCACTCCGCAGACTTGTGAATTTTGGCCCAATTCATCGTGTTAAGTCTACGTTCTTGGTCCATTCATACACAAGTCTGGTTCTCGACATCGTCCGATTGATGTATCGTTTGAGTTGACGTCGATTCTCCTCCACTTTATTCTCATTCTCTGCAAAAGGTTAGTATACCTAATACTAGAGGAATGTTATTATTCTAACATATTTATGCATTGCAAGCATCACTAGTTCTCCTCTATTTTGGTAATATTGACGGTCGAAACTGATCGATAACGACCGTGCAATAACTGATCGATAACTGATCGATACTCTTAGGTGAAATGTTACAATGGTATATCCATGCGCTTGCGGATGAACTCTGTAACCATAATATACCAGAGGTGTTTCTGCGCCATTGCTGGGAATTATATTTCTAGTAATATCGTTAAGAAATACCCACAAGTATTTCTGGCGCCGTTGCCAGGAAAGATTCATAGTAGAGATTACTTGCACTAATACTTTATATTTTCCTTTGCAGGCTAACCTTGGTTGTTTTCACTTTTTATTGTGAAAACAGGGTAGTGCGTGACTGGTTTCAACCTGCCGAAAAACTTCGAAGAAAATCCAGAAGCTTTCTTCCGGAGTGTCAGGCCGCGGGTCGTTGCTCCACAGAAAACTCTACCAACAGAGAAATCAGTCGTACCAGCACCACCAACCTTCAAGACAATGGCCAGCAAGACTCTTCGCGAGTTCGCTGCTCCCTCTGCTCACAATGTGGCCGTCGGGCTGCAAGTCAGCATAGGAGATATTGTGGACCCCCTTTTTATAACAGGAATCAATCGTGTAAACTGTACCATTTCCCTGGATCAAGTAGTCTGGTACACACGAGTTCATAGCTGACATACCAAATGCACATACACGAGAGTCTGGTGCTAATTATTACATCATAAGCCCGCAGGCATAGTCTTAGATCATCGAACCGAGCGGTCCGGAATACATTCCAAAAGCAGAAGTAGATAAGGCAGCGGAGTTAAGGCAGCGGCACGCCATTGCCATAGGCAACGATGGTAACTAAGACCTATTGAGCGCCATCGTCTTCATCACCCTCCTGGTAGTAAGCATAGGGATCCTCCGAAGCTTCATCTCCGACCTCTGGTTAAATTTGTATATTGCAAGGGTGAGTACCAACCGTACTCAGCAAGCCACCACAGCAACAATGCACATGATAAAGCGTATTCAAGGAATGGCTATGGTTCTTTTGCACAAAGCAAGTTATGTAATTCTTTTCACAAGCCTAAGACCTAGCATAGACTGATAAAGTTTTAATACCAGTGTTCGCATTAGACAACGACGGTTCTATCCACCATCCATTGTGATCCCAAGGATAGCTTCTGCCATTGAATCGTCATGGTTTTCTGAGGACGTCCACCTTCCCGCCTCTCAGGAAGTGGCTCTATCAGCATAGAAATCATTATGCAATATCCCATCCCATACAAGTTAAGAATTTAGAGTCTAGCCAAGTGTAATACATGTCCCGGTGCTCAATAACCGTGAGCACGGCTATTCGAATAGATTTGGTTTACTCACACTGTAGTGGATGTACACTTTACCCGCACTCCGCGACTGCCCAACACATGAGCCTCGTCCCAACACATGAGACACGTCACGGCAAAGCCTTTCGATAACCTCGCATTGGCAATACCCGCTCCATGTACTTAAATCCTCATGCACTCTAGGCGTCCATGTTTCTAGTGGTGAGAGGAGTTCTGGCGCTCCCGGGAAACAGAAGTCTCACACACATATTAAATTATGGTTCAAGTTAATTTCTCTCTCACACACACTCATGGCAGTCTTACCAATGACGACACCGATGTAGGGCACGCCTCTCGGCCCTACCTCAATGGTTGTCCCACCATAGCGCACTTGCCTCGCTCAGGGGTGAACCATCTATGCAGGGATACTGCCTCCGCTCGGCTATCTAATCCGCTAGGTCTATACCCATACGAGAAGTGCGGTTATACGGGGGTCGTTTCATGCTTAACTTCATGGCTCGGTCCTTAATTGACCGGGGACGGTACTAGCCTTTTCCAGATACCACCCAAATCCTCCGCCCGCCCCAGTCGAAAACAGTTGTTTAGTTTTATTTCTCCTTTCGCAAATCATGTCATCAATATCAAGGCAATGTGGTGCTCATGTCTCCACATGCCGCATCTCAATTACCTTCCCAAAGGTAATTGCCCAAGCATATAGCATTTGATAAATATGAGTATGCATGATTCTAGAATAGCATTTCTAAGCATTTGTCATAGTTGACTAGGGACTCATATGTAAACATGGTTACGAAGGAATAAGGTGTAAACAATAATCAAGGCATGGCATAATCGCAAGTAGGATGTTCATCATTGCATGCAATTTTATTTGTAAACAAAACAATTTCACACTTGGGATCAACATGTTCAAGGAATAGTGATGACTTGCCTTGCTCAAAGTCTTGCGGGTCTTGGCCTTCACTTGGATCCGCAATTCCCTCAGGCTCTATAGTTACATGTGAAAATTGATTTGAATTCGGTTAGAATTCAAATAAAATCCAAGTAAATCCAAGAAGATATTAAGCGCGGAAGTCGGTTTCTTACATTATCTATTTTCGTTCGTGAAATAGAGCTACTCCGTTTGTTTAACTCCATCCATCCCCAAACTATTTTGTGGCATAATTATTTTATTAGCACAAGTTTTTAATTTAATCCGCCCGGGTATTACATCCATATAATAGGTTAGAAATTTCTATCGCGAGCTAAATATCGGACAAATCCTAAAATTATCTTATAATATTATACGATTTAATTTAGTCTATAACTAAACGATTAAATACAATACACGGCTAAAGTTCCTAGTAATTAAGTCTGAATTTCTACCGTGAATCGATGACTTATAGAGATTACCAAAAATAATCTACAATAATCTATAGAATTCATCTAATTGTTTAGTTATTAATTACATCTAAATTACTACCAATTTTAATCTAATCCGATCAAAAAACATATTTTTATAATTCACCCGGAATTTCGATCGAAATACTATTACACTCTAGGAATTTCCAAAAATAATCTATGATTAACCCCGACCATTTTTATTTCCTAAATCCTCCTAATCTCTCCCCCATTTTCCCTTCTATTTTCTCCTTTTCTTCTTTTCTATTTTACTCTCTTTCTCTTTCTCTCTTTTCTTTTCTTTTTCTTCCTCTTCCTCTCTTTTCTTTTCTTTTTCCCTCTCTTTCTCTCTTTTCTTTTCTTTTTCCTTCTCTTTCTCTCTCTCCCGGTTTCTTTAATTTTTTCCTTCTTTCTCTCTCTCTCTGCTTCTTCCTCTCTCTCTCGGCTCTCTCTCCCTACCCGAGGCGGCGGCGGCGACAGCGCGCACGGTGGGGGGGGGGAGGGCGGCGGCTTACCGATGGCGGCGGCGGCGACGGCGGTGCAAGGCGGCGACGCACGGCGCGGCGGCTCCGGGCGACGGCGCGGCGGCTTCGAAGGCGGTGGCGCGGTGGCACGACGATAGCGACGCGTGGAGAAGGGGGAGAGGGAGAGGAGGAGGGAATGGAGTGGGGTGGAGAAGGGGGAAGGTATTTATAGGGAAGAGGGGGAGGGGCGGCGGTTTAATGGCGACGCGATGGCGGCGCGGGGCTCGGAGAAATATTAGGGTTTGGTTTATACATGATAAGTTAAATAGGCTTTTTGGGCTTGCAATATGGTAGTATCAATAGTCTAATATACATCCTTGAGGCTCCGTAGGTCACCCGCGGGTGGTTGTCCTCCCCCGCCCCGACCCCGACTTCCCGCGGGTTGAAAATTCCACTCGTCCATGCCCCCGTAGGGGCAGGTCCCCTGCGGGTCCCCGGCCCCATAGGGGAAATTGCCATCCCTAATCACGACGAGGGGAGGTAAGTCCACTCGTGATCCGCTGTGTCATAACCCTGCAGGAACTAATAGGATGTCAAAAGAAACGCCATTTAATGACTCGGCTGACAAGGAGATTCTGCCAGAAAAGACGGTGCCATTTCGTCAATGGAGTAGGAAACTGTCAGTGGACGAGCAGTTCTCTTATTTTGTTGAAATAATCCAGAAGATCCACATCAACGTGCCGTTGTTGGACGCTATGCAAGTGCCAACATACGCCCGTTATCTCAAGGACATACTCAACAACAAGAGACCGCTCCCAACAACGGAGGTGGTCAAGCTGACGGAACACTGCAGCAACGTCATACTCCACAAGCTCCCGGAGAAGAAGAAAGATCTGGGGTGTCCGACGATCACCTGCTCGATCGGGGCACAACAATTCGACCAGGTCTTGTGCGACCTCGAAGCCAGCGTCAACGTCATGCCAAAAGACGTCTTTGACAAATTCAACTTCACAGTGTTAGCACCAACACCGATGCGCCTCCGAGCAGGGATCGCGGAGGATGTGCCAGTTAAGATATGGGATTTCTTCATCCCGGTTGACTTTGTGGTGCTGGACATGGACACGGGAAAGGAGATGCCGCTCATCCTGGGGCGTCCGTTCCTTAGCACCGCAGGGGCCAACATTGACGTGGGAACGGGGAGTACGCATTTCCATATCAATGGGAAGGAGGAAAAGTTTGAGTTTCAACGGAGGACGGAACAATGCTCCATGGTCAGAATCAAGTACGAGCCGAACCCTTAGAATATTCAAGATGTCCAAGTAGAGCCACCAAAAACGGATAGCCTGGTGAAATTTATGCAGAATTTCCTGGAAAAGGAAACAACGATGCCCAGGAACCGTTATTGGAGGAAGCCGGTAAAATCACCTGTACCGGCCAAGAAGTTAGAGCAGCCGGCTCAAAGGAAGAAGCCAAAGACGGTGTGGAGGAAGAAGCCAAAGACGCCCTCCAGAGGCGGGTGGAAAATCCATGAACTGAAACGAAAGGAGGTACGGTCTTGCACGTTGGACTTTAAATGACACGACCTTCACTAACAGGTAAATTGGTATGTATCCACATACTTCTTTTCAACAATTGAATTTTTGCATCGTCTCATATTTGAATTTCAAAATTGCATTTAGGGTCTTTGAATTTTGAGGAAATTCTTCAAAAGAAATTTTTCAGAGCAAACTAAAATAAAATTTTCAACGAAAATTCACTATGCCACGACCACACTAACCGTTAGATTCCAATGGCCAAAAGTGGGGCCGGTTGGGCCCACCAGGGGTTCGGCCGAACCGTCCAGGCAACGGTTACCTACCATTTTTGGAGGGTAACGTCTTAGTGGGTCCCACATGTCATTTCTGACCATTGTGGATACCCTATAAAAGCCAGCCAGCCGAGAGAGGGAATTCCACCCCATTTCAACACATTTTCATTCCCTCTCCAAAGTTTGCTCTCATGTTTATTCAAGCTTTGATAGTTTTCCTCAAGTTCAAATCATTTAGTTGCATATATACAAGTTGCTTTGGTGAAACTAACTGGCGGGTGAAACTCTTGTCATTGCCAACCCCCGCCGAGTTAGCCCGTTCTTGCTCCATTGTGCAGTATGAGGAGGCGACTGTCTCATCTGTTCAAGGGGTTGGGCTCTCCATCAAGTCGTCATGATGAGTCTAGCACTCGTTCATCAGCTGATGTCTCGATGGAAGTCGCCGACGCTTTGCGACAACTCCTAAACGACGCTGACCTCAACCTTGTCAGTGATCGGGAGAGACAAGCCTACTACATGCTGAGCGACCGGGAGTATGCTCACACACGAGAATACTCACAGGAGTTGCTGAAAAAGATAGGTATGGAAGTTGAATTTCGTTTTATTTGGAAAGCTGTTGGTTGGCAGAGATTTGCTGTGGTAGATGAGCTCGGTTCTCGTTTGCTTACTTTGCAATTTCTGTGCACTTTGAAAGAAATAGAAGATGGTATTTCTTTTCGCACACTTCTTGGTTTTCATGATTCCTGTGAAATCGATCTCCAGAAAGGAATTTCTAGGTTTGAGAAAAATAGGTTTTGGGATGATATTTCTGGTGCTCCAATTTGCAAGAAACCTAGAACAAATGATATCCATAATCCTACACTTAGGCTCATGCACAAATGGATTGCTATGACTTTGTTTCCTAGAAGTGTTCTGAGACCCATTAGGGGAGATGAATTAATTATCATGTTTGCCATGGTTAGAAAAATAAAAATTTCTCCTGTGAAATGTATGATGAGGCAGTGGTTAGAAAGTATAAGGTTCTCTGCTCCTGTTGAATGCACTTCTCTGATTACCGGATAGCAAAAGGGCTAGGGGTCATTATCGACCAAATTGCTTTTAACTAAGCCGCTCGTCCGCGTATTGATGAGGCCTATCTAGTGCAAGGGAATATTTTGAAACATGGAGCAGATGGATCTTTGATATATTTTTTCCCCCGATTGTACAAATGAAATATCGTTGCCAAATGCGGGGTATCATTTGTACAACTGCCATGAACTAACCATTCCCCTGCAGACCATAGAAGAATCTTGTGTAGGTGGAACATACAAGGAGACGCGCAACATGACAAAGAACGAATGAGAAAGTTCATCATCCTCGACACTCGTGCAGATGTATGAGGCAGGTTGGGCACCAACTAGAGATGCACCCGGATGGACCCAAGCTTCACGCCATAGCATCGGAGTCTCAACCTGGGCAAGCGCTAGTGAGGACCGGTGGCATGCACCTCATAACATCCACTGGGGGGACAATCAACCTTCCAGATCAAGTGGTGTTCCTCCATCTCCAAGTGAATGGCGCTCAAGTTCCTCTCGTTGGGACTTGGGTGAAATCACTAGGAGAATGGATACCCTTGATGTACAGACGGGGGAGATGCAGTACAACCTCATGGAACACATAGCTCAAATGCAAGAATGGCAACAATCTGCTGATGCTCAGTTCGCCAATATCAACAACATGATGCTGCAACAGCACGATGACCTTCAAGTGTACTTTCGCTTCCAGGGGTTCGATCCTTATCAAGGACCCTGAGCGAAAGCCAATCTTGGGGGGAGACATCGCTCCCCCCCACTGAGGTAACTTGTATCACATTGCATGTTTCCCTTTCCAATTGCATATTTGCTTTCCAATTGAATCTTATAAAACTTGAAAACAATATAAAATTTGTAAAATAGAAAATACCAAAAAGATAGGATAGGTTTGAGTCATGCTAGGTAAGACAAGCTAGTTCTCTTTGTTGAAATGATGAATAGTTGCTCTGTTTTATATCTCTGATATATGGGTTCTTGGTAAATGCTCCCTCAAAGATGGAATATAAGTTGCCAACAATTATCTGGGAACCTAAGGTAAATGGGCTGCACTTGCTGATCTAAGTCTAAATTGTTGCGAGATATGAGATAGTAAATATGAGTAGCTATGATCCTGATACTAGTTTGACTTGAATTCCGGATGTTTTGTTTTCAAAATGATAAATTGAAAGTTCCTCATTTGATATAAATTCCTAACCAGAGCCAAAAAAATGTGCTATCATGATTACACCATATACATTTTGGTTACTTGCCATTCTATTAAACTTTGTCAAACTCTTGTGACTTGTGTAGATACTTCTCATACTCTATGATCAAGATCATACACCCACATATATGCACATCCTAAACTCCTACACTGGGAGCTAAGCAATATTCCATTCCATTTCCATATTTCCAGCAAAAAAAAATTCTCCATGCTTTCATGTGCTTTCTTCTCCTAAAAAAAATCATTTTGAAAAGAAAAAAAAAGAGAGGAGGGAAAGGCATGGTTATGAGAAATAAAGTTATGCTCCATCAAGCATGAGCATATTACTGAAAAAAAATGTGTAATCATGCCCTCTCCTAATAAATAAAAGAATGATTTTTGGGAGAAGAAAGTAAGCACAAAGGAGAAGCATTTTTCTTTTATCATGTACCATTTCCACTATATACCACACACACATTATGCAGGATCTTGATCTTGAGTATGCTTAGTTACCTGCTCTAGTCTAAGTTTTTGACTTAGTAATAAATGTGAATGCAAGTATGCCATGTTTGATCCCTACCGAACTCCACATATAAACCTTAGAGTAGGAATCAACAAGGAAACATTTGGTGAGGAATTCATGTTCATACACTTAGTGAGACTTAGTGAATCAATTGAGGAACTTGGCTTTCTTTTGCAAAATCATTTGAAAACTTCCAGAATAAGAGTTGAATAAAGACTGGGTGACTAGTGCTCTAATTGCTGTTCTATCTTTCAACCACCCAAGGCAAGGGAAAGCAGTGTCTCGTGGGAATTAGGGGTAAGGGTAAGCCACCGTGCCAAAGATTATTTAATCTAAGAGAGAGTACATACCTTGCACCTGTATCTTTGAGATATGCAGCATAGTAGCAACTCCTGATCAACAACCAAGTCTTTGTTTCCTTTCGTCCTTCACTCGGGACGAGTAAAGGTTCAAGCTTGGGGGGTTTTGTTGATGGTCGTTATCGATCAGTTTCGACCGTCAATATTACCAAAATAAAGGAGAACTAGTGATGCTTGCAATGCTTAAATATGTTAGAATAATAATATTCCACTAGTATTAGGTATACTAACCTTTTGCAGAGAATGAAATAAAGTGGAGGAGAATCAACATCAACTCAAACGATAAATCAATTGGACGATGTCGAGAACCAGACTTATGTATGAATGGGCCAAGAAATCAGAATTGACACGATGAATTGGGCCAAAATTCACAAGTCTACGGAGTGGAGCAATAGAGGAGGCCACCAGCCGAAATTGGGCTAGATTGGGCCAGCGCCAGGTTCGGCGGCCGAACCAATCCTGGCGCCGTTGGATCCAGGTTTTGGCATGGACGTCTAGGATTGCATCCCAATGACGGTTGGAGGGCACTTCGGACAATTCCCCTTCACTACCGTCATAACCACCTCTATATAAGGAGCTCACTCTTCACTTCAACACACACCTCAAGCAAGAGCTCTCTCATTTCTCTCAAGTTTAGTTTAGTAGTATCTAGCTGGTGGAATAGAATTAGAATAGGAATCAGGAGTCCAGAAGTCTTTGGAAGAGTTCGTGTATGGCTCTAGCAGCTTTCCTTTCCTCTTTTGTAAGCTCTGTACTTTTATTAGAATACTCTTCTATATACATTTATGGTATTGAAATACTTTCCGAGTATATGAGTACCTACTTTGCATTATGTTCTTGTTATACTAAATGTACGGCTAGCTTATCTGGGAGATGCTTTGGTGTGGGTATAATGTTTGCTTATGCAATTACTCTATGTCATGACGATGATATTAGAGTAGTATCTGGTAGTTTAGACGTGATGTCTAGATTACGGGATATCATTATTTGGGGTTATACATTGCGGATAAGAGGTGGGCCGCTGATAGCAATAGCTCAGTACGGGTATTCCTCCGCACCTATATATAATCCGGAGTTAATTTCCCGGGGAGGGTATTCCTCCGTGTTTAGCCTCGGTTGGATGGTCATGATGGGCTGTCGTAAGGAACTTAGCAGTCAGGGGTGGCTTCTCGAAGTACCAGGAGTGCATTGGATAGAGGGTATTAGCTAGTATATCAGTTAACTAGAATGTATGTATACTATGTATATTAGAAGTACAGGAATAGATTTCCTTTCTCTTTTCTTTCCACCTAGCTTAGATAAATTATTATGAGGATGAGTAGAAATGGTTGTGTGTCACTCTACCCTTGGATTATCTTAGCGCTGCTTAGAATATGATTATCATAAGTAATATATAAATTATTAGTTGAGTTCTCTCTACATGATCTTCCCACGGGATAAAATAAATACGATACCCTTGGAATACTCTCGGGTGAAATGCTACAATGGTATATCCGTGCGCTTGCGGATGAACTCTGTAACCATAATATACTAGAGGTGTCTCTGCGCCATTGCTGGGAATTATATTTCTAGTAATGTCGTTAAGAAATACCAACAAAAGTCCTGAGATTAGCCAATGAGAGTTATCAAGTCGTCAGTTGTTGGATTCTTGCTATATTCGGTTAAGGAAATTGATCTACTAAAGGAAGCTTATCCAGAAGTGACCGAGTTCATAGAGAATGCGGCATGGCAATTTATCTATTAATTAGGAATACTTTGTTAGTTTCCTTTTATCTTTAGGAAAGTGTGTTTAGTGTCCTATAAGGACTTTATCTTTTCCTTTGATCCTTAGTTTTTTTCTTGTCCGACAAGGACTAGTATCTCCCTATGGGTATAAATATGTACACCCGGGGTCATTGTAATCTATCAATATATTGATCAATACAACTACTCTCAGCGCATAGCCACCCTCTTTTCCGTGGTTTTACTTATCATCCAGTGGAACTTGGCACCTGACGCGAGGCTGCATCGGCTTTCGATCTCTGGCAAAGGAGTAAGCCCTACTGTTGATGCAAAAACACAAGGCCTGGAAGATTTGCTTAACTTCAGTGTAGGTCCAAAAATCTTGCTTTTAGGTTCGTGAGCGTGCCAGTTGATTTGATCCTGCAATCAACAAGAAATAAAGACAAAGAAACCGTGGTTAAATCCAAAAATGATAGCCGATCGGCTGGTTGCCGATGACATATCATTTATCTCTGAGCCGATGTCACATTTGAATCGATCGGCAGATATAAATAAGTAAGAAAGGACTAAATCTGTTCGATGAGTTGTAGGTATTAATGGCATATAATATTTATGTCAATATATACTTAAATCAAGTGATTGGGATAGATCGGTCGCCATGCCGAGACAGTATAAATCACGTAGATCGAAATATATGTTAACAAGATGATTATAAGCATTCGTAACATAGCCGATCAGATAGATCTAGCATGTATCGGCTAATACTCCAATACTACTCTATATTAAGATATTAAAGCAAGTAAAATATATCAAACAAGAAGCCTAATATACCTAGATGCAACAAGATCATAACATAAAGGGTAGATCTAGCATATCAATTAAGCACATAAAATACAAACCTAAATCAGGTAAGATCAGCTGAACCCCGATACTACCCTAATCGGCAACCAAAAGTAGGGTAGAGATTAGGACTTATAAGATCAAACTCAACTGATGTAGCTATAAATATGAAATGAAGGATAATATCTAGACAATCAAGCTGTTGGATGTTTCATAAGGTGGTAGATACCTTATATAATCTAAACCAACGTCGATATTTAACCTAATCGGCCACCTTCTAGTGATAGATGTTAGCCGATTGAAGGTTAGATAGCGATATTGTCAAAAATTATATAAGATATTTGATAACTCGACGAATTACACAAAAAAGATTAGAGTGTCATGAAGATGGAAGCACGAATCCCAAGAACGCAAGCTGCCATAACAAAGTTTACCTCTAGTTCAAGATCGAAACCAATGCAGCTCAACCCGAAAGCAAGAACTCGTCGAAACAAAACAAAAGTAAAAGGGTGGCGATGCGCCGAGATTGTATTGAACGTGTGTTGTTGTATTACATGGGGCTCGGGGTCTATTTATACCCGAGATTACAAAATATGTCCGTGTCAAACACGATTCTTATTTCTAACAAACTCTAAGATACCGTAAGTCTTTGCGGCAGACATTTGCCCAAACATATCTCAAAGGAAATTACATGGAATATCCTAATTAATAGATACAATTGCCTTCTCAGGACTCAATCCGTGCATGGTAATCCTCATGAAGCACATTAACTCAACCCGACAATGTGTACCGTGCCACATTGTCTGACTCGGCTCAATCGGCTAACCTCGTCCAACTCGGTCTCTACCGATCCCAGTAGCAGCCAATTCGGACTTTAGCCAATCCTCGCTCTGTTTCCGGAATGATTTCTTTCTTGGATTCCGCTTCGATTTATCTCCACTTCGATACCTCGATTACCAAATTTGGTTGTTAACACATGCCCCAAGTTTGGAATATTTGGTAATGTTTCGGATTTGCCATATGCGTTCCTCCAAGAATATCGTTCATTGCCATTTTTCCTACCGTTACCGCCTCGCTTTAAATACTAACCGTCGTCCCCAAGAAATTTCACACTGTTAGCTCCGTTTTCACCGCCTAAGCCATACTACCCCAAGGTGATTTCCTCTCCGGCCAAATCTTCTGCCCGCAGAGATGACGTCCTCCGCCAGTCCGTCCGTCGCGCCATCAGCCAAATACGCAGAGGTAAGTACCCATCGGCTAGATCCTCTCCTTTCGCAATAGATTGGTTCTTCTTTATCTCATCTCGTTTTCTTCTTCTCTATTCTTGTTTGCATCTGTAGCACTTGTCCAATCTGGTTGCGATCCCAAGTTTATCACATGAGCATCACTAGTTTGTTGGTCCGATCGGCAACTCTGACCCTACTGAGTTCATCATCGCTGAAACCAATAGGATTTCTTTTAGAATGGCCAACCCGAATCTAGGCCACTAGAAGAATACCTTCAAGTCTTGGCCCTCTCTTGAGAAAACTGCCCTCGAGAAGAGTTGGTCTGTGTGGTATAAATTTATATCGACTAGCAAGCAAGTTCACTATGACGAATTAGGAATTGGCCAAGCACTTGCTCTTACTCTAGCAAATTCGGCCAAGGATGAACCCATGATGGCCTCCAGAGCATACTTTTGGTCCAATGCCCTTAATGCTTTCTTGTTCAACCAAAGGCCGATGACCCCAACTCTGCTCGACATCACCATGATTACTGGGTTAGATGTAACTTCATCGGCTAACCCCATGAGCTTAAACACCAAGAACCAATTCGACTTCAGAACCAGGAGCATAGGTGGCTGGTCTGGTACGTAGCAGCATACATGGGCAAAGGATCTGTCACCCCTCGAGAGCATATTGCCTTTCTCTTGATGTCGCTTGAAAAGTTTCTATTCTGTGGATCAAGCTGCGGCCCCACTACTAACTGGCAATTCCTAGCCGAAGCCCTTGAAACCAAGAGGAAATTTCCCCTAGGCAAAATCCTTCTCGGCTATCTATACTAAATGTTGAGCAATGCATCGGCCAAGATAGCCATAGGCTCAGTAGTGGGTGCAGGTGGACCATGGTGGTTGTTGCAAACATGGCTCAACCTTGTCGTTATGAAGGTTGTGAATCGGCCAACTTTGACAGAGTCTGAATTGCCAAGGCTGGAACCCACTACTAATGATGATGGGGAAGAAGTCACCCACCGCCGATGCATGTCGTATGAAGAAGCTGCATCGACACTAGCCGATTCTAGAGCAAAGCTATCAGCCGAACTGCTTAAAGACTGGTTCTGCAGTTTCTATGAGGGCTTCCAAAGCGATTGTCACGTCCCAAAACGACTCTAAAATACATCCTCTAAATTATGCCTAGAATAATTAAAATCCGTGTGAAAGCCTCCAACAATTAAAATGTGCAAAGTTAAAAGTCAAATAAAGCTTGGAGGATTTTTGTATATTTCCTAAAAGCCGCGCCCTCGGGTGCGGCTGACGCGTGGGACCCACGGTGCCGGCCGGTGTGAGCCCGGGTGCGCCCGGTCCATCGTGGACCGTGAGGCTGCCGCGTGGGCCCCACTCCCTTAGACCCGGTCCGCGCGCCCCTCCCCTTGGCTGATGCAATAAACCTTTTTTTAATTAAAATTTAAATGAAGAAATTCGCAAATATTCATTTAAAGAGCATATAAACTTCAAATGGCCATAACTGGGCCATTTGAACTCGGAATTGGACCGTTCAAGTCTCTAATTTTTCCTTAAGAAGTCAAGAACCCTTTTTTGTGCTTTGTTTCAGCTTGTTATATGGAGTTTATTAGAGTAAAAGCCTTTTCTTTTCCGTTGCTCTTTGTGGAAGTTGAAGCCGACGTTTGGGAAAGCGAGCAAGGCAAGTCACATCATCCTTGAACATATTGAATCTCAGTTTATAAAATTATTTTGATTTAAATTATTGCATTATCGCTTTATTTAAATTCCCGCGTTATCACTGTTTTATCTAGCCATGCCTATTTACCTTTGTTATGACCTTATTATTGTTATTGTTATTATTTCCTTGTTCGCCCTAGAATAAACAAAACCCCAACTAGTGGAAACTCTACTCATGGTACCACTAGTATGATTTTAGGTAGATGCTTCGCTGGTTAATTAGGCAACATTAGGTGGTTTTACAACTCTAGACTTTGGGATATTCATATCATCTGGACACTATGGAATGGTTTGATTATTGTGGAATTAGATTCACACCTCCCCCTCTATTCAAAACCCTCAAAATGGTTTTAGGCTGGGCTCGGGGTGCATGGTTTTGATAGTAGCACCTCGGCCATATAAGGACCGGTCTTCGGGCCTCTGTTGCAAAGCACTACCGTACTTCCACATGTCTAGTGGGTAAGGCTTAGTTTGTGGCTCAGTCTGGTTATAAACAAAAGTACACGGATGGAGATGGACGAAGTCGGGGGTCGATGGACATCTCTAGGACAAATGAAGGCTACACGAGCTGCGGCCCGGTAGTCGAGATGTCATGGCACAGGGCCGGTGTCCTGCTGCTAGGGGCTCAGTCCTGCCTAACTGTCCCGGGGGTCCCGGCCGTAGGTGGGGTTGGGTCGTTACTCTTGTCTATGGCTAGGATGGGTTGGAAACTATGTCACGTCTTCCGTCCATATACCGTGGTGGTATGTGGCACGTGGTTACATGTGAGGAAGAGGTGTCTTGTGGGTAAAGATGTACACCTCTGATTAGAGTATAATCTATTCGAATAGCTGTGCCCTCGGTTATGGGCAAGCCGAGCAATGTACCCAAGTTAGTGTTTTAAATTCTTAAAACCTGCTTAACAACTAAAATGTGGAATGGTTGGCCTGGGTTGGCTTGGGACGAGCTGGGACCCAGGGTCGGGTTGCTAGTTCGGTCTGAATCTTTGTAGGCCTTAGGTTAAGGCAGGTTCGTGTGGGTTCACGGCCTTGTTTAATAATATTGTATAGCTCTGGAATCGTGTTTACAAAATAGCTTTGAGCAACTAAGTGTCTTTTAATGCTGTTTACTGCAAACCCTAACCCTTTATATCTTAACCCCCTTGTACTCCCTTGCATTTATCCTGCACTTGTGGGTGGGTCTTGTTGAGTACGGTGGTTGTACTCAGTCTTGCTCAATTTTTCCCAAACCCAGAAGAGGAGCCCCTGGAAGATGAAGGCTTTGGTGTCTAGCTCGTGCCTGCCGTCAAGCGCCTGTGGTCGTCGCCCTAGTCTTCCGTTGTTTCTCGTTTGTCTTTGTGTGTGCTGGGCCTTCGCTGCCCATGTAATAAATTAACTATTTACGCTTCCGCTTGATAAACTCTGAAATGTATCAACTTTTGGTGTACCTTGCCTCCTGGGACAAGGAATAATACACGCACGTACGGAACGCCCGTTGGGTTAATTCCGGTCATGACAGTGATGCTCAGGTTTGTTTCCCATATGAGGATTCAGTGAATTTTGACCTCCCGGCAGACTTCAGATTTGAGGATATCAACTCCGAAAAATTTCAAAATCCAGAGAAGTCTTCTCGGCTACTATCAGTCCATGCATCCTTCCTGTTGGCATCCACCAAGGGAAAAATATACAAGTGTCCTATGAGTTCTACCATCCGATGAGCTTAGCCAGGCAATTTGGAATGGGACAGCTGCCAATCGGCTTGTTCTTTGCCGATAAAATCCAATGCTGAGGAGAAATCTTATCCACACTTATGATGGATCGGCTGCTCAACATTCCAGGACCCGCTTTGGGTAGCATTGATAACATAGAGCTAGCATGGTTCAAGAGCAGGAACTTTGACAGATGGTGGGGTGAATGGAAGCAACATATATTCCATCAGCCGGCCTCTATGTACATGACAGATTTATTTCCAGATGTTGTCCCTCAGGTATATCTTTACTTTGCCAATTCTGTTTGAATAATTGTTAGCTGACTTGAATCTTGACTAACTTCTCTCTTTACCTTGCAGACAACATAATCTTCTCCTCCTCGCAAGAGCAACAGTGGCAGGGACATAGAATATGCTCCAGGCCTTCTACCAAATGAAGGTGGATTAGCTCCTCCTGTCATCGGCTATCATGCCCCCAAGACCTCAAGTCTGCTTCAAGGGCAGATGAGAGAACCAGAAGATGTTGGTAGGAAGAGAAATACCAGGGCATCGGCTATTGATCCATCGGCTCTAGCTCCCAAGAAGAAGACCAAGAAGAATAAACCCAAGCCAACAGATGACTTGCCTGCCTTAGATCCATCTATCGAGCAATCCTTGGATGAAGAAGAGATCGAAGAAGATGTTGATCAGGCGGCAGCTGAATTGAGTGATGGAGAGAAAACACCATCGGCTTCACCCAAGCAAACTCCTCCAACTCCTGCTGCCCAGCTCATTTCTCGAGGGTAAACCCCTCACCTTAATTCCCTTTTGCAATCATTTTATTCATAGCCGATCACTTATAAATCTTGTATTTGCAGAAAAAGAAGACTGCTGTGAAGAAGAAATCGGCAGCAGCACCATCCAAGCCAGCTCCACTGGTAAGAGATTTTTTATGAAATTCTTCAATTCTGATTATAACCCATGTGGACTAACCCTTGTCTTTTCAGCCTCCTCCTCCTCCTTCACCTCCTGTACAACAAATGCCAAGTGATTGAACTCCATCGGCTACAGGAAGTCACCATGTTGAGGAAGAAGAACAACCAGCCACTCCTGCCCTCCTAGTAAGTCTTTCACTACCATAAAATCTTAGATCGGCTGAATCTTTTTGATTTTCAACTGTCTTCAAATTTCTCTCCTGTAGGCCTTAGCTGATCTGTTCTCTTTTGATATCAAGGATTACTTTGATGAGATAGAGGAAGAAACCACAATCAAGGCTCTTAGCCCCTCTGGATGAAATTGTCAAGAAAACACTTGAAGATATATCCCTTCGGCTAGAGTCATCATTAGACAACTTGGTGGTCGATTGTGGTTCAATCCGGGCACGATTTGTTGAAATCCAAGCCTTGATCTTGGATGATCTGGCGAACACCATTACTCCATCTGTATACCTCGAGCAACATCAATTCAAGCTGGAAAAGGCTAAACAACGGATAGCCGATCGGCGGGAGCGGAAAGACATTGAAGCCACTATCCAAGCCAATCGGCAACTCGTGCATGAAGAGAAAGCAAAGCTTGATCAACTCTCTGTTGGGCCAATTCAATCGAACATAGATCGTATAGCTCAACTTGAAGAATGCAATGCCGAGCTGGATCTTGAAAAACAAAAGCCCTCAAAGTCATCTCTGGAACCGACGCCCAAGACATCCAAGCCGTCAAAGAAGTAGATCAAATTAGACAACGGGCTGTGTCGGCTATCCAGCGTTACTTGTCTGGATGATTGGTCTTGTAATAGGATAACCTATGTTTGTAATCGGCTAAGAAACTTTGATACTCTTTTTGTTACTGAATTACTGTGCCGATTAATAGAACCTCTGAATTTGCTAATTTGCTCAAAAGTTTGTACATATGTGCCCACTAATTTCGCACTGATAAAATTATAATTTGGACTAAGGGCGATATAAGCATATCGGCCATTGTACATCGGCAAAACACAACCGATTACAATATAAAAATGACTAAGGGCGATATAACAATATCGGCCATTGTACATCGGCAAAACACAACCGATTACAATATAAAACGACTAAGGGCGATATAACCATATCGGCCATTTCAAGGCGATGTAGATACATCGGCTATCATGTATCGGCAACATCCAGCCGATTATGCATTAACCCAAACACTTGGGTAATACTCCCTCCATCTAGCCGATCATGCATTCTTTTCCTATCATTTGATTTATTGTTAAATATACTTTTATATATACATATAGTTTTACACATTTCACAAAAGTTTTTGAATAAGACGAATGGTCAAATATGTTTAAAAAAGTCAACGGCGTCAAACATTTAGGGAAGGAGGGAGTATTTCTTCAAGTACTTGCCGTTTAGCGCTCGTCCATAAACTTCTCCATCAAGTCCTTGCAACATATAAGCTCCCTTGGACACAACCTTATGGATTTGGAACGGTCCTTCCAAATTCGATAACCACATGCCGAATTTATTATCTCCAGTCCCTATCGGCAAAATCAACTTCCAAACAAGTTCGCCTTCAGAAAAAGACTTGGGAACCACTTTTTGTTGTAACTTTTGCAAGGGCTCTCAACCTAGATTGAACCAAGTCTTCTCTTTCATCGGCCATGAGATTATAATATTCATCGGCTGTCAACTCATTCTGTAACTTTGTTCTTCTTGAGCCGATTCTAACTTCCCATGGTAAAACGGCCTCATGCCCATAAACAAGTTTATGAGGAACTTGGATCGAACCGTGACAAGCCATCCGATAAGACCACAATGCTTCAGCTAATCTAGTATGCCATTGCCGAGGATAATTATAAATCTTTCTCTTAATCAATTTGATCAAACTCTTGTTAGATGCCTCGGCTTGCCCATTAGCTTGTGCATAATATGGTGAAGAATTCAACAATTTGAAACCCATGCTATCGGCAAATTGAACAAACTCATCGGACATGAAGATCGAGCCTTGATCGGTTGTAATAGTCTGAGGAATACCAAATCGATAAATAATATGCTCTTGAACAAATTGTATAGCATCTCCCAAATCAATTTTCTTCAAAGGAATCGCCTCTACCCACTTAGTAAAGTAATCAGTTGCTACCAATATAAACTTGTGTCCTTTGCTCGATGGTGGATTAATCATACCGATCATATCCATTCCCCAACCTCTGAATGGCCATGGCTTGATGATAGGATTCATAGCACATGCTGGCGCTCTTTGAATTGCTCCAAACTTCTAACAATGTTAACACCTCTTGTAATATTTGAAGCAATCCTTCAACATTGTCAGCCAAAAATACCCTACACGTCGAAGCAACCACTTCATCTTGTGAGCCGATTGATGAGTTCCGCAAACACAAAGTGCAAAACTAAAATTGGATCACCTCAAAAATAGATTGCTCATATCATGTAGGGTACGTTTTTATAAAAAATATCTCAAATCTACAGCCACCAAAAAACCTAACAATATGGTGACCAAGAAGGAGGCACGGGAGAAACCCGTGAGGTGGAGCTAGCGGTCGACCATGAGGTGGAAGTGGGATCGGAAAAACGGGAAGAACCACCAGCAAACCCTAGCCGTAACTCCCAACTCGACCGACAAAAGCTTCTGAAAAATATAAAAACAGAAACTTGACGACGAGATGATTCAATTTTTCAAGGTCCTGTTAACAATTGACAAGATGCAAAACTAGACCCAAAACTTACGTACAACTCACACAGACTTGAGTGATGAACCCTAGACCTAAGTGATGAACAAATACTATACACAAAACTAAAAATTAAATCTACAACTAAATTAGCACTCGACACGACGATGCAATCTAGAATTCAATAAAGCAAAATCTAATAAAACAATGCAACGGCTCAAATTGTCTACGTAAAGAATAAATATTTTTGTGTGGCAATTTTCTGGTTATGGGAAGATAAATTACCTAATGGACAACCGTGCTCTGATACCAACTGATGAGGAAGGTAGGGTCACGATCTTCCGATAGATATTGATAAACAGTCGATTTGGGTAGAGTCGCAACACAACTCGATCCGGCTTCTGAACGAACACGTTACTGAGCCCCGCAATTGCAGCAACACGTCTCCTCTGGTTATCAACCATGCCGAAACCCGGATGACATCGCTGAGAAGGCTAATCCCAGCATGCGAATAGAAGAACACAAGCAAGAACAAGATAGATTGCAACCAAATTGCATATGAATGATTAATCACTCAAATCGATCTAGCGGCCACACTGTTCTTAACAGAATAATCTAGACAAAACCCGACTCTAAACGATGACGGATCCTGAATTAATATGATTATGGATGTCCTAGGGTTTCCCTAGGGTGCACAGCCCCTTGGGCTAAGCCCACGACATAGTTACAAGGCCCAAAACACAAAATTAGATTCGGACTGGATAAGATACGTGCCTTGTTTTGTAGATTCCCGGCAGTTCGGTGGGACCAAAACCATCTGAAACTAGACTCCATAAGTATTCATGGGCCCCGAAATTCCTTCTAGATCAGCGGCTAGGTCCGTTTGAATTTGATGATGTCAGGAGGCCTGAATCCGAATAAAAAACGTGTAGAACTTTATCTCTTATCTTTTATAGACCAAAAGTGACGTGGTAAGATGGA
This sequence comes from Oryza nivara, assembly GCA_000576065.2. Lineage (NCBI taxonomy): Eukaryota > Viridiplantae > Streptophyta > Magnoliopsida > Poales > Poaceae > Oryza > Oryza nivara. Next base: position 10,018,695 of record CM002502.2, read on the forward strand.
AGTGGACTTGGAGAAGGTCTTGGTTTGGTCCCCAATCAATTTCTTTAATCATCCATGCATATCTTACCCTCGGTCTCTTTTTTTTCACCCAAGCAAGTACCTCTGCAAACGAAAATACGCGAAACTCATTATGTAACAACGTTTGTTAAAATATATAATAAATAAATCTAATATAGAACATATGCACCTTTGATTGATTAATATATAAGGTAGCCATGGTTATATCCGAGCTAGTCGAGTCCTGATGAATTAATTAGTCACACCTTCACTCACAAATAATTTGACATATGTGCTTAATTCCACTAAAAAAAACTCCTAAAATATTTACGGAGGGAGTAGTTGCTTTAAGGTGGCGTTGTAGAGTAGCTTTCCCTATAAAAGAAAGACGTTATATTTCAGTCCATTTTAATCAACGGTGAGCTGTCAGCATTAAGCAATGTCAACTTGTCCGATGAAGCAATGTCGCCGTAACATAAGACTAATCTGAAGAATTAATAAACCAAACGTACGTGTCTTTTCTTGATAATGATAAATGGTGCATATATAGTGCGGTGGACAACATGCATGTTCTTAAAAAAACCATTAAAAGTCAGTAGCCATGTGCCTAAGAGTACGCTATAACCAAGAGGCAACTTGTCTAGAGAAAGCATATAACCATGAAGAGTACGGTATAACCAAGAAGCAACTTGTCTAGAGAAAGCATACGTCTAGAATTGACAGCTTATATATATATTTATATATATAACCATGATGATGATGGATATAATATAAGCTATAATTTTGTAACGCGTTGTAAAATGGTTCTTCTAGACGTATGCATATGGCTTCTGTACAAGAGATTTATTTTATTACCATGATGAAGAGTTGTACTTATGTTATTGCGATTCCCGTCTTTAGTTAATCAAATAGCAACGTGTACGGACAATAACAGGGTCGGTTTGGAGGTCCATGAAACCCTAAAAACAATATTATGCCGTGTGGATGTGCTTCATACGCGAACGACTTGATGCATGCCGCCGGCCGCCTGCCGCGGTGTCACATCCTGATTTTTTTTCAGGATTTATAAATTATTTAATAAATTTATAATATAATTTATATTAAATGATCTTTAATTTACAAGTGAAGTTAAATGTGGGAAATAAAATTTCCTAAATCTAAAGCATGGATGGATTTAATTTTTATTAAATTCTCCATGATTAAGTCAACTCTCTGAAATTTTCTCGGATTTTTCAGAGCTCAATTTCTAAATGATACAAAGAACAATTCAGTAATTATTTGATCATTAATGATCTAATTATAATTGTTAAGAGCTTTTCTTGTTTAAAAATCCTTAAATTATAAATTGTTGTTTAAAAGGAATTATTAGAAATGATTTTAAAAAGCCTAAAAGAGAAGATCTAATTTTAATTTGCTAAATCTCAATATAAAATTGGGCTAGATAAAATTTTGTTAAATACTTTGCTTAATTCTATAATTCCTAGATTTTTCTGGGATTTATTTGAGCTAAGGAAGTATTTTTAATAAATGGAATTGCATTTAAGGAATAATTTAAATTGAAAAAGGTTTTTTAAAAGTCTGTTTTGGCTTTGGGCCGAAAGCCGGCCCAAAACCCTCTCTCTCTTTCCCTCGGCCCAGTCCGGCCCAGTCCGCCGAGCCGCCGCTCTTCTCTCTCTCGGTGTCGCTGACAGGTGGGTCCCACCTGTCAGGTTCGTCTTCCCCGAGTCGCCGTCGCCCGGCCGAACCCTAGCTGAGTCGCGCCGCCGCCGCTTTCCAATTCCGTCGCTCCTTTCTATCTCCGGCCGAATTGATTGAGGGCAAATCATCCTTGAGATCTCCTCTTCTTTTTCTCTTATGGAATCATCGCCCAATTCGGTTTGGAAACTTGTGGATTTGAGGTCGAATCGGATTCCTCTCTCCCTCCCAAACTCTAATCTTTCCTTCTCGCCGCCGGTCGCCGTGGGCCTCCGTCGCCGCTTGCTAGCCCCTTTAAAAGGACCCCCGAGCTCTCTTCTACCCGCCGCCTCTCTCGCCTTCGCCCGCCGTCGTGTGTAGCGCCGTAGCCTCGTGAGCTTTTGCGCCGCCGTCGCCGCCGTTCGTCCAGCCGTGCGCCGCCGTCGCTACGGTCGTCGTCGTCACTCGGGAAGGCCACCGTCGGGATCGCCAAGTCGCCGCCGTCCTCGTCCACCGTTTCGCCGCCACCGAAGACCGCCGGAGCACCGTCGCCGCCGTCGACCCGATCTCTGCCGCCGCTTCTTCCTCGTCGCCGCCGCCGTCCGTTGGTCTTCCGCCGACGTTTTGGTCATCGGTGAGTTCGCCGCGCCGTGATCTACGTCTTGGTGCCCTCCGTTTGTGCCGTAGAGCCGCCGTTCGCCGGCGAGCGTGCGCCGTCCGAGCCGTCCGAGCCGCCGCCGGAGGTGATGTCGTCGCTGACGTCATCGTCGCCCTCTCCCGTGAACCGGTCGTGGACCGTTGGATCTCGGCCGTCCGTCTTGGATAGGGTTGATCTCGGCCGTCCGTTCCCGTGAACCGTTGCCGTGCGCCCGGTCCACCGAAACCCTAGCCGCTGACGCAATAATCCTCCTTTTCCTTTTCAAAAATAATTCATTATTGCGTCATAATTCAATTAAAATCCATATAAGTGTTTTAATCCGATTTAATTTTTAAAAATTCATAACTAATTCATCTTAGCTCAGTTTAATGTGGTTCAAGTTGCAAAAGTTGTATAAAATAAAGATCTACATATTAAAATTTTCCATAAATTGAATTAAATTTATTTAATTCTTTTTAAATGGGCTTTAAATAGATTTAATCTTGTAAAATTCATAATAAATTCATATGAAGTCAGAATGAGGCCGTTCAAGTCTCATAATTCATCTAAAATTATGATCTACATGTTTGTTTACTTTATATGTATTGTTTATTTGGTTTTTATTAGTCTTTTTCTTCATTTTGCGTGTTAGCTTGTTGTTTCCGTCGTTGCGAAGGTTCGCGAGTGCGCCGGAAGTATTCAAGAAGATTAATTGAAGACCGATTATTGCAAGGCAAGTCACACAGATCCTAAACACAATCCCCTGAGCATGTTGACCCTATATTTAAATTCTCTATTTATTTCAACTGTGCATTTATTTTCGAACGTCACCGAGTGGTGTGAACTTATTCCTTTTGTTATGGCCAATTTGCATTGATTATTCTATTCCTTGATACCTTGGGTTATTATAACTTGACTAGTTGAGCTTTATATATTGGTTCAGCTAGATATTAGATATAATTGCTTAGCCATGCTTAGAAACATTAGCACACTATTGGGATAACTTATGACTCATTATTTAATGATGGCTTAATGATAGTTCACGATGGTCAATCGTGATTGGTTAATTAATTACTTGCCAACTAAAACTTGATAATGGTGGGTTGTGAGCACATGGTTTTGAGAGTCGTGCTCATGACAATTAAGAACAGGTTCGCGAGCTACTATTGTGAAACATTAATCGTGCCAACCACAAGCCAGCGTGGGCAACGGCTTTACCTTTTGTATAGCATGATTCATTGCGGAGCACCAGACTGAGAAGTGGCGGAGATAAGCCCTCGGGGGTCGCTGGGGAGTCCATGCCTTGTTTATAAGGGGGTGACTATGATCCGGGAACGGTGCACTGTGGTGGGTTGTGTTATGCGAGGGGTAATGTCACAGCTCCTTTCCGAGGTACCGTGGTGGTACTGAGGCACATGGTGACATGTTGTGGGGCTGTGTCTTGTGGGTACAGTGGTACACCTCTGGCCAGAGTAAAACTATTCGAATAGCCGTGCCGGTGGTTATGGGCGGGTTGAGCAATGTTTTTCGTGATTAGTCCCACACCTCTCACAATAATTATGGATGTTATATCTGGTAATAATTTGCTTAGCTCCTGGATTGGAGATTAGATCTGTACAGCCGGGTATGGTTGTTTCAGAATGGTTGGGCCTGAGCAGCATGGGCGTGTTGTTCAGTGTTGATTAAAATTTCTGATTAATTACTCCACTGTTTTACTTCTCTTAAATGTTTTGCTAAATGCTGCTTTTGCAAATGAGCCTATATTATGCCAACCTTTGGTATCTTTGCGCACTTGCATATTTGCTGTGTGGCTTGCTGAGTATGTCATATGCTCACCTTGCAATAATCAATCAACCTCAGTTGAAGAAAAAGGATCCAGAAGGAGAAGACGTTTGGCTTATACCCCAGTTGAGCTGCCTGTGGGAGTGGAGCCGGAGCTTCGCTAGATTTTATTTTCCGCTGCAGTTTTCTTCATGATGAGGACTAAGTGCCTCATAAGTAAGTATTTATCGTTTTAGTTAATTTGATGAATATGTATATTAAATTGTCAGTTTGTGTACCTCGGCTGATTCCTGGACGAGGATTTTATGCACAAATAAGTTCGGAAATTACTAGTGAATTTCCGGGCGTGACACGCGGGGCCACCTCGCTCCGCCACCGCCGCACGGCCGCCGCCGGCCGCGGCCTCACCGGCTGCCGCCGCCACCGTCCGCCGCACGGCCGCCGCGCGACTGGCTCGCTTCATCGCCGCCGCCCGGCCGCAGCTTTGAGGGGAAGGAGGAGGAGGAGGCAGGGAGGGCGATCGGAAGAGAGGGGAAGGCCGGAAGGGGAGGAAGGGGAGAGGAAGAAGGAAGAAGGGGAGGAGGCGGATACCGAGACTCAGTCTCGGCGGTTTTTAATGAAGGAGAGAAAAAAGGGGAGGGGATACCGAGGAGATATAAGCAGTTTATTTTGGTCCCAGTTGGTATAAACAACCAGTATTAAAGATAATTGAAGCTTAACTGTACCCACCAACTTCTTTGAACCGGTGTGGAATTTGGTCGACCTACCAAAATGTAACTAATGTAAAATCTTATAGTATTTGTATTAGTAATCAAGTAGTTTTTTTTTGGCAAAACGGTAATTGAGTATAGTTGATTTGTAAATTTTACTTTGTATAAACCCGATGGACCAAATTAATGATTATTACTGGAACCGCGAGTAATTGGCTTCAACCATTAGTTAAGTTTAATGTTTTAGATACACTCATTGGTAGGTATGTGCATGCCAATTATGCCATACGTGTTAAAAGATTACTGATTGGTAGGGCAACAAAGAGATGAATTTGGATTCTAAAAATATGTGCGAAACAACAGATAAATCAAACATATTGGGCATTAGCTAGGTTGAATAGGAAACAATTGATCACAATCGGAAGGGCTACAAAGCCGGAACCCGATGGGCCATTACAGACAACTAGCCGTCAACCCGCGCGTTGCACGGGTTGTTGTTATTGATGATAAAAATTTCAATGAAATACTAAATTGATTCCAAACATAGTAGTTTAGATTTATAGAACTTTAGATTAAAAGAACAGTTGATGTAATTTGAAATAAATTCTTACTCTAAGATCTTTATTAACTAAATAAATATTTTTGGAAGTCATTAGCAATATACTCCATATTTAACTTAGTTTGATGGAATGCGTTGTCATTTATTTTGCTTTAGTAACTCCGAAGTTCATAATTAATTCATTATTAATTATTAATACTTTAATAATTCTAAAAAAATAACAATTATCATGTTGTACTTAGTACTGGCTCGTATTTTACTCATAACAGTTATCTATTATTATTTAGTAAATACAGTCCCTTCAATGAAAATATAATTAACCACTTTTACTACTGTTCTCTTTCGATATTTAAAAAAAATCTCTTATTTCATAAATTTGGGTTGAACAATGAATTTTTCTGACTTTGACAAAATAAATTTACAAATCATAAGGATTTAAAATATTTAAATCAAAAAATTTTAAACTTTGACAAAATAATATAGTAAAAGTGTACTTTAATAAAAACTGTAGTAAAAAGCATGGTAATCTATTTTTTTCATAACATTATGTTTTCTTAATTTAATTTCTAAGGTAAAAATTATGCAATTACACGCTTGGGATAAATCAAACATGTATACTCCACACAACCTGATGATGTAACAAAACTAACTAGTTTTGGCAAATAGCAAGTCAGCATAACCTGTTATTTTTCTGCATATATCCGTAGTACAACTGATCGAACTTGTCTGCAATAACTGTGTAATATAGGACGATAGAAACATCAAGAACTTATTTTATTTAGAATAAAAGCATTACATACCTTCAATGTTTTGAGAATTCCATGCAACGCAAGTTTAGCTGTTATGCAGATACCCTCTGCTTGTATCGACATAGTTCAATGCTTGTAACATGCAAAGCCTCTTGCCCCAGCTGCCTAGATTGATGAATTTGCCGGAGATGTCAAATCCCAATGCGCTGACATTAGTTTAGATTACCAGATCGCTACCACGCTGAGATTAATTAAGCATGCTTTACCGGATCGCATCTCTAAGTTAGAGTCACTCTAAGTCTCTTAACTATATTCGCGCAGCCGCGCAGACTTGATAGGTTTTAAAAGCAGATTTTCGATTCATATATATATATAGAAACCGTATATGATTACAATTAATTTACGTGATGTCGTTGGATCGGAAGTACAGATTAGAAGGGAAAGCGCAGGCTGTTACGTCTTGGAGGAGATTTTCAATTTGTACCATTTGTATCATACTACCGTATATGATTCTAATTAAATAATTAATTGATTTAGGTGACATGATTAGAAGAGAAAGTAACATGTTTTGTTTAACACGTCATTATATCCGATTGATGGTAGGCAATATTACGACCTAGAATCAATATCGTTCTGGATTGCTTTTATATATTAATCACATGCATATTAGATGGGTTTTGATAGTGGCCCCACAACATAAAACATAGTTGGATATATGGTCACAATAGTATCGTCCATATAATCAATGGTCAGAACATTCTGATTAACGTGAAAGCTCGTAGAAAGCGCCCGATTAGTATAGGTATAGATAGATAGATTGTTGCAAATATAATAAACTACCCAGATTAACATTTTATTTTTCTAATTTACCCTTGAAGAAATCAATGGTGGAGATTTAATAGTGTAGGAGGTACTGTAGAAGGTCTCCCAGTAAAAGCCCCGGGAAATATTTAAGGTGGCGTTGTACATCTAGTAGCTTTCCCTATAAAAGAAAGACGTTCTCTTTTAGTCCATTGATATTCAATGTACTGTGAGCTGTCAGCATAAAGCAATGCCAACTTGTACGATGAAGCAATGTCACCATGATATGAGATCTTGTGTTTTAAAATTCTGAAGAATTAATAAACCAAATGTGTCTTTTGTTCTTAACAATAAGTGGTGCATAAGAGCGGTGGACAACTTGTTCTCAAACGAGGCATAAAAAGTCAGTAGCAAGGTGCCTAGATAAAAGCTATACAACTTGTCCATAAATTTCTAACGCATTATAAAAAGGATCTTCCAGCTTCTGTACAAAGAGACTTATTTTATTACAATGAAGAGTTGTACTTATAATATTCCGACTCCCATCTTTATTTAATTAATGAAAATAGCAGCATGTACGGACAATAGCAGGGACGATTTGGAGGTCCATATGAAACCCTGAAAACAATATTTATATGTGGATGCACGTCGTGACCTCTGCATCAGATGAAAGATACGTACACGCAATTCATGTAATGTATTTCATGTAATTCATTCTACAGTATTATAGAAAAATGTTGTAACCGATAGGTGATTAACTGTCTCACTTTTGTATTCTTATTTGCAAAAACCAATTTTCGCAATAAAAAGTTACTACCTCCGTTTTACAATGTAAGTCATTCTAGCATTTTCCACATTCATATTGATGTTAATGAATGTGAGAAATATTAGAATGACTTATGTTATAAAACGCAGGAAGTAACAAATAAAGACATTCTGACTTGCATATAGTGTCTATATGTTTTGTAAATTAATACTACAGATCGGTGAGATAGGTGTAGATGTATTTGTTTGGTCAAGCTAGTCAATTAAAAATAAGTGTATAATATATAAAATGTATTTTTACTCGCACGACCAGCCGGTGTATATACCCCCACTACAGGAATTCTGGGCTTCTATGACGATTACATTATGACGATAACAGCCTGTTTCCTATCACTGCCTGCCTGCAGTGACGAAATGGCTGTCATCACAGAAGATAGGTCACTAACTAGCTTCTATGAGACCACCAGAGGACATCGTCATCGATATGGTGACGATAGTTCTCGTGTCATTAATGAATGACGAGATAAATTCGTCATAACAGATTGAACCGAATAACACCACGTGTATGATGACATCTGATGTTGTAGATGATAAGGTGGGTGATGTGGCAAATGACATGGCAATTCACATTTAGCACATATAGCATGGGCTTTTTTATTTTCAATTACAATTGGCCCAAATATTTTTTTTTTGACCCAGCAACAAATTTGCTTTTACATTTTTTTCATTATAGCCCAACAGTACAATTCTAGCCTATATTATGGGCTAGCCCAATTAAAAAGCAATCACAGTATATAAACTAGAACCATTTTTATAATTATATTATAATCACATTCCAGCCATAATTAATTTTCCAGCCCATATAAAAGCAAGTTCCAGAATACAGTTTTCAACATGTTCCATACAAAAGCACAAAACATGAATACAAAATGATCCATCCACCATGTAATAAGACACACACTCGTAGTGAGGCTGCAGAAGCAGCACTAGCTTCAACAACTCTTTTCGTTTGCCTTTTTTAGAAGAACCACCCATCCGAAACAAGTGTCATCCTTGAAGGCAATGCACCATCTACCAAAGCATATCTGTCATGACAGGTGTTCCAAGAAAAGAGCTTCCCTGTACCTGAATCAACAACTAACCAATCACTTGTTTGGTATATAGCATATGAATGGATGTCTGGTCATATAATTGCAACATATAAGTAAACAAACAAATAGAGTTTGTCTTTTTAGAAAACTCTTTAGAGAGCACATTACATCTAGGAAGCAATTAGCTAAGGTACATGCCCGATTCAACCTACACTACCAAATGCCAATGCATAGTCATGTCAAAATGAGATTCTTCAAATGAAAAAAAAAAACCTAAGGGCAGAATTGCTGGTATCTCTGTATGCTAGTCATTTGCTAGCCAATAATATAGTCACTTACTTTCCAGAGCTGCTAACTGAAAGAATTGAATAAGAATCATGAGGAGTAGACGTGCTGATATGATTCTTGGCAATAAGCATCAGAAAATGACCTGGAGAGGATTCCATACTGCAGAGGAAACATGCTCTATGTCAGCAACCATGGCTGTGTTTAGTTCACGCTAAAATTGGAAGTTTGGTTAAAATTGGAATGATGTGATGGAAAAAGTTGGAAGGTTTGAAGAAAAAATTGGGATCTAAACGCGGTGCATAACTAATCTAAAGTTTTAAACTGCCTGCTGTGATTGATTTATGCTCTGTTGGCTACAACTTTACAAGATAAGCTGCTTGGTGACGCGGACATCACTCCTTTAGATACACACAAACCGTGTTTAGCCTTTGCATGATTCTGTTTTAGAGTCCGTAGTGTTGAGTTTGAGTCCTAATTTATGTTCATGTTGCTGGTCTAGTGCGTGTTTTAGTCTAGTCGTGTGTTTTCCTTTGTAACCCTAGCCGCCACCTTTAACCGTGTGTTAGGGTTCATCCTTTGAGAGCCGTTCCCGCCATCATAAACACCCATCCAGTTCACCACGCATCACCAGAACACCATACATACTCCACTGCCATCATATCCCAATACCACAGCTAAACAAACTTGGTTATATCCCCTATGGAAAACCTAGCCGGAAGCCCAAACTTCAAACAGCCATAACTTTTACATACAGACTCGGAATAAGGCAAATTTTAACTTCTCGGATAAGAGAAAAAAATTTGGCGAATCCAAAATTCCAAAATTTGGCTTGCAAAATTGTCTATTCGAGCTCACAAGTTGCTGCACATTGTTTATAGTGGTTTCAGAAAATTCCGTAGGCCACATATCAACTTCGATTGAGCTGTAACTTGGTGGTGTCCCTATTTTCGTGTTACTGGTGTTAACGACCAAATTTGGTAAATCATGAACCAGGTTCGGCATTGGAATCAAAGTAGATTCGATAAAGAATTGTACTCGAAGAACAGAGTGCGCATCGGCTGAAGACTGCATCGGCTGAGATGGATCGGACAAGGAGAAAGCCGATACAACCAATTTCGTTGAGATGGTTGTAGAACCGTCTCTGGGATCGATCAACCAACGTGCTACACAAGAATTGCCACGATGGAGATAAGCTCTAAGATAGGCAATTGCATCTCTTAATTAGGATATTTTAAATAGTTTCTTTAGAGATATGTATCTTAGAGTTTGTTGGATATAAGAGTCGTGTCCGACAAGGACCAGTCATGTATCTTGGGTATAAATATAACCCAATCCCATGTAATTTACAACAACAGTTCAATAACACTTTCGGCGCATCGCCACCCTTTCTACTTTCATTGTTTCGACGAGTTCTCGCTTTCGGGTTGAGCTGCATCGATTTCGATCTTCAACAAGAGGTAAACTTGTCCTAGCGGCTTGCGTTCTCGGGATTAGCGCTTCCATCGTTATGATACTCTAATCTCGTTTATGTAAATTGTCGAGTTATCATATATGCTCCATAATCTTTATTAGTTTCGCAATCTAATCTGTAATCGGCTAGTATCTGTTGCTAAGGAGTAGCCGATAGAGTTAGATATCGTCATTAATATAGATTATATAGCATATCTACCATCTCTTAGAGGTTTTCATCATCTAGTTTAGATCTTGTATTTATTCTTATGCTTAATGCTGCATCCGTTGAGTTCGATCTATTAAGTAATACTTATAACTACAAATATCTAGCTCATTTTATGATTATCAATAAGAGATAGCATCGGAGTTTCCGCCCTGATATGCTAAATCTGCCCTTTATATTAAGATCTTATTGCATTAAAGTATATTAGGCTTTCCATTTGATATATTTTGTTTGTTTTAATATCCTAATATAGAGTGGTATCGGAGTATTAGCCGATACATGCTAGATCTATCTGATCGGCTATGCTATAAACATACATATAATCATTATCTTAGAGTATCTTTAAGCATAAGTGATTTATACTGTCTCGAATTGCCTATCTAATGCTAATAACATCGGCTTAATGATTTACGATATGCCATCGGCTCCAAGCCGATCGGCTATCGTTTATGGATTTAACCTCGGTTTTTTTGTCTTTTCTTCTTGTTGATTGCAGGATCAAATCATCTGGCACGCGTTCGAACCTAAGAGTAAAATTTTGGACCTACACTAGAGTTAAGCAGATCTCCTAGGCCAGTGTGTGTTTTTCGCATCAACATGCTTTTGGCACGCACGGTGGGACCCTAGTTTTGACGGTTTTTTCATCATGGTGGACAACAAGCAGTCATCAGCATCAAAGCCACCGCCGTCAACAGATAAACTGACACCGGAACAGATGGCAGAGTATGAGCAGATGCTGAACAATTTGAAGAGTCAGTACCTACATTCATTCATGCAAACTCGTTCAGGCACAGTTATCTAGAGGTATAAGCTAAAAGTGGTTCCCAATAACAAACCAGAGACAAGCACATTTAAATATGGCAAAGCTAAAGGTGATAAAGATAAAGATGATGAGCCTAAGGATGACAAGTCAGAAGGAGAAGATTCCTTGGAGGCAAAGAATCTGCAAGATCAGATTGATTGTGTTGTTCATCATGCTTTGATCAACCAATCAGGATTGCTCGTTAATACATTAACAAATATGATCAAATATGTGGTTGATGGAACGATTGGTGAACATCAAGCTAAGGGACCAATCTTCCTTCCTGTAGGTGTGTCTCCACAATATAGGAATTTGGTAACCGGCAACCAGCAGCCCATTTCCAATGTACCCCTAGGACAGCCAATGGCATCGGCTTCGGCTTCTGGACCGGGTGCATCATCATCAGCACAAAAGCCGATTGTGACCCAGGAGCAGATTGCAGCAATGTTCAAGCCGATTCAGCCGGTTGGTGAGCCGACTCAGCAGATACCGCTTGGGCAGCAAACACCCATCAACCAACAACATCTACCTTTTGGAGCTCAGTTTATCCCTGAGCATCCAGTTCATAATGTGTATCAATCTCCTCAGCAATATCCTGGAGGTAATGTTAATTTCCAATATCAGCCTCATTCACCCCAAGTGTAATATCGGCCAGGAGGATCACCTCAACCTCAGCTTCTGCCTCAATTCAATCAGTTTGATCCAATTAAACAGCAGATGTAAGGAGTGCCTCAACAGGAGCTATGGGCTGATATGATTGCAGATGTGATGAAGGAGTAGTTTTGTCACGTCCCAAAACGACTCTAAAATACATCCTCTAAATTATGCCTAGAATAATTAAAATCCGTGTGAAAGCCTCCAACAATTAAAATGTGCAACGTTAAAAGTCAAATAAGGCTTGGAGGATTTTTGTATATTTCCTAAAAGCCTAAAATGCGTAAATAAATTTTAGTGGAATTTTCAGAGCACAAATAATAATTATCAAGAAATAAACAAAGTTAAAATGGTTTTATAAAAAGAAAAGCTCTAAAAAGTCCCCTTTCCCTCCCTCTCCCTCTTGGGCCGGCTCGGCCCATCTCCCTCCCCCTCCCTCTCCTCTCCCTGCGGCCCATCCGGCCTTCCCCCGTGCGCGCGACGCTGACGATCGGGCCCGCCCGCCACCCTCGCTGACGGGTGGGGCCCACCCGTCATCCCCTTCCTCCCGCCGCTCCCGCCGCCTCGCCCGCGCCCTAGCGCCGCCGCCGCCGCGAATCCCGCCGCCTCCCGCCGTCCCCGCGTGCAATCAACAGGGGGGAATTATTCCACGGGATCCCCTCCCACTTTCCCCCCTTTTTTCCCTCCCTCTCTCCCTCAGATTCGTTTGGAAACCTCTCCCCTAACCTCGCCGGCGCCATTAATGGCGGCCGGGTCTCCCGCGCCCATTTCCCCCTCCTCCGACCGCCCTCTCTCACTCCCAACCCTATATAAACCCTCCCCGAGCTCCCCATCACCGTTTCCGCCACTCACCGCCCTCTCTCCCCGCCGGAATCGAGCTCGCGCCGTCGCTCTCTCTCTCCGCCGTCGCCGCCGAGCTCCGGTCCGCCGCCGTCGTCGCCCCGGACCACCTCCCACCTCGGCACCGCCTCCTTCGGCTTCGCCGCATCCTCGCCGACCTCGTCCACCCCTCCGTTTCGCTCGCCGACCGACGGAACGCCGCCGTCCCCGTCGACCCGAGCCGCGCCGCCGCCTTCCTCCGCTCCGGCTGCCTTTCCGTCGTTGCCGTCGACCTAGGGTGAGCCGTGGACCGCCGCTTCTTTTCCCCCTTCCCTTCCCCTCTCTCGGCCGCCGCTCCGCCGTGCCTATGGCCGCCGCCGGCGACCATAGGGACGCGGGCGCACCACCTCCCGCCGGCCGCACCAACGTGGCCGCCTCCGGGCGCGCCTAGCGGCTGCCGCGTGGGGCCCGGCCGTCAGCCGCCCACGCCCTCGGGTGCGGCTGACGCGTGGGGCCCACGGCACCGGCCGGTGTGAGCCGGGTGCACCCGGTCCACCGTGGACCGTGGGGCTGCCACGTGGGCTCCACTCCCGTGGACCCGGTCCGCGCGCCCCTCCCCTCGGCTGACGCAATAAACCCTTTTTAAAATTAAAATTTAAATGAAGAAATTCGCAAATATTCATTTAAAGAGCATATAAACTTTAAATGGCCATAACTTGGCCATTTGAACTCGGAATTGGACCGTTTAAGTCTCTAATTTTTCCTTAAGAAGTCAAGAACCCGTTTTTGTGCTTTGTTTCAGCTTGTTATATGGAGTTTATTAGAGTAAAAGACTTTTCTTTTCCGTTGGTCGCGTAGACGCTGCAGCTTCGGAAGATCCGCTCTTCGTGGAAGTTGAAGCCGACGTTTGGGAAAGCGAGCAAGGCAAGTCACATCATCCTTGAACATATTGAATCCCAGTTTACAAAATTATTTTGATTTAAATTATTGCATTATCACTTTATTTATATTCCCGCGTTATCACTGTTTTATCTAGCCATGCCTATTTACCTTTGTTATGACCTTATTATTGTTATTGTTATTATTTCCTTGTTCACCCAGAATAAACAAAACCCCAACTAGTGGACACTCTACTCATGGTACCACTAGTATGATTTTAGGTAGATGCTTCGCTCGTTCATTAGGCAACATTAGGTGGTTTTACAACTCTAGACTTTGGATATTCATATCACCTGGACACTTTGGAATGGTTGGATTATTGTGGAATTGGATTCACACCTCCCCCTCTATTCAAAACCCTCAAAATGGTTTTAGGCTGGGCTCGGGGTGCATGGTTTTGATAGTAGCACCTCGGCCATATAAGGACCGGTCTTCGGGCCTCTGTTGCAAAGCACTACCGTACTTCCACATGTCTAGTGGGTAAGGCTTAGTTTGTGGATCAGTCTGGTTATAAACAAAAGTACACGGATGGAGATGGACGAAGTCGGGGGTCGATGGACATCTCTAGGACAAATGAAGGCTACACGAGCTGCGGCCCGGTAGTCGAGATGTCATGGCATAGGGCCGGTGTCCTGCTGCTAGGGGCTCAGTCCTGCCTACCTGTCCCGGGGGTCCCGGCCGTAGGTGGGGTTGGGTCGGTACTCTTGTTTATGGCTTGGATGGGTTGGAAACTATGTCACGTCTTCCATCCGTATACCGTGGTGGTATGTGGCACGTGGCTACACGTGAGGAAGAGGTGTCTTGTGGGTAATGATGTACACCTCTGATCAGAGTATAATCTATTCTTAAAACCTGCTTAACAACTAAAATGTGGAATGGTTGGCCTGGGTTGGCTTGGGACGAGCTGGGACCCAGGGTCGGGTTGCTAGTTCGGTCTGAATCATCGTAGGCCTTGGGTTAAGGCAGGTTCGTGTGGGTTCACGGCTTTGTTTAATAATATTGTATAGCTCTGGAATCGTGTTTACAAAATAGCTTTGAGCAACTAAGTGTCTTTTAATGTTGTTTACTGCAAAACCTAACCCTTTATATCTTAACCCCCCTTGTACTCCCTTGCATTTATCCTGCACTTGTGGGTGTGTCTTGTTGAGTACGGTGGTTGTACTCAGTCTTGCTCAATTTTTCCCAAACACAGAAGAGGAGCCCCTGGAAGATGAAGGCTTTGGTGTCTAGCTCGTGCCTGCCGTCAAGCGCCTGTGGTCGTCGCCCTAGTCTTCCGTTGTTTCTCGTTTGTCTTTGTGTGTGCTGGGCCTTCGCTGCCCATGTAATAAATTAACTATTTACGCTTCCGCTTGATAAACTCTGAAATGTATCAACTTTTGGTGTACCTTGCCTCCTGGGACAAGGAATAATACACGCACGTAAGGAACGCCCGTTGGGTTAATTCCGGTCATGACAAGTTTGAACTTAAGCCTAAGGATACTGGAAACTTGTATTGGCACCCATACCCGGAGTGGTTTGAGAGCGTTCCATTGCCAAATCGATACAAGTTCCCAGATTTTTCAAAATTCTCAGGATAGGATAATGTATCCACTTATGAGCATGTCAGCCGATTTTGGGCTCAGTGTGGTGAGGCATCGGCTATTGATGCTTTGAGAGTTAGATTATTTCCTCTATCTTTGTCTGGATCGACATTTACATGGTTTTCTTCACTACCTTATAATTATGTTCAGAGTTGGGCCAATCTAGAGAAGCAGTTCCATAGCTATTTTTATAGTGGAAATCATGAGATGAAGCTCTCCGATTTAACAGCAGTTAGGAAAAGGCATGATGAAACCGTACAAGATTACATTAAGAGATTCAGAGATATGAGGAATAGGTGTTATAGCTTGGCTTTAACAGATTCTCAGCTAGCCGATCTTGCTTTCCAAGGTCTAATTGCTCCAATCAAAGAAAAGTTTTCGGCTCAGGATTTTGAGAGTTTGGCTCATCTTGTCCAAAAGGTGACATTACATGAACAAAGGTTTGCTGAAGCCAAGAAGAATTTCAATAAGGTCAATCATGTGTATCCTTATATTGCTGAATCTAAAGACGATGATGATCCTGAAGTAGCAGCAGCTGAATGGGCAAGAAACAAAAACATTGTGACATGTCAGTGGGTGAAGAATGCTGGAAAAGATGAGAGATATGATTTTGATATCACCAAAGCTGACAAGATATTTTATCTACTACTTCAGGAGAAGCGAATTCAACTTCCTGCTGGCCATATAATTCCATCGGCTGAGGAGCTAGGGAAAAGGAAATATTGCAAGTGGCATAAAACTGGATCTCATGCTACAATTGATTGCAAAGTATTTAGGCAGCAGATCCAATCGGCTATTGAGCAAGGTAAAATAAAATTTGGTGATTCAAAGAGGTCATCCTTTCCTGATAACATGGTGCACACATCCGGGAAAGCAGCCGATGGAGATAATCATCGGAGTTAACAGCTTAACACGGTTAAAATTATTAACAAGTACCCAAGGAGGCATGATAAGCAGGAAGAAAAGTATTTTGAAAATGATGGTGGTTTTGATCCACATTGGGATTGTGAGTTTTTCAGATTTTGTTGGAATGAAGGGATGAGGCTGCCATCGATAGAAGATTGCCCTGGATGCAGTAATTCTATGGAGAGTTCAAGCCGATCTTACAATAGAGGAAATCGGCTGAGTCAGAAAAGGTTGCCTGTTCATCAAAGATTGGGCCCAGTACATCAGGACCGATTTCAGGGTGAGGATGGTGGCAGAAGTTCACAATGGTGCCCTTCTAGTATTTTCACTTAGAATCAGAAGAGAAGGGTTCAAAGGAAGAGAAACAGGGAAAGATTTTAGGAGGTACAACAAGAGCTCAACCATCGGCTGAAGAAGACAAAGCAAGAATGGTGCGTTAAGATTAAAGTTATGACAGCCGATGACGTTGAAGCCAACAAGGCAAAAAGGTTGATCGAGGGCAAAGTTGTTGCATCTACATCGGTAAACATGATTTTTATGCTACCTGTAGAGTATGAGGCTAATAAAGCCGATGTTGATGATATAGAAGAAGATTCTGCTAGGTTGATTTTGTCACCAGAACAAGCAATTTTTTGAGAAACTAGAAGGGACAGAAAATTGGCAACTCAAGCCATTATATGTTAATGGATTTATCAAAGGGAAGCCGATGTCCAAGATGATGGTTAATGCTAGGGTTCCTGTGAAAACTGTGTAAGTATGCAGATGATCTCATCAAGACAAATATGGTTCTTAAAGATTTTGGTGGCAATCCTTCGGAGACTAAAGGAGTGTTGAATTTAGAGTTGACAATCGGTAGCAAAACTGTTCCTACCACGTTTTTTTGTCATCGATGGGAAGGGTTCCTATAGCCTGTTGCTTGGGAGGGATTGGATTCATGCGAATTGCTGTATTCCTTCAACCATGCACCAGTGCTTAATTCAATGGCAAGGTGACAAGATAGAGATCGTGCCAGCTGACATGTCAATTAATGTTGCTAGTGCCGATTTAGCTATTTGGGAGACGGATTGAATTGATTGCCTGTCAAGCCCGGAATTTCTATCCAAAATTCCAAATGCTTACATGTGTGTTTAACCCTCGTCCAGGAACCAACCGAGGCACACAATGACAATATTGACAATAGAGTACAAATAAATAACTATCGAATATTCGCAAATAATAAATTATTACAGAGGTAGATAGTTCCTCTCAAAGAATAACATTCTACGCAGCGGAAAAAGAAAACTATAACAAACTACGGAACAGCTATGGCGACTCCACTCCACAGGCAACTTAACCAGAACAAGCCTAATCCTCCAAATCATCACCTTCACTGAAGTACTCCTCTTCTGATGAATGAATATTGCAAGAATGAGCATATAACATACTCAACAAGCCACACAGCAAATATGCAAGTGCACAGGATAACAAAGAATGGCATAATATAGCTCATTTGCAGAAAACAGCATTTAACAAATATTTAAGAGAGTAATAAAACAGTTGAATAATTAATCAATATTAAATAAACACCATACAACACACCCGTGTTGCATAGGCCCAACCATATTTGTACAACCAACCCCAGTTGAACAAATTAAACCTCCAAACCAGGAATTATCCATTCCAAACCAGGAATTAAATTAATTACCACATTATTACCATTAATGAGTAGTGTGAGACTAATCACGAAAAACATTGCTCAACTCACCCATAACCGCGGGTACGGCTATTCGAATAGATTAAAACTCTGATCAGAGAGGTATCACTGTACCCACAAGACACAACTCCACATCATGTTACCATGTGCCTCAGTACCACCACGGTACCTCGGAAAGGAGTTGTGACAATACCCCTTGCACAACATAACCCATTACAGCGCACCTTTCCTGGATCATAATCACCCCCTTTTAAACAAGGCATAGACTCCCCAGCGACCCCCATGGACTTCTCGCCACTTCTCAATCTGGCGCACTATAATGAATCACGCTATACAAAAGATAAAGCCGTTGCCCACGCTGGCTTGTGGTTGGCACGATAAATGTTTCACAACAGTAGCTCGCGAACCGGTCCTTAATTGTCATGAGCACAACCATCAAAACCATATGCTCACAACCCACCTTATCCAAGTTTTAATTATTAATTAATTATCATCACACGATTTACCATCGTGAGCTACCATTGAATATAACCTTAATTAATAAATATAATTATGTAATATAATTTATATTTAACCCCTTTAGTTAGCTAATGTTTCTAAGCATGACTAAGCAAAACATACCTATAGCATTTAGCTGAACCAATCCAATATATAAGGTTCATGCTAATCAAATTATAACCCATAGGAAAATAAAGTCATCTTCGGCCTTTAATTAATTGGGAAAGGTTCACCACCCGATGACATTCGAAAACAATGCATAGTTGAAATAAAACAATAGCTTTAAACGGGATCAACATGCTCAAAGGGTTGTTTGGGATCTGTGTGACTTGCCTTGAGCTTCCACAAACGCTTCGGAACCTTCTTCAACGGAAACGCTCTCCTCCGGAACGTCGGAAACTAAAGCAAATAAACAAAATCAACAAAACAGTACAAAAACAAGCATAAACAGTACATGTGGATATTTTTATCATGTAGATCTTGATTTTAGAAAAAATTAGCAACTTGAACCACCTGAAACGGATCTACGGTTATTTAGTTATGATTTTTCGAAGTTTTAATCTATTAGAAAATCGGGAAAAAGAAAAGAAAAGGAGACGATGACGTCAGCCCTGATGACGTCAGCCCTAATGATGACGTCATGCTGACGTCATACTGACATCGGCAATGGCGGCCGGCTAGGGTTTGCGAGCTCGCCGGAGCTAGGGCGATCGGCCGTGGAATCGGAGGGCATCTACGCGTAGAGGACATCGAGACGAACCCGATAGTACTCACCACGACGTCAAACGATGCACGACGACGGCCGGCGACGAGAAGGAAGGCGGCGACGGCTCGGGTCGACGGCGACGAGGGGGCTCCGGTGGTCGGCGACGAAAGAGAAGGGGCGGCCGAGGTTCCTCTCTCCACCGCGCACCTAACGGCGACGGCGGGAAGCGGCGGCGACGGCGGAGACGGCGGCGCGACACGGCCGAAGGATGGCCGGCGGCGGCGGCGGCTAAAGCGACGCGGCGCGGCGGCTAGGAGGCACGGGAGACCACGGGAAAGAGGGCAAACGAAAGAGGACGATGAGGGGATGCTTTATATAGCATCGGATTGAAGAGATCGAGCTCCAAACGAGAGGAATCGATCCGAGAAAAATTCAAGCTCGGTTTTTAGGGATAAAATCAAAACGAACTCGATTCGGATCAAATCCTCAACCATTCGCTTCGATTCTTGGGGGAAAAGGAAGAGGAGATCGAGAGGAACAAAACCCCTCAATCAATCGGACTCGAGGAGGCCGGATCGAGGCGGATTTGGCGGCGCAAAACGGCGGCTCGGGCTCGGCTTGGCGGCGGCCGGCCGGAGGTAGGAGATGGATCCGACAGGTGGGCCCCACCTGTCGGCCTCCACGAGAGAGGGGAGCGGGCGGCGTCGGCTTGGGCCGGCTTGGGCCGGTTCGGCCGCGCGGAGAGAGAGGGAGTATTGGGCCAAATTCGGCCCGACGACCAAAGAAGGGGTTTTTTGAACTTTTTAAAAAAACAATTTGTTGAAATGTTGTTTCAATTATTAAAAATACTTCCCTTGCTCAAATAATTCCTAAAAAAATCTAGAAAATAGAGGAGCAAGCATAGTATTTAATAAAATTTTATCTAGCTCATTTTTATATTGAAAATTTTCCTAGAAAATTAGGGTTTAGCTTGTAGGCTTTTAAAATAATTTCTAAAAATGATTTAAAATATGCATTTTTAATTTAGTCGATTTTTAGGGCGTGACAAACCTACCCCCCTAACGTGGAACACGTCATGTATTCCCGCCATTGACGGAGGCAACTCTAACTGATAAGCTACTTCATCTCTTCGACTCACAATCTTAAAAGGTCCCACAAAACACGGTGCCAATTTCCCTTTGGTTTGGAAACGATGAACACCTCGTAATGGCGTAACCCGAAGATATACATAATCTCCCTCTTCGAAAGCCAAATCTCTGCGACGATTATCGGCATAGCTCTTCTGACGCGACTGAGCAACGCGCAACCTCTCTTGGATAATCTTCACTTTTTCTTCCGCCTCTCGCAATATGTCTGTCCCAAAAACTTGACGTTCACCGGTTTGATCCCAAAGGAGCGGCGTACGGCACTTTTGACCATATAATGCTTCATACGGAGCCATTTGCAAACTAGCTTGATAACTGTTGTTATATGAGAATTCCGCGTACGGCAAATTCTTATCCCAACTTCCACCAAAATCTAGAACACAGGCTCTCAACATATCTTCTAAAATTTGGTTTACTCTTTCCGTCTGACCATCTGTTTGAGGGTGATAAGCAGTACTGAAATTCAAACGGGTACCCATCTCTACTTGTAATTTCTGCCAAAACTTCGAAGTAAACTGGCTACCTCTATCTGACACTATCTTCTTAGGAACACCATGCAAACATACCACTCTAGCCATGTATAACTCTGCAAGCTTATGCCCCGTATAGGTTGTTTTGACCGGTATGAAGCGAGCGACTTTTGTCAACCGATCAACCACTACCCAAATAGAATCATGTCCTGCCGACGTTCTGGGTAGACCGGTTATAAAATCCATTCCTATTTCTTCCCACTTCCACTCTGGAATCTTCAACGGTTGTAACAGACCGGCTGGTTCTGATGTTCTGCCTTGACCCGCTAACAAACATCACATAGATCCACATATTCTGCTATCTCACGTCGCATACTAGCCCACCAGAATTGTTGCTTTAAGTCTTGGTACGTCTTAGTGCTTCCAGGGTGAATGGAATACAAAGTTTCATGAGCTTCTTTCATGATAGTATCCTTCAACTCCTTATTATCTGGGACGCAAATTCTTTCTCCTAACCACACAGTTCCCTGCTCATCTTCTATAAAACCGATGGCTTTTCCTCTTCTCATGTTCTTTTTAATTTCTTGTATATCAGGATCATTTACTTGAGCTTCTCTAACTTGATCAAACAGAGTAGGTTTAGCTTCTAAAGCAGCCACAAAACCTTTACTGACTATTCCGAAGTTCAACTTTTCAAATTCTTGGCATAACTCCCAAGGTAAACGTCGACCTTCTGACATATTACAGTAGCTTTTCCTGCTAAGGGCATCGGCTACAACATTTGCTTTCCCCGGGTGATAATGGATTTCCATATCATAATCTTTAATTAACTCTAACCATCTTCGCTGACGCATGTTCAAATCAGGTTGAGTGAAAATGTACTTCAAACTTTTATGATCCGTATACACCTCTGTACGGTTACCGAAAAGATAATGATGCCAAATCTTCAATGCATGCACCACAGCTGCCAATTCTAGGTCATGCGTTGGATAGTTATTCTCATGAGGACGTAATTGCCTAGATGCATAGGCAACCACCTTTCCTTCTTGCATCAACACACAACCCAAACCGTGTCGGGACGCATCACAATACACTTGGAAACCTTTCCTCGAATCAGGCAAAATTAACACAGGCGCAATCACTAGCCTTTTCTTCAGTTCTTGGAAACTTTGTTCACAATCCTCTGTCCACTTGTACTTCACTTCCTTCTGAAGCAGACGAGTCATTGGTCTGGCGATCTTTGAAAAGTTCTCAATAAACCTGCGGTAATACCCAGCAAGTCCAAGGAAACTACGAATTTCTGAAACCGTCTTAGGTTGCTTCCAACTCAATACTGACTCCACATTGCTTGGATCTACTGCCACTCCTCCAGACGAGATGACATGACCAAGAAACTTCACTTCGGACAACCAAAATTCACATTTACTGAACTTGGCATAAAGCTGATGCTCACGTAGTTTCTCTAAAGCTAGACGAAGATGCTCTTCATGTTCTTCCTTCGTCTTGGAGTAAATAAGAATGTCATCAATAAACACAACGACAAACTTATCCAAATATTCCATAAACACCTTGTTCATCAGATTCATGAAAAAGGCTGGGGCATTAGTGAGTCCAAATGACATAACGGTACATTCAAACAAACCATACCGAGTGAAGGCGGTCTTTGGTATATCTTCCTCACGGATTCGAAGTTGATGATATCCGGAACGGAGATCTATCTTGGAGAAAACTGTAGCACCTTCCAGTTGATCAAACAGGTCATCAATTCTGGGTAGAGGATACTTATTCTTGATAGTGACCTCATTCAACGCTCGATAATCCACGCACATTCTCTGAGTATGATCTTTCTTCTCCACAAAGATAACTGGTGCTCCCCATGGCGAAGTACTGGGTCTGATGTATCCTTTCTGAAGCAAATCATCCACCTGTTTCTTCACCTCAGCTAACTCGTTAGCTGCAATTCTGTATGGTCTCTTATGGATGGGGTTGGTTCCAGGTACCAAGTCTATCCGAAACTCTATATCTCTCTTAAGTGGCATACCTGGCAAATCCTCGGGAAACACGTTTGGGTAGTCTTGTACTATGGGAATCTCTTGTAGAGCAACTTGGTTTAAGTTCACACCATGAGATTTAGGAGAGGACGCAACGAAAGAAACAGTTTCCCCATTGCTATTGGTTAAAGTCACCTTACGGTTGGCACAATCTATAACTCCTCTGTGACGAGATAACCAGTCCATCCCTAAGATAACATCTAGGTCTTTGGATTCTAGCAAGATAAGCGAGGATGGGAAAGGAACTTCTTCTATTTCTATAGTAACAGAAGGACAATACTGTGTCAAAAATACTTGATTGCCTGGGGTATTAACTAGTAAAGGTCTCCCAAGACTAACAACTTCCATCCCATGATTACTTGCAAAACTTTTAGACAAAAAGGAATGTGTAGCACTGGAATCAAAAAGCACAGTTGCCGGTATAGAGTTAACAGGAAACGTACCCAAAACCACATCTGGTGCATTCTGAGCTTCTGCTGCTGCAACATGATTAACACGTGCCTTCGGTGCTGGAACATTGGAGTTGTTCGGGGCTGGAACGTTCTTCACACGCCGAGGCTTAGGACACTTATCAGCATAATGTCCTGGATCACCACAATTGAAGCATATCACTGGCTTGCTTCCCTGGTCCTTCCTAACGGGCTGGTTCTGAACTGGAGTTGCTGCAGGACGAGCAACCACATTGCGGTTGTCATTGCCACGATTACCAGTATTGTTGTTGTAGAACTGGCGTTGGGGACGGACAACTGATGAAGATCCTCCTTGAGGGTACGATGGGGCTTGAGGTCCAGTAACGAGTCGCGGCCTCTGGTTACTGCCCTGTTGTGCCTTGAATTGGGCAGCCCTGCGCTTCTTCTGCTCCATACGGTTATACTTGTCTTCCTGACGAATCGCCTTGTCCACCAACTGCTGAAAATCCCGGAAATCCGTAGACATCAAAGCATAAGACAACTCATCATTCAGTCCCTCTAAAAACTTCTCCTGACGCTCTTCATCAGTGCGAACATCCTCTGGAGCATAGCGAGCTAAACAGTTGAAATCATGGAGGTACTCAGTGACCGAACGAGATCCCTGGTTGAGTGCTCTAAATTCTCTCTTCTTTAGAGCTACAACACCCGCTGGTATATGTGTCTTCTTAAAAGCAGCTGTGAACTCCTGCCAAGTCATAGGTTCTCCTACAGCCCTGCCTTGGCGAAAATGATCCCACCATTCAGCAGCAGGTCCATGCAACTGATGCGAAGCAAAAGAAACTTTCTCCTGCTCAGTACACTGGATCAAATCCAACTTCTTCTCCACCGCATGCAACCAATCTCCTGCTTCTACTGGATTGGTGGTGCTTGAAAAGGTAGGGGGTCTCACACGTAAGAAATCTGCCAACTTGTTTTTGGGGAGGAGGGGGTGGATTCTGGTTTTGATTATTTGCCTGCTGATTCTGTGCCTGCTGCACTAACAGATTGATCAGTTGTGTTTGTTGGGCCAGAATTTGAGCTAGCGTGGGTTCTCCCTCATTGTTATTAGCTCCACTTCCACTTCCACTTCCAGTGCCAGTGCGCGTGTTCACCATCTGACGATAAGCAGAGACAACAGGAAAGAACGACAGAGAGACACCCTTAGAACGGAGTTATTTAATTAATTTAAATTCTATATTGCTCTTAACTGTGTATGATTACATTTAAGTTGCATTAACACTATCTCACCAACTATCTTACACTCTGACAAGCAAAAGAACTAGACTCATGCTGTTACATCCCACCAATGATGTAAGCAACAACTAAAACCCACACACTCACAAGCAAACTTAAACAAACAATCTAACACAACGAACTACGGCAACGATCTACTAAGCGACTACTTCCACCTTGCGTCAGAACGAAGCGATGGATCTTCTTCCTCTGGAGTAGCTGGCTCTCTTTCTTTAGGATCTTCCTCTTCTTCCTCATCACTTATGATGTCGATAACAGGTTCAGCACGATTGGGCACAGCTTCACCCATCACGCGAATTTTCGAAGCTAACTGGAGACGAGGTGGCGGACAGGTTCTCTTTCTTGGAGTGAGGCGAAGCTTGGATGTTGGCGGCGGCGTTTCTCCTTTAAGTTCAGCTAATTCCTTCTGTAGACGGTACACCTTGCTCTTCAACTTGCAAATCTTGCCTCGATTCCAGTTTTCCCTGTCATGAGCTGCTTTGTCTCGCTCCACACTTACTGCATCCATAGCACTAAGCATATGCACCGCATGCATAAGAGTGGCACTCTCTTCACCATCAGGACAGGTATAGGTTCCATAGTCTTGGCCATGAGGCTTGTGAGGATGATACTGGAAAGCTGATGAATCCAACTCTTCTTCAAAGTGTTGACGCAACTCTCCAATAGCCACCAAAGCTGCTTCTTGACAAGCATGGCAATACGATCTTCCTCCAGCTTCGAACTTAAAAGACGGAAGGTCTTCACTATCACTAGCCAATGTCACACGAACACGACATTTCTCCTCGTCGGGGTCATGGGAAATCTGGCGATACTCGGGAGCAACTTCATAGCCTACCTCAAAAGCCATCAACCTCAGCTCCCTGACGAATCCTAACACCTCGATCAAATTTCTCGGTGAATGGGGCGACATCTAAAGAAACATAGAAGAGAGGAATTAATGCATATATTTTTTTTTAAGTTAGCTGCACCAACTAGACTTAACTGATTTATTTTTGACCCGAAAAGGAAGAAAATAAAAGAAAAGACGCATACAAAGCTATTTTAAAAATATTTTTAGAATTTAACTTTTTGGACAGAGACAAAGAATTTTTTTTTTTGACATATAACTAAAACAAAACTAAAATACTTATGATCTATTTTAAGCACGGTACAGTGTCACCATTAAAAGGGATGAGTAGTACTAGTGCCAACATGATTAAATCGATACCATAATAAATGTACAGTGCCGACAAATCAATAAGATTTGGTAAAGAGAAAAGGAAACATTTTGAAAAGAACAACTTTTTGCTTTTAAAAGAAAAGAATTTGAATTTCAATAAACTTTGTGCATAACCTTGCATGTGCTGCAAACTTAATTAATTTATAAGAGAATAGAGAAGAGCAGTTCTATTTTCAAAATATTTTGAAGGCTACTTAAGGTTTACCATTTGGCTTATCCTAAGGTCAAGGTGGCTCTGATACCAACTTGTCACGCCCGGAATTTCTATCCAAAATTCCAAACGCTTACATGTGTGTTAAACCCTCGTCCAGGAATCAACCGAGGCACATAATGACAATATTGACAATAGAGTACAAATAAATAACTATCGAATATTCGCAAATAATAAATTATTACAGTGGTAGATAGTTCCTCTCAAAGAATAACATTCTACGCAGCGGAAAAAGAAAACTATAACAAACTACGGAACAGCTATGGCGACTCCACTCCACAGGCAACTTAACCAGAACAAGCCTAATCCTCCAAATCATCACCTTCACTGAAGTACTCCTCTTCTGATGAATGAATATTGCAAGAATGAGCATATAAATACTCAACAAGCCACACAGCAAATATGCAAGTGCACAGGATAACAAAGAATGGCATAATATAGCTCATTTGCAGAAAACAGCATTTAACAAATATTTAAGAGAGTAATAAAACAGTTGAATAATTAATCAATATTAAATAAACACCATACAACACACCCGTGTTGCATAGGCCCAACCATATTTGTACAACCAACCCCAGTTGAACAAATTAAACCTCCAAACCAGGAATTATCCATTCCAAACCAGGAATTAAATTAATTACCACATTATTACCATTAATGAGTAGTGTGAGACTAATCACGAAAAACATTGCTCAACTCACCCATAACCGTGGGTACGGCTATTCGAATAGATTAAAACTCTGATCAGAGAGGTACCACTGTACCCACAAGACACAACCCCACATCATGTTACCATGTGCCTCAGTACCACCACGGTACCTCGGAAAGGAGTTGTGACAATACCCCTTGCACAACATAACCCATTACAGCGCACCTTTCCTGGATCATAATCACCCCCATTTAAACAAGACATAGACTCCCCAGCGACCCCCATGGACTTCTCGCCACTTCTCATTCTGGCGCACTATAATGAATCACGCTATACAAAAGATAAAGCCGTTGCCCACGCTGGCTTGTGGTTGGCACGATAAATGTTTCACAACAGTAGCTCGCGAACCGGTCCTTAATTGTCATGAGCACAACCATCAAAACCATATGCTCACAACCCACCTTATCCAAGTTCTAATTATCAATTAATTATCATCACACGATTTACCATCGTGAGCTACCATTGAATATAACCTTAATTAATAAATATAATTATGTAATATAATTTATATTTAACCCCTTTAGTTAGCTAATGTTTCTAAGCATGACTAAGCAAAACATACCTATAGCATTTAGCTGAACCAATCCAATATATAAGGTTCATGCTAATCAAATTATAACCCATAGGAAAATAAAGTCATCTTCGGCCTTTAATTAATTGGGAAAGGTTCACCACCCGATGACATTCGAAAACAATGCATAGTTGAAATAAAACAATAGCTTTAAACGGGATCAACATGCTCAAAGGGTTGTTTGGGATCTGTGTGACTTGCCTTGAGCTTCCACAAACGCTTCGGAACCTTCTTCAACGGAAACACTCTCCTCCGGAACGTCGGAAACTAAAGCAAATAAACAAAATCAACAAAACAGTACAAAAACAAGCATAAACAGTACATGTGGATATCTTTATCATGTAGATCTTGATTTTAGAAAAATTTAGCAACTTGAACCACCTGAAACGGATCTACGGTTATTTAGTTATGATTTTTCGAAGTTTTAATCTATTAGAAAATCGGGAAAAAGAAAAGAAAAGGAGACGATGACGTCAGCCCTGATGACGTCAGCCCTAATGATGACGTCATGCTGACGTCATACTGACGTCGGCAATGGCGGCCGGCTAGGGTTTGCGAGCTCACCGGAGCTAGGGCGATCGGCCGTGGAATCGGAGGGCATCTACGCGTAGAGGACATCGAGACGAACCCGATGGTACTCTCCACGACGTCAAACGATGCACAACGACGGCCGGCGACAAGAAGGAAGGCGGCGACGGCTCGGGTTGACGGCGACGAGGGGGCTCCGGTGGTCGGCGACGAAAGAGAAGGGGCGGCCAAGGTTCCTCTCTCCACCGCGCACCTAACGGCGACGGCGGGAAGCGGCGGCGACGGCGGAGACGGCGGCGCGACACGGCCGAAGGATGGCCGGCGGCGGCGGCGGCTAAAGTGACGCGGCGCGGCGGCTAGGAGGCACGGGAGACCACGGGAAAGAGGGCAAACGAAAGAGGACGATGAGGGGATGCTTTATATAGCATCGGATTGAAGAGATCGAGCTCCAAACGAGAGGAATTGATCCGAGAAAAATTCAAACTCGGTTTTTAGGGATAAAATCAAAACGAACTCGATTCGGATCAAATCCTCAACCATTCGCTTCGATTCTTTGGGGAAAAGGAAGAGGAGATCGAGAGGAACAAAACCCCTCAATCAATCGGACTCGAGGAGGCCGGATCGAGGCGGATTTGGCGGCGCAAAACGGCGGCTCGGGCTCGGCTTGGCGGCGGCCGGCCGGAGGTAGGAGATGGATCCGACAGGTGGGCCCCACCTGTCGGCCTCCACGAGAGAGGGGAGCGGGCGGCGTCGGCTTGGGCCGGCTTGGGCCGGTTCGGCCGCGCGGAGAGAGAGGGAGTATTGGGCCGAATTCGGCCCAACGACCAAAGAAGGGGTTTTTTGAACTTTTTAAAAAAACAATTTGTGAAATGTTGTTTCAATTATTAAAAATACTTCCCTTGCTCAAATAATTCCCAGAAAAATCTAGAAAATAGAGGAGCAAGCATAGTATTTAATAAAATTTTATCTAGCTCATTTTTATATTGAAAATTTTCCTAGAAAATTAGGGTTTAGCTTGTAGGCTTTTAAAATAATTTCTAAAAATGATTTAAAATATGCATTTTTAATTTAGTCGATTTTTAGGGCGTGACATTGCCTGTCTGGGAAAGTTTGGGAAGGAGATTATGTCCGATTGTGATATGCAGCCAATTGAAGACAGAGAGCCCAAATTGTTACTTTGAGGGCATCGTGGAGGGTTCAAATTTCTACACCAAAGACACAGTAGATGATCTCGATGGCAAGTTAGGATAGGGTTTCATGTCGGGCTATGATTTAGAAGAAGTTGATATAGGTCCAGGAGATAGACCAAGGCCGACATTTATCAGTATGAATTTATCTGCAGAATTTAAAACCAAGTTAATAGAGCTTTTAAAGAAATACAGAGATTGTTTTACTTGGGAGTATTATGAGATGCCAGGACTTAGCCGATCGATTTTGGAACATCGGCTTCCTATCAAACCAGGATATAAACCACATCAACAACCGCCAAGGAGATGTAAAACCGATATGTATGATGCTATCAAAGCTGAAATCACTCGACTAGATGATGCTGGTTTTATTTGGCCATGCCAATATGTTGAATGGGTTTCCAATTGTCATGCCCAGAAATTCCCGGATGGAATCCCAAGCAGAATGTGCATTAAAATCCCCGTCCAGGACCAGCCGGGGTACACAAACAACAATGTTGACATACAGATCCACGTCTTACAAACATCATAAAGTCTTACAGAAATGCAGCGGAAAACAAAAGAAACTGGGGCTAAGCCTTAACTAATCTGCAGCGGGAACACCACTCCACAGGCATCCTCGACGGCACGGACGAAGCCTACTCCTCAGAGAAACCTTCATCTGACCCGAACTCGAACTCTGGGGTTGGGAAAAGTAGAGCAAGACTGAGTACTACCCACTGTACTCAGCAAGTCATACCGGAATAGAGGTATGATGCAGGGATTCATCAAAGAATAGCTAAGCAGGTTCCTTTGCATAAATACTGGCATTTATAAATAAGAATTTGAATGCGAAAACAGTTGTAATAATTAAGCAGTATTAATCATCCACTGCCCAACGCTACACCGCGTTGCAACAGGCCCAACCATCCACCTAAACTATCCAAATTAAAGGATTACATTAAGGTGAGACTAGTCACGGTGAATCTGGTTGACCGCCCATAACCGCGGGCACGGCTATTCGAATAGTTTTACTCTGATCAGAGGTGTACAACTGTACCCACAAGACACAGCCCCACGACACGTTTCCGTGCGCCGACATGCCACCACGACATACTGGAAAGAGGCCGTGACAGGACCCTTCGCATAACCCCCTCTAGCCAAGCACACCACACCTCAGGTTTCACCCCCGTCCCCAGCGGGCGACGGGCAGTCCCCTCTCGTGCCTAGGTGAATCCGGAAGCGACAGAGGCCGTCGCAGGGCCCGGCCCGCTCCATCACGCCCACCCTTGCCTGGATGCGTCGACTAGAGGAAAGCTACACTACAAGCCCAGCCGTTGCCCACGCTGGCTTGTGGTAAGTACGATAAGTTCTTCCAGGGCATCCCGCGAACCGGTCCTTAACTGCCATGGGTGCGACCAGCAAAACCATGCACCCACAGCCCACCATGTGGTTCATTTTATTTAACCAACACCAGAGCGGTGGTATTAAACCAACATTATCATATAAACCTATAGTCTAGGTTTTAAATGAGATTCCCCAATGTGTGCTAGTTGAACTAAGCATGGCTAAGCAAACCTTAGTCCTAACTCTAATCATGTTATAACCCAAGCTAACAAAGGAGCATGGTATCAAAAATAGCATGGCTGTAACAATAGGTAACCATCCCAAAGTGATATTATAAAACAATGCAGTATTTGAAAAGAAACAATAGAGCATTTGCAATATAGGATCAATATGTTCAAGAGACAAGCATGACTTGCCTTGCTCTGCTGCTGGAGGAACCTCGGCGACTATCTCGAAGTACACCGGAGCGTCGGAGGAAACGGAATCTAGCGACATACAAAGCAAACATCGCAAACAGGCTATAAGACTACTGAAACAGAGAACAAAACCATTTTTAATGGATTCTACACATTTTTCTTGATTTACTGAGACTTGAATGGGATTAAACGGAGCTCGGATGAATTAGTTATGAATTTTAGAAGATTCACTGTGTTTATTACTATAAAAGAAATCCTTAAATGATTTATTGCGCAATAAATTCCAGGGCTGACGTCAGCACGGGGGGCGCGGCGCCGACAAGCGGGGCCCACCGGTCAGCGGCACGGGAGAGAGAGAAAGGGGCGGCGGCTCGCGGGCCCACTGGTCAGCGGCTCGGGGAAAAGGGAGGGGCGGCGGCGCCACGTGGCGGCCGGACCGACGGCCCCGATCTACCCAAGGGTAGATCGGACGGCGGCGGGAGCTCGCGGCCGGGGCGCGCGGGCGCGGCGCGAGACGGCGGTGACCATGGCACCGGCGGCGCAGCGCTCACGGCGGCGGCGGCGCAAGGCGACGGCCGACGGCGACCGACCGGCGGCGGAGAGCGGCGGCTAGAGGGGAGAGAACGAGCGGCGATAAAGGCGGACGCCTGCTCGGCTCGGCATCAAGGCCGACCGACCGGCTAGGTCTAGCGGCGACGGCGCAAGGCGGCGGCAGCGACCGGCGGCACGGGAGGCGGCGGCGTCGGCCGAGGGCAACGGCTCGCGACTTGAAGCGGCGGCGCGGCACTTAAAAGGAGAGGAAGGGGAAAAGAAGGGAGGGAGGTGCCTCACCAAGGGTGGCCGGCGCGGAGGAAGGCGATGGCGAACGGCGACGGCAGGCCACGGGAGGCGACGGCGACCGGCGGACGAGCTCCGGCGTGCTCTAAGGACGGAGAAGAGAGGAATTAGAGAGAGGGAGATAGACCACGGCGACCGGAATCCATGGCCGAAGGCGGCGGTAGAGACGGCGCTCACCCGTGCGCGTGGGGGTGATGGCTCCGGTGACGAACCTCGACGGAGGAGGGGTGGACGAGGTGGACCTCGGCCGCGCGAAGCTAACGGCGGCGACGGCGCTAGACGGCGGCGAGTCTAGCGGCGACTAGCGGCGGCCGGAGAGCGGGAAGAAGCGGCGGTGGGTGGTTGCACGGCGCGGGGACGATGGGGAGCACGGGAGAGGTCGACGAAATGGGGAAAAAGAGAGAGGGGGCGCCGGCGATGCTTAAATAGGGAAAGAGGGGGCCGGACGTGGCCGGGAACGGCGGGAATCGCCGGCCGACGTGGGAGAGTGGGGAGGAGAGAGAGGCGGGATTCGATTTTCGAATCCCGGCCATCTCGGGCGCGGGCGCGAGCGGGAGAGAGAGGGGAAAGGGCGCGGACGACTCGGCACACGCGCGGGCGTGGACGACGTGGGCCGGGGAAGGCGGAGACGTGGGCGCGGTGACGGTTGCGGGCGCGGCAGCGCGCCGGGATCGGCGGGAGGAGGGAGACGGGACCGACAGGTGGGCCCCACCTGTCGGCGACCCCGAGAGAGGAGGCGGGCGGGGCGGCCGGGCTGCCGGACTGGGCCTCGGCCTGGCCGGCCCAGTAGCGAGGAGGGGGAGGAAAAAGAGAAATGGGCCGACGGCCCACTTCACAAAAAGGAGGAAAAAGAGAGGAAAAAGAAAAAGAAAAAGAAAAAGGATTTTTCCCTGGAATTAAAATATTGCTTGCTCAATTTTAATTGGTTAAAATTATTTCTAGAGCTATGAAAATTCCACTAAAAATCCTGTTAATGAATTTCGACATGTAGAACCCAAGAAAAATTCCACATGTCAAATCCGATTATTATTTGCATTATTTTCTTAGGATTTTCTCCTGTTTTCACCAGCATTTTCTTGGGGTCATTTACAAATTACAATTTTGACTAGGGAGGAAAACTTCGGGGTGTGACAAACCTACCCCCCTTAAACGGAATCTCGGCCCCGAGATTCGGAGGAGCTGGTGAAGTGGTGCGGGTGGGCGGCCTTCAACTCATCTTCCCTTTCCCAGGTTGCTTCCTCTTCGGAATGATGACTCCACTGAACTCGGCAAAACCTGGTGACCTTGTTTCTGGTTCTCCTTTCGCTGGTATCAAGTATGCGAACCGGCTTCTCCACATATGTTAGGTCCTCCTGGATATCAATGTGTTCCGAATCAGCCTGTTCTTTAGGTACCCTTAAGCATTTCTTTAATTGGGACACATGGAACACGTCATGGATGCCGACCATATTGGATGGAAGTTCTAATTGGTAAGCCACTTCTCCCCTTCGTTCCAAAATTTTGTATGGTCCCACGAAGCGTGGTGCCAACTTACCTTTCGTCTGGAAACGGTGTACTCCCCGGAGCGGAGTGACACGAAGATACACGTAATCTCCTGCCTCAAAAGTGAGCTCCCTTCGACGGTTATCCGCGTAGCTCTTCTGTCGAGACTGGGCAATCCTCAACCTTTCCCTGATGATTCTGACTTTCTCTTCTGCTTCCGCTAGTACTTCTGTTCCGAATAGTTGACGTTCGCCTGTCTGATCCCAGAAGAGAGGTGTGCAGCACCTCCGGCCGTATAAGGCTTCAAACGGTGCCATCTGTAGACTGGCCTGGTAGCTGTTGTTGTACGAGAATTCCGCATATGGTAGGCTTTTGTCCCAAGCTCCACCAAAATCAAGAGCGCAAGCTCTCAACATATCTTCCAAGGTTTGATTGACTCGCTCGGTCTGACCATCAGTTTGCGGGTGATAGGCCGTGCTGAAATTTAAACGGGTCCCCAATTCTTCCTGCAGTTTCTGCCAAAACTGTGAGGTGAACTGACTACCTCGGTCGGATACTATCTTCTTGGGTACCCCATGCAAACACATGATCCTTGCGAGGTACAATTCTGCCAATCTCTTTCCCGTATAGGTGGTATGTACTGGTATAAAGTGAGCCACCTTGGTGAGTCGATCCACGACTACCCAGATTGAATCATGTCCCGATGATGTCCGGGGCAGTCCCGTTATAAAGTCCATTCCAATCTCCTCCCATTTCCATTCCGGGATTTGAAGAGGTTGGAGTAAACCTGCGGGTTTTTGGTGCTCTGCCTTCACTCGTTGGCAAACATCGCAGAGTGCGACGAACTCAGCTATTTCTCTCCTCATGCTGACCCACCAAAATTTTTCTTTGAGGTCTTGATACATTTTAGTACTGCCTGGGTGAATGGAGTACTGGGTCTGATGAGCTTCGGTGAGTATCAGATCCTTCAATTCCTTGTCGTCGGGTACACACAATCTTTCTCCCATCCAGATTGTGCCATGCTCATCCTCAAGGAAATCCCGAGCCTTTCCGACTCTCATGTTCTTTTTCAGTTCTGCTATTTCCGGATCATTTACTTGAGCGGCTCTAACTTGATCCACGAGCGTCGGCCGTGCCTCCAGAGCGGCTACAAACCCGTGTTCAACAATTCCCATGTTGAGATGTTCAAACTCCTGCCGCAATTCCTCACACATGCCCTCGATGCATAGGGCAGTGCAGTAACTTTTCCGGCTTAAAGCGTCTGCCACCACATTGGCTTTACCCGGGTGGTAGTGAATACTCATGTCATAGTCTTTGATTAGTTCCAACCATCTTCGTTGCCGAAGGTTTAGATCCGGTTGAGTGAAGATGTATTTCAGACTCTTATGGTCCGTATATACTTCGCAGCGGTTGCCAATCAGATAGTGCCTCCAGATCTTCAAAGCATGAACCACTGCTGCCAATTCCAAGTCATGAGTTGGATAATTTCCTTCGTGTGGACGCAACTGCCGCGAGGCATATGCAACCACTCTGCCCTCTTGCATTAGGACACATCCAAGTCCGTGACGGGATGCATCGCAATAGACTTGGAAGTCTTTCATCTGGTCGGGCAGGATCAAAACCGGTGCGGATACTAATTTCTTCTTGAGCTCCTCAAAGCTCCTATCGCACTCAGCTGTCCATTTAAACTTCTCATCTTTCTTAAGCAACTGAGTCATGGGTCGGGCGATTCTGGAGAAGTTTTCGATGAATCGGCGGTAATAACCAGCCAGTCCTAGAAAACTTCGAATCTGCGACACTGTCTTCGGTGGGGTCCATTTGGTAACTGACTCCACGTTCGATGGATCAACTGCCACACCCTGAGCTGTAATGACATGGCCCAGAAATTTGACTTCCGTCAACCAGAAGTCACACTTGCTGAACTTGGCGTATAGCTGGTGCTCCTTCAACTTCTCGAGTACTAGACGGAGATGTTGTTCATGTTCTTCTTTAGACTTTGAATAAATAAGAATGTCGTCGATGAACACCACAACAAACTTGTCCAGAAATTCCATGAACACTTTGTTCATCAGATTCATGAAGAATGCGGGTGCGTTGGTAAGTCCGAAAGACATAACCGTGCACTCATATAGCCCGTACCGAGTGGTGAAGGCCGTCTTCGGAATATCCTCTTCCCGGATTCTCAACTGGTGGTAGCCTGACCGCAGGTCTATCTTAGAAAACACTCTAGCTCCTTTCAGTTGATCAAACAAATCATCGATTCGCGGTAAAGGATACTTATTCTTGATTGTGACCTCGTTAAGTGCGCGATAATCGACGCACATCCTCTTCGTCTTATCCTTTTTCTCCACAAAAATGACCGGAGCGCCCCAAGGTGAAGTGCTTGGTCGAATGTACCCTTTCTGCAGCTGCTCATCAACTTGCTTCTTGACCTCTGCTAATTCGTTGGCCGCCATTCTGTACGGCCTCTTATAGATTGGAGCAGTTCCCGGTGCCAAGTCAATCCGGAATTCAATCTCTCTCTTGGGTGGCATGGTAGTGAGGTCTTCGGGGAACACTTCTGGATACTCGCAGACTATGGGTATATCATCCAATTTTCTCGAGTTCTTCTCTACGGTGTCCACTGGGATTTCCGTCTCAATCTGATTCAACGAGACTCCTTTCTTTGGCGAGACTAGAGACTTGTACACCACGGTTTCTCCCTTCTCGTTGGTCAGAGTGACTGTGCGATTCGCACAATCGATGACTCCCTTAAACTTGGTCAGCCAATCCATCCCAAGAATGACATCTAGGTCTTTGGATTCGAGAAGGATGAGGTTGGCTAGAAATGGTGACCTTTGAATTTCTATTGTTATAGAAGGGCTGAATTGAACCGAAGTGGAGCTATTCCCTGGGGTATGAACCCGCATCGGTGTGCTAAGTTCCTCTCTTATTAACCCATGCATCCCGAAAAATTTCTTTGAGATGAACGAATGCGTTGCCCCAGAATCAAAAAGTACTGTTGCAGGGATTGAGTTAACAGGAAACGTACCCAGTACGACCTCTGGTGCTGCTTGTGCCTCCTCCGCAGATGCGTGGTTGACACGAGCCTGGATAAACCTTGGCCCGGCATGCCTAGGCTTCGGGCATTTGTCAGCGAAGTGGCCAAGCTCGCCACAGTTGAAGCAGGACCCTGGTTTTGCTCCCGTCTCCTTCTTGGCTTGCGCGGGCTGGCCTGGCTGTGCCGGTGCCATTGGTGGGCGTGGAGCTGCACCGCGGTTGGGCTGACCTCCATGGTGGTTCTGACCGCCACTAGCACCCTGGTGGAAGTTGCTGGGGTTGAACGGGCGGTGCTGACGAACAATCATGGTGGTAGGTCCACCCTGCTGTCCGGGAGTGAAGCGCGGCCTCTGGTGACTTCCCTGATGTGCCCTGAACTGAGCGGCCTTCCTCTTCCTGTCCATCTTGTTGCGTTGGTCTTCCTGACGAATTGCCTTGTCGACTAGCCTCTCAAAGTCGGCATAGTCCCCAGATATCAGTTGGTTGGTCAGTTCGTCATCCAGGCCCGCCATGAACTTTTCTTGTTTCTCGGCGTCGGTGCGGACATCCTCTGGTGCATATCGCGCGAGGCGATTGAACTCGTGGAGGTACTCTGTCACAGTCCGGTTGCCCTGATGGAGTGCGCGAAATTCCCTCTTCTTTTGTGCCACGACCCCATCTGGCACTTGTGCCTTCCTGAAGCTACGGCAGAACTCTGCCCATGTGACTTCAGTACCCGCTGGGCGGGTGGCCATGTGATTGTCCCACCAAGCTGACGCAGGACCCTGAAGCTGGTGTGTGGCAAAAGCAACCTTCTCCTGATCATAACACTGCAGGAGATTCAGCTTCTTCTCTACTGCATGGAGCCAGTCATTCGCCTCCATAGGGTTGGTGGTGCTGGAGAAGGTGGGTGGCCTGACACGTAGAAATTCAGGCAGCTTGGACTGAGGGGGAGGGGGACCAAACTGCTGGTGCTGCTGTTCGGCGTACTGCATCATCCTCTGGTGCATCTGCTGGTGCTGCTGCTGCATCTGCTGCATCATGGCTGCCATCATCTGAGTCTGATGCGCCATAACTTGGGCAAGGGTCGGATTCTCGGGGAGTGGTGGCGGACCATTGCCGGAATCGCTGTTGGGGTGCACACCATCAACGCGTGCTTCGCCGTTGCTGCCCTCACCTGTCGTGCGATTGCCAGTCCTGGTGTAGACCATCTGGAGGGAAGAGCAGACGGGGAAAAGAAGAAAAACAGATGCTCAGGAACTAAGCTTTATTACAAAGGAATTTAAACTGCAATTGTTCTGATCTGAATTAAAACACTTAAAAGAGCAAGCAAACATCCTTATTAAGACAGCCATATCATAGGCACATGATATCGACCGTCGACTGACCCCAAACAAGCAACCTAAACACACAAACTAACAAGCAGAAGCTAGACAGTCGGTAAACTAATGGAAAACGAGCCTAATGCTCGGAACGGCTCCTGCGGTCGGTGGAGTCGAAGGCGTCCTCCTGCTCATCACCAGGTCCCTCTGAACGACTCCTGGAGCCTGACAGATAAGTCTCACCGCTGCCTGTCTCTGAGCCACTGGGAGTAGCAGACAACCAACCTCCGGTGCCACTGGCTGGACCTCTGGCGGCTGATGCTGGAGCGAAGGAGAGAGCGAACGCGGGAGCTGGAGCTGGAGCTGCAGGAACTGCGGGCGGAACTGGAGGTGCTGCGGGAGCTGCGGATGGAGGTGGGTTCCTGGGCGCAAGCTGGATGCGCACGGGTGCCGTCGTTGTCTTGCGGGGCGTAGTGCGGATCCGGACTCCTCCTGGCGCTGGGAGACCCTTCAGCTGAGCGTTCTCCTTCTTCAGGCGCGCTATCTCGTCCTTCAGAGCGACGATCCTCATGAGCTTCCCATCGTTCAAGGCCTTGGTCGCCTTGTGCAGATCCGAGTGCATCCTGTCCAAACCCCTCATCACAGCACACATGTGACCAAAGGTGGTGTCGTTCTCGCCAGCTGTCGGACGGAAGGAGCTGACGCCATCACCGTTGGCTCGAAGGGGGTGGTAGCGGTACGCCGTGTCGTGGAAGATGTAGTTGTGACGCTCCCGTAGTCTGGCCATCATCAGGTAGGCTGCCTCCTGACAGGCGTGATCTGCTGTGCCTCCTGACGCCTCGACCGCCATGTTAGCGAGGCAAGTCCCCACGTAGCCATGGACCTCCAAGCGGACACGGTGAGGAAGCTCGCCACTGAGCGGCGGAATCGTCGTGTACTCCGGCGCGTTGGGGTAGCCCACCACCAGTGTCATGCGTGCCAGCTCTGCCACAAAGTCGATCATGCCTTCTCCGCGGTGGTTGGGTGGGTGGCCGGCCATCTAGAGAAGACAAAGGAGTAGGATCAATGCATGCTCAAATCCAAATTTAAATAAAGCAATAAAAGACTCAAATAAGGGAATCAAATAAGAGCAAAATTTTATGCATAGATCATTTTACATGAGAGCGAATAAATAAGACAGACTCACATAACGATAAAATAATGAGAAATTAGATACATAATAATAATAACGAACAAAGCATAAATACCTTGCAACCCATGTTACAGAGCTAGGACCTAATGCATTTCACCCATCAAACCCCAACTGACTGACGAATAAATCCCAATGATTTTACTAAAACCCTAGACTGACTCGTTTTGAAAAAATCTCACTTAAACGAGCGACCAAGATTTTTCCCTTGAACCACAAGAACAGATCCCAATTTTCCCGGAACAAATCCAATTGCAAAGAACATATGCAATGAAAAGGATTCAGAGGGCTCTTAGGTTTTTCCATTTGGCTTGTCCTACGGTCAAGGTCGGCTCTGATACCAACTTGTCACGCCCAGAAATTCCCGGATGGAATCCCAAGCAGAATGTGCATTAAAATCCCCGTCCAGGACCAGCCGGGGTACACAAACGACAATGTTGACATACAGATCCACGTCTTACAAACATCATAAAGTCTTACAGAAATGCAGCGGAAAACAAAAGAAACTGGGGCTAAGCCTTAACTAATCTGCAGCGGGAACACCACTCCACAGGCATCCTCGACGGCACGGACGAAGCCTACTCCTCAGAGAAACCTTCATCTGACCCGAACTCGAACTCTAGGGTTGGGAAAAGTAGAGCAAGACTGAGTACTACCCACTGTACTCAGCAAGTCATACCGGAATAGAGGTATGATGCAGGGATTCATCAAAGAATAGCTAAGCAGGTTCCTTTGCATAAATACTGGCATTTATAAACAAGAATTTGAATGCGAAAACAGTTGTAATAATTAAGCAGTATTAATCATCCACTGCCCAACGCTACACCGCGTTGCAACAGGCCCAACCATCCACCTAAACTATCCAAATTAAAGGATTACATTAAGGTGAGACTAGTCACGGTGAATCTGGTTGACCGCCCATAACCGCGGGCACGGCTATTCGAATAGTTTTACTCTGATCAGAGGTGTACAACTGTACCCACAAGACACAGCCCCACGACACGTTTCCGTGCGCCGACATGCCACCACGACATACCGGAAAGAGGCCGTGACAGGACCCTTCGCATAACCCCCTCTAGCCAAGCACACCACACCTCAGGTTTCACCCCCGTCCCCAGCGGGCGACGGGCAGTCCCCTCTCATGCCTAGGTGAATCCGGAAGCGACAGAGGCCGTCGCAGGGCCCGCCCCGCTCCATCACGCCCACCCTTGCCTGGATGCGTCGACTAGAGGAAAGCTACACTACAAGCCCAGCCGTTGCCCACGCTGGCTTGTGGTAAGTACGATAAGTTCTTCCAGGGCATCCCGTGAACCGGTCCTTAACTGCCATGGGTGCGACCAGCAAAACCATGCACCCACAGCCCACCATGTGGTTCATTTTATTTAACCAACACCAGCGCGGTGGTATTAAACCAACATTATCATATAAACCTATAGTCTAGGTTTTAAATGAGATTCCCCAATGTGTGCTAGTTGAACTAAGCATGGCTAAGCAAACCTTAGTCCTAACTCTAATCATGTTATAACCCAAGCTAACAAAGGAGCATGGTATCAAAAATAGCATGGCTGTAACAATAGGTAACCATCCCAAAGTGATATTATAAAACAATGCAGTATTTGAAAAGAAACAATAGAGCATTTGCAACATAGGATCAATATGTTCAAGAGACAATCATGACTTGCCTTGCTCTGCTGCTGGAGGAACCTCGGCGACTATCTCGAAGTACACCGGAGCGTCGGAGGAAACGGAATCTAGCGACATACAAAGCAAACATCGCAAACAGGCTATAAGACTACTGAAACAGAGAACAAAACCATTTTTAATGGATTCTACACATTTTTCTTGATTTACTGAGACTTGAATGGGATTAAACGGAGCTCGGATGAATTAGTTATGAATTTTAGAAGATTCACTGTGTTTATTACTATAAAAGAAATCCTTAAATGATTTATTGCGCAATAAATTCCAGGGCTGACGTCAGCACGGGGGGCGCGGCGCCGACAAGCGGGGCCCACCGGTCAGCGGCACGGGAGAGAGAGAAAGGGGCGGCGGCTCGCGGGCCCACTGGTCAGCGGCTCGGGGAAAAGGGAGGGGCGGCGGCGCCACGTGGCGGCCGGACCGACGGCCCCGATCTACCCAAGGGTAGATCGGACGGCGGCGGGAGCTCGCGGCCGGGGCGCGCGGGTGCGGCGCGAGACGGCGGCGACCATGGCACCGGCGGCGCAGCGCTCACGCGGCGGCGGCGCGCATGCGGCAGCGGCGCAAGGCGACGGCCGACGGCGACCGACCGGCGGCGGAGAGCGGCGGCTAGAGGGGAGAGAACGA
This sequence comes from Oryza nivara, assembly GCA_000576065.2. Lineage (NCBI taxonomy): Eukaryota > Viridiplantae > Streptophyta > Magnoliopsida > Poales > Poaceae > Oryza > Oryza nivara. The sequence goes on from CM002502.2 coordinate 10,059,729, forward strand.
GCGGCGATAAAGCGGACGCCGGCTCGGCTCGGCATCAAGGCCGACCGACCGGCTAGGTCTAGCGGCGACGGCGCAAGGCGGCGGCGGCGACCGGCGGCACGGGAGGCGGCGGCGTCGGCCGAGGGCAACGGCTCGCGACTTGAAGCGGCGGCGCGGCACTTAAAAGGAGAGGAAGGGGAAAAGAAGGGAGGGAGGTGCCTCACCAAGGGTGGCCGGCGCGGAGGAAGAGGATGGCGAACGGCGACGGCAGGCCACGGGAGGCGACGGCGACCGGCGGACGAGCTCCGGCGTGCCCTAAGGACGGAGAAGAGAGGGATTAGAGAGAGGGAGATAGACCACGGCGACCGGAATCCATGGCCGAAGGCGGCGGTAGAGACGGCGCTCACCCGTGCGCGTGGGGGTGATGGCTCCGGTGACGAACCTCGACGGAGGAGGGGTGGACGAGGTGGACCTCGGCCGCGCGAAGCTAACGGCGGCGACGGCGCTAGACGGCGGCGAGTCTAGCGGCGACTAGCGGCGGCCGGAGAGCGGGAAGAAGCGGCGGTGGGTGGTTGCACGGCGCGGGGACGATGGGGAGCACGGGAGAGGTCGACGAAATGGGGAAAAAGAGAGAGGGGGCGCCGGCGATGCTTAAATAGGGAAAGAGGGGGCCGGACGTGGCCGGGAACGGCGGGAATCGCCGGCCGACGTGGGAGAGTGGGGAGGAGAGAGAGGCGGGATTCGATTTTCGAATCCCGGCCATCTCGGGCGCGGGCGCGAGCGGGAGAGAGAGGGGAAAGGGCGCGGACGACTTGGCACACGCGCGGGCGTGGACGACGTGGGCCGGGGAAGGCGGAGACGTGGGCGCGGCGACGGTTGCGGGCGCGGCGGCGCGCCGGGATCGGCGGGAGGAGGGAGACGGGACCGACAGGTGGGCCCCACCTGTCGGCGACCCCGAGAGAGGAGGCGGGCGGGGCGGCCGGGCTGCCGGACTGGGCCTCGGCCTGGCCGGCCCAGTAGCGAGGAGGGGGAGGAAAAAGAGAAATGGGCCGACGGCCCACTTCACAAAAAGGAGGAAAAAGAGAGGAAAAAGAAAAAGAAAAAGAAAAAGGATTTTTCCCTGGAATTAAAATATTGCTTGCTCAATTTTAATTGGTTAAAATTATTTCTAGAGCTATGAAAATTCCACTAAAAATCCTGTTAATGAATTTCGACATGTAGAACCCAAGAAAAATTCCACATGTCAAATCCGATTATTATTTGCATTATTTTCTTAGGGTTTTCTCCTGTTTTCACCAGCATTTTCTTGGGGTCATTTACAAATTACAATTTTGACTAGGGAGGAAAACTTCGGGGTGTGACACCAATATAGTTCCAGTCATCAAGAAGAATGGCGAGCTTAGGGTCTGTATTGATTTTCGGGATTTAAACAAGGCCACCCCTAAGGATGAATACCCAATGCCGATTGCTGATCTGTTGGTTGACGCTGCTCGGGGCATTAGATTATAAGATTGATGGATGGCAATGATGGTTACAATTAGATTTTTATGGCAGAAGAAGATATTCATAAGACTACTTTCAGGTGCCCCTGTGCAATCGGCTCGTATGAGTGGGTTGTGATGACTTTCGGTTTGAAAAGTGCTGGAGCTACATATTATAGAGCCATGAATTATATATTCTATGATCTGATTGGCTTATTGGTTGAAGTCTATATTTATGATGTGGTTGTTAAGTCAAAGGAGGTGGAGGACCATATAGTCGATTTGAGGAAAGTTTTTGAAAGGACAAGGAAGTATGGCTAGAAGATGAATCCCACAAAGTGTGCTTTCGGTGTATCAGCTAGGCAGTTCTTGAGTTTTCTTGTTCATGAGAGGGGAATTGAAATAACTCAGAGGAGCATTAATGCAATTCAGAAGATTCAACCTCTGGAGGACAAGAAACAGCTACAGTCGTTGAGCAGCAATGTTAATTTTGTTAGAAGGTTCATTTCTAATTTATCTGATAGATTAGAAGCTTTTACACCTTTACTCATGTTGAAAACCGATCAAGGATTTATTTGGGGGGCAGAGCAACAGAATGCTTTGGATAATCTTAAGAAATATCTAAGTACCCCTCCAGTTTTAATTCCTCCACAAATGGCTGTGCCTTTCAGGTTGTACTTGTCAGCCGATGAGAAGTCGATCGGCTCGGTTTTAATCCAGGAGTTAGAAGGCAAGTAGAGGGCTATTTTCTATTTAAGTCGCAGGTTCTTGGATGCAAAAACAAGGTATTCTCCAGTGGAGAAGTTGTGCTTATGTTTATATTTCTCTTGCACAAAGTTAAGGCATTATTTGTTGTCCAACTAATGCACTATAGTATGCAAAGGTGATGTGATCAAATATATGTTATTGGCTCCAGTTTTGAAAGGAAGAGTTGGGAAGTGGATATATGCTTTGATAGAATTTTATCTGAGGTATGAATCGCCCAAGGCAGTAGAGGGGCAGGCCATAGCTGATTTCATTGTGGAATATCAGGATGATTCAATCGGCTCAGTTGAGATAGTACCTTGGACGTTGTTTTTGACAGATCGGTTTGAACGCATGGTTGTGGCATCGGCTTGGTTATAATTTCCCCTCGGGGGGCATGTTTTGAATTTGCTTACAATATTAAACCGTATGCTGCTAATAATTAAGCTGAATATGAGGCAGTTCTCAAGGGATTGCAATTATTGAGGGAAGTTGAAGCCGAATCTATTGAAATCGTGGGGGATTAGTTGTTGGTGATCAGTCAGTTAGCAGAAGAATATAAATGCAAAAATAATGTGTTGATGATCTACAACGAGAAATGCCGAGAATTAATGAATAATTTTCGGTTGGTGACTTTGAAGCATGTTTCTCGGGGGCAGAATGTTGAAGCTAACAATTTGGCTCAGGGGGCATCAGGATACAAGCCGATGGTGAAAGATATTGAAGTCGAAGTTGCTACGATTGCGGCCGATGACTGGAGATATGATGTGTATCAGTATTTGCAGAATCCTTCTCAATCGGCTTCACGAAAGTTGCACTACAAGGCTTTAAAATATGCCTTACTAGATGATGAATTATATTTATTGGATAATTGATGGGGTACTACTTAAATGTTTGAGTGATGATCAAGCTAAGGTTGTGATGGGAGAAGTACATGAAGGGATTTATGTTACTCATCAATTGGCTCATAAAATGAAGTGGTTGCTTCGGCGCGCGGGGTATTTCTAGCCGACAATGTTAGAAAATTGCTTCCGATACTACAAAGGATGTCAAGATTGTCATAAGTTTGGAGCAATTCAGAGGGAACCAGCATCGGCTATGAATCCTACCATCAAGCCATGGCCGTTCAGAGGATGGGGAATTGATATGATCGGTTAGATTAATCCACCTTCGAGCAAGGGGCATAAGTTTATATTGGTAGCGACCGATTATTTCACTAAATGGGTGGAGGCAGTTCCTTTATAGAAGGTTGATTCTGGAGATGCAATACAATTTGTTAAGGACTATATCGTCTACCGATTTGGTGTTCCTCAAACCATCAGAACAGATCAGGGATCAATTTTTGTGTCCGATGAGTTTGTTCAGTTTGACGATAGCATGGGCATCAAATTGTTTAATTCTTCACCATATTATGTGCAAGCTAATGGACAGGCCGAGGCATCTAACAAAAGTTTGATCAAATTAGTTAAGAGAAAGATCTCTGATTTTCCTTGGCAATGGCATACAAGATTAGCTGAAGCATTATGGTCCTATCGGATGGCATGTCATGGATCAATTCAAGTTCCTCCTTATAAGCTTGTTTATGGACATGAAGCAGTTTTATCATGGGAAAGTACTATCGGCTCAAGAAGAATAGATTTACAGGATAAATTAGCAGTCGATGAGTATTATAATCTTATGATGGATAAAACAGAAGATTTGGTTCTATCCAGATTGCGTGCTTTGGAGAAAGTGACTAAGGATATGGAGCGAGTTGCTCGTCATTATAACAAAAAGGTGGTGCCTAAGTCTTTTTCGGAAGGAGACTTGGTTTGGAAGTGGATTTTGCCAATGTATGACGGCCGATATAAATTATATCGCCCTTAGTATACTTATAATTTTATCAATGTATTCAGCATTGCAAAATTAAGGGGGCAAATATATATGAGAAGTGTGGATTTCAAAAGCAAATTTCACAAGCAAATCAATTTCTAAACTTGCAATTCATTACAGTCCAAAAGTTTTCAAATTTAAAGTTACAAGTTTACTTATCCGGACACATATTTTTGGATAGCCGATATGACCCTTAGCCTAATTTGGTCTACTTCATCAATAATCTGGGCATCAGATCCAGAGATCACTTTAGTTTTGATCTCTGGCCTTCGATGGCTTTAGGCAAGTATTTGACAGAGGATTTTAGTTTTGATCTCTGGTCTTCGATGGCTTTAGGCAGATCGGCAAGTATTTGATAGAGAGGAAATGAATAATTCAAGTCATCAAACAAGAATAATGAAATATCCAATGCTGGGCCTTTAGCCTACCAATCAACTTCAACTGGAGATGTGTCCGTCAAACCGCTCGAAGGTGACGACCAGATGTGTTACACATTCAAGAGACTTGACAAAAATGGCTAAAGATCTACAACATCTCAAATATTCCCAACTCATACTCATGTGAATCTAGTTCCTAGGAAGTGCACTAGATTCACACTTTCATCTTAAGCATGAATATACATAGCAAAATACATCTAAAGCAAATAAAATTCAGATTACAACTATATAATAGATATATAGGGCGACCGGCCAAATATAACTATATCAGAGAACAACGGAAGCTTGACTACCAAATCCTCAATCACACCGACTAGGCGTTTACCCCCATTAAGTTCAAATCATAGAAGAAACAGTCGAAACCTGCATCACTCAAACTAAACTAAGCCTATTCCTGCAAAACATAAATTAGACAAAACATGGAAAGACTCAATACATTAATCAAATTAATATACTGGCAAGAGCACTATCAAACCTACATACATGAAAGCTCTAAGTCAAAGGAAGGCTATATGTGGTTTTAGTTTTTAGCATAAAGCAAATTTTAGTTCACAAACCATTTGCAACGTAATTTAAGCAAAACATTTAAGCAATGTGTAAAGCATATTAATCATGGCATGATATCAACATTAATAGATAGACATCATTCCCTTACAACACAACGGGAAGTAAGGCAATCATATCACATATATCAATCTCATCATCATTCTCAAAACATTTAGTTTCAAAAGTATTTAGAAATCACAAGATTATACCCATAGCATATCATCATGTCACTCATGACCGTGAGCACGGCTAATCGATTAGTTTTTAGAACTCTGCAGAGTTTGTACAGCTTTACCCACATGATATGAACACTATAGTTTGTTTTGAGTTTGCAAGACTCCACCACACTCTTCATGTTGAATGTGGTCTACAGGTCATAAAGAGGCTTTTACATTAAGTATTGTGCAACCTTGCATGAGCACGATACGTATTCCTCCATCCTAGGCCATACACGTTATATGACCTAGAACCGCTAAGTGGTGGGCCCACGCCTTAAACTTAACGCCGTGGTCACAGACACAATGGGAATCCACCACCTGGCGCAATATCGTTGTATTCAACAGACTTAGACGTCCATGCCGTGAGCCCGAACAGTACACTCGTCCCCTCATGGAAATCACACATGTAGGGAATTTATCATTATACGATCACACACTTAGGAACAGTACACTCGTCCTAAGATTCAACACACACATGGGTAGTTCCTCTAGGTAGCCCAAAGTACAGTCGTGGACCCCACCTATACTACAACAGCCTACCGAATGCAAGGTTAGACAAGTGTTGAAGGTCGTTATCGATGTCATGACCGGAAATAACCCAACGGGCGTTCCTTACGTGCGTGTATCATTCCTTGTCCCAGGAGGCAAGGTACACCAAAAGTTGATACATTTCAGAGTTTATCAAGCGGAAGCGTAAATAGCTAATTTATTACATGGGCAGCGAAGGCCTAGCACACACAAAGACAAACGAGAAACAGCGTAAGACTAGGGCGACGACCACAGGCGCTTGACGGCAGGCACGAGCTAGACACCAAAGCCTTCATCTTCCAGGGACTCCTCTTCTGGGTTTGGAAAAATTGAGCAAGACTGAGTACAACCACCGTACTCAACAAGACACACCCACAAGTGCAGGATAAATGTAAAGGAGTACAAGGGGGTTATGATATAAAGGGTTAGGGTTTGCACTAAACAGCATTAAAAGACACTTAGTTGCTCAAAGCTATTTTGTAAACACGTTTCCAGAGCTATACAATATTATTAATCAAGGCCGTGAACCCACACGAACCTGCCTTAACCCAAGGCCTACGATGATTCAGACCGAACTAGCAACCCGACCCTGGGTCCCAGCTCGTCCCAAGCCAACCCAGGCCAACCATTCCATATTTTAGTTGTTAAGCAGATTTTAAGAATTTAAAACACTAACCATAACCAAGGGCGCGGCTATTCGAATAGATTATACTCTGATCAGAGGTGCACATCTTTACCCACAAGACACCTCTTCCTCACGTGTAACCACGTGCCACATACCACCACGGTATACGGACGGAAGACGTGACATAGTTTCCAACCCATCCTAGCCATAGACAAGAGTACCGACCCAACCCCACCTACGGCCGGGACCCCCGGGACAGGTAGGCAGGACTGAGCCCCTAGTAGCAGGACACCGGCCCTGTGCCATGACATCTCGATTACCGGGCCGCAGCTCGTGTAGCCTTCATTTGTCCTAAAGATGTCCATCGACCCCCGACTCCGTGTACTTTTGTTTATAACCAGATTGAGCCACAAACTAAGCCTTACCCACTAGACATGTGGAAGTACGGTAGTGCTTTGCCGAGGTGCTACTATCAAAACCATGCACCCCGAGCCCAACCTAAAACCATTTTGAGGGTTTTGAATAGAGGGGGAGGTGTGAATCCAATTCCACAATAATCAAACCATTCCATAGTATCCAGGTGATATGAATATCCCAAAGTCTAGAGTTGTAAAACCACCTAATGTTGCCTAATTAACCAGCGAAGCATCTACCTAAAATCATACTAGTGGTACCATGAGTAGAGTGTCCACTAGTTGGGGTTTTGTTTATTCTAGGGTGAACAAGGAAATAATAACAATAACAATAATAAGGTCATAACAAAGGTAAATAGGCATGGCTAGATAAAACAGTGATAACGCGGGAATTTAAATAAAGCGATAATGCAATAATTTAAATCAAAATAATTTTATAAACTGGGATTCAATATGTTCAAGGATGATGTGACTTGCCTTGCTCGCTTTCCCAAACGTCGGCTTCAACTTCCACGAAGAGCGGATCTTCTGAAGCTGCAGCGTCTACACGACCAACAGAAAAGAAAAGGCTTTTACTCTAATAAACTCCATATAACAAGCAGGAACAAAGAACAAAAATGGGTTCTTGACTTCTTAAGGAAAAATTAGAGACTTGAACGGTCCACTTCCGAGTTCAAATGGCCAAGTTATGGCCATTTGAAGTTTATATGCTCTTTAAATGAATATTTGCGAATTTCTTCATTTAAATTTTAATTTAAAAAAAGGTTTATTGTGTCAGCCGAGGGGAGGGGCGCGCGGACCGGGTCCACGGGAGTGGGGCCCACGCGGCAGCCTCACGGTCCACGATGGACCGGGCGCACCCGGGCTCACACTGGCCGGCGCCGTGGGTCCCACGCATCAGCCGCACCCGAGGGCGCGGGCGGCTGACGGCCGGGCCCCACGCGGCAGCCGCACGGTGCGCCCGAAGGCGGCCACGCCGGCGCAGCGGCGGGAGGCGGCGCGCCTGTGCCCCTATGGTCGCCGGCGGTGGCCATAGGCACGGCGGAGCGGCGGCCGAGAGAGGGGAGGGAAAGGGGGAAACGAAGCGGCGGTCCACGGCTCACCCCGGGTCGACGGCGACGACGGAAACGGCGACCGAAGCGGAGGAAGGCGGCGGCGCGGCTCAGGTGGACGGGGTCGACGGTGCTCCGGCGGTCGGCGACCGAAACGGAGAGGTGGACGAGGTCGGCGAGGATGCGGCGAAGCCGAAGGAGGCGGCGCCGGGGCGGGAGATGGTCCGGGACGACGACGACGGTGGACCGGAGCTCGACGGCGACGGTGGAGAGAGAGGGCGACGGTGCGAGCTTGATTCTGTCGAGGAGGAAGGGCGGCGAGAGGCGGAAATGGACGGAGGAGGTTCGGGTAGGGTTTATATAGGGTTGGAAGGGGAAGAGGGCGGCTGGAGGGGAAGGAAACCGGCGTGGCGCTCTCGGGCTCCATCAATGGCGCCGGCGGGATTAGGGGAGGGGTTTCCAAACGAACCCGAGGGAGAGAGGGAGGGAAAAATGGGGGAAAAGGGGAGAGGATCCCGGGGAATAATTCCCCCCACTTTATTGCGCGCGGGGACGGCGGGAGGCGGCGGGATTCGCGGCGGCGGCGGCGCTAGGGCGCGGGCGAGGCGGCGGGACCGGCGGGAGGAAGGGGATGATGAGTGGGCCCCACCCGTCAGCGAGGGTGGCGGGTGGGCCCGCACGTCAGCGGCGCACGCACAGGGGAAGGCCGGATGGGCCGCGGGGAGAGGAGAGGGAGGGGAGGGAGATGGGCCGAGCCGGCCCAAGAGGGAGAGGGAGGGAAAGGGGACTTTTTAGAGCTTTTCTTTTTATAAAACCATTTTAACTTTGTTTATTTCTTGATAATTATTATTTGTGCTCTGAAAATTCCACTAAAATTTATTTACGCATTTTAGGCTTTTAGGAAATATACAAAAATCCTCCAAGCCTTATTTGACTTTTAACGTTGCACATTTTAATTGTTGGAGGCTTTAACACGGATTTTAATTATTCTAGGCATAATTTTGGGGATGTATTTTAGAGTCGTTTTGGGACGTGACAAACCTACCCCCCTTAAGCGGAATCTCGACCCCGAGATTCGGAAGAACTGGCGAAGAGATCGGGATGGGCTGCCTTCAGTTCGTCTTCACGCTCCCAAGTAGCTTCTGTCACGCCCGGAAATTCACTAGTAATTTCCGAACTTATTTGTGCATAAAATCCTCGTCCAGGAATCAACCGAGGTACACAAATTGACAATTTAATATACAGATTCATCAAATTAACTAAAACGATAAATACTTACTTAAGAGGCACTTAGTCCTCACCAAGAAGAAAACTGCAGCGGAAAAATAAAATCTAGCGAAGCTCCGGCTCCACTCCCACAGGCAGCTCAACTGTAAGTCAAACGTCTTCTCCTTCTGGACCCTTTTTCTTCAACTGAGGTTGATTGATTATTGCAAGAATGAGCATATGACATACTCAACAAGCCACACAGCAAATATGCAAGTGCACAAAGATTCCAAAGGATGGCATAATATAAGCTCATTTGCGAAAGCAGCATTTAGCAAAGAGTTAAGAGTAGTAAAACAGTAGAGTAATTAATCAGAAATTTTAATCAACACTGAACAGCACACCCATGCTGTACAGGCCCAACCATCCTGAACAACCATACCCGGCTGAACAGATCTAACTCCAAACCAGGAGCTAAGCAAATTATTACCAGTTAATCATCAATAATTATTGTGAGAGGTGTGAGACTAATCACGAAAAACATTGCTCAACCCGCCCATAACCGCGGGCACGGCTATTCGAATAGTTTTACTCTGGCCAGAGGTGTACCACTGTACCCACAAGACACAGCTCCACATCATGTCACCATGTGCCTCAGTACCACCACGGTACCTCGGAAAGGAGCTGTGACAATACCCCTTGCATAACACAACTCACCACAGTGCACCGTTCCCGGATCATAGTCACCCCCTTATAAACAAGGCATGGACTCCCCAGCGACCCCCATGGACTTCTCGCCACTTCCCAGTCTGGCGCACTATAATGAATCACGCTATACAAAAGATAAAGCCGTTGCCCATGCTGGCTTGTGGTTGGCACGATAAATGTTTCACAACAGTAGCTCGCGAACCGGTCCTTAATTGCCATGAGCACAACCATCAAAACCATATGCTCACAACCCACCTTAACCAGATTTTAATTATCAATTAATTAACATCACACGATTAATCATCGTGAGCGACCATTAAATATAACCATAATAATAATGTAGTATATATGATTCATCCCACTAGTGAGCTAATGTTTCTAAGCATGGCTAAGCAATTATATCTAACATCTAGTTGAACCAATATATATAAAGCTCAACTAGTCAAGTTATAATAACCCAAGGTATCAAGGAATAGGGTAATCAATGCAAACTGGCCATAATAAAGGAATAGGTTCACACCACCCGGTGATATTCGAAAATAAATGCACAGTTGAAATAAATAAAGAATTTAAATATAGGATCAACATGCTCAAAGGATTGTGTTTAGGATCTGTGTGACTTGCCTTGCAATAATCGGTCTTCAATTAATCTTCTTGATCACCTCCGACGCACTCACGAACCTTCGCAACGACGGAAACGACAAGCTAACACGCAAAATGAAGAAAAAGACTAATAAAAACCAAATAAACAGTACATAAAAAGTAAACAAACACGTAGATCATAATTTTAGATGAATTATGAGACTTGAACGGCCTTATTCCGACTTCAAATGAATTTATTATGAATTTTACAAGATTAAATCTAATTAAAGCCCATTTAAAAAGAATTAAATAAATTTAATTCAATTTATGGACAATTTTAATATGTAGATCTTTATTTTAGAAAAATTTAGCAACTTGAACCACTTGAAACGGATCTACGGTTATTTAGTTATGATTTTCCGAAGATTTAATCTATTAGAAAAACGGGAAAAAGAAAAACCGATGACGTCATGCTGACATCACCCATGGCCGGCCGGCTCGATTTGGCGACCTCGCCGGAGCTAGGGCGGTCGGCCGGGAAAAAGGTGGGCATGTACACGTAGAGGACGACGAGACGAACCCAACGGTACTCACCACGACGACAAACGACGAACGATGACGGCCGGCGACGAGGAGGACGGCGGCGGCGGCTCGGTTGACCGGCGGCGGAGGGGCTCCGGTGACCGGCGACGATGAAGGAGGTGCGGCCGAGGTTCCCCTCACCACGGCGCACCTAACGGCACCGGCGGCAAGCGGCGGCGACGGCGGAATCGACGGCGCGGCGTGGCCGGAGGTTGGCCGACGGCGGCGGCGGGTTGGGTGGTGTGGCAGCGGCGCTACAAGACACGAGAGACCACGGGAGAGGGGGTATGTGGCACGTGGTTACACGTGAGGAAGAGGTGTCTTGTGGGTAAAGATGTACACCTCTGATCAGAGTATAATCTATTCGAATAGTCGCGCCCTCGGTTATGGGCAAGCCGAGCAATGTACCCAAGTTAGTGTTTTAAATTCTTAAAACCTGCTTAACAACTAAAATGTGAAATGGTTGGCCTGGGTTGGCTTGGGACGAGATGGGACCCAGGGTCGGGTTGCCAGTTCGGTCTGAATCATTGTAGGCCTTGGGTTAAGGCTGGTTCGTGTGGGTTCACGGCCTTGTTTAATAATATTGTATAGCTTTGGAATCGTGTTTACAAAATAGCTTTGAGCAACTAAGTGTCTTTTAATGCTGTTTACTGCAAACCCTAATCCTTTGTATCTTAACCCCCTTGTACTCCCTTGCATTTATCCTGCACTTGTGGGTGTGTCTTGTTGAGTACGGTGGTTGTACTCAGTCTTGCTCAATTTTTTCCCAAACCCAGAAGAGGAGCCCCTGGAAGATGAAGGCTTTGGTGTCTAGCTCGTGCCTGCCGTCAAGCGCCTGTGGTAGTCGCCCTAGTCTTCCGTTGTTTCTCGTTTGTCTTTGTGTGTGCTGGGCCTTCGCTGCCCATGTAATAAATTAACTATTTACGCTTCCGCTTGATAAACTCTGAAATGTATCAACTTTTGGTGTACCTTGCCTCCTGGGACAAGGAATAATACACGTATGTAAGGAACGCCCGTTGGGTTAATTCCGGTCGTGACACTGACGAGGATTACGATCAGTTTGATGGGCAACCCCCTTTCACGGTGACGGTTGACCCTAGCATCCTCCTATCAAATGAAGACACCCCTTACTCACGTAGCGATCACAAGGAAGGAACAATAGTGAGGAGAAAGTACGTGCAAACAACCGTCACCGCCGATCTATTGTCGTAATTGTTGTAAACTATTTTGGATGTATTGAATATGCTAGTTATATATGATTAATTACAATTTTTAACAATTTAATATCATGCATATGCTAATTATATATGATTATTAGAATTTTTAAAAGTTTTAAATCATGCATGTGGGATTTACATATGTTAATTACAATTTTAAACAATTTAATATCATGCATATGCTAATTATATACGATTATTATAATTTTTAAAAGTTTTAAATCATGCATGTGGGATTTACGTATGTTAGCTACAATTTTTAACAATTTAATATCATGCATATGCTAATTATATACGATTATTAGAATTTTTAAAAGTTTTAAATCATGCATGTGGGATTTACAAATGTTAGTTAGAATTTTTAACAATTTAATATCATGCATATGCTAATTATATATGATTATTAGAATTTTTAAAAGTTTTAAATCATGCATGTGGGATTTACATATGTTAATTAGAATTTTAATGAATTATTTACTATTTTAGAAACACATATGTAACGAAATTCAATATTTAGTGCTATTAACTTTAGTCCCGGTTCTTAACCTTAACCGGGTTTAAAAAAGAATTTGGAAATAGCGCGAAAATATCTTTACTCCCGGTTTTTCTCACCACCAACCGGGAGTAAAGATCTGGGGGTATATATATTCCCGGTGCGCCCTCGTCTTCTCCACCAACACTTAGACGTTTTTCCATCGAGATCGAGCATCGGCTTCTCCTTCACCGCCACTGCCTAGGGCAACCCCGCGCCGACGCTGCCGTCGTCTCTCACCGTCACCTGGCGGTCCTCGCGGCCTCCGCCGCAGACGCAGTCGCCGCGTCTCTTGGGTGAGAGCCCCCGCCCTCTCTCTCTCTCGATGTAGCTCTCTCTCTCTCTTTCGCCGACGAACGACTTCGGCGCGGCCACCACCGCCGACGACGCCGACGCCGACGTACGCCACCGGGCCGCTACGTTACACCGCCGCCGCGTCCCCACGACGCCGGGCCCCCATGCCGCTGCCACGGCCCGCCGCCGCCGCGCCCCCATGCCGCCGGGCTCCTGTCATACCCTAAAAATTCAAAATATATAAATTGTTGTTTAAATGGAATATTTAGAATTTATTTTAAAAAGCCTTGAAGAGAAGATCTAATTTTAATTAATAAATTCCAATATAAAATGGGGCCAGATAAAATTTTATTAAATACTTTGCTTAATTCTATAATTCCTAGATTTTTCTGGGATTTATTTGAGCTAAGGAAGTATTCTTAATAAATGGAATTGCATTTAAGAAATAATTTAAATTGAAAAAGGTTTTAAAAAGTCTTCTTTTGGCTTTGGGCCGAAAGTCGGCCCAAAACCCTTCTCTCTCTCCTCGGCCCAGCCGGCCCAGTCCGCAGCCGCAGCCGCCCGCGCGAGCGCGCTGTCGCTGACAGATGGGTCCCACCTGTCGGGATCGTCGTCTTCCTCCGGCCGAAACCCTAGCGCCGCGCCGCCGCCGCCGCTTTCCAATTCGGCCGATCCTTTCCTTCTCCGGCCGAATCAATAGAGGGGAAATGATCTTCGGGATCTCCTCTATCTTTTCTCCTTTGGAAACACCGGCTAAAATCGTTAGGAAATTCGTGGATTCGAGTTTGTTTCGGATTCGATTTTCCCGAACTTTTCTTCTCGTCGCCGGCCGCCGTGGGCCTTCGTCGTCGCCTCTTAGCCCCTTTAAAAGGATCCCCAAGCTTGCCGCTACCCGTCGCCACCCTTGCCTTCGCCTCTCGTCGTCGGAAACGCCCTAGCGCCGTGCAACCTAGCGCCGCCGTCGCTCCAGCCGTGCGCCGCCGCCGTTCCAGACGTCGCCGTCGCTCGGGAAGACCGTCGTCGTGGTCGCCAAGTCGTCGCCGTCCTCGTCCGCCGCTTTGCCGTCGCCGAAGATTGCCGGAGCACCGTCGCCGCTGTCGACCCGATCTCCGTCGCCGTTTCAACCTCGTCGCCGTCGCCGTCCGTTGATCTTCCACCACTCTTTTGGTCACCGGTGAGTTCGCCGCGTCGCGCTCTACCCGTTGGTGTCCTCCATTCGTGCCGAAGCGCCGCCGTTCGCCGGTGAGCGTGCGCCGTCCGAGCCGCTGAGCTGCCGCCGCCGGTGGTGACGTCATCGCCGACATCATCGTCGCCCTCTCCCGTGAGCCGGTCGTGGACCGATCGATCTCGGCCGTCCATTTTGGATGGGTCGATCTCGGCCGTCCGTTCGTGTGAACCGCCGCCGTGCACCCGGTCCACCGAAACCCTAGCCCGCCGACGCAATAAATCCTCTTTTCCTTTTCAGAAATAATTCATTATTGCGTCATAATTCAATTAAAATCAGTTTAAGTGTTTTAATCCGATTTAATCTTTAAAAATTCATAACTAATTCATCTTAGCTCAGATTTAGTTGGTTCAAGTCTCTAAATTTTTCTAAAATTGAGATCTACATATTAAAAATATCCACATGTACTGTTCATGCTTGTCTATGTGCTGTTTTGGTGATTTTGCTCTTTTCTGTTTAGATTCTGACGTTTCCGGAGAGTCAGTTTTTGCAGGAGAAGAGTTTGAAGAGTTCCAAGGCTAGTAAGACAAGTCACACAGATCCCAAACAACCCTTTGAGCATGTTGATCCTATTTAAAGCTATTGTTTCCATTCAACTATTGCATTTATTTTCGAATGACATTGGGTGGAATTAACCTATTGTTTGCTATAGCTCTTTTGTTCTTGATTACTTTATTCCTTGATACCTTGGGTTAATATAACTTGACTAGTTGAACTTTATATATATTGGTTCAACTAGATATTAGATATGATTGCTTAGCCCTGCTTAGAAACATTAGCACACTATTGGGATAACTTATGACTCACGGTTATTTAATGATGGCTTAATGATAGTTCACGATGGTCAATCGTGATTGGTTAATTAATTATTTGACAACTAAAACTTAATAATGGTGGGTTGTGAGCACCTGGTTTTGAGAGTCGTGCTCATGGCAATTAAGGACCGGTTCACGAGTTTCGGTTGTGAAACATTAACCGTGCTAACCACAAGCCAGCGTGGGCAACGGCTTTACCTTTTGTATAGCATGGTTCATTGCGGAGCACTAGACTAAGAAGTGGCGGAGATAAGCCCATGGGGGGTCGCTGGGGAGTCCATGCCTTGTTTATAAGGGGGTGATTATGATCCAGGAAAGGTGCGCTGTAATGGATTGTGCTGTGCGAGGGGTATTGTCACAGCTCCTTTCCGAGGTACCGTGGTGGTATTGAGGCACATGGTGACATGATGTGGGGCTGTGTCTTGTGGGTACAGTGGTACACCTCTGATCAGAGTAAAACTATTCGAATAGCCGTGCCCGCGGTTATGGGCGGGTCTAACAATGTCCTTCGTGATTAGTCTCACCCCTCTCATCATAATAAAAGATGCTATAACTGGTAATAATTTGATTAGCTCCTGGTTTGGAATGGTATATTCCTGGTTTGGAGATAGGACTGTGCAGCCGGGACGGTTGTTCAGAATGGTTGGGCCTATACAACAGGGTATGTTGTATAGAGTTGGATTAATATTGTTTAATTATTACTTAACTGTTTTATAAAATTCTGAAATGTTTATTAAATGTTGTTTATGCAAATGAAACCCTACTATGCCATCCTTTGTTTTCCTGTGCACTTGCATAATTGCTGCGTGGCTTGCTGAGTATGTCATATACTCACCTTGCAATCATTCATCAGAGGAAGAGTTCTACAATGATGCTGATGGTGTGGAGGATCAGGTGTAGCCTTGGTCAAGCTGCTTGTGGAGTGGAGCCGTCTGCGCCGTTTATTTTATTTTCCGCTGCTTAGATCTTTATTGATTGAGAGGAACTATCTACCTCTGTAATGTCATTATATTCGCTTATTTAATTAGAGTAATAATTGTACTCTATTATCAATTTGTTATTGTGTGCCTCGGCTGATTCCTGGACGAGGGTTCACACATATGTAAGCGTTTGGAATTTTGGATAGAAATTCCGGTCGTGACAAGTTGGTATCAGAGCCTCCTTGACCCTAGTTTGTGCCAAATGGTTACCCTTAGAAGCCCTCTAAAATATTGGAAAAGTAGAACTGTTTCTCCTCCCCTTCTCTTTTAGTTAAACCAAACTAATGGCACATGCACTTTATAATCTCTTTTAATGGTTTACATTCAAAATTTATTCTAGCGTTATTAGTACTGTACATCTATTACTGTACTAATGGCTCATTTTCCAGCAAAAGTTTTACAATATTGTTTTATTTAATCTTGTTGCAATTAAATAAATTTAGCATGTTGATTTTATAACTTTCTTTTATTTCTTTTAGAACCTGTTGTTCAAAAGTACAAATTTGTGACCTTATTTCCAACTGTTTCAACTTATCTTGCAAGCTTGGTTTACTTTATTTACTTATCCTTTTTACTTTGATTTTCTAACTTTATTTAAATTAATCCAAAAACTTGTGCTATTAATTGGATAAATGTCTTAACTCCCTCCTTTCACTCGTCTTTAGATGCCGCGCTACAAGCCTGAGTACTTGTTTGGTGTTGAGGGTTTTGTCCAGGAGTTGCGTACGATGTCCTTTGCCATAGGATTTGGGACTGCCCCTTTTTATGCCCAGATTCCTCATGATCGTCATGAAGAGAGGTGCCGAGTCAAAGTCACCTTGAATAGTAATAGTGAAGATATCCCCTCAGTGATGTTCGAAGCTGGAGGAAGAAACTATATCCATGCATGTCAGGAGGTGGCAAGGATTGCCATAGGAGAGCTTCGCGATCGCTATAGTGATCAGTTGGCCGACACTGAGTATCGCTACCATCCTCGCCAACCACAGGGAAGTGACCATGGCAGCTACCTTGAGACTGAAGGAATTGAGAATGATGCTACCACAAAGCATTTGGTTGAGATGATGTGGGCTATGGATGAAACCCGTGTGGAGACTGTGTTAGCGGCCCAAGATCGTGAAGACTGGAATCGTGGTAAGATTTGCAAGCTAGAAGACAAGGTGGATCGTTTGGAGAAGGAACTAGCCACATCGAAGGGAGAAGCACCACCGCAGAAGGCCAGGATTCGTCTTACCGCAAGGAAGAGAGCTCTATTTGTCCCTCGCTACCAATTAGCGCCAAAGGTCCGTGTGGTGGAGAAAAAAGTTACCACAGCCCCAGCGGATCCTCCGGTCGTCAATGTAAGTGATGATGAAGGAGAAGAATCGAAGCGCACCCATTCCAAGATCGAGTGGGGAGCAACTCAAGACGATGAAGACGAGCCGAACGAGCCTTCAATCAAGTCCGATGCCCGGAAGAACTAGAATGCCTTGTCAAGTCGTTATCTGAGATCGTTGTGTTAGTTTGTTTGTTTAAGTTTGGTTGTGTGTGTCTCGCATGAGATTTACATCTGGATGTAAGTGCATGCGTTTGTTTGCTTTCGAGTGTTAGGTAGTTGGTGAGTTTAGTGGTGTGAGAGTCTTCAGTTTTGTAATAATGAAACCCACTTAAGATCAATAAAAGTCAAATTAATTCCCTGTCCTAAGTAGTTTTCCCCGGTTTCTCTTCTTGTGCCCTGTCCATGCCAGATGGTGCTCACTCGCAGCAACGGGAATGGCCATAACAACAACAATAACAACAACAACGGAGAGAATCCCACACTTGCCCAAGTTCTGGCTCAACAGACACAGCTTATGAACATGATGATGCAGCAACTCCAGAACCAGCAAAACCAAGGAAATAACCATGCACCTCCCCAGAACAAGTTAGCGGAATTTCTTCGTGTAAGGCCGCCTATTTTCTCTAGCACCACTAATCCTGTTGAAGCTGGTGATTGGCTGCATGTCATAGAGAAGAAGTTGGATTTGCTTCAGTGCACTGATCAGGAGAAGGTCTCATTTGCATCACATCAGCTGCATGGCCCTGCCTCTGAATGGTGGGATCACTTCCGCCTTAACAGGACTACCGCTGAAGCTATCACTTGGCTTGAATTCACCGCTGCTTTCCGGAAGACGCATATACCATCGGGAGTGGTGTCTCTCAAGAAGAAGGAGTTCAGGTCGCTCACTCAGGGGTCTCGCTCTGTTATGGAGTATCTGCACGAGTTCAATCGTCTGGCTCGTTATGCTCCGGAAGATGTGCGCACTGATGAAGAGCGCCAGGAGAAGTTCTTGGAAGGACTTAATGATGAGCTTTCTTATCCACTCATGGCTGGAGATTATCCTGATTTCCAGAAGTTAGTGGATAAGGCTATTCGTCAGGAGGACAAATACAATCGCATGGAACAGAAGAAACGCCGGATTGCTCAATTCAAGGCACAACAGGGGAATAATCAGAGGCCGCGTCTTACTTTAGGACCCCAGTCCATGCCACAGGGAGGTTCTTCATCTGTTGTTCGTCCTTAGCGTCAGTTCTTCATCAACAATGCTGGCAACAACATCCGTAATCAAGCTCCACGCCCTATTGCAGCTCCAACACAGCAACAACCTGCCAAGAGGGAGCAAGGCAGCAAGCCCGTGGTGTGTTTCAACTGTGGAGACCCAGGACATTATGCTGACAAGTGTCCGAAGCCCCGACGCGTGAAGGTTGTCCCTGCCCAGAGCAACTCTACCGCACCAGCATCAAAGGCCCGTGTCAATCATGTTGCTGCTGCAGAAGCTCAAGATGCTCCAGATGTGATTTTGGGCACGTTCCTTGTTAACTCAGTTCCTGCAATAGTGCTTTTCGATTCTGGTGCTACACATTCATTCTTATCTATGAGTTTTGCGGGAAAATATGGGATGGAAGTAGAAGATCTTAGACGTCCTTTGATGGTTAGTACCCCAAGTAATCAGGCACTCTCCTTGCAACGTAGCCCCTCTGTCAGAATAGAGATTCAAGGAGTACCATTTCTAGCCAATCTTATCTTGTTAGAATCCAAAGACCTTGATGTCATCCTAGGGATGGACTGGTTAGCCAGACATAAAGGTGTGATAGACTGTGCCAACAGAAAAGTAACGCTCACCAGCAATGATGGTCGAGTTGTAACTATTCATGCTTTGTCTTCAAAGTCTTTAAGGTCAAGACTGAACCAAATAACTTTGGAAGAGATTCCTATAGTCCGGGAGTATCCCGATGTGTTCCCAGACGATTTGCCTGGTATGCCGCCTAAAAGGGATATAGAGTTCAGAATAGATTTGGTACCAGGAACAACTCTGATCCACAAGAGACCTTATAGAATGGCAGCCAATGAGTTGGCAGAAGTCAAGAGGCAAGTAGACAATTTGCTTCGGAAAGGATACATCAGACCGAGTTCATCACCATGGGAAGCTCCGGTTATTTTTGTGGAAAAGAAAGACCATACCCAGAGGATGTGCGTGGACTATCGTGCACTAAATGATGTGACTATCAAGAATAAGTATCCGCTGCCTAGAATTGATGATTTGTTTGATCAGCTTAAAGGTGCCACCGTTTTCTCCAAGATAGATCTTCGATCAGGGTATCACCAGTTGAGAATCAAAGAGGAAGATATACCTAAGACAGCTTTTACCACTAGGTATGGGTTGTTTGAATGTACTGTTATGTCTTTTGGACTTACCAATGCCCCTGCTTTCTTCATGAACTTGATGAATAAGGTGTTTATGGAATATCTAGACAAGTTCGTGGTGGTCTTTATTGATGATATTCTTATCTACTCCCGAACCAAAGAAGAGCATGAAGAACATCTTCGTCTTGCACTAGAGAAGCTACGAGAACATCAACTGTATGCTAAGTTTAGCAAGTGTGAATTTTGGTTGTCTGAAGTGAAGTTCCTTGGTCACGTCATCTCAGCAGGAGGAGTTGCCGTCGATCCTAGTAATGTGGAATCCGTGACCAAATGGAAACAACCAAAGACAGTTTCAGAGATTCGCAGTTTCCTAGGCCTCGCAGGATATTACCGGAGGTTTATAGAGAATTTTTCCAAGATTGCTAAGCCCATGACACGACTGCTTCAGAAAGATGTGAAGTACAAGTGGTCGGAAGAATGTGAGCGGAGTTTTTGAGAGTTGAAGAATCGCTTGATATCAGCTCCTATTTTGATTTTACCTGATCCAAAGAAGGGTTTCCAGGTGTATTGCGATGCATCCAAACTTGGGTTAGGTTGTGTTCTGATGCAAGATGGGAAGGTGGTCGCCTATGCATCTCGTCAATTACGTCCGCATGAGAAGAACTACCCTACTCATGATCTTGAGTTAGCTGCAGTAGTTCATGCGTTGAAGATTTGGCGTCATTATCTTTTCGGTACTCGTACAAAGGTGTACACTGATCACAAGAGTTTAAAGTATATCTTTACTCTGCCAGATCTGAACATGAGACAACGGAGATGGTTGGAATTAATTAAGGACTATGACATGGGAATTCATTATCACCCGGGAAAGGCTAATGTTGTAGCAGATGCTCTTAGCAGGAAAGGCTATTGCAATGCTACGGAAGGACGACAGTTGCCATTGGAATTATGCAAGGAATTTGAGAGATTAAATTTGGGAATTGTCAGAAGAGGTTTCGTTGCAGCCTTAGAAGTGAAGCCCACTCTAATTGATCAAGTTAGAGAAGCCCAAACTAATGACCCTGATATTCAAGAAATCAAGAAGAATATGAGAAGAGGAAAAGCTATCGGTTTCTTGGAAGATGAGCAAGGAACTGTATGGTTGGGTGAGAGAATCTGTGTCCCCGACAACAAAGATTTAAAAGATGCAATTCTGAAAGAAGCTCATGATACTTTATATTCCATTCACCCTGGTAGTACCAAGATGTACCAGGACCTCAAGGAAAGATTTTGGTGGGCAAGTATGAAGCGTGAAATCGCAGAATACGTAGCAGTATGTGACGTTTGTCAGCGAGTCAAGGCAGAACATCAGAAACCTGCCGGTTTGCTTTAGCCTTTGAAGATTCCTGAATGGAAATGGGAGGAAATCGGTATGGATTTTATCACTGGTTTACCCCGAACGTCATCAGACCATGACTCTATTTGGGTGATAGTCGACAGACTTACCAAAGTGGCTTATTTCATTCCGGTAAAGACAACCTATTCCGGAAGTCGGTTGGCGGAATTGTATATGGCAAGGATTGTGTGTTTGCATAGCGTCCCTAAGAAAATAGTGTCTGATCGAGGCAGTCAGTTTACTTCAAATTTTTGGAAGAAGCTTCAGGAAGAGATGGGTTCTAAGCTGAACTTTAGTACTGCTTATCATCCGCAGACAGACGGACAAACCGAAAGGGTGAATCAGATTTTGGAAGACATGTTGAGAGCTTGTGCTTTAGACTTCGGTGGAAGTTGGGATAAGAATCTACCTTATGCAGAATTTTCATACAACAATAGTTATCAAGCTAGTCTTCAGATGGCTCCTTACGAAGCACTATATGGTCGAAAGTGTCGCACTCCGCTTTTGTGGGATCAAACGGGAGAACATCAGGTTTTCGGGACTGATATCCTGAGGGAAGCAGAAGAAAAGGTGAAAATCATTCAAGAAAGGTTGCATGTGGCTCAGTCTTGTCATAAGAGCTATGCCGACAATCGTCGTAGAGATCTAAGTTTTGACGAAGGAGATTATGTATACCTTCATGTCACGCCTTTTCGAGGAGTTCATCGTTTCCACACCAAAGGAAAATTGGCACCGTATTTTGTGGGACCTTATAAGATCGTCAGTAGAAGAGGAGAGGTTGCTTATCAGTTGGAGTTACCTCAATCTTTGGTAGGAGTCCATAATGTGTTCCATGTTTTGCAATTGAAAAAGTGTTTAAGGGTACCTACTGAAGAAGCTAATCTTGAACAGATAGAAGTCCAAGAGGATCTGACCTATATTGAGAAACCAATCCGTATCTTGGAAACAGATGAGAGAAGAACCAGGAATCGAGTTATCCGTTTTTGTAAAGTCCAATGGAGTAATCACTCGGAAGAAGAATCAACTTGGGAACGAGAAGATAAATTGAAGTCAGCTCACCCGCATCTGTTCGCCAGTTCTTCCGAATCTCGAGGACGAGATTCTGTTTAAGGGGGGTAGGTTTGTCACACCCTAAAAATTCAAAATATATAAATTGTTGTTTAAATGGAATTTTTAGAATTTATTTTAAAAAGCCTTGAAGAGAAGATCTAATTTTAATTAATAAATTCCAATATAAAATGGGGCCAGATAAAATTTTAATAAATACTTTGCTTAATTCTATAATTCCTAGATTTTTCTGGGATTTATTTGAGCTAAGGAAGTATTCTTAATAAATGGAATTGCATTTAAGAAATAATTTAAATTGAAAAAGGTTTTAAAAAGTCTTCTTTTGGCTTTGGGCCGAAAGTCAGCCCAAAACCCTTCTCTCTCTCTCCTCGGCCCAGCCGGCCCAGTCCGCAGCCGCAGCCGCCCACGCGAGTGCGCTGTCGCTGACAGGTGGGTCCCACCTGTCGGGATCGTCGTCTTCCTCCGGCCGAAACCCTAACGCCGCACCGCCGCCGCCGCTTTCCAATTCGGCCGATCCTTTCCTTCTCCGGCCTAATCAATAGAGGGGAAATGATCTTCGGGATCTCCTCTACCTATTCTCCTTTGGAAACACCGGCTAAAATCGTTTGGAAATTCGTGGATTCGAGTTTGTTTCGGATTCGATTTTCCCGAACTTTCCTTCTCGTCGCCGGCCGCCGTGGGCCTTCGTCGTCGCCTCTTAGCCCCTCTAAAAGGATCCCCAAGCTCGCCGCTACCCGTCGCCACCCTCGCCTTCGCCTCTCGTCGTCGGAAACGCCCTAGCGCCATGCAACCTAGCGCCGCCGTCGCTCCAGCCGTGCGCCGCCGCCGTTCCAGACGTCGCCGTCGCTCGGGAAGACCATCGTCGTGGTCGCCAAGTCGTCGCCGTCCTCGTCCGCCGCTTTGCCGTCGCCGAAGATCGCCGGAGCACCGTCGCCGCCGTCGACCCGATCTCCGCCGCCGTTTCAACCTCGTCGCCGTCGCTGTCCATTGATCTTCCGCCACTCTTTTGGTTACCGGTGAGTTCGCCGCGTCGCGCTCTACCCGTTGGTGTCCTCCATTCGTGCCGAAGCGCCGCCGTTCGCCGGCGAGCGTGCGCCGTCCGAGCCGCCGAGCTGCCGCCGCCGGTGGTGACGTCATCGCTGACGTCATCGTCGCCCTCTCCCGTGAGCCGGTCGTGGACCGATCGATCTTGGCCGTCCGTTTTGGATGGGTCGATCTCGGCCGTCCGTTCGCGTGAACCGCCGCCGTGCACCCGGTCCACCGAAACCCTAGCCCGCCGACGCAATAAATCCTCTTTTCCTTTTCAAAAATAATTCATTATTGCGTCATAATTCAATTAAAATCAGTTTAAGTGTTTTAATCCGATTTAATCTTTAAAAATTCATAACTAATTCATCTTAGCTCGGATTTAGTTGGTTCAAGTCTCTAAATTTTTCTAAAATTGAGATCTACATATTAAAAATATCCACATGTACTGTTCATGCTTGTCTATGTGCTGTTTTGGTGATTTTGCTCTTTTCTGTTTAGATTCCGACGTTTCCGGAGAGTCAGTTTTTGCAGGAGAAGGGTTTGAAGAGTTCCAAGGCCAGCAAGGCAAGTCACACAGATCCCAAACAACCCTTTGAGCATGTTGATCCTATTTAAAGCTATTGTTTCCATTCAACTATTGCATTTATTTTCGAATGACATTGGGTGGAATTAACCTATTGTTTGCTATAGCTCTTTTGTTCTTGATTACTTTATTCCTTGATACCTTGGGTTAATATAACTTGACTAGTTGAACTTTATATATATTGGTTCAACTAGATATTAGATATGATTGCTTAGCCCAGCTTAGAAACATTAGCACACTATTGGGATAACTTATGACTCACGGTTATTTAATGATGGCTTAATGATAGTTCACGATGGTCAATCGTGATTGGTTAATTAATTATTTGACAACTAAAACTTAATAATGGTGGGTTGTGAGCACCTGGTTTTGAGAGTCGTGCTCATGGCAATTAAGGACCGGTTCACGAGTTTCGGTTGTGAAACATTAACCGTGCCAACCACAAGCCAGCGTGGGCAACGGCTTTACCTTTTGTATAGCATGGTTCATTGCGGAGCACCAGACTGAGAAGTGGCGGAGATAAGCCCACGGGGGGTCGCTGGGGAGTCCATGCCTTGTTTATAAGGGGGTGATTATGATCCAGGAAAGGTGCGCTGTAATGGATTGTGCTGTGCGAGGGGTATTGTCACAGCTCCTTTCCGAGGTACCGTGGTGGTATTGAGGCACATGGTGACATGATGTGGGGCTGTGTCTTGTGGGTACAGTGGTACACCTCTGATCAGAGTAAAACTATTCGAATAGCCGTGCCCGCGGTTATGGGCGGGTCTAACAATGTCCTTCGTGATTAGTCTCACCCCTCTCATCATAATAAAAGATGCTATAACTGGTAATAATTTGATTAGCTCCTGGTTTGGAATGGTATATTCCTAGTTTGGAGATAGGACTGTGCAGCCGGGACGGTTGTTCAGAATGGTTGGGCCTATACAACAGGGTATGTTGTATAGAGTTGGATTAATATTGTTTAATTATTACTTAACTGTTTTATAAAATTCTGAAATGTTTATTAAATGCTGTTTATGCAAATGAAACCCTACTATGCCATCTTTTGTTATCCTGTGCACTTGCATAATTGCTGCGTGGCTTGCTGAGTATGTCATATACTCACCTTGCAATCATTCATCAGAGGAAGAGTTCTACAATGATGCTGATGGTGTGGAGGATTAGGTGTAGCCTTGGTCAAGCTGCTTGTGGAGTGGAGCCGTCTGCGCCGTTTATTTTATTTTCCGCTGCTTAGATCTTTATTGATTGAGAGGAACTATCTACCTCTGTAATGTCATTATATTCGCTTATTTAATTAGAGTAATAATTGTACTCTATTATCAATTTGTTATTGTGTGCCTCGGCTGATTCCTGGACGAGGGTTCACACATATGTAAGCGTTTGGAATTTTGGATAGAAATTCCGGGCGTGACAGCCCCCACGCCGCCGGACCGTGCCCCCACCGCCGCGAGACGCTGCCGCCGTGAGACGACGCCGCTGCCGCCACGCCGCCGCCCTGCCCCCACGCCGCCGGGCCGTCCCACGGCGCTGGACCGCGCCACCACCGCCGCGAGACGCCGCCGCCGCGAACGAACGCTTAACGAACGTGACCGAACGCGAACGAACGTGAACGAACATGAATGAACGCGAACAAACACTTAACGAACGCGAACGAACGTGAACGAAACGTTAAAGAAACGTGAACAAACGCGAACGAAATGTGAACGAACGTGAACGAACGCAAACGAGCGTGACTGAAACATGAACGAACGTGAGTGTTAGTGAACGAACGCGAACGAACGTGAACGAACGTGAATGAAACGCGAACAAATGTGATTGAAACGTTAACGAACGTGAATGCACTTGAACTAAAAGTGTGAGAACAAACGCGAGCGAAACGTGTACGAACGAGATAATTAAACTATTGTTGAACTTAGCATATATATATGATTATATATACTTGAAAACGTGAAATACATTATATGTTCCTTTGCGTTTAGACTAATATATTTTTTTTGCATGTTGCAGAGAAGACGTTGTCGTCGTCGTCCCTCAAGCCGAAGTGGTAGCTAGCCCTCGAAGGAATTCGCGCAGGCAACTGATGTAAAGATGTGATAGTTAGAGATATAATATAAGATTGTTAGATTTCTAATATAAGATTATTAGATTATTAGAGTTAGCATATGTGAGTGTTAGAGATTATTAGATTATTAGACTTAGCATATTTGAGTGTTAGAGATAGTTAGAGATTTAATATAAGATTATTAGAGGTTTAATATACGAAACTTAATTAGACTTAGCATATGTGAGTGTTAGAGATTTAATATAAGATTATTAGAGATGTAATATTCGAAACTTAATTAGACTTAGCATATATGATTACCTACCGTACAAATACACGACACTTAGACTTAGCATATTTGAGTGTTAGAGATAGTTAGAGATTTCATATAAGATTATTAGAGGTTTACTATACAAAACTTAATTAGACTTAGCATATGTGAGTGTTAGAGATTTAATATAAGATTATTAGAGATGTCATATTCGAAACATATTTGATTGTTAGAGATTTAATATAAGATTATTAGAGATGTAATATTCGAAACTTAATTAGACTTAGCATATATGATTATCTACCATACAAATACACGACACTTAGACTTAGCATATATGATTATTTGAGTTTTAATACAAGATTAGTAGAGTGTTAATATTATGCTTAGCAAATATTTCTTCTATGAACAGATGGCTGATCGCGATGAGGAACAGAAATTGTACGATACAATCGCATCGGGAAGCAGCCAATATTGGAACGAAGAAGAGGGGAAAGAGGATCCAAACCAGTACTTGAACGAGGAGGGGAACGCGGAGAGGGATGCAGAGGGGAACGAGGAGGGGAACGTGGAGAGGGATGCGGAGGGGAACGAGGAGGAGGCTAGTGGAAGTCATCCTTCCGCTCGACAGAAGAGGGCACGCGGACAACGAGGTGCCGCGAAGAAGATAGAGGGTCGGTACATCATAACTGAGTTGGACGCAGACAGCCGACCTAGTGCCCCGGCACAAGCAGCCAAGAATTTTGTACGCCATAGCGGTTGGGTTGTGAGGGATAACGTGCCTGCCAGCAAGGTGTACTGGTGCAGAACAAGGGCACGCGGGGATGATGACAGCTTTGTCCCGGAATCAGAGAAAGAGATGATATGGACCACAATGCTCGAGACGTTCACGCTCCCTGCGGGTACAGAGAACATAGTGAAACAGTGGACTCTTAAGAAAATGGCAGAACAGTTCCAGACCTTCAAGGGAGATCTGTGCCGGAAATACATCCTGAAGGGGCAGACACCGAACTTCGACGTATTCCCGAAGCTAAGGGATCACTGGGACGAGTTCATTGCTTACAAGACAGGTCAACAAGGGCAGGCGATGATGGAAAGAAACAAAGAAAAAGCCGCCAAGAAGAAGTACCATCACCACTTGGGGTCAGGCGGCTATAGCATCGCGATGCCCAAGTGGGAGGAGATGGAGGTAAACTTGCTTGAGAGGGGTATCGAACCGGCCACCGCTAAATGGCCTGATCGATCGAAGTTCTGGTACTATGCTCACAGTGGAACGCTCAACCCAGTTGATGGCTCCTTGGTCTTCAGCGATCAGATACGCGAGGCTGCGAATCGACTAACGGACGCAGTGGAAGCCTCTTCTCAGGGCACGTTCCGACCGGACAGAGAGAAGGACGAGCTGTCACTCACCCTACAAACTCCCAAGCATCCAGGACGAACACGAGGGAAAGGCGTGATTCCCTGGAAGATGGGATTAGGGGAGGACATCCACACGTATAGGGGTCGGATGAGGAGCAAGAGAAATACTGAGGCGAAGATTGCAGATCTTGAGTACAGGGTATCGAGCTACGAGCTCAACGTGCAAGAGGAGGTGGCCTGGAAGGTGGATGAACGCATGGCAGCACATCGGTCACACGATCCCCAGCGGTACATACCTCCTCCAATGGTCAGCCCATCAGGCAATCGTAGCAGCGACGCCTCAACAGGGCAGGTAGTATCACATAGCATGGACGTCATACAAACCCAGGACGAAACCACCTGCCCCATTGATGAGATCACGCAACGGACACCATGTGAGCTGCATATTCCCTTCAAGAACTTATCAATCAAGGTATGCTCGATGTAATATATGATTTTTGACTCGTACGATCCGCAAGTTGCTGCTTAGGTTGATTACTAATAGATAACCTCTCATCACGTGCAGGTGGCGTAGGGAATGGCCATCCCAACGGACATTTCAGGGACTTATCACTTGTCACGCCCGGAATTTCTATCCAAAATTCCAAACGCTTACATGTGTGTTAAACCCTCGTCCAGGAATCAACCGAGGCACACAATGACAATATTGATAACAGAGTACAAATATTTAACTATAGAATACTCGCAAATAATAAAATATTACAGAGGTAGATAGTTCCTCTCAAAAAAAAATAAAACATTCTACGCAGCAGAAAAACAAAACTATAACAATCTACGGAACAACGATGGCAACTCCACTCCACAGGCAACTTAACCAGAACAAGCCTAATCCTCCAGATCATCACCTTCACTGAAGTACTCCTCTTCTGATGAATGAATATTGCAAGAATGAGCATATAACATACTCAACAAGCCACACAGCAAATATGCAAGTGCACAAGATAACAAATGATGGCATAATATAACTCATTTGCAGAAAACAGCATTTAATAAATATTTAAGAGAAAAGTAAAACAGTTGAATAATTAATCAATATTAAATAAACACCATACAACACACCCGTGTTGCATAGGCCCAACCATATTTGTACAACCAACCCCGGTTAAACAAATTAAACCTCCAAACCAGGAATTAACCATTCCAAACCAGGAATTAAATTAATTACCACATCGTTACCATTAATGAGTAGTGTGAGACTAATCATGAAAAACATTGCTCAACTCACCCATAACCGCGGGTACGGCTATTCGAATAGATTAAACTCTGATCAGAGGTGTACCACTGTACCCACAAGACACAACCCCACATCATGTTACCATGTGCCTCAGTACCACCACGATACCTCGGAAAGGAGTCGTGACAATACCCCTCGCATAACACAATTCACCACAGTGCACCGTACCTGGATCATAATCGCCCCCTTATAAACAAGGCATGGACTCCCCAGCGACCCCCATGGACTTCTCGCCACTTCTCAGTCTGGCGCACTATAATGAATCACGCTATACAAAAGATAAAGCCGTTGCCCACGCTGGCTTGTGGTTGGCACGATAAATGTTTCACAACAGTAGCTCGTGAACCGGTCCTTAATTGTCATGAGCACAACCATCAAAACCATATGCTCACAACCCACCTTAAACAGGTTTTAATTATCAATTAATTATCATCACACGATTGACCATCGTGAGCTACCATTAAATAACCCTAATTAATAACATAATATAATGTAATATAGTTTACAATTAACCCTTTTAGTTAGCTAATGTTTCTAAGCATGGCTAAGCAAACCTATATATAGCATTTAGCTGAACCAATCCAATATATAAGGTTCATGCTAATAAAATTATAACCCACAGGAAAAATAAAGTCATCTTCGGCCATAATTTCATTGGGAAAGGTTCACCACCCGATGACATTCAAAAATAATGCATAGTTGAAATAAAATAATAGCTTTAAACGGGATCAACATGCTCAAAGGGTTGTTTGGGATCTGTGTGACTTGCCTTGGGCTTCCACAAACGCTTTGGAACCTTCCTCAACAGAAACGCTCTCCTCCGGAACGTCGGAAACTAAAGCAATTAAACAAAATCAACAAAATAGTACAAAAACAAGCATAAACAGTACATGTGGATATTTTTAAATGTAGATCTTGATTTTAGAAAAATTTAGAAACTTGAACCACCTAGAACGGATCTACGGTTATTTAGTTATGATTTTTCGATGTTTTAATCTATTAGAAAATCGAGAAAAAGAAAAAGAAAAGGAAACGATGACGTCAGCCCTGGAGATGATGACGTCAGCCCTAGGGTTGACGTCATGCTGACGTCGGCACGGCGGCCGGCTCGGGTTGGGGAGCTCACCGGCGCTAGAGTGCTCGGCCGGGCGATTGGAGGGCATCTACGCGTAGAGGGCAACGAGGCGAACCCGTTGGTACTCACCACTACGGCAAACGGTGCACGACGGCGGCCGGCGACGAAGAGGAAGGCGGTGGCGGTTCGGGTCGACGGTGACGAGGGGGCTCCGGTGGTCGGCGGCGAAGGAGGAGGGGCGGCCGGGCTTCCTCTCACCACGGCGCACCTAACGGCGGTGACGGCGAGCGGCGGCGACGGCGGAAACGGCGCGACGGCGTTGCCGAAGACGGCCGGCGGCGGCGGCGGACTTGAAGCACGTCGCGGCGGCGCTAGGAGGCACGGGAGAGCTCGGGAAAGGGGGCAAACGGAAGAGGAGAACAAGGGGAAGCTTTATATGGCATTGGATTGAAGAGATCGAACTCCAAACGAGAGGAATCGACTCGGGAAGAAATCAAACTCGGTTTTTAGGGATAAAACAAAACGAATTCGATTCGGTTAAAATACTCAACGGATTTCTTTGTTTCTTGAGGGGAAAGAAAGAGGAGATCGAGAGGAACAAAACCCCTCTAACAATCGGACTCGAGGAGGCCGGATTTGGGCGGAAACGGCGGCGCAAAACGGCGGCTCGGGCTCGGTCTCGCGCGGCGGCTGGAGGTTGAAGACGGCCCTGACATGTGGGCCCCACATGTCAGCGGCTGGAGGAGGAGGGGCGCGGGCGGCGACGGCTTGGGCCGGCATGGGCCGCGCGTGGGGAGAGAGAGAAAGAGAGAGTTGGGCCGAAATCGGCCCAACGACCAAAGAAGGGGTTTTTTAAACTTTTTTGAATAAAACAATTTGTGAAATGTTGTTTCAATTATTAAAAATACTTCCCTTGCTCAAATAATTCCCAGAAAATTCTAGAAAATAGAGGAGCAAGCATAGTATTTAATAAAATTTTATCTAGCTCATTTTTATGTTGAAAATTTTCCTAGAAAATTAGGGTTTAGCTTGTAGGCTTTTAAAATAATTTCTAAAAATTCCAATTAAACAACAATTTATATATTTAAGATTTTTAGGGTGTGACATCACTGCAGGCCGATTCCAGCAGGATACTTGAGGGTCGAAGTTGAGCTGGTGGAAGCCGTGTACGAGGACCTCAAGTTGGACTACCCAGGAGGAGACGGTGAGACGCATCTACGAGACACAAGCCACGCCATTATACTATGGCGCAAGCGGTACATCATCCTCCCTGGACGACAAGCGGCGTCTCATGCACCATCTCCTCCGGCTCCTCCACTTCCACCTCCACCGTGTCCACCAGCACCTCCAAAGACAAGGTCTCGCCAAGCTCCACCTTCTGCCAGCACAAGGGCAACGAAGAAGGCCAAAGTTGACACCACCAAAAATAAGGAGCCGACGTACGGTTGCAGTCAAGAGGAGCTTGACGCTTATGTGGTAGGAGAAGTGAAGAGGCAACTCAAGCCTCGGAGTCCTGAAAAGAAGATACCTATTGACCCGAGCGTGAAGAATTTCTTCAAGGGAATGTCCACCGCAAACAAAGAGGCCTTAAAGCTATCGGACTATGACCGAACACTTAGGAAAGCCTATTACAAGAAGTCCAAACCAGTTCCTCAGCTTGGAGAACAAACACACCAAGTGGTCGAGCTGTTGGTGACCGGTGAAGACTTTGGCATAACGGATTTCATTTCGGACACCGGTCTAACCATGGCTCAGTTGGTTGGAGGTGCACCAATCCCGAGGGTGGAAGTGGCATAGAAGTTTGAACTCGGTAAACCACTTGTCAAGGCCTGAGCAGCTGCAGTCCCTACCGACACAAATGTACAAATTCCATGAACGGTACATGAAAATGAGCGCCGATGGTAGAGAGATGTTCGGAGCGAGGATCAGAAACCCTGACTTCTTGCAAGGAGAAGATGTTCTATGGATCCATTTCAAGGATGTCTTCGATCTGTACCATCAGGACGTCCTCGACGTTTCTCTTCTGAGCGCATGGATTTTGTATGTATCTTTGAGTTCGATTTGTTTCGTTCAATAATTAGCTCCTGGCATATATGTAAGCAATAATAATTTCCTTTCATTGTTGTAGAATGGAGATTCAAAGGGCCCGACGGCGGGGGTTTACGATACTGGGTTCATCGACCCTCGGAAAATCAACACCGAAATGCTCGACAAGTACGAGAAAGACATAGAGGACAATCACCTCCATGTCCTAACGCAGCAGCATTTCAAGACGTTCATACTATTGCCGTACAACACAGAGTGAGTTTTTATTGTCGTTCGAACAAATTTCATTCCCATACATATAACATGTACATTCTGATATTTATCTCATCTCATGCATATTCCAGATTTCACTGGGTACTATTCTTTTTCGACTTGGATGCATGCAGAGTCACTGTGTACGATCAATGAATAAAGAGGAGAAGGTTTTTGACAAGGTCTTCCAACTGATAGACAGGTAATATAATGCCATCTATTCCAAAGTCGCGGGACTCTATTGCTATTATGTTAATCTTGGGTAATATTTAATTAATCATAGCTTGCAACTGCACATGTAGGGCTTGGGATCGGTTCCGTCAATTGGTCCGCGGGACTTGGAATGAAAAACTTGGACGGAGGTTTCATTTTCCAGTCAGTACATGCATGATCCAAAATTATATTGAATTGAATCTCTAGTTACAGTTAATATAAAGAGTATATTAAATCTCTCATCGTTTCTCATGTAGTGTGCAAAGCAGGACAAGGGAACTAACTTCTGCGGCTACTACGTATGCGAGTATGCCCACTGCCTATCAAACCAAATATATACCACACGAGAGCTCGATGTACGTATACATAAACCATTCAAAATTTCATTGCGTATCGATTTGTTAAGTTGTTTATTAATTTCATATATTGATATGTCATTATTTTTCGAATGATAGCGTATTCACATGAGGGAAAAACTCCCACACAAGGATTTTATCACGGCTGTTCAAGAACAACTGATGGGGTTCATCAACGAAGAAGTCCTTAATCCCGATGGTGAATTCTACTACGACGGATCGACAATTCATAACGTCGGTCCTTCCTCTGCTGACGTAACACAGGCGTCGAAGTCGTAGCTATAGCTAGCGAGCAAATGAATTGTACTATACATGCATGTATATATATATATATATATATATATATATATTTATATATGTACGTACATTTACTTTAGTGTTAAGATATATTGTGGTAACATATATGCACATAAAATGTTAAGTGATTTTAATTATAAATATGTGTGTAATATATGTATTTATACATATATACATATGCACATATATATATATATGTATGTATTGTAATATATATATATATATATATATAATCAACCAAGCAGCAAACAGGGCCATGCAAATAAAAAAAAATGATACATAGATCTTTAGTACCAACCGGGACTAAAGATGGATCAGCCGGCCACGTGGCTGACCGATCTTTAGTCCCGGTTATTTCACCCAAGAGTAAAGATCGCTATTTTTAGTCTCGGATTCGTAACAACCGGGACTAAAGGGGGTTACGAACCGGGACTACAAACGATTTCTCCACCAGTGAGTTGAGGTCCAGACATTCAAAGATACCGGGTGACAAAATTGGATACGAGATGGCATATGGTGGATGGACACCGTGTGGATGAGATCTTCGCAACGGGCTTCACGAGGTGTGTGTGCAAGCATCGGTGTTGGCGAAGGAGATTGGAAGAAATTGGATTGGAGTATATAGCGCTACAGTACGGCGAGGTACTGTAGCATGCATATGTGTGTGTGCTGTGGCGAGTAGTACATGCGTGTGTACGTGATGTATGCATGCCGTGGCATGCATGTGTGTTGGTTCTGGTCTGTTGGGACTTGGGAGGCCGAGCTGGCCCAGGCGTCGGCCCACGCTGGACAAGCGGGAGCCGTACGGAGAAGGACGTGTTGAAGACGGATTTGATCAGCAGATGGGGTCCTACATGGTGACGGCGATTTTCCATGGCTGGTGTGGCTGTGGTTTTGGAGAAAAAGAAAATTGAGGGATTGAGTTCTATTGAAAATAGGAGTTTTCTACACTACTTTGAGTGGTGGTTTTTATGGTATAAATAGAGAGGGAGCGTGAGGCTTCCTGGTATCGGTGAGACTAGAGTTGAGAGAAATTTAGGGTTTTGAATTTAGTTCGAGATTTTGGTGAGGAGTACTGTTGGTGCACTTTGTAAACACTAGTTAATGCAATAAAGTCGAAAAGTTTCAATCTACATCTTCGACTTTGTCATCTACCAGTGTTTCTGGGTCCCGACGGTTTGACTGATGGCAAGGCGACGGTCTAACTGATGGGAGTACGGCGGTCACACCCGCGGCAGGGAGGTGGTTCAACCGGCGTCGTGCGAGCGGTCCGACCGGTGGCGACAAGACAACGTTGAGATTTCCATCGATTTGAGGGTAACTTTTATTTCCGCTAAAATTTTTTGGGTTTTTTGTTTTCCCTACCATTCACCCTCGTCTGGTAGGCTTGGTTACTTGTGTTCGATCCTACAAGTAGTATCAGAGCCACGTTTGCTCTTTTTGATCTTTACCGATCTTGAGTTTTCGTCATAGCTAATAAGTTTACGACTAAGCCCTATGTTTTCAATGGAACGGATTTTCCTTATTGGTGTTGTAAGATGCAATCTTATATCCAGGCTGAGGATCTTGATATTTGGAGGAAAGTTTCTAATCCTTATGTGATTCCTGATCAAATCAATACTGTTGCTTTAAAAACTGAATTTGAATAAAATTGCAAAGTTCGCAATATTTTATTGAGTGGGATTTCTCGTTCCGATTTTGATCGTGTTTCACATCTTCAAATCGCTCATGAAATTTGGAACGCTTTGAAAAATTTTCATCAATGAACTTTCAAATATTAAAGAATTTCGTCATGATCTTTTTAAAAAGGAGTACATTAAGTTTGAGATAAAATCTAGAGAAGCTTTGGATGACTATCTTTCTAGATTCAACAAAATTTTGAGTGATCTTAGATCGGTTGATTCTGCTTATGATAGAAATTACTCTCAATCTGAAGTTTCTCGTCACTTTTTGAATGGTCTTGACATGTCTATTCGGGAGATGAAAGTTACATCAATTCAGGAGTCTGTCGAAATGTCTACTTTGACTTTGGATTCGCTTTACACAAAACACAAAACTCATGAGATGAATATTCTTTCTCGTAAAGTTGATTCTAAGTCTAGTGCTTTGGTTTCTTCTTTGACTTCATTGGATGCTTCTTGGTATTTCTTAACGACATTACTAGAAATATAATTCCCAGCAATGGCGCAGAAATACTTTTGGTATATTATGGTTACAGATTCATCAGCAAGTGCACGGATATACCATTGTAGCATTTCACCCGAGAGTATTCCAAGGGTATCGTATTTGTTTTATCCCGTGGGAAGATCATGTAGAGAGAGATTGACTAATAGTTTATATATTACTTATGATAATCATATTCTAAGCAGGGGTTAAGTTAATCCAAGGGTAGAATGACATACAAGAATTAACTACTCATTCTCAATATATATATTATCTAAGCTAGGTGGAAAGAAGAGAGAAATACAATCTATTCCTATACTTCTAATATACATAGTATACATACATCCTAGTTAACTGATATACTAGCTAATACCCTCTTTCTGATGCCATCCCGGTACTTCGAGAAGCCACCCCTGATTACCGAGTTCCTTACGATAGCTCGTCATGACCATACAACCGGGGCTAAATACGGAGGAATACCCTCCCCAAGGAATTAACTTATGATTATATATAGGCGCGGAGGAATACCCGTACTGAGCTGTCACCATCAGCGGTCCACCACTCATCCGCAATATATAACCCCAAATAATGATATCCTGTAATCTAGACACCACATCTAAACTATCAGATACTATTCTAATGTCATCGTCATGACATAGAGTAATTGCATAAGCAAACATTATACCCGCACTAAAGCATCTCCCAGATAAGCTAGCCGTATATTCAGTATAACAAGAACATAATGTAAAGTAGGTACTCATATACTCAGAAAGTATTTCAATACCATAAATGCATATAGAAGAGTATTCTAATACAAGTACAAAGCTTACAAAAGAGAAGAGAAAAGCTGCTAGAGCCATACCCGACCTCTTCCGAAGGCTTCCGGACTCCGATTTCTACTCTATTCCTATTCCACCAGCTAGATACTACTAATCTAAACTTGAGAGAAATGAGAGAGCTATTGCTTGAGGTGTGTGTGAAGTGAAGAGAGTGAGCTCCTTATATAGAGGTAGCTATGACGGTTGTGGAAGTGGAATTGTCCGAAGTGCTCTCCAACCGTCATTAGGATGCAATCCTGGACGTCCACTCCAAAACCAGGATCCAACGGCACCAGGATAGATTCGACCGAACCACCAGGTTCGGCCAAACCTGGGGCTAGCCCAATCCAGCCCAATTTCGGTTGGTGGCCTCCTCTGTTTCTCCACTCCGCAGACTTGTGAATTTTGGCGCAATTCATCCTGTCAAGTCTACGTTCTTGGCCCATTCATACACAAGTCTGGTTCTCGACATCATCCAATTGATGTATCGTTTGAGTTGACGTCGATTCTCCTCCACTTTATTGTCATTCTCTGCAAAAGGTTAGTATACCTAATACTAGTGGAATGTTATTATTCTAACATATTTATACATTGCAAGCATCACTAGTTCTCCTCTATTTTGGTAATATTGACGGTCGAAACTGATCGACAATGACCATCAACAAAACCCCCCAAGCTTGAACCTTCGCTCGTCTCGAGTGAAAGACGAAAGGAAACAAAGACTTGGTTGTTGATCAGGAGTTGCTACTATGCTGCATATCTCAAAAATACAGGTGCAAGGTATATGTACTCTCTCTCAGATTAAATAATCTTTGGTACGATGGCTTACCCTTACCCCTGATTCCCACGAGACACTGCTTTTCCTTGCCTTGGGCGGTTGAAAGACAGAACAGTAATTAGAGCACCAATCACCCAATCTTTATTTAACTCTTATTCCAGAAGTTTTCAAATGATTTTGGAAAAGAAAACCAAGTTCCTCAAATGATTCACTTAGTCTCTCCAAGTGTATCAATATGAATTCCTCACCAACTGTTGCCTTATTGATTCCTACTCTAAGGTTTATATGTGGAGCTCGGTTGGGATCAAACATGGTATACTTGCATTGACATTTATTACTAAGTCAAAAACATAGACTAGATCAGATAACTAATCATACTCAAGAGCAAGATCGTCCAAAATTGTGTGTGTGGCATATGGTGGTAATGATATATGAGGAAAAATAAAGAAAATGCTTCTCCTTTGTGCTTACTTTCTTCTCCCAAAAATCCTTCTTTTTATTGACTAGGAGATGGCAAGGCTACATATATATATATATATATATATATATATATATATATATATATATATTTTATATGCTCATGCTTGATGGAGGATAACTTTATTTTCTCAAAACTATGCCTTTCCCTCGTCTCTTTTTTTTTCAAAAGGATATTTTTTTTCATTTTAGGAGAACAAAGCTCATGAAAGCATGAAGAGTTTATTTTGGTGGTAATATGGAAATGGAATGGATTATTGCTTAGCTTCCAGTGTAGGTGTTTAGCATGCGTATATATCTGGGTGTATGATCTTGATCATATAGCATGAGAAGTATCTACACAAGTCACATGAGTTTGACAAAGTTCAATGGAATATCAAGCAACCAAAATGTATATGGTTTAATCATGATAGCACATTTTTGGCTCTGGTAGGAATTTATATCAAATGAGGAACTTTCAATTTCATCATTTTTAACAAAACATCCGGAACTTAAGTCATACTAGTATCAGGATTATAGCAACTCATATTTACTATCTCATATCTCGCAACAACCTAGACTTAGATCAGCAAGTGTAGCCCATTTACCTTAGGTTCTCGGATAATTGCTGGCTACTTATATTTAATCTTTGAGAGAGTATTTACCAAGAACCCATATATCAGAGATATAAAACAGAGCAACTATTCATCATTTCAACAAAGAGAACTAGTCTTATCTTACCTAGCATGACTCAAACCTATCCTATCTTTTTGGTATTTTTCTATTTTGCAAATTTTTATGTTATTTTTATTTTTATAAGATGCAATTGGAAAGCAAATATGCAATTGGAATGGGAAATATGCAATGTGATACAAGTTAGCTCAGTGGGGGGAGAGGTATCTCCCCCCAAGATTGGTTTCGCTCAGGGTCCTTGATATGGATTGAACCCCTGAAAACGAAAGTACGCCTGAAGATCATCGTGCTGTTGCTGCATCATGTTGTTGGTGTTGGCGAACTGAGTATCAGCAGATTGTTGCCATTCTTATGTTTGAGCTATGTGTTCCGTCAGATTGTACTGGATCTCCCCCATCTACATATCAAGGGTGTCCATTCTCCTAGTGATTTCACCCAAGTTCCAACGAGAGGAACTCGATGGAGGCACACCACTTTATCTGGGAGGTTGATTATCCCCCATTGGATATCATGAGGCGCATGCCACCGGTCCTCACTGGCACTTGACCAGGTTGAGACTCCGATGCTATGGCGTGGAGCTTGGGTCCATCCGGGTGCATCCCCAGTTGGTACCCATCCTGCCTCATATATCTGTACGGGTGTTGAGGATGATGAGCTCTATCGTTCGTTTCTTGTCGTGTTGCGCGTCTCCTTGTATGTTCCACCTGCACGAGATTCTTCTATGGTCTGCAGGGGAATGGTTAGTTCATGGCAGTTGTACAAATGATATCCTGCATTCGGCAACGGGATTTCATTTGTACAACCGGGGAAAAAGTATATCAAAGATCCATCTGCTCCATGTTTCAAGATATATCCTTGCACTAGATAAGCCTCATCAATACGCAGACGAGCGGCTGAGATAAAAGCGATTTGGTCGCTAACGATCCCTAGCCCTTTTGCTATCCGAGTATTTAGAGAAGTGCACTCAACAGGAGCAGAGAACTTTATACTTTCTAACCATTGCCTTATCATACATTTCATAGGAGCAATTTTGATCTTTCTAACCATGGCAAACATGATAATTAATTCATCCCCCCTAATGGGTCTCAGATCACCTCAAGGAAACAAAGTCATAGCAATCCATTTGTGCATGAGCCTAAGTGTAGGATTATGGATATCATTCGTTCTAGTTTTCTTGCAAATTGGAGCACTAGAAATATCTTCCCAAAACCTATTTTTCTCGAACCCAGAAATTTTTTCTGGAGATCGATTTTACAGGAATTGTGAAAGCCAAGAAATGTACTTAAGCCTTTCCATGTCAGTGTGAACTCCTTACGGAAAAAGCGAAAAGAAATACCATCTTCTATTTCTTTCAAAGTGCACAGAAATTGCAAAGTAAGCAAACGAGAACCAGGCTCATCTACCGCAGCAAATCTCTTCCAACCAACAGCTTTCCAAATAGAACAAAATTCAACATCCATACCTATCTTTTTCAGCAACTCCGGTGAGTATTCTCGCGTGTGACCATACTCCCGGTCAGCCAGCATGTAGTAGGCTTGTCTATCCTGATCACTGACAAGGTCAAGGTCAGTGTCGTTCAGGAGTCGTCGCGGAGCTTCGGCGTCTTCCATCGAGACATCGGCTGATGAACGAGTACTAGACTCGTCATGATGACTTGATGAAGAGTCAAACCCCTTGAACAGGCGAGACAGTCGCCTCCTTATTCTGCACAATAAAACAAGAACGGACTAACTCGGCGGGGGTTAAGAGTTTTCACCCGCCGGTTAGTTTCACCAAAGCAACTTGTATATATGTAACTAAAGATTTTAATTTGGGGAAAACTATCAAAGCATGAATGATCTTGAGAGCATACTTTGGAGAGGGAAAGAAAATGTGTTGAAATGGGGTGGAGTTCCCTCAACCTGCCGGTTGGCTTAAGTAGTGCACTGTCACGTCCCAAAACGACCCTAAAATTATATCCTTAAAATTATGCCTAGAATAATTAAAATCCATGTGAAAGCCTCCAAAATTAAAATGTGCAAAGTTAAAAGTCAAATAAGGCTCGGAGGATTTTTGTATATTTCCTTAAAGCCTAAAATGTGTAAATAAATTTTAGTGGGATTTTCAGAGCACAAATAATAATTATCAAGAAATAAACAAAGTTGAAAAGGTTTTATATAAAGAAAACCCTAAAAATCCCCTCCCTCTCTCTCTAGGCCAAATTCGGCCCATCTCCCTCACCCTCTCTCTCTCTTCCCCCGCAGCCCACTCGGCCTCCTCCCCGCGTGCGCGCCGCTAACGGGCGGGCCCGCCCGCCACCCTCACTGATGAGTGGGGTCCACCCGTCATCCCCCTCCTCCCGCCGCTCCTGCCTCTCTCTCCTCCTGCGCCTAGCGCCGCCGCCACCAAATCTGCCGTCGCCGACCGTTCCCGCGTGCAATTAAGAGGGGGGAAATGTTCCCCACGATTCCGTCTCCCTTTTCCCCCATTTTCCCCTCCCCTCCTGCATTCAAACGGCCGGATTTGCTCCCGCAAATCTCGCCGGCGCCATTGATGCCCACCGGGACCCCCGCGACAGTTTCCTTCCCCTCCGGCCGCCCTCTCTCACTCCCAACCCTATATAAACCCTCCTCGTACCTCCCTCGTGCATTTCCGCCATTTGCCGCCCCTCCTCCCCGTCGGATTCGCACCCACGCCGTTGTCCTCTCTCTCCGCCATCGCCGTCGACCTCCGGCCGGGCCTAGCCACTCATCGGGACCATCCCCCACCTCGGCGTCATCTCCACCGGCTTCGCCGCACCACTGCCGACCCCGTCCACCACCTCGCCTAGCTCGCCGACCGCCGGAACGCCGCCGTCCCCGTCAACCCGAGTCATGGCACTGTCTCCCTCCGCTCCGACCGCCTCCTCCGTCATCGTCGTCGCCCGGGGTGAGCCGTGGACCGCCGCCTCCTTTCCCCCTTCCCTTCCCCTCTCTCGGCCGCCACTCCGCCGCTCCTATGGCCGCCGCCGGTGACCATAGCAGCGCGGGCGCCGCCTCCCGGTGGCCGCGCCAACGTGGCCGCCTCCGGGCGCGCCGTGTGGCCACCGCGTGGGGCCCCGCCGTCAGCTGCCCGTTCCCTCGGGTGCGGCCGACGCGTGGCGCCCATGGCGCCGGCTCGTGAGCGCGTGGGTGCACCCAGTCCACCGCGTACCGATGGGCTGCTGCGTGGGGCCCACCACTCCCGTGGACCCGGACCGCGCGCCCCCTCCCCTCGATTGACGCAATAAATTGTTTTAACTAAAAATTTAAATAAAGAAATTCGCAAATATTCACTTAAAGAGCATATAAACTTCAAGTGGCCATAACATGGTCGTTTGAACTCGGAATTTGACCGTTCAAGTCTCTAATTTTTCCTTAAGAAGTCAAGGACCCATTTTTGTGCTTTGTTTC
Source organism: Oryza nivara (assembly GCA_000576065.2). NCBI lineage: Eukaryota > Viridiplantae > Streptophyta > Magnoliopsida > Poales > Poaceae > Oryza > Oryza nivara. Next base: position 10,101,003 of record CM002502.2, read on the forward strand.
TATTTGTTATATGGAGTTTATTAGAGTAAAAGCCATTTTCCTTTCCGTGGGTCGTGTAGACGCTGCAGCTTCAGAAGATCCGCTCTACATGGAGGTTGAAGCCGATGTTTGGGAAAGAGAGCAAGGCAAGTCACATCATCCTTGAGCATATTGAATCCCAGTTTATAAAATTATTTTGGTTTAAATTATTGCATTATCGCTTTATTTAAATTCCCGCATTATCACTGTTTTATTTAGCCATGCCTATTTACCTTTGTTACGACCTTATTATTATTGCTATTGTTATTATTACCTTAATCACCCTAGGATAAACAAAACCCAACTAGTGGGTACTCTATTCATGGTTCCACTAGTATGAATTTAGGTAGATGCTTCGCTGATTAATTAGGCAACATTAGGTGGTTTTATAACTTTAGACTTTGGGAATGCTCATATCATTTGGACATTATGGAATGGTTGGCTTATGTGGAAATGGACACACCTCTTCTCCTCTATTCAAAACCCCCAAAATAGTAGCACCTCGGCCACTATAAGGACCGGTCTACGGGTCTCTGTTGCAAAGCACTACCGTACTTCCACATGTCTAGTGGGTAAGGCTTAGTTTGTGGCTCAGTCTAGTCATGGGCAAAAATACACGGATAGGGATGGACGAAGTCGGGGCTCGATGGACATCTCTAGGACAAATGAAGGTTACACGAGCCGCGACCTGGTAGTTGAGATATCATGGCACTGGGCCGGTGTCCTGCTGCTAGGGGCTCAACCTTGGTTGCCTGTCTCGGGAATCCTGGCCGTAGCCAGGGTTGGGTTGGTACTCTTGTTTATGGGGAGGATGGGTTGGGAACTATGTCACGTCTTCCGTCTGTATGCCGTGGTGGTATGTGGCGCGTGGTTACACGTGAGGAAGACGTGTCTTGTGGGTAAAGATGTATACATCTGATCAGAGTATAATCTATTTGAATAGCCGCGCCCTCGGTTATGGGCAAGCCTAGCAATGTGTAACACCCCGCCTCCAAAATCCGCATTAGTCCATTCTACACGTTGAGCGGACCCACGTTCGCATGATATCCCGCTTACACTTTCGTCCTTGCTTTGTGTAAAAGGGTTAACCCGGGGATACCATGGTTGGAGCACCAAGGCTTATAAGCAGGCCCTCACCCACCTAAACTTCCAAGGTGGTACTAAACCACCACTACACATCCACTTCTGGGCCCCATGGGCCAAACTCACACTACTAACAGGCTTCAAACGGGCTGGGTGTTACATTCACCCCACCTTAAGGGCTGACGCCCCGGCAGCTCGCCGTTTACACGGCAGAGGCCCAGAACCCCCTCCGGTGCAGACCATGGCCCAAAGCACATGCATCATACAGCGGAGGTTTATGCTCTGATACCAACTGTAACACCCCGCCTCCAAAATCCGCATTAGTCTGCTCTATATGTTGAGCGGACCCACGTTCGCATGATATCCCGCTTACACTTTCGTCCTCGCTTTGTGTAAAAGGGTTAACCCGGGGATACCATGGTTGGAGCACCAAGGCTTATAAGCAGGCCCTCACCCACCTAAACTTCCAAGGTGGTACTAAACCACCACTACACATCCACTTCTGGGCCACATGGGCCAAACTCACACTACTAACAGGCTTCAAACGGGCTAGGGTGTTACACAATGTACCCAAGTTAGTGGTTTAATTCATAAAACTTGCTTAACAACAGAAATATGGAATGGTTGGCCTGGGTTGGCTTGCAACGAGCTGGGACCTAGGTCGGGCTGCCAGTTCGGTCTGAATTATCGTAGGCCTTGGGTAAAGGCAGGTTTGTGTGGGTTCACGGCCTTGATTAATAACACTGTGTAGCTCTAGGATCGTCTTTACAAATTGACCCTGAGCAACTAAAAGTCTTATAAATGTTGTTTACTACAAACTCTAACCCCTTTATTATAACTCTCCTTGTACTCCTTTGCATTTATTCTGCATTCGTGGGTGTGTCTTGCTGAGTACGGTGGTTGTACTCAATCTTGCACAATTCTTCCCCAACCCAGAAGAGGAGATCCTAGAGGATGACGGCTTTGGTGTCTAGCTCGTGCCTGCCATCAAGTGCCTGTGGTCGTTGCCCTAGTGTTCCGCTATGTTTCATTTATCTTCATGTGTGTTGGGCCTTCGTCGCCCATGTAATAAATTAACTATTTACGCTTGCGCTTGTTAAACTCCGAATTGTGTCAACTTTTGGTGTACCTTGGCTCCTGGGATAAGTAATAATACACGCATGTATGGAATGCCTGTTGGGTTAATTCTGGTCGTGACAAGTTGGTATCAGAGCCAGGTTGACCCTAGGACAAGCCTTAGATCCCAAGCCTTAGTCGTATTTTGAAATAAAAAAAAACCACCCCTTATTTGCGAAAATCCTTTAGTCTCTCTCTGTCTTGCTGCTTCATTTCTCATCAAAAGGCGATCTCGAAAACTTTTCTTTTGCCTTTGTTTATAGATGGCCAACAACCTCAACCGTTGTGGTCTAGATCTGACTGGCTTCGCTTTGGAGCTGCGGGGCATGTGCGTTGTCCTGGGATATCAGCATGGAGTGGACTACCAGGGCAAGAAGCTTCCGGAGCAGGATGGTGACGATACAGAGCCCCGCGCCGCTTGGGAGGTCATTGCGGTGATCCTCACCGGTTCTCCCGAGAGGACTTCGCTGGTAGTCACCGCGGGTGGAGACTCCTTCCCCGCCGCTTGCCAGAACGTCGCGCTCCTTGGCATCGGCACTCTTGACCAGCGCTATCCGGACGAGTTGCGGCACTCGCCCTACTGCTACCACCCTCCTCGTGGAGCAGCCCGCGACTACGCCGCCTTCAGGGATGCTAGCTCAGAGGATGACGCTACTATCATGCATCTGGCGCGCATGGAGGCGTACGACACGGCCCGTATTGTCTTCCATCATATGGTGCGTCGTGGTTTGGTCGAGAACAACAAGAAAATCCTGGAGCTGCGTCAGGAGAATTTGCAGCTGAAGAAGGACTTCGACGCCATTTAAGCATAGCTGTGTCAGCTCAAGATTGCTCAAGGACAGGTCTGCCGCCCCAAGCGCCGCCATGTCTGTCGCAGTCAGAAGATCACCGCATGTTGTTGACGGTCGTTATCGATTAGTTTCGACCATCGATATTACCAAAACAGGAGAGAACTAGTGATGCTTGCAATGCATAAATATGTTAGAATAATAATATTCCACTAGTACTAGGTCTACTAACCTTTTGCAGAGAATGATCATAAAGTGGAGGAGAATCGACATCAACGCCAACGATAAATTAATTAGATGATGTCGAGGACCAGACTTATCTATGAATGGCCAGGAACTTAGAATTGACACGATGAATTGGGCCAAATTTACAGGTCTGTGGAGTGGAGCAAAAGAGGAGGCCACCAGCCGAAATTGGACTGGATTGGGCCAACCCCAGGTTCGGCCGAACCAATGCTGGCACTGTTGGATCCAGGTATTGGAGTGGACGTCCCAATGATGGTTGGAAGGCACTTCGAAAAATATCCTTTTGAAAAAAAAAGAGAGGAGGGAAAGGCATGGTTATGAGAAAATAAAGTTATGCTCCATCAAGCATGAGCATATAATATATATATATATATATATATATATGTATGTATGTATGTGTGTAGCCTTGCCCTCTCCTAATCAATAAAAAGAAGGATTTTTGGAAGAAGAAAGTAAGCACAAAGGAGAATCATTTTCTTTATTTTTCCTCATATATCATTTCCACCATACGCCACACACACAATTTTGCATGATCTTGATCTTGAGTATGATTAGTTATCTGTTCTAGTCTAAGTTTTTGACTTAGTAATAAATGTGAATGCAAGTATGCCAAGTTTGATCTAAGTTTTTGACTTAGTAATAAATGTGAATGCAAGTATGCCAAGTTTGATTCCTACCGAGCTCCACATATAAACCTTAGAGTAGGAATCAATAAGGCAATAGTTGGTGACGAATTCATATTGATACACTTGGAGAGACTAAGTGAATCATTTGAGGAACTTGGTTTTCTTTTCCAAAATCATTTGAAAACTTCTGGAATAAGAGTTAAATAAAGATTGGGTGACTGGTGCTCTAATTGTTGTTCTGTCTTTCAACCGCCCAAGGCAAGGAAAAGCAGTGTCTCGTGGGAATCAGGGGTAAGGGTAAGCCACCGTGCCAAAGATTATTTAATCTGAGAAAGAGTACATATACCTTGCACCTGTATCTCTGAGATATGCAGCATAGTAGCAACTCCTGATCAACAACCAAGTCTTTGTTTCCTTTCGTTTTTCACTCGAGACGAGCAAAGGTTCAACCTTGGGGGGTTTTGTTGATGGTCGTTATCGATCAGTTTCGACCGTCAATATTACCAAAATAGAGGAGAACTAGTGATGCTTGCAATGCATAAATATGTTAGAATAATAACATTCCACTAATATTAGGTATACTAACCTTTTGCAGAGAATGACAATAAAGTGGAGGAGAATCGACGTTAACTCAAACGATACATCAATCGGACGATGTCGAGAACCAAACTTGTGTATGAATGGGCCAAGAACGTAGACTTGACACGATGAATTGCGCCAAAATTCACAGGTTTGCGGAGTGGAGCAACAGAGGAGGCCTCCAGCCAAAATTGGGCTGGATTAGGCCAGCCCCAGGTTCGGCCAAACCTGGTGGTTTGGCCGAATCTATCCTGGCGCCGTTTGATCCAGGTTTTGGACTGGACGTCCAGAATTGCATTCCAATGACGGCTGGAGGGTATTTCGGACAATTCCCCTTCCACAACCGTCATAACTACCTCTATATAAGGAGCTCACTCTCTTCACTTCACACACACCTCAAGCAATAGCTCTCTCATTTATCTCAAGTTTAGTTTAGTAGTATCTAGCTGGTGGAATAGGAATATAGTAGAAATCGGAGTCCGGAAGCCTTTGGAAGAGGTCGGGTATGGCTCTAGCAGCTTTTCTCTTCTCTTTTGTAAGCTTTGTACTTATATTAGAATACTCTTCTATATGCATTTATGGTATTGAAATACATTCTGAGTATATGAGTACCTACTTTACATTATGTTCTTGTTATACTGAATATACGGCTAGCTTATCTGGGAGATGCTTTGGTGCGAGTATAATGTGATGACGATGATATTAGAATAGTATCTGATAGTTTAGATGTAGTGTCTAGATTATGGGATCATTATTTGGGGTTATATATTGCGGATGAGAGGTGGGCCACTGATGGTGACAGCTCAGTACGGGTATTCCTCTGCGCCTATTTATAATCCTGAGTTAATTTCCGAGGGAGGGAATTCCTCCGTATTTAGCCACGGTTGGATGGTCATGGCGTGCTGTCATAGGGAACTCGGCAGTCAGGGGTGGCTTCTCGAAGTACCAGGAAGGCATCGGATAGAGAGTATTAGCTAGCATATCAATTAACTAGAATGTATATATCCTATGTATATTAGAAGTATAGGAATAGATTCTCTTCCTCTTTTCTTTCCACCTAGCTTAGATTATTTATTATGAGGATGAGTAGAAATGCTTTTGTGTCACTCTTCCCTTGGATTATCTTAACCCCTGCTTAGATTATGATTATTACAAGTAATATATAAATTATTAGTTGAATTCTCTCTACATGATCTTCCCACGGGATAAAATAAATACAATACCCTTGGAATACTCTCGGGTGAAATGCTATAATGGTATATCCGTGTGCTTGCGGATAAACTTTGTAACAATAATATACCAGAAGTATTTCTGCGCCATTGCTGGGACTTATATTTCTAGTAATGTCGTTAAGAAATACCCACACCCGCAAGGGTACCTCCCGCATGGATCTGCTTCGTGGAGACTCCTTGCGCCAAACCCGCGCCCTTGGTTCCTCAGGAGGAGGGAGCCTCTGGCGTTGGCAGCAGAGAGGATGTGCTGTTGCTCACCTTCTACCCCGGCCCGTCGCAGAAGTAGACGAGCAGCTAGTAGGCCCTCGCGTATGTTCTTTTCGTTTGTCTTCTTGCAGAGTCGTGTGGGGGCATGGTTATACCGATGTGTGGTATAACTGTGTCGGAGCCTGTCTTTATTTATTTTGCATAAGCAATTTGAACCTTAATGAACCAATTTAATAGCAGAAATAAATTCAAGAATTATGGTAGTCGTGGGTGGTTAGTTTTAATCGTCAGCTCTTTCTGTTTTCTGGTTCTGTGTGGAATATTTAGATGGTGACAACCAGGAGAAGCTGCTTCCGGTGAGGGCAGTCACACCGAAAGCAACAACCATAACAACCATGGCAGCCCACCTCCACCTCCCCCTCTGCCGCCACCACTGCCACCTGACACCAACCCCATCCTCACCCAAATCCTCGCCTAGCAGGCCAACATGATGGCTGGTTTCCTCCACCACATCCAGAATCCGCCGCAACACAATGCTGCACCACCACAACCACCCCACCGCACTCCAAGCTTGCCGAGTTCCTTCGCATCCGCCCGCCTACCTTCTCTAGCTCCAATAACGCCGTGGATGCCTTGGACTGGTTGCATGCCGCTCGGAAAAAGTTGGACACCGTCCAGTGCAATGATGAGGAGAAAGTTATCTTCGCAACCCATCAGCTGCTGGGGCCCGCATCACTATAGTGGGACCACTTCCAGGCTATGTAGCGAGAAGGACTGCCAATCGCCTAGGCCCGCTTCATCACAGCTTTCCGGAGGACCCACGTGCCAGTTGGAGTAATGACCCTCAAGAAGAGGGAATTTCGGGAGTTAAAGCAAGGCAACCGCTCTGTTATGGAGTATTTGCATGAGTTCAATAACCTGGCCCGGTACGCCCCGGAGGATGTTCGTGAAGATGAAGAAAGACAGGAGAAGTTTCTGGCAGGAATGGACCCTAATCTTTTTGTGTGTCTGGTCTCCGAGGATTACCCTGATTTCCAGCGCCTAGTGGACAAGAGCATCCGCCTGGAGGCCAAGCACAAGGAACTGAAGTCACCCAAGCGTCGCTTAGCGAATTTCCGTAATCAACATGGGGCTAACCAAAGGATCCGCTACCCTCGCTGACGAGTGGGGCCCACCCATCATCCCCCTCCTCCCGCCGCTCCCGCCGCTCTCTCCGCCCGTGCCTAGCGCTGCCGCCGCCAAATCTGCCGCCCCTGACTGTTCCCGCATGCAATTAAGAGGGGGGAAATGTTCCCCGTGATAACCTCTCCGGCCGCCGATTTCCTTCCCCTCCGGCCGTCCTCTCTCATTCCCAAACCTCCTATATAAACCCTCCCTATACCTCCCTCGTCCGTTTCCGCCATTTGCCGCCCCTCCTCCCCGTCGGATTTGCGGCCGCGCCGTTGTCCACTCTCTCCGCCATCGCCGTTGACCTCTAGCCGGGCCTAGCCGCTCGCCGGGACCATTCCCCGCCTCGGCGTCGTCTCCTCCGGCTTCGCCGCACCGCCTCGCCGAGCTCGCTGACCACCGCAACACCGCCGTCCCCGTCAACCCGAGCCGCGCCACCGTCTCCCTCTGCACCGACCGCCTCGTCCGTCGCCGTCATCGCCCGGGGTGAGCCATGGACCGCCGCAACCTTTCCCCCTTCCCTTCCCCTCTCTCGGCCGCCGCTCTCCCGCGCCTATGGCCGCCGCCGACGACCATAGGGGCGCGGGCGCCGCCTCCTGCCGGCCGCGCAGACGTGGCCGCCTCCGGGCGCGCCGTGTGGCCGCCGCGTGGGGCCTGGCCGTCAACCGCCCGTGCCCTCACGTGCGGCTAACGCATGGGGCCCACGGCGCCGGCTGGTGAGCCCGCGGGTGCACCCGGTCCATCGTGGACCGAGGGGTTGCCGCGTGGGGCCCACCACTCCTATGGACCTGGCCCGCGCGCCCCCTCCTCTCGGCTGATGCAATAAATGGTTTTAACTAAAAATTTAAATGAAGAAATTCGCAAATATTCACTTAAAGAGCATATAAACTTCAAGTGGCCATAACATGGTCATTTGAACTCGGAATTGGACCGTTCAGGTCTCTAATTTTTCCTTAAGAAGTCGAGGACCCATTTTTGTGCTTTTTCTGTTTGTTATTTGGAGTTTATTAGAGTAAAAGCCTTTTTCCTTTCTGTTGGACGTATAGACGCTGCAGCTTCAGAGTAAAAGCCTTTTTCCTTTTTGTTGAAGCCGATGTTTTGGAAAGAGAGCAAGGCAAGTCACATCATCCTTGAGCATATTGAATCCTAGTTTATAAAATAATTTTGCTTTTAATTATTGCATTATCGTTTTATTTAAATTCCCGTGTTATCACTATTTTATTTAGCCATGCTTATTTACCTTTGTTGTGACCTTATTATTATTGCTATTGTAATTATTACCTTGATCACCCTAGGATAAACAAAACCCCAACTAGTGTGTACTCTATTCATGGTTCCACTAGTTTGAATTTAGGTAGATGCTTCGCTGATTAACTAGACAACATTTGGTGGTTTTATAACTTTAGACTTTGGGAATGCTCATATCGTTTGGACATTATGGAATGGTTGGCTTATGTCGAAATGGACACACCCCTTCTCCTCCATTCAAAACCCCCAAAATGGTTTTAGGCTGGGCTCGAGGTGCCTGGTTTTGGTAGTAGCAACTCGGCCACTATAAGGACCGGTCTTCGGGCCTCTGTTTCAAAGCACTACCGTACTTCCACATGTCTAGTGGGTAAGGCTTAGTTTGTGGCTCAGTCTGGTCATGGGCAAAAGTACATGGTTAGGGATGGACGAAGTCGGGGCTCGATGGACATCTCTAGGACAAATGGAGGCTACACGTGCCATGGTTCGGTAGTCGAGATATCATGGCACAGGGCCGGTGTCCTACTGCTAGGGGCTCAACCTTGGTTGCCTGTCTCAGGAATCCCGGCCGTAGCCAGGGTTGGGTCGGTACTCTTGTTTATAGCTAGGATGGGTTGGGAACTATGTCACGTCTTCCGTCCGTATGCTGTGGTGGTATGTGGCGCGTGGTTACACGTGAGGAAGATCTTGAGGATTAGCACCCTCAGTTATGGGCAAGCCTAGCAATGTACCCAAGTTAGTGGTTTAATTCTTAAAACTTGCTTAACAACTAAATTATGGACTAGTTGGCCTGGGTTGGCTTGGGACGAGCTAGGACCCAGGTCGGGCTGCCAGTTCGGTCTGAATCATCGTTGGCCTTGGGTTAAGGCCAGTTCGTGCGGGTTCACTGCCTTGATTAATAACACTGTGTAGCTCTAGGATCGTCTTTACAAAATGACCCTGAGCAACTAAAAGTGTTGTAAATGCTGTTTACTGCAATCTCTAACCCCTTTATTATAACCCCCCTTGTACTCCTTTGCAATTATTCTACATTTGTGGGTGTGTCTTGCTAAGTACGGTGGTTGTACTCAATCTTGCTCAATTTTTCCCCAACCCAGAAGAGGAGTTCCTAGAGGATGAAGGCTTTGGTGTCTAGCTCGTGCCTGCTGTCAAGTGCCTGTGGCCGTCGCCCTAGTCTTCCGTTGTTTCAAGTTTATCTTCATGTGTGCTGGGCCTTCGTCGCCCATGTAATAAATTAACTATTTACGCTTCCGCTTGTTAAACTCTGAATTATATCAACTTTTGGTTTACCTTGCCTCCTGGGACAAGGAATAATACACGCAGGTATGGAATTCCTATTGGGTTAATTCCGGCCGTGACATGCACCCACAACGGTCAAAACCGACCTGTGAGTCCCACTAGCTGTTGCCTCAAAAAGTGAGGCAGCCGACCGTTGCCTGGCCGGTTCGGCCGAACCCTTGGTGTGCCCAACCAGCGCCACTTTCGGGCCGTTGGGTTCCAAAGGTCAGTGTGGTCGTGGCACAGAGAATTTTCGTTGAAAATTTTATATTAGTTTGCTCTAAAAAATTCAGTTGAATAATTTCCTCAAAATTCAAAAATTCTAAATGCAATTTTGAAATTCAAACATGTGTTGAAGCAAAAATTCAAATTGTTGGAAATAAATAGGCGGATACATACCAATTTACCTGTTGGTGAAGGTCGCGTCATTTAAAATCCGATGTACAAGACTCTACCTCCTTCCGTTTCAGTTCATGGATTTTACACCCGTTTCTGGAGGTGATGGAGTGGGCGTCTGTGGCTTCTCCCTCCACACCTTCCTTGGTTTTGGTGCGGAAGACAGCTTCTTCTAAGCTGGCTGCTCTAACTTCTTGGCCAGTACGGTTGATTTTACCAGTGTTTTCTAATAACGGCTCCTGGGCATCGTTGTTTCCTTCTCTAGGAAATTCTACAAGAATTACACCAGGCTGTCCGTTTTGGATGGCTCCACATCGACCTCTTGAATATTATGCGGGTTTGGCCCGTACTTTATTCTAACCATGGAGCATTGTTCCGTCCTCGGTTGAAACTCAAACTTTTCCTCCTTCCCATTGATATGGAGACGGATACTCCCCGTTCCCACGTCAATGTTGGCTCATGCCGTGCTAAGGAATGGACACCCCAGGATAAGCAGCGTCTCCTTCCCTGTCTCCATGTCCAGCACCACAAAATCAACCGGGATGAAGAAATCCCTTATCTTGACTGGCACATCTTCCGCTATCCCTGCCGGGTAACGGACTGACGAGTCAGCCAGTTGTAGGCGTATCGGTGTTGGTGCCAACACTGTGAAGTTGAGCTTGACGAAAACGTCTTTTGGCATAATGCTGACGGTAGCTCCAAGGTCACATAAGGCCTGGTCGAATTGTTGTGCCACGATCGAGCAGGTGATCGTGGGACACCCCGGATCCTTCTTTTTCCGGGAGCTTGTGAAGTTTCACGTTGTTGTATTGTTTCGTCAACTTCACCACCTCCGTTGTTGGGAGCGGTCTCTTTTTGTTGAGTATGTCCTGGAGATAGCGAGCGTATGTTGGCACTTGCATGACGTCCAACAATGGCACGTTGATGCGGATCTTCTGGATTACTTCAACAAAGCGAGCGAATTGCTCGTCCATTGACGGTTTCCTACTCCGTTGACGGAATGGCAGCAACCGCGTGTCGCAGTACTCCTGCGGCACTGTCTTTTTTGGCTGAACTTCCTTATCAACCGAGACAAGAGATGGCGCTTCTTTTGAGATCCCATCAGTTCCTGCAGGGTTAGGATATGGCAGATCACGAGTGGACTTACCTCCCCTTGTTGTGATCGCCTTAACATTTTCAACAGAGTAGTCGGGTTGCCCCAGAATCCTCCCAGTTTCATTTGCAGGGACTAAAGATGCCAGCTGAGCTAACTAGGTTTCTATCATTTTGTTAAAGCTCAACTTGACATTTATGTTCTCTAGGATCTTATCATTGGCAGCAAGCTTTTTGCTTAGCGTATCAGTGGTTTTAGCTTGCGCAAAAACAAGATCCTTCAAGGAGGGCTACTTAGAGAAGTTACCGTTATTGTTACCTCCTTGATAATATAGGCGTGGTTGGTTCCACCCCTGACCTCCTTATGCACGATACTTGTTGTTGTTACCCATGTACATCGCCTCCTCACGGGTTTCCGGGCAGTCATTTCCAGAATGACCCATGCCGCCGCAGACTTCACATGTGACGTGAGTCCAAGGCCTTGACGGTGCCTTGTGGCCGTTTCTCGTGGTCGTACAACCACTTCATGAGGGGGTCCAGCTTGGCAGCAAGTAGTTCCGTCTCCTTGACGGTGTGCATGCCTCGCTGACGGGTCTAGAGTCGTTCCTCGCTCCAACCCATATTGGAGACCATCTTCTCTATTAATTCAACGGCTCCTTGAAATGTTTTAGAGAAGAAGGCCCCTCCAGCTGCCGCATCCTGGTGATCGCTGGACGTCGGGGTGAGTCCATTATAGAAATTCTGCAGAATCAGCCAGCCGTCCATCCCATGATGAGGACTGGCGGCCATGTACTCCTGCAGACGCTCCCATGCTTCAGGAATAGACTCAACCCTCGTCTGCTGGAAACTTGAAATCCTTCCACGAAGGGCATTGGTTTTGCCGTAGAGCATTCGTCCCAGGTGTTGACAGCAGCACGGTTGGCATAGAACCACTGCTTCACTGTCCTGAGGAGGGAGAACGGAAACAGTTTCAGCCTGACGGTGTCGGGACTGACGCCCTTGATAGTGTACGTGCTACAGATCTCCAGGAACTGTTGCAGATGAGCGTTGTTATCCTCATTAGGCTTGCCACAGAAAGGGCTAGCCTGCGCCATTGTGATGAGGCTGGATTTCAAGTCAAAATCCACGTCTCCTATGTTGACCTGCGGCCCAATGGCCACATTGTCAGTGGCGCTGGTACGGCTGGTTTCTCTGTCAGTAAAGTTTTCTGCGGAGCAACGATTCGCGGTCTAACGCTCCGAAAGAAGGCATCTGGATTTTCTTTGAAGTTTTTCGGTAGGTTGAAACCAGTCATGCACTACCCTGTTTTCACAACAAAAAGTGAAAACAACTAATGTTAGCCTACAAAGGATATGATTACACAGAGGTAAATAAAAAGTATTAGTTCAAGCAATCTCTATACTGTATCTTCCCCGGCAACGACGCCAGAAATGCTTGTCGATATTTCTTAATGACATTACTAGAAATATAATTCCCAGCAATGGCGCAGAAATACTTCTGGTATATTATGGTTACAGAGTTCATCCTTAAGTGCACGGATATACTATTGTAGCATTTCACCCCAGAGTATTCCAAGGGTATCATATTTGTTTTATCCCGTGGGAAGATCATGTAGAGAGAGATTGACTAATAGTTTATATATTACTTGTGATGATCATATTCTAAGCAGGGTTAAGATAATCCAAGGGTAGAATGACACACAAGCATTAACTACTCATTCTCAATATATATATTATCTAAGCTAGGTGGAAAGAAAAGAGAAAGATAATATATTCCTACACTTCTACTATACATAGTATACATACTTTCTAGTTAACTGATATACTAGCTAATACCCTCTTTCCGATGCCCTCCTGGTACTTCGAGAAGCCACCCCTGACTGCCGAGTTCCTTACGACAGCCCGTCATGACCATAGAATCGGGGCTAAATACTCAGCACATAATGTAAAGTATTAGTATACCTAATACTAGTGGAATGTTATTATTCTAACATATTTATGCATTGCAAGCATCACAAGTTCTCCGCTATTTTGGTAATATTGAAGGTCGAAACTGATCGATAACGACCATCAACAATGCTTGTGTTTCTTCATCTAATTCTACTGTTCTTGCTTTGATTAATGCCATGTCCGATGAGCAACAAGTTTTCTCGAGCTATGATTAATGCTAGGTATAGGAAAAGAAATGGACCAAATCGTTCCTTCGAGTGTGGAGCACTTGGTCACATACGTTCGCATTGTCCCAAGCTCGGGAGAGGCAAGAAGGAAGATAATGGTAGTGTAATGTCCTGCCTCTCCCAGTGTCACATCCTGATTTTTTTGTTTCAGGATTTATAAATTATTTAATAAATTAATAATAGAATTTATATTAAATGTTCTTTAATTTACAAGTGAAGTTAAATGTGGGAAATAAAATTTCCTAAATATAAAGCATGGATGGATTTAATTTTTATTAAATTCTCCATGATTAGTCAACTCTCTGAAATTTTCTCGGATTTTTCAGAGCTCAATTTCTAAATGATACAAAGAACAGTTCAGTAATTATTTGATCAATAATGATCTAATTATAATTGTTAAGAGCTTTTCTTGTTTAAAAATCCTTAAATTATAAATTGTTGTTTAAAAGGAATTATTAGAAATGATTTTAAAAGCCTAAAAGAAAAGATCTAATTTTAATTTGTTAAATCTCAATATAAAATTGGGCTAGATAAAATTTTGTTAAATACTTTGCTTAATTCTATAATTCCTAGATTTTTCTGGGATTTATTTGAGCTAAGGAAGTATTTTTAATAAATGGAATTGCATTTCATGAATAATTTAAATTGAAAAAGGTTTTTCAAAAGTCTGTTTTGGCTTTGGGCCGAAAGCCGGCCCAAAACCTCTCTTTCTCTCTCCCTCGGCCCAGTCCGGCCCAGTCCGCCGAGCCGCCGCTCTTCTCTCTCTCAGCCGCTGACAGGTGGGCCCCACTTGTCAGGTTCGTCGTCAACCTCCGGCCGCCGCCGCCCGAAACCCTAGTTTCGCGCCGCCGCCGTTCCCTTCCAAATTCGGTCGATCCTTTCCTTCTCCGGCCGAATTGATAGAGGGGAAATGATCCTCGGGATCTCCTCTACCTTTTCCCTTTTGGAAACATCGGCTAATTCGGTTTGGAAACTCGTGGATTCGATCTCGAATCGGATCGACTCTTCTCTTTCCTCCGAACCCTAAACCTTCCTTCTCGTCGCCAGCCGCCGTGGGCCTTCGCTGCCGCCTCCTAGCCCCTTTAAAAGCACCCCCGAGCTCTCTTCTACCCGCCGCCTCCCTCGCCTTCGTCTCTCGCTGTCGGAAGCGCTCTAGCGCCGTGTAACCTCGAGCCGCCGTCGCCGCCGTTGCTCCAGCCGCGCGCCGCCGTCGTTCCGGTCGTCGTCGTCGCTCGGGAAGGCCACCGTCAGGATCGTCAAGTCGCTGCCGTCCTCGTCCGCCGCTTCGCCGCCGCCGGAGACCACCGGAGCACCGTCGCCGCCATCGACCCGATCTCCGCCGCCGCTTCTTCCTCGTCACCAGCGCCGTCCGTTGCTTTTCCGCCGCCGTTTTGGTCACCGGTGAGTTCGCCGCGTCGCGCTCTACGTCCTGGTGCCCTCCGTTCTCGTCGTCGCGCCGTCGTTTGCCGGCGAGCTTGCGCTCCCGAGCCGCCGCCGGTGCTGACGTCGTCGCTGACGTCATCGTCGCCCTCTCCCGTGAGCCGGTCGTGGACCGTTTGATCTCGGCCGTCCGTATTGGATAGGGTTGATCTCGGCCGTCCGTTCCCGTGAACTGTTGCCGTGCACCCGGTCCACCGCAAACCCTAGCCGCTGACGCAATAATCCTCCTTTTCCTTTTCAAAAATAATTCATTATTGCGTCATAATTCAATTAAAATCCATATAAGTGTTTTAATCCGATTAAATCTTCAAAAATTCATAACTAATTCATTTGAACTCAGTTTAATGTGGTTCAAGTTGCAAAAATTATATAAAATAAAGATCTACATATTAAAATTGTCCATAAATTGAATTAAATTTATTTAATTCTTTTTAAATGGGCTTTAATTAGATTTAATCTTGTAAAATTCATAATAAATTCATTTGAAGTCAGAATGAGGCCGTTCAAGTCTCATAATTCATCTAAAATTATGATCTACATGTTTGTTTACTTTTTATGTATTGTTTATTTGGTTTTTATTAGTCTTTTTCTTCATTTTGCGTTTTAGCTTGTCGTTTCCGTCGTTGTGAAGGTTCGCGAGTGCGCCGGAAGTATTCAAGAAGATTATTTGAAGACCGATTATTGCAAGGCAAGTCACACAGATCCTAAATACAATCCTTTGAGCATGTTGATCCTATATTTAATTCTCTATTTATTTCAACTGTGCATTTATTTTCGAATGTCACTGGGTGGTGTGAACTTATTCCTTTTGTTATGGCCAATTTGCATTGATTATTCTATTCCTTGATACCTTGGGTGATTATAATTGGACTAGTTGAGCTTTATATATATATTGGTTCAACTAGATATTAGATATGATTGCTTAGCCATGCTTAGAAACATTAGCACACTATTGGGATAACTTATGACTCACTATTATTTAATGATGGCTTAATGATAGTTCACGATGGTAAATCGTGATTGGTTAATTAATTACTTGCCAACTAAAACTTGATAATGGTGGGTTGTGAGCACATGGTTTTGAGAGTCGTGCTCATGGCAATTAAGGACCGGTTCGCGAGCTACTATTGTGAAACATTAATCGTGCCAACCACAAGCCAGCGTGGGCAACGGCTTTACCTTTTGTATAGCATGGTTCATTGCGGAGCACCAGACTGAGAAGTGGCGGAGATAAGCCCACGGGGGTCGCTGGGGAGTCCATGCCTCTGGTTTTTGAGGGGGTGATTATGATCCAGGAATGGTGCACTGTGATGGATTGTGTTATGCGAGGGGTAATGTCACAGCTCCTTTCCGAGGTACCGTGGTGGTACTGAGGCACATGGTGACATGTTGTGGGGCTGTGTCTTGTGGGTACAGTGGTACACCTCTGGCCAGAGTAAAACTATTCGAATAGCCGTGCCCGCGGTTATGGGCGGGTTGAGCAATGTTTTTCGTGATTAGTCCCACACCTCTCACAATAATTATGGATGTTATACCTGGTAATAATTTGCTTAGCTCTTGGTTTGGAGATTAGATCTGTACAGCCGGGTATGGTTGTTTCAGAATGGTTGAGCCTGAGCAGCATGGGCGTGTTGTTCAGTGTTGATTAAAATTTCTGATTAATTACTCCACTGTTTTACTTCTCTTAAATGTTTTGCTAAATGCTGCTTTTTCAAATGAGCCTATATTATGCCATCCTTTGGTATCCTTGTGCACTTGCATATTTGCTGTGTGGCTTGTTGAGTATGTCATATGCTCATTCTTGCAATAATCAATCAACCTCAGTTGAAGAAAAAGGATCCAGAATGAGAAGACGTTTGGCTTATACCCCAGTTGAGCTGCCTGTGGGAGTGGAGCCGGAGCTTCGCTAAATTTTATTTTCCGCTGCAGTTTTCTTCATGGTGAGGACTAAGTGCCTCTTAAGTAAGTATTTATCGTTTTATTTAATTTGATGAATCTGTATATTAAATTGTCAATTTGTGTACCTCGGCTGATTCCTGGACGAGGATTTTATGCACAAATAAGTTTGGAAATTACTTGTGAATTTCCGGGCGTGACACCCAGGCCGGGCAAGCTTACATCTGGCAGCTTTCATAGGTCATAGACTTCCCTCACAGACCAACACATGTCTTTTCTGCACACTTTGTCCTAACTCGTGCGCACCCGGGAAGAATTTCCGGGTCGGTCACCCATCCCAAAGTGCTCCAGGCCAAGCACGCTTAACCTCAGAGTTGTTTGGAGATTGGCTTCCGGAAAAGAAGTTGCAACATGTTGATATGAGTGTTCTATTAATCCTATTAAGCCCTAGGCCGGGATATCACAGGTAGAGTCAAGGAAGATGATGTGGATAAGAAGGTCATGAAGGAGAAGAAGAAGAATTGCATACAGAGGCTAATCCAAGAACTCATAGGAGCTTTTGATGAATCGGAAGATCAAGATGAGAGCAAAGGTAAGCAAGTTGTTGATCTAGCTTTCATTGCTCGTAATGCAAAGTTCTGATGTGGATGAATCTGATAGTGATAGTGAAGAAAGGCTTAGTTATGATCAATTAGAACATGCTGCTTTCAAATTTGCTGAGAAACTTCAAACATGTTCTAATATGCTTGATGGGAAGGATCACGCTATTGATATTATAAATGCTAAAATTGATAGATTAAAATCTTTGTTTCCTAATGATGATGATTGTAAATCTTGTGAAGTTTAATTTTCTAAAATTAATGCTTTACAAGATGCCAATTCTATTAATTGCTTGAAATTGGAATCCGAGATTGAAAAATCTTAAAAACCTTAAAAATTTCAAGATTACAAATCTTGAAATTGCTTGAAATTGGAATCTGAGATTGAAAATTCTTTTGCTCTTGGATTTGCTTTGCATGCTCGTGTTGTTGATGAATTGGTTTTGACAAAGAACGTTTTGAAAAAAATACAAAGTTGCTTTTTGTGCAAGTTCTTTGTTTAATGTTTCATGTCCAAACTGGGCTAAACAAAATGAGGATGTTTTGATCTTTCAAAATTGCTCAAATTGTTTTTTGAATGAGATGAAATTGAAAGATGCTTTACGACGTGTTGAGCATATGGAAAACATTGTAAAATCTGATGAAGTGCTTTCTTGTTCTAAGTGTCGCAAAAACAAAGGTGTTTTGGTTGATTGTGAAAATTTGACAAAAGAAGTTTCTTATTTGAAAAGTTCTTTGGAAAAGTTTTCCGATGGTAAAAAGAAACTTAACATGATTTTGAATCAATCAAAAGTGAGCACTTATAATCGTGTTGTAGGTTTTCAAAATAATACCTATTTTGCAAATCACCAACCTGCTGTTTTGAGCATAACTGAAAAAGGTCAAGCTTCGACAAAACCTGAACCAATGAAAACCGTTTTTAAATCTGCTGTGATTTTGGCTTCTCTTTCTTTAACGGTTCAAGAAAAAAAGTCTGTTATTGCAAAACCATTGATTTCAAAACCATGTACTTCACAAACTTGTCGTGAGAAGTATACTTGCTCTTTTTGTGGAAAAGATGGACATTTGGTTAGTTTTTGTTTTTGACTTGCCCGCAAACAAAAAAAGGAAAGAGAAATTGCTTTTGCGAAACAACGATGGCAAAAATCGGGTTTTTGTTCGAGGAGCACGGTTAGACCGCAGTTGAACAGGCGGTCAAACCGGCAGCCAGGCCCGGTTAGACCGCGGGGACAGTGGCGGTCAGACCAGCCTCGGTGCGATTTTGCACGTAATTTAAATCAGACTTTTTATGTGGCGACAAGGTAAGTTTTCAGGTAAGTCTAGTTCTAATTTTGTTAGTGCATATGTACCTACTAGTTCTACTGGTCGTGTAACTCAGTGTTGGATTCCAAAATTTCTTATTTCTAACCCCAACATGGAGGCCTCGACATCTTCATGTTCGTAGGTATTTTGGCGGCATACTCCCCATGTGCGTTTAATGTTGAGATGATGATTGCTTTTCAAGATAACATCGAGGTAATTTTGGATTGGCATAATTTTGTTATACTCTCTCGTTTATTAGATTTCCATATGCTAGTGTTTGAGATAGTAGTTTTTGTTAATACAAGTGGATACATGTCAATTCATGAGAACTTTGATGATATTATTGGCAATTGGTTGTCTTTTTCAAAATCTTTGATTTCTTCTTGACTTTTGTTCAGGATAATTGGAGGTTAATTTGAGGTGGAGTTAATGCTTTTTCATGCATTCATATTTATTTTTATGCATTTGCTTTAATTCTGAAAATAAATAAAATTAAGAAAAATAAGAGCTTTGTTTTATACCTCTAGTATATTCTTGTGCATGCTAGCAAAATAATTGAGGTATATTTGTTGCTATGTTAGCTTGTATGCATTTTAGTCTTTATATGAGGCTTAGATATTGCTTTTAAGTGAGATGATGCATGACACTAATTCTTTTACCTGAATTAAGAAAATATCCAATATTGATGCTAGCATATGGTTTGATTTATAAATGCTTTATTGAATTGTTATTCCTCAAATAGCTTTGTAATTGCTTATTGTGCAAGAGAATAAAAAATATCTATGAGAGAAAAAAATGAATACCGAATCCTTGGAAACAGTCTTGACGACAAGGACGTATTCGATGTGAGCAAAAATAATGGGTTTCGAATCCGTGGAAACAGTCTTGACAACAAAGACGTACTCGGAATAATTGAGAGAAAAAAAAATATAAGCAAAAAGGCTCAAGAAAAAGTAAAAAATTCTCTTGGTTGTTTTGTGCTAAAGCTAATTTGAGAAAGAGTAATAAATGCAATAGGTATATATGTATAGTGTTTATTTTTCAATCTATGTACTTGTGAATATATTGCATTATAAATCATTTGAAATCATGAATCTTTATTGCTAATTCGAGCTTAAATGTAATATCTTTGATTCATGTTTATACTATAGTTCATGCTTGCTAACTAGCTGATGAATTTATCTCCCTTGTCTTGCAAAACATGACATTGAATTGCTTTAGGTACATTTCAAAAGCTCTCGAAAAAAAAGAGAAAATACAAAATAAAAAATGGTTGTTCCAAGTGGCAATCATGATATCATTGCATTTATGTTTTATTGGTTAATGTTTCTCTTTTGCATTCTTGATGAAATTATTGTCAAAGGGGGAGAAATATACAAAATGCATGCTTCTTGAAAGGGGGAGTGTTGAATTGTTTCGATTTTACAAATAGTCGATTTTGTGCTTTGATTGCAAATTGATGGGAGAAATTCTTTGTTTTAAAAAGGGGAGAGTTTTTCTTTTTCACTTTGTGATTTTTGTTTTTATTTTTCAAAAACACAAAATTGCATTTTGATGATGTTGCCAATGTGTTCATCAAGGGGGAGATTGTGAAATCATTGTCATGATTAATATTTGTGATGAACAATTGGCTTTGCAAAATGATTTATTCAATGAATTGGTTTGCAATTATGTGTGGATGTTGGTGTGAGTGCGTGTCTAATGTCGGTGAGGTTGTGATATCTGTGCCCAGAAATGGTTATTTTGTCTGATTGTATGCAGGTGGCTTCACTGCAACAAATATATCTTGTAGAGACATTTTCCTAATACTATAGAGACATTTTTAAAATGCCTTTACAGTGTTATAGAGACATTTTAAAGATTGTCTCATAAGTGCCTTTTGGTGAATTGTCTCTACGAGTTAAGGGGCATTTTATAAGATGTCTCTATGCAAATAGAGGCACTTTGTAGAGGCATTAATATGTTGCGGCAATATAGCAAATCAATATGAAAAAAATATTATCACCTACCAATTCTTGAACTCATGACCTCTTGAGTTAACTATTCTTATCTTCAATGCACTAACCATCTTAACCTCATTTAAATACATCTAAATATGTGATTTGTGTTACTTATATCTAGTTACTTAATATATATTAATATTTGGAAAAATGCCTTTACATTGTTTTAAATGCCTTAAGAAAATGCTTTAACATACGAGGCAAATTTTAAAGTGCCGAAGAGTTGTCTCTACAATATAAATTTAACAAAGTATTCTAAAAATGTCTATAAAGTGTCTCTAGAGTAAAAATATTTTAGGCGATTTTGAAAGTGCCTCTAAAAAGTGTCTCTAGAGTATAGAGCTTCAAAACTTAGAGGCATTTTTAAAGTTGTCTCTACAAAAGAGCCTCTACATAAGGTTTTTGTTGTAGTGCTTGAGGTCAACCTTGATCAATGGTGAGGACCGGGACTATGCTCAGGGAGGAGCGGGAGCCGTACGGAGAAGGACATGTCTTGAAGACGGATTCGAACAGCAGATGGAGTCCGACATGGTGACGGCGATTTTCCATGGCTGGTGTGGCTGTGGTTTTGGAGAAAAAGAAAATTGAGGGATTGAGTTTTATTGGAAATAGGAGTTCTACAACTATTTTGGATAGGAGATTTTTGTGGTATAAATAGAGAGGAAGCGTGAGGCTTCCTAGTATCGGTGTTAGAGAGACTAGAGTTGAGAGAAATTTAGGGTTTCGAATTTAGTTCGAGATTTTGGTGAGGAGTGTTGTTGGTGCACTTTGTAAACACTAGTTGATGCAATAAAGTCGAAAAGTTTCAATCTACTTCTTCGAGTTTATCATCTACCAGTGTTTCTAGGTACCGACGGTTCGACCAACAGCAAGGCGATGGTCTAACCGGTGGGAGTACGGCGGTCACACCCTCGGCAAGGAGGCAGTTGAACCGGCGGCGTGCGAGCGGTCCGACAGGTGGGGTGCAAGCGGTCCGACCGGCGGCAACAAGATTACGTTGAGATTTCCATCGATTTGAGGGTAACTTTTATTTCCGCCAAAAGTTTTTGGGTTTTTTGTTTGCCCTACCATTCACCCCCTCTGGTAGGCTTAGTTACTTGTGTTCGTTCCTACAATGTTTGCCATGGTTAGAAAGATCAAAATTGTTCCTGTGAAATGCATGATAAGGCAATGGTTCAAATGTATAAAGTTTTCTACTCCTGTTGAGTGCACTTCTCTGATTACTCAGATAGCAAAAGAGCTAGGGGTGGTTAGCAACCAAATTGCTTTTATCTCAGCCGCTCGTCCATGTATTGATGAGACCTATCTAGTGCAAGGGCATATTCTGAAGCATGGAGTAGATAGATCTTTGATTTACTTTTTTCCCGGTTGTACAAATGAAATCCCGTTACCAAATACGGGGTATCATTTGTACAACTGCCATGAACTAACCATTCCCCTACAAACCATAGAAGAATTTCGTGCAGGAGAAGCATACAGGGAGACGTGCAACATGACAAGGAATGAACGAGAGAGTTCATCATCCTCAACACTCGTACAGATGTATGAGGCATGTTGGGAGCCAACTGGGGATGCACACGGATGGACCCAAGCTCCACGCCACAGCATCGGAGTCTCAACCTGGGCGAGTGCCAATGAGGACCGGTGGCGTGCGCCTTATGACACCTAATGGGACAACCAACCTTCCAGATAAAGTGGTATGCCTCCATCTCCAAGTGAATGGCGCTCAAGTTCCTCTCCTTGGGACTTGGGTGAAATCACTAGGAGAATGAACACCCTTGATATGCAGACGGGGGAGATCTAGTACAACCTCACGGAACACATAGCTCAAACGCAAGAATGGCAACAATCTGCTGATGCTCAGTTCGCCAACTTCAACAACATGATGCAGCAACACCACGATGACCTTCAAGCGTACTTCCGCTTTCAGGGGTTCAATCCTTATCAAGGACCTTGAGCGAAAGCCAAGCTTGGGGGGAGACATCACTCTCCCCACTGATTTAATTTGTATCACATTGCATATTTCCCTTTCCAATTGCATATTTGCTTTCCAATTGCATCTTAAAAAACTGGAAACAACATTAAAATTTGCAAAATAGAAAATACCAAAAAGATAGGATAGGTTTGAGTCATGCTAGGTAAGAAAAGCTAGTTCTCTTTGTTGAAATGATGAATAGTTGCTCTTGTGACTTGTGTAGATACTTCTCATGCTCTACGATAAAGATTATACACCCACATATATGCACATGCTAAACTCCTACACTGCGAGTTAAGTAATATTCCATTACATTCCCATTCGACCACCAAAACAAATTCGCCATGCTTTCATGTGCATTCTTCTCCTAAAAAGAAAAGTCCTTTTGAAAAAAAAAGAGGAGGGAAAGGCATGGTTATGAAAAAAAAAGTTATGCTGCTCCATCAACCACAAGCATGATGTTGAAAAAAAAATATGTAGCCATGCCCTCTCCTAATCAATAAAAGAAGGATTTTTTGGGAGAAGAAAGTAAGCAGAAAGGAGAAGTATTTTTCTTTATTTTTCCTCATTACCACTTTCATCATATAACACAAACATTTTACACGATCTTGATCTTGAGTATATTTAGTTATCTGCTTTAGTCTATGTTTTTGCCTTAGTAATAAATGTGTGAAAATATGCCATGCCTGATCCCTTCCGAGCTACACATATCAAACCTTAGAGTAGGAATCAAAAAGGCAAAACTTGTGAGGAATTCAAATTAATACACTTGGAGAGACTGAGTGAATCAATTGAGGAACTTGGTTTTGTTTTTCAAAATCATTTGAAAACTTCCGGAATAAGAGTTGAATAAAGATTGGGTGATTGGTGCTCTAATTGCTGTTCTTGTAAAATCAAAGTTGTTTTTTATTATTATTCTGTGATGAACAATTGGGCATTGAAGATTATTGGTTTTGTTATTTTGAATTTATTCACGAAGTGGTTTTGAAGATGATTGGAGTTCACAGGTGAATCTACAGGAAATCGCTGTTATTTCATGTGACCGGTCAGACCGGGTAGGTGTTGCCGGTCAGACCGGCGGTGATCGAGCGGTCAGACCGGCCAGCCCGCGGTTTGACCGACTAACTCTGTGTCGGTTTCGGTTTCGGGTTGTTTGTTTGGATATCCGTGATTATTTCGTGATTATGGCTTCTAGATGGATACTATACGTATGTAATACTGTTGTTTGCTACTAATGAGTCAAGTTGGAGATAGCTTGGTCTCGGAATATGGTTTCTTTGTTTATTTCATGTGTTGGTGACTCGATGTCTCGGGAGAGTATTTGCGGTGATGGACCGGAAGTCGGCTTGGGGATAAGACGACGTCCGTGGTGGTCAAAGATCATGCGGGATACTTAGGCTAGAGTTGATGCACATGGTTGATGGAGATTCCATATGGCATACGATGGAGTTATTGTGTGTGTGTGGGATGCGGAGTCGAATTTGGAAGGAGTTCAAATTTGGTACGATTGGTTATGTAAAGTTACTTTCTTGTACTAGAGGGTTTCCTAAGGTGTTTAGGACTCCTAGTATGAGTTTGGTTCGTGACTTTAGGCTGCCTACCTCAGGGTATAAATAGAGGGGAAGCGTGAGGCTTTCCTGTATCGCTTTGGAGAGCAATTGAATTGTGTTTTGAGTTAGGGTTTCGAGTTTAGTTGAAATTTTTGTAAAGAGTGCTGTTGGTGCACTTTGTAAACACAGAGAAATGTAATAAAGTTGTCATACACTTTAAGAGTTCTTCGATTTGTGTTTCACCGGGTTTCAGCGGTCCAACCGGCAATATACCGGTTGTCAGACCGGCGGCAAAGCGGCGGTCATACCGGCAGGTGTACGGCGGTCAAACATGCGGCATCCACTCGGTCAGACTGACTAATCTACTCCGGTCATACCGATCTCCGTCGAATTAGAGGGTAACTTTTATTTCCGCTAAAAGAGCCTTGTTTGGCTTAGTTTTTGGGTATATCAACCATTCACCCCCCCTCTGGTTGACTTAGTTCTTGTGATTCGATCCTACAAGTGGTATCAGAGCCTTGTTTCTTCTTTGGATTTTTATTGATCTAGAGTTTTTGCCATGGCTACTCCCGCTCATTTTTCAACTAAGCCACATGTTTTCGATGGAACGGATTTTTCTCATTGGTGTAGTAGGATGCAATCTTACATTATGACTGAAGATTATGATATTTGGAGAAAAGTTTCTCATCCTTATGTGATTCCTGAAGCTATTAATACTGATGCTGAAAAAACTGCTTTTGAACAAAATTGCAAAGCTCTCAACATTCTTTTGAGTGGTATTTCTCGTTCGGATTATGATCGTGTTGCTCATCATCAAACTGCTCATGAGATTTGGGTTGCTTTGAGTAATTTTCATCAAGGAACAAATAACATTAAAGAACTTCGTCGTGATATTTTCAAAAAGGAGTACATTAAATTTGAGATGAAACCTGGAGAAGTTTTGGATGACTATCTTTCTAGGTTTAATAAAATTCTGAGTGATCTTAGATCTGTTGATTCTTCTTATGATGCTAATTATCCACAATCTGAGATTTCTCGTCACTTTTTGAATGGTCTCGATATGTCTATTTGGGAGATGAAAGTTACATCTATTCAGGAGTCTGTTAACATGTCTACTTTGACCTTGGATTCACTTTACACCAAATTGAAAGCACATGAGATTAATGTTCTTTCTCGAAAAGCTGATTCTAAGTCTAGTGCTTTGGTTTCTTCTTCTTCTTCTTCTTTGGATGTTGATGCTTCTTCATCTAAGCCTTCTTTTATTGCTGTTTTTAATGCCACATCCGATGATCAACTCGAAAAGATCGAGGAGGAGGATTTGGCTTTGGTTGCTAACCGTATTGCTCGAGCTATGAATAATGCCAGGAACAGGAAAAGAGATGGTCCAAATCGGTGCTTTGAATGTGGTTCAATTGATCATCTTCGTTCGCATTGTCCTAAGCTTGGGAGAGGCAAAAGAGAAGACAAAGATGATGAGAGGACAAGCAACAACAAGCCCAACAACAACAAGCCGCAGGGTTCATCTCAAGCGAGGAAGTTCAAGAAGAATCTTAGGAAAGCTTTTGATCAAGTCTATGTCGCTTTTGAGCCATCAAGTGATGTAGATGGTGAGAGTGGAGATGATGATAAGGGAAAGAACATCTCCGGTGTTTGCTGCATGGCGCGTGCTGAATCGGATTTTGAGTATGAAGATCATGAGGTAAGTGCTTTTGAAGAAGCTATTAATATCTTGAGTGCAAAAAATATGAAGTGTGAGAAGATGTATAGAAAATAGGAATTTATTATTGAATCTCTTAAATCTGAAATTGATAGATTAAAATCTCTTATTCCTAATGATGATGATTGCTCAAATTGAGGTTTTGATGAATGAGATTTCAAAAATTAGAGATGTTAATGTTGCACATGATTTGAAAAATAGATCTTTTCTTGCTTGTAGTTTTGCATTGCATACACGCACTTTGGATCTTTTTATGCTAGTTTGATGTTTAACATGATTTCTGCTAAAAAGTTAAACAACCTCATGATGTTTTGGATTGCTCAGCATGTAATTTGAATAAGATGAAACTGAAAGATGTTTTAGGTCGTGTTGAGTATATGGAAGATGTTGTGAAAAACAATGAAGTGCTTTCTTGCCCCAAATGTCGTAAAAGCAAATGTGTCATGGTAGATTGTGAAAATTGTGCTAATTTGGAAAAAGAGGTTTCTTACTTGAAAAATTCTTTGCTAAGATTTTCTGATGGTAAAAAGAACATCAACATGATTTTGGATCAATCAAAGGTTAGCACAAATAATCATGATTTGGGTTTTAATCCTTATGCTCATAATTCTAGACATCCTCCTGTTGTGTTAGGTGTTGGTGCTAGAAGTGGTGAGATTTTGGTTAAACCTGATACTAACCAAACTGTGTTTAAATCTGCTGGTATCATGTCTACCATGAATGCATCTTCTTCAAAATCCAATGTTGTGCATGCAAAACCTCCTGTTTCTGCTTGTGTTGCTAAATCTTCTTACTCTAACAATGTGTCTAAACAACGTGAAAAATATACTTGTTCTTTTTGTGGCAAAGATGGACAAATTGTTGGTTTTTGTTTCAGATTAGCTTGTAAACAGAAAAAGGAGAGAGAGATTGCTTTTGCAAAATCAAAATGGCAAAAATCTGGTTTTCCCTCGAGGAAACCGGTCAGACCGTAGTGGGTCCCACGGTCCGACCGGCGACCGGTCAGACCGGCTGCAGAGTCTCGGTCAGACCGGGCATCGGTCAGACCGGCAGTACAGAGGCGGTCAGACCGGCCTCGGAGGAATTTTTCTGAAAATTCTAAAATTGATTTTGCACATGGATATATGCCTATTGGATCTTCTGGTCGTGTGTCTCAGTACTGGATTCCTAAATTTTTGTTATCATCTAACCCCAGTACTGAGGCTTCGACTTTTGCTTGTGTGTTGGCTTTGATGGCAACGAAGGAGAACGTGTGGATCGTGGATTCCGGTTGTTCGCGGCACATGACCGGTGATAAAAATTGGTTCTCCTCCCTCAAAAAGGCATCCAAGACTGAATCGATTATCTTTGGTGATGCTTCTACAAGTGCTGTTCTCGCTACAGGTTTGGTTAAGGTAAATGAAAATTTTGAATTGAAGAATGTAGCTTTGGTTGAAGATTTAAAGTACAATTTGCTTTCGGTTTCATAAATTGTTGATGAAGAGTTTGAGGTTCACTTTAAGAAAACTGGAAGTAAAGTTTTTGATTCTCATGGTGATTCTGTGCTGAATATTTCTCGATATGGAAGAGTGTTTAAAGCTGACTTTGAAAATTCTGTTTCACCTGTGATAATATGTTTGGTTGCTAAGTTTAATAAAGATGTGATGTTTTGGCATCGTAGACTTGGACATGTTGGTTTTGATCATCTCACTAGATTAAGTGGTTTGGATCTTGTTCATGGTTTGCCTAAACTTAAGAAAGATCTTGATTTGGTTTGTACACCGTATCGTCATGCTAAGATGGTTTCAACTTCACATGCTCCTATTGTTTCTATGATGACGGATGCACCGGGACAGCTACTACATATGGACACTGTTGGTCCAGCTAGAGTGCAATCTGTTGGAGGAAAGTGGTATGTGTTGGTTATTGTTGACGATTTTTCTCGATATTCTTGGGTTTTCTTTATGGCAACTAAGGACGAAGCTTTTCAACACTTTCGTGGTTTGTTTCTTCGATTAAATCTTGAATTTCCAGGCTCCTTGAAAAGAATTCGAAGTGATAATGGTGGTGAATTTAAAAATGCCTCTTTTGAACAATTTTGCAATAAAAGAGGTCTTGAACATGAATTTTCTTCTCCTCGTGTTCCTCAACAAAACGGTGTTGTTGAAAGGAAAAACCGTGTTTTGGTTGAGATGGCTAGAACGATGTTGGATGAATACAAAACTCCTAGAAAATTTTAGGCTGAGGCTATTAACAATGCATGTTGTATTTCAAATCGAGTTTTCTTACGTTCAAAACATCTTATGAACTTCGATTTGGTCATTAACCCAAAGTTTCACATTTGCGTGTTTTTGGTTGCAAATGCTTTGTCATGAAATCTGGAAGTTTCGATAAGTTTGAGGCACGTTCTACCGATGGATTGTTTCTTGGTTGCCCCGCACATACTCGTGGCTATCGTGTACTTATCTTAGGGACTAACAAAATTGTTGAGACTTGCGAAGTTTCTTTTGATGAGGCTAGTCCAGGTACTAGACCCAATGTTGCAGGTACACTGTCACAGGTTCAGGGGGAGGATGGTCGTATTTTTGAAGACGAGAGTGACTACGACGACGACGACGAGGTCGGCTCGGCCGGTCAGACCGGGCGCCAGACCGGTCAGACCGCCGGCACACCTCTGGTCAGACCGACGCAGGACGTGCGGTCAGACCGGCCAGGGTCGTCGGCTGAGGGTTCTGTTGATGCTGATCGAGATGGTCCTCCAGAAATTACTATTTCGACCAGTACTGACACAGACCGTGGATCAACTTCAGAAATCACTGCTCCTTTGCACATTCAACGACTACATCCGCCGGAAGAAATTATTGGTAATATAGGTGAGCGGACTACAAGGTCTATGATTTTGCTGAGACTATGCGCAGGGAATTTGAGATGAGCATGATGGGTGAGTTATTGTACTTTTTGGGATTGCAAATTAAGCAAACACCTCAAGGTACTTTTGTGCATCAAACGAAGTATATGAAGGATCTTTTGAGACGGTTCAAGATGGAGAATTGCAAGGCAATTTCAATACCAATTGGTTCTACAGCTGTGTTGGATCCTGATGAAGATGGTGAAGCTGTTGATCAAAAGGAATATAGAAGTATGATTGGATCTTTGTTATATCTAACTGCTTCTAGACCAGACATACAATTTGCTGTGTGTTTGTGTGCACGCTTTTAAGCTTCTCCTCGTGCTTCACATCGTCAAGCGGTCAAGCGAATAATGAGGTATTTGAATCATACACCTGAGTTTGGAATTTGGTATTCTACTTCATCCTCTATATGCTTAAGTGGATATTCCGATGCTGATTTTGGTGGTTGTAGAATTGATAGGAAAAGTACTAGTGGAACATGTCATTTTCTTGGTATATCATTGATTGCATGGTCTTCTAGGAAACAATCTAGTGTTGCTCAATCAACTGCTGAATCTGAATATGTTGCTGCTACTAGTTGTTGTTCACAGATTCTTTGGCTTTTATCGACTTTGAAAGATTATGGTCTTACTTTTGAGGAAGTACCTCTCTATTGTGATAATACAAGTGCTATTAACATTGCTAAGAATCCTGTTCAACACTCACGCACGAAGCACATTGATATTCGTTTTCATTTTCTTAGGAATCATGTTGAGAAGGGAGATGTTCAATTGCAGTTTTTGGACACAAAGTTGCAAATTGCTGATATTTTCACTAAACCTTTGGATTCTAATCGCTTTGCTTTTCTTCGTGGTGAATTGGGAATAATTCATCCTTTTGGCATGGTTTGAGGGGGAGTTTGTACTTCATGGTTTTATCAAGCAATAATATAATAATGAGAAAAATTGAGAAAAGAGAGCTTTATTTATGCATATGGTATTTTCTTGTGCATACTAGCAATACTTTGAAGGTTTATTTGTCTCTACCATAGCTTGTATGTATTCTAGTCTTTTCATGAGATTTAGATTTTGCTTTTAAGGGAGATGATGCATGACACTTATTTAAGTAAATATGCAATGTTGATGCTAGCATATGGTTTGATTTATAAATGCCCTATATACATGCTTTATTGACTTGTTATTCCTCAAATAGCTTTAATTGTTCATTGTGAAAAAGAGAATAAAAATATGATAAAAATGAATACCGAATCCTTAGAAACAGTCTTGACGACAAGGACGTATTCGATGTGAGCAAAATAATGGGTGCCGAATCCCTGGAAACAGTTTTGACGACAGGGACGTACCCGGAATAAAAAAAGAGAAAAATATGAGCAAAAAGGCTCAAGAAAAGAAAAAGTTAAAAAATTCTCTTGGCTGTTTTGTGCTAAAGGTTATTTGAGAAAGAGTGATAAATGCAATAGGTATATGTGTTTAGTGTTTATTCTTCAACCTATGTGCTTGTTAAGATGTTGCATTATAAATCGTATGAAATCATGAATTTTGATTGTTGATTCAAGCTTTATTGTAAAATCTTTGGTTCATGGTTATACTTTAATGCATGCTTGTTATATTATAGATGGGTTTATCTTCTTTTTATTGCAACACATGACATGATATACTATATGTATGCTAAGCTCTTGAACATTAATGAACATAATTCCTATGCTTGATGAAATCATTGTCAAAAGGGGAGAAGCAAGATGAATTTTTGGAGTTGTTGAGAAGAGTGTGTTTTTGGTTCAATTGGGAGAAGCAAGATGCATTTTTGGAGTTGTTGAGAAGAGTATGTTTTTGGTTCAATTGGGAATTTCTTTCTTTTAAAAAGGGGGAGAAGTTTTCTTTTGGATTTTTGAGCACGATGTGTACTTTTGTACGAAGTGTGCTTTTTACGACTTTTGTTTTTATTTTTCCAAACACCAAAACATTTTTTTATGGATTTGCCAATGTGTTCATCAAGGGGGAGATTGTAAAATCAAAGTTGTTTTTGATTATTATTCTGTGATGAACAATTGGGCATTGAAGATTATTGGTTTTGTTATTTGGAATTTATTCACGAAGTGGTTTTGGAGATGATTAGAGTTCACAGGTGAATCTACAGGAAATTGCTGTTATTTCATGTGACCGGTCAGACCGGGCAGGTGTTGCCGGTTAGACCGGCGGTGATTTTGGATTTTTGAGCACGATGTGTACTTTTGTACGAAGTGTGCTTTTTACTACTTTTGTTTTTATTTTTCCAAACACCAAAACATTTTTTTATGAATTTGCCAACGTGTTCATCAAGGGGGAGATTGTAAAATCAAAATTGTTTTTGATTATTATTCTGTGATGAACAATTAGGCATTGAAGATTATTGGTTTTGTTATTTGGAATTTATTCACGAAGTGGTTTTGAAGATGATTGGAGTTCATAGGTGAATCTACAGGAAATCGCTGTTATTTCATGTGACCGGTCAGACCGGGCAGGTGTTGCCGGTCAGACCGGCGGTGACCGAGCGATCAGACCGGTCAGCCCGCGGTTTGACCGGCTGACTCTGTGTCGGTTTCGGTTTCGGGTTGTTTGTTTGGATATCCGTGATTATTTCATGATTATGGCTTCTAGATGGATACTATACGTATGTAATACTGTTCTTTGCTACCAATGAGTCAAGTTGGAGATAGCTTGGTCTTGAAATATGGTTTCTTTGTTTATTTCATGTGTAGGTGACTCGATGTCTCGGGAGAGTATTTGCGGTGATGGACCGGGAGTCGGCTTGGGGATAAGACGGCGTACGTGGTGGTCAAAGATCATATGGGATACTTAGGCTAGAGTTGATGCATGTGCTTGATGGAGTTTCCATATGGCTAGAGTTGATGCATGTGCTTGATGGAGTTATTGTGTGCGTGTGGGTGCGGAGTCGAGTTTGGAAGGAGTCCAAATTTAGTACGATTGGTTATGTAAAGTTTCTTTCTTGTACTAGAGGGTTTCCTAAGGTGTTTAGGACTCCTAGTATGAGTTTGGTTCGTGGCTTTAGGCTGCCTACCTCAGGGTATAAATAGAGGGGAAGCGTGAGGCTTTCCGGTATCGCTTCGGAGAGCAATTGAATTGAGTTTTGAGTTAGGGTTTCGAGTTTAGTTGAAATTTTTGTAAGGAGTGCTGTAGGTGCACTTTGTAAACATAGAGAGAAGTAATAAAGTTGTCATACACTTTAAGAGTTCTTCGATTTGTGTTTCACCGGGTTTCGGCGGTCCAATCGGCAATATATCGGCAGTCAGACTAGCGGCAAAGCGGCGGTCAGACTGGCGGGAGTATGGTGATGAGACCGGCGGCATCCACTTGGTTAGACTGATTAATCTACTCCGGTCAGACCGATATCCGTCGAATTAGAGGTTAACTTTTATTTCCACTAAAAGTTTTTGGTTTTTGGGTATATATATCAACCAGTCACCCCCCTCTGGTTGGCTTAATTCTTGTTATTTGATCCTACAGTTCTATCTTTCAACCACCAAAAGCAAGGAAAAGCAGTGTCTCGTGGGAATCAGGGGTAAGGGTAAGCCACCGTGCCAAAGATTATTTAATCTGAGAGAGAGTACATATACCTTGCACCTGTATCTTTGAGATATGCAGCATAGTAGCAACTCCTGATTAACAACCAAGTCTTTGTTTCCTTTCATCCTTCACTCAGGAGGAGCAAAGGTTCAAGCTTGGTCGTTATCAATCAGTTTCGACCGTCAATATTACAAAAATAGAGGAGAACTAGTGATGCTTGCAATGCATATATCTGTTAGAATAATAATATTCCACTAGTATTAGGTGTACTAACCTTTTGCAGAGAATGACAATAAATTGGAGGGGAATCGACATCAACTCAGATGATAAATCAATCGGACGATGTCGAGAACCAGACTTATGTATGAATGGGCCAATAACTCAAAATTGACACGACACACTGGACCAAAATTCTACGGAGAGGAACACAAGAGGAGGCCACCAGCCAACTTTTGGGCTGGGAGTTCGGCCGAACCAATGCCAGAGCCGATGAATGCAGGGTTTTGAGGGGACGGTGGAGATTCACTCCCTATGGCGGTTGGAGGGTATTACCAACCTTTCCAACCACCATAACCGTCATTACCTGCCTATTTAAGGAGTTCACTCTCTGCACTTCGACACACACCTCAAGCAAGAGCTCTCTCATTTCTCTCAAGTTTAGTTTAGTAGTATCTAGCTGGTGGAAGAGGAATAGAGTAGAAATCATGAGTCCGGAAGCCATCGGAAGAACAGAACGATGCTTTTCCAACACGGTGAGAAGAGTTGAGTCTCGTCTTCAGAGACCTTGTCACTGATTATGACAGGAGCCTCTCTGTCATTGTGTAGGAAAGCATAACATAGGCCTAGAGGTAGTGGTTTAAGCTCTAGCGGAGGTTGAGGTGGTGGTTCCATGATTGGCAGATCAAGAGTCTCACCGGGATACGCTTCCTCTTTGATGAAATCTTGGACCTCATCTTCCAAAAAGGGCCTCGGGAGAGTCGTGAGGGGGAACTGCAGTAACCTCTTCTGCTGACTCAATTTTTGGGAGAGGGTTGGTCAAGGTGATCCTTGCCCGTGAGAATGGAATTGAATTTTGAGGCTATCTAATCGGGGTGTGTTGATCAGAAGTTGCTCAATGGGCAGCCCAATTAGGATGTCAAAATCTTGGATTTCAAAGATGTGGAAATCCAAGATTGGCTCCCTGTCTTCAAAGCAGACAGGCACATCTTGTACAATCTCAAATCCTTCGATGATATTTCCGTTTGGATGCCTGAAGAATTTGTTTGTCGGGGTCACTGCCTCATCGCTTAAATAAGCGAATGCAACAGACTCGGAAACGAGATTGGCCCTGACAGTTGGACTGTAGAGAATACCGACGTCGTTCCCTTCCAGATGGCAAGGAATGATTCGGGGAGCGGTATTTATCCGAATTACTTTGGATGAAAGCTCTACCTCCCTTAGCCATTCATCGCTCATTATGGATGTTAACTCCTGGATAGTTTCTCGTAGGAACCCAAGTTCCATACGATCGGGAGGTGGCAAAGGAACAAGTGGTTTCCTCTCGCTAAAATAGTTCAGGGTATTGTTGTAGTCTTCATCAAAGCCGTCCCTATACGAGCTAACAGAGGTGGATGGTTCAGCATGCAGCTCGATCATTAGAGGTTCCTCTATCTTGGACACGGATGCCTCCGGCTAAGGTTCTTTGGGTTGTGTCATGAAGGAAGTATTTTCCATAATGCGGTCCAAAATTGTCCTTCCTTCTAACGACGTTTTGTGCATGAACGATCCTCTAGCGATTATGTCCAGATAGAATGCAGACTCTTTATCCAAACCCGTATGGAAATGTTGAAGAAGCACATGCTCGGTATGGATAGGGTTGGTCCGGACTGCACTAAATTATTGAATCTAGACGAGGCTGCACCAATTGATTCGTTTTCGATCTGCTTAAAACTGAAAATTTCTAATCATAGGGCAGTAATACGAGTAACTGGGAAGAAGGCAAGACAGAATCTGTCTAGCAACTTTTCCCAACTACCGTTTACACATCCAACGGTAGAGGTGTACCATTACTTTGCTCTCTCTTGAAAAAAGAACAGGAACAATTTCCACCGCACAATTTCTTGTCTGATGCCAAGAATCTTAAGGCATGAGCAGACTTGTTCAAAGTCTCGCAGATGATGGTAGAGATCTTCTAGATCAAAGCCAGAAAAAGGATTTTCCCTAACCATACTAATTAGTTGGGGACGAATTTCATAGCCAGTTGTATAAATGGGCTCCGATGAAGGAGGTCGCTCATAGAATTCGCCCCGAGGAGTAGACAGCTTAAAAAGAGATTTCTCCATGGTTGAGAAGAGTTTTACAGGAATACTTCTCTAGGATAGCAGGGGTGAAGGTAGAATAAAAAAGTAAAAAGGATATGAGGATGAACTGGATTCTGAAATGATCAGCAACCGTTCCTCGGCAACAGCGCTAGAAATGCTTGTTGGTATTTCTTACGGTCATAGATAAAATCCGCAAGCGCACAGATATACCGATGTAGCACTTTCCCTACGGAGTATTCCAAGGGTATCGAATCCAAGGGAACGTGTGTGATCAGATCTTCCTCCGGTTCATCCAAGGACACCAAGCAAATGATAGGTCAGGATAGAGAGGATTTACTAGTGAGAAACAGTGTCTAGGAAAAGCTTAACTTTAATCCTAACGCAATACTTCAGGCACTGGCAACCCACTATTCCCAGATGTCGCTCTACTACGTACCCGGACAGGGAGGACTTAAGTGATCTCGAGGGCTATCACCACCTCTACACCCACCTCAAACATACTGTGGGATACGCAACAATTACTGGATAACAATTACCTAAACATCACGTCTAAGCAATTACTATCTACTTTAGTGTTTATAACTCACCAAAGCAATCACTATATTTTAGTTGATTATAGAGAACAATAATCCCGTATGCTATTTAGGAACTAACCAATAGATAATTCTCACAAAATAATTCTAAATTACTCAAGAAGAATATTACATTGAATTCAGAGTAATAAACAGAATAAAAGAAATAGGAGAAGATTACCAACAACTCTGGAATTCTTCCGACTCCTTCTAGTCTACTCTCTTCCTATTCTAATATACAAAATAGTACAATAGAGCCTCCTATAATTCAGCACAAGCTTGAAAGTGTGTGTGTGAAGTGAGGGAGTGAAGCCTTTATATAGAGGTAGGTATGATGGTTGTGAGAAGGGGAAATGTCTGAACTGCCCCACAGCCATCATTGGGAGAGCATCTGGACCGTCCACGCCAAACACCAGGATCAACGGTGCTCGGGGGGGGGGGGGGGAGGGGTTCGGCCGAACCTGCGCTGGGCCCTCTAGACCTGGCCTTCGGTCAGTCGACTCCCTGGACCTTCCTCTATCCATTTCTCAGAGTTTTGGGTTGATTCACTGATGTTTCGATGAAGTCCACAACCCTTCCTTGTATGGAGATATAATTCTCCTCACTTTAGTCTGATTTTCCTCCCAACTTCAGGGTTTATCATCCGCAATACAAATATACACCAACACTTGTGAAATATGTGAGATTAAACACCTATCACTATGTTGCATGTTTTATTATTCGAAGTTTATGCAGATGTTGGCGGTATAAAATCGATATTTAACAGCCGCCAACAGCCTCCTCACGGGTTTCCGGGCAGTCATTCCCAGAATGACCCATGTTGCCGCAGACCTCACATGTAACATGTGAGTCCAAGGCCTTGACGGTGCCTTGTGGCCGTTTGTCGTGGTCGTCCAATTGTTTCATGAGGAGGTCCAGCTTGGCAGCAAGTAGTTTCGTCTCCTTGACGGTGTGTGTCACGACCGGAAATAACCCAACGGGCGTTCCTTACATGCGTGTATTATTCCTTGTCCGAGGAGGCAAGGTACACCAAAAGTTGATACATTTCAGAGTTTATCAAGCGGAAGCGTAAATAGTTACTTTATTACATGAGCGGCGAAGGCCCAGCACACACAAAGACAGACGGGAAACAGCGGAAGACTAGGGCGACGACCACAGGCGCTTGACGGCAGGCACGAGCTAGACACCAAAGCCTTCATCTTCTAGGAACTTCTCTTCTGGGTTTGGGAAAAATTGAGCAAGACTGAGTACAACCACCGTACTCAACAAGACACACCCACAAGTGCAGAATAAATGCAACGGATTACAAGGGAGCCGTAATATAGAGGGTTAGGGTTTGCAGTAAACAGCATTAAAAGTCACTTAGTTGCTCAAAGCTACTTTGTAAACACGGTCCTAGAGCTATATGTCACGACCGGAAATAACCCAACGGGCGTTCCTGACGTGCGTGCATTAATCCTTGTCCCAGGAGGCAAGGTACACCAAAAGTTGATACAATTCAGAGTTTAACAAGCAGAAGCGTAAATAGTTAATTTATTACGTGGGCAGCGAAGGCCCAGCACACACAGAGACAAACGAGAAACAGCGGAAGACTAGGGCGACGACCAGAGGCGCTTGACGGCAAGCACGAGCTAGACACCAAAGCCTTCATCTTCAAGGAGCTCCTCTTCTGGGCTTGGGAACAATTGAGCAAGACTGAGTACAACCACCGTACTCAACAAGACACACCCACAAATGCAGAATAAATGCAAGGGAGTACAAGGGAATTACACTATAAAGGGTTAGGGTTGCAGTAAACGGCATTTAAAGACATTTAGTTGCTCAGAGCTATTTTGTAAACACGATTCTAGAACTATACAATATTATTAATCAAGGCCGTGAACCCACACGAACCTGCCTTAACACAAGGCCTTTGATGATTCAGACCGAACTGGCAACCCGACCCTGGGTCCCAGCTCGTCCCAAGCCAACCCAGGCCAACCATTCCACATTTTAGTTGTTAAGCAGGTTTTAAGAATTAAAACACTAACTTGGGTACATTGCTCGGCTTGCCCATAACCGAGGGCGCGGCTATTCGAATATATTATACTCTGATCAGAGGTGTACATCTTTACCCACAAGACACATCTTCCTCACGTGCAACCACGTGCCACATACCACCACGGTATACAGACGGAAGACGTGAGATAGTTTCCAACCCATCCTAGCCATAGACAAGAGTACCGACCCAATCCCGCCTACGGCCGGAACCCCCGGGACAGGCAGGCAGGACTGAGCCCCTAGCAGCAGGACACCGGCCCTGTGCCATGACATCTCGACTACCGGGCCGCAGCTCGTGTAGCCTTCATTTGCCCTGGAGAATGTCCATCGACCCCCGACTTCATCCATCTCCAATCCGTGTACTTTTGTTTATAACCAGACTGAGCCACAAACTAAGCCTTACCCACTAGACATGTGGAAGTACGGTAATGCTTTGCAACAGAGGCCCGAAGACCGGTCCTTATATGGCCGAGGTGCTACTATCAAAACCATGCACCCCGAGCCCAGCCTAAAACCATTTTGGGATTTTGAATAGAAGGAGCGGTGTGAAGCCAATTCCACAATAACCAGACCATTCCAAAGTGTTCAGGTGATATGAATATTTCCCAAGTCTAAAGTTGAAAAAAAAACCACCTAATGTTACCTAATTAAATTGCGAAGCATCTACCTAAAATTGAACTAGTGGTGCCATGAGTAGAGTGTCCACTAGTTGAGGTTTTGTTTCATCTAGGGTGAACAAGGTAATAATAACAATAACAATAATAATAAGGTCATAACAAAGGTAAATAGGCATGGCTAAATAAAACAGTGATAACGCGGGAATTTAAATAAAGCGATAATGCAATAATTTAAATCAACATAATTTTATAAACTGAGATTCAATATGTTCAAAGATGATGTGACTTGCCTTGCTCGCTTTCCCAAACGTCGGCTTCAACTTCCACGAAGAGCGGATCCTCCGAAGCTGCAGCGTCTACACGACCAACGGAAAAGAAAAAGGCTTTAACCCTAAATAACTCCACATAACAGCAGAAACAAAGCACAAAAATGGGTTCTTGACTTCTTAAGAAAAAATTTGAGACTTGAACGGTCCAATTCCGAGTTCAAATGACCAAGTTATGGCCATTTGAAGTTTATATGCTCTTTAAATGGATATTTGCGAATTTCTTCATTTAAATTTTAATTAAAAACTCATTTATTGCGTCAGCCGGGAGAGGGAGCGCGCGGACCGGGTCCACGGGAGTGGGGCCCACGCGTCAGCCCCACGGTCCACGGTGGACCGGGCGCACGCAGCTGACGCCGGCCGGCGCCGTGGGTCCCACGCGTCAGCCGCACCCGCGGGCGCGGGCGGCTGACGGCCGGGCCCACCTGGCAGCCGCGGGGCGCGCCCGAAGGCGGCCTCGCCGGCACGGCCGACGGGAGGCGGCGCGCCCGCGCCCCGATGGTCACCGCCGGCGACCACCGGCGCGGCGGAGCGGCGCCCGAGAGAGAGGAGAGAAGAGGGAAGCGAAGCGGCGGTCCTTGGCTCACCCCGGGACGACGAGGGCGGCGGCAACGACGACCGGAGCGGAGGAAGACGGCGGCGCGGCTCGGGTCGACGAGGACGGCGGCGCTCCGGCGGTCGGCGGGCGAAACGGAGGAGCGGACGAGGTCGACGGGGGCGCGGCGAAGCCGAAGGAGGTGACGCCGAGACGGGAGGAGGTCCGGGGCGACGGCGGCGGCGAACCGGAGCTCAGCGACGACGGCGGAGAGAGGGGACGACGGCGCGGGCACGATTCCGACGGGGAGAGAGTGCGGCGAGTGGCGGAAACGGAGGAGCGGAGGTCGGGGAACATTTAAATAGCGCCGAGGGAGGGAAAGAGCGGTCGGAGGGGAAGGAATCGGCCGCGGAAATCTCGGCCGCCATTGATGACGCCGGCGAAGATCGCGGGCGCGATTTCGGACGAATCCGAGGGAGAGAGAGAGGGGAAAGAGGGGGGAAACGGGAGAGGGAATCACGGGGAGTGATTCCCCCCTCT
This sequence comes from Oryza nivara, assembly GCA_000576065.2. NCBI lineage: Eukaryota > Viridiplantae > Streptophyta > Magnoliopsida > Poales > Poaceae > Oryza > Oryza nivara. The sequence goes on from CM002502.2 coordinate 10,140,114, forward strand.
TTATTGCGCGCGGGGACGGCGGGATGCGGCGGATTCGGCGGCGGCGGCGGCGGCGCTAGGGCACGGGCGGGCGGCGGGCGCGGCGCGAGGTAGGCGATGACAGGTGGGTCCCACCCGTCAGCGAGGGTGGCGGGCGGGCCCGCCTGTCAGCGGCGCGCGCGCGGGGGAGGCCGATGGGCCGCGGGGGAGGAGAGAGAGAGGGAGGGAGTTGGACCGAGCCGGCCCAAGAAGGGAAGGGGGGGAAAAGGACTTCTTTTAGGGTTTTTCTTTTTATAAAACCTTTTTAACTTTGTTTATTTCTTCTCAATTATTATTTGTGCTCTGAAAATTCCACTAAAATTTATTTACACATTTTAGGCTTTTAGGAAATATACAAAAATCCTCCAAGCCTGATTTGACTTTTAAATTTGCACATTTTAATTGTTGGAGGCTTTCACATGGATTTTAATTATTCTATGCACAATTTCGAGGATGTATTTTAGAGTCGTTTTGGGACGCGACAAACCTACCCCCCTTAAACGGAATCTCGACCCCGAGATTCGGAAGAACTGGCGAAGAGATCGGGATGGGCTGCCTTCAGCTCGTCTTCACGCTCCCAAGTAGCTTCTTCTTCGGCGTGGTTGCTCCACTGGACCTTGCAAAAACGGATTACCCGGTTCCTGGTCCTGCGCTCCATGGTGTCCAGGATTTTCACTGGCCTCTCCACGTAGGTCAAATCTTCGCGAACTTCAATTTGCTCTGAGTCGGCCTGCTCGGATGGCACTCGAAGGCATTTCTTGAGTTGAGACACATGAAACACATCATGCACGTTGCCCAAGGAGGCGGGCAACTCTAGCTAGTAAGCGACTTCTCCGTGTCGAGCGATGATACGGTAAGGACCCACATACCGAGGTGCGAGCTTCCCTTTTGTCTGAAACCTGTGCACACCTCGTAATGGCGTGACCCGAAGATACACAAAGTCATCCACTGCGAATTCCAGATCACGGCGTCGGTTATCCGCATAACTTTTCTGCCGAGACTGTGCCACCTTTAGATTATCCCGGATGATTCTGACTTTAGCTTCAGCTTCTCTCAGGATATCAGTCCCGAACACTTGGCTTTCTCCAACTTGGTCCCACAATAGCGGTGTCCGGCATTTGCGCCCGTACAACGCTTCATAAGGTGCCATTTGTATGCTGGCTTGATAGCTGTTATTGTAGGAGAATTCGGCATAGGGGAGACTCTTATCCCAAGTCTTCCCGAAATCTAGGACACATGCGCGAAGCATATCTTCTAGGATCTGATTTAGACGCTCGGTCTGTCCATCTGTCTGCGGGTGATACGCGGTGCTGAAATTTAGCCGGGTTCCCAACTCTTCTTGGAGTTTCTTCCAGAAATGAGAGGTGAATTGGCTTCCCCTATCAGATACGATTTTCTTGGGAACGCCATGGAGACTCACGATCCTAGCGAAGTAGAGCTCGGCTAGTTTGTTCCCTCCATATGTGGTCTTCACAGGAATAAATCGAGCTACCTTGGTTAATCGATCCACAACTACCCATATAGAATCATATCCGCCTTGGGTTTTTGGAAGTCCGGTGATGAAATCCATCCCAATCTCATCCCATTTCCATTCTGGTACTTGGAGAGGTTGGAGGAGTCCGGCCGGTCGCTGGTGCTCTGCCTTGACACGCTGGCACACATCACATAGGGCCACAAACTCTGCAATTTCCCGCTTCATGCTAACCCACCAGTATTTCTCCTTCAAGTCTAAGTACATCTTTGTACTGCCCGGGTGAATGGAATAAGGGCTCTCGTGAGCTTCCTGAAGTATCAGCTATTTAAGTTCTCTGTTATCTGGAACACATACCCGCTTTCCGTTCCATAGGGTTCTGTGTTCATCCTCCATGAAACCAGCGGCTTTACCCTGTTTCATATTCTTGAGGAGTCCATGCATGTCCGGATCATTCTTCTGAGCCTCGCGGATTTGATCGAGCAAGGTGGGCTTGGCTTCCAACGCCGCCAAGAATCCACGGCCAACTATGCTTAGGTTCAGGGCTTCCATCTGTTGGCTAAGCTCGGGTGGAATGCCACGGACGTTAAGAGTGTTGCAATGGCTCTTCCGACTTAGAGCGTCGGCGACCACGTTGGCCTTACCAGGATGATAGTGAATTCCCACATCATAATCCTTGATGAGTTCTAACCATCTCCTTTGCCGAAGATTCAGATCTGACTGGGTGAAGATGTATTTCAAACTCTTATGATCAGTATATATTTCACAGCGATTACCAATGAGATAGTGCCGCCAGATTTTTAGAGCATGAACCACCGCTGCTAACTCCAAATCATGGGTAGGGTAGTTGCATTCATGAGGTCGTAGTTGGCGTGAGGCATAGGCTACCACATGACCGTCCTGCATGAGCACGCACCCCAATCCTTGGCGCGAAGCATCACAGTACACCATGAAATCCTTGCGAGTATCCGGCAAGATTAACACTGGCAAGGAAACCAGCTTTTCTTTGAGAGTTTGGAACGCCTTCTCGCATTGCGGGCTCCACACAAATTTCTCTTCTTTCTTCAACAACTGCGTCATGGGTCGAGCGATTTTGGAGAAGTTCTCGATGAATCTCCGATAATATCCTGCCAAACCTAAGAAACTGCGAATTTGAGTGACTGTCTTGGGTTGCTTCCAATCGGTGACGGCGGTCACTATTTCGGGGTCCACAGCAACTCCTTTAGCAGATATCACGTGCCCCAAGAATTTGACTTCGGACAACCATAACTCACACTTGCTAAGCTTGGCATACAATTGATGTTCCCGCAACTTTCCCAACACCAGACGGAGATGGTGCTGATGGTCTTCCTCTGATTGTGAGTATATCAGAATGTCATCAATGAAAACCACAACAAACTTATCCAAGTATTCCATGAACACTTTGTTCATTAAGTTCATGAAGAAGGCAGGTGCATTGGTTAAACCGAACGACATCACCGTGAATTCATACAGTCCGTATCGCGTGGTGAATGCGGTCTTCGGAATATCTTCCTCACGAATACGTAATTGGTGATATTCGGAACGAAGATCGATCTTGGAAAATACAGTGGCACCTTTAAGCTGGTCGAACAGATCATCGATCCGGGGAAGAGGGTACTTGTTTTTGATGGTGACTTCATTGAGAGCTCTGTAGTCGACGCACATCCTCTTCGTCTTGTCTTTCTTCTCTACAAAAATCACAGGAGCACCCCATGGGGAAGTACTCGGACGTATGTATCCCTTTTCTTTCAACTCTTCCAACTGTTTCTTGACTTCGGCCAGTTCATTTGCTGCCATACGGTAGGGTCGCTTGTACAGAGGAGTGGTTCCTGGAGCAAGATCTATCTGGAACTCAATCTCTCGCTTGGGCGGCATACCAGGTAGTTCTTCCGGAAACACATCTCCGAACTCTCTGACTATGGGGATTTCTGACAACCCTATCTGATGCAATTCTGAACTTCTGACAGAGGTTGGGGGTGCAAAGAAGACAACCGGTTGTTCTGGCCCTCGGTACAGAGTAACAGTGCGTCTCGTGCAATCCACTACTCCTTGGAATTGAGCCAACCAATTCATCCCAAGAATCACATCCAAATTCTTGGTGTCTAGCAGAATCAGATCCGAGGGAAAAGGAATCCCCTGAATTTCTATAGGGACGGCAGGGCTATAATACTTTGCTGTCATAACCCCTCCAGGGGTGGTGATGAGCAGAGGGTTTCTAAGCCTTTCTACCCCCAACTGATTTTTCCCCACGAATGGCACAGATATAAACGAGTGGGAAGCTCCAGAGTCGAACAAAATGGTAGCTGGGATGGAATGAATGAGGAACGTACCAACGATGACGTCTGGAGTTGTCAGCACGTCCTCGGCCGTCACGTGGTTCACACGGCCCCGAATGACGTCCTTCCCGCCGTTGTTGGAGCGGGGAGGCGCTTGGCCTTGCTGATGCCTTGGCTTCGGGCATTTATCCGCAAAGTGCCCGGGCTCGAAGCAGTTGAAGCACAGACGCTGCTGACCTTGAGCGTCCCTGCGGCCTTGAACGGGCTGCACAGCTGGCGTGGGAGGACGGGGCGCACGAGTCCCTTGTTGATTCTGCTGCTGCTGCGGCTGTGGGACGCGCACCACGAATTGAGGTCGAGGCGCGGAGCGAGATTGCTGCTGCTGTTGTTGCTGCTGCGAGGAGGATCCCCCTGGATAGGGATTGGTGTAGCGGACCCTCTGGTTAGCACCCTGCTGATTGCGGAAGCTCGCCAAGCGGCGCTTGTGCGACTCCAGCTCCTTGTGCTTGGCTTCCAAGCGGATGCTCTTGTCCACCAGACGTTGGAAGTCCGGGTAGTCCCCAGAGACTAGACGAACGGACAGCTCAGGGTCCATTCCCGCCAAGAACTTCTCTTGCTTCTCCTCATCTTCCCGCACATCCTCCGGAGCGTAACGGGCCAGATTGTTGAACTCATGCAAATACTCCATCACGGAGCGGTTGCCTTGCTTCAACTCTCGAAATTCCCTTTTCTTAAGAGCCACGACTCCGGCGGGCACATGGGTTCTCCGGAAAGCGGCGGTGAAGTGAGCCCAAGTGATAGGCTGTCCCTCTGGCTGCGTAGCCTGGAAGTGGTCCCACCATAGAGATGCGGGCCCCTGCAGCTGGTGGGCGGCGAAGATGACTTTCTCCTCATCGCTGCACTGCACAGTGTCTAGCTTTTTCCCCACGGCATGCAACCAATCCAACGCATCCACAGGGTTGTTGGAACTAGAGAAGGTGGGTGGACGGATGCGGAGGAACTCGGCGAGTTTAGAGTGTTGGGGAGGTGGTGGTGGGGCATTCTGTTGTGGCGGATTTTGGAGGTGGTGGAGGAAAGCAGTCATCATGTTGGCCTGCTGGGCGAGGATTTGGGTGAGAATGGCGTTGGTGTCTGGTGGTGGTGGTGGAGGTGGAGGTGGAGGTGGAGGTGGGTTGCCCTGGTGGTTGTGGTTGCTGCCTTCAGGTTGATTGCCATCACCGGTGTTAACATTTCTCCTGGTCGTCACCATCTGAAAACCCCACACAGAACCAGCAAACAGAGAGAGCTAACAATTAAAACTAACCACCCACGACTACCATGGTTCTTGAATTTATTACTGATATGAAATGAGTTCATTAATGTTCAAGTTGCTTAGGCAAATAAAATAAGACAGGCTCCGACATAGTTATACCACACACCGGCATAACCATGCCCCACACGACTCAAAAAGACAAATGAGAAAGAACACACGCGCAAGCCTACTAACTGCTCGTTTACCGCTGCGACGGGCCAGGACGGAAGGTGAGCAACAGCGCATCCCCCGTGCTACCAACGCCGGAGGCTTCCCCCTCCTGGGGAACCACGGGCGCTGGCTCGGCACGAGGGGTCTCGACGGAGCAGGTCCACGCCAGGGACTGACGAACAAGCTCGGGCCTGGAGGTGCTCTTGCGGGCGGTGATCTTCTGGCTGCGGCAGACGCGGCGGCGCTTGGGACGGCAGACCTCTCCCTGGGCGATCTTGAGCTGATGCAGCTGCGCCTCCACCGCGTCTAGGTCCTTCTTGAGCTGCAGGTTCTCCTGACGCAGCTCCAGGATCTTCATGTTGTTCTCGACCATCCCGCGACGCACCATCTGATGGAAGTCGATACGAGCCGCGTCGTACGCCTCCACCATGCGTGCCAGGTGCACGATGGTAGCGTCATCCTCCGAGCTAGCATCTCGGAAGGTGGCGTAGTCGCGGGCTCCTCCGCGACGAGGGTGGTAGCGGTAGGGCGAGTGCTGCAACTCGTCCGGGTAGCGCTGGTGAAGAGTGCCGATGGCGAGGAGAGCGGCGTTCTGGCAAGCGGCGGGGAAGGAATCTCCACCCGCGGTGACTGCCAGCGAAGTCCGCTCAGGGGAGCCAGAGAGGATCACTGCAGTGACCTCCCAACCAGCGTGGGGCTCTGCATCCTCACCCTCCTGCTCCGGGAGCGGCCTGGCCTGGTAGTCCACTCCATGTGGATACCCCAAGACCACGCACATGCCCCGCAGCTCCAAGACGAAGCCAGTCATGTCCAAACCACGACGGGTGACGCTGCCGGCCATCTACAAACAAAAACAAAAAGAAAACAACATTTTAAAGGTCAGATTTTGGCGATAAATGAAGCAGCAAGACAGAGAGAGACTAGACAGTTTTCACAAATAACCAAAGATTTTTATTTTTGAAAATATAGCTAAGGCTTGGGATCTACGGCTCGTCCTAGGGTCAAGGGTGGCTCTGATACCAACTTGTCACGACCGGAAATAACCCAACGGGCGTTCCTGACGTGCGTGCATTAATCCTTGTCCCAGGAGGCAAGGTACACCAAAAGTTGACACAATTCAGAGTTTAACAAGCGGAAGCGTAAATAGTTAATTTATTACATGGGCAGCGAAGGCCCAGCACACACAGAGACAAACGAGAAACAGCGGAAGACTAGGGCGACGACCACAGGCGCTTGACGGCAGGCACGAGCTAGACACCAAAGCCTTCATCTTCAAGGAGCTCCTCTTCTGGGCTTGGGAACAATTGAGCAAGACTGAGTACAACCACCGTACTCAACAAGACACACCCACAAATGCAGAATAAATGCAAGCGAGTACAAGGGAATTACACTATAAAGGGTTAGGGTTGCAGTAAACGATATTTAAAGACATTTAGTTGCTCAGAGCTATTTTGTAAACACGATTCTAGAACTATACAATATTATTAATCAAGGCCGTGAACCCACACGAACCTGCCTTAACCCAAGGCCTTTGATGATTCAGACCGAACTGACAACCCGACCCTGGGTCCCAGCTCGTCCCAAGCCAACCCAGGCCAACCATTCCACATTTTAGTTGTTAAGCAGGTTTTAAGAATTAAAACACTAACTTGGGTACATTGCTCGGCTTGCCCATAACCGAGGGCGCGGCTATTCGAATACATTATACTCTGATCAGAGGTGTACATCTTTACCCACAAGACACATCTTCCTCACGTGCAACCACGTGCCACATACCACCACGGTATACAGACAAAAGACGTGACATAGTTTCCAACCCATCCTAGCCATAGACAAGAGTACCGACCCAATCCCGCCTACGGCCGGAACCCCCGGGACAGGCAGGCAGGACTGAGCCCCTAGCAGCAGGACACCGGCCCTGTGCCATGACATCTCGACTACCGGGCCGCAGCTCGTGTAGCCTTCATTTGCCCTGGAGAATGTCCATCGACCCCCGACTTCATCCATCTCCAATCCGTGTACTTTTGTTTATAACCAGACTGAGCCACAAACTAAGCCTTACCCACTAGACATGTGGAAGTACGGTAATGCTTTGCAACAGAGGCCCGAAGACCGGTCCTTATATGGCCGAGGTGCTACTATCAAAACCATGCACCCCGAGCCCAGCCTAAAACCATTTTGGGATTTTGAATAGAAGGAGCGGTGTGAAGCCAATTCCACAATAACCAGACCATTCCAAAGTGTCCAGGTGATATAAATATTTCCCAAGTCTAAAGTTGAAAAAAAAAAACCACCTAATGTTACCTAATTAAATTGCGAAGCATCTACCTAAAATTGAACTAGTGGTGCCATGAGTAGAGTGTCCACTAGTTGAGGTTTTGTTTCATCTAGGGTGAACAAGGTAATAATAACAATAACAATAATAATAAGGTCATAACAAAGGTAAATAGGCATGGCTAAATAAAACAGTGATAACGCGGGAATTTAAATAAAACGATAATGCAATAATTTAAATCAACATAATTTTATAAACTGGGATTCAATATGTTCAAAGATGATGTGACTTGCCTTGCTCGCTTTCCCAAACGTCGGCTTCAACTTCCACGAAGAGCGGATCCTCCGAAGCTGCAGCGTCTACACGACCAACGGAAAAGAAAAAGGCTTTAACCCAAAATAACTCCATATAACAGCAGAAACAAAGCACAAAAATGGGTTCTTGACTTCTTAAGGAAAAATAAGAGACTTGAACGGTCCAATTCCGAGTTCAAATGACCAAGTTATGGCCATTTGAAGTTTATATGCTCTTTAAATGGATATTTGCGAATTTCTTCATTTAAATTTTAATTAAAAACTCATTTATTGCGTCAGCCGGGAGAGGGAGCGCGCGGACCGGGTCCACGGGAGTGGGGCCCACGCGTCAGCCCCACGGTCCATGGTGGACCGGGCGCACGCGGCTGACGCCGGCCGGCGCCGTGGGTCCCACGCGTCAGCCGCACCCGCGGGCGCGGGCGGCTGACGGCCGGGCCCACCTGGCAGCCACGGGGCGCGCCCGAAGGCGGCCTCGCCGGCACGGCCGACGGGAGGCGGCGAGCCCGCGCCCCGATGGTCACCGCCGGCGACCACCGGCGCGGCGGAGCAGCGCCCGAGAGAGAGGAGAGAAGAGGGAAGCGAAGCGGCGGTCCTCGGCTCACCCCAGGACGACGAGGGCGGCGGCAACGACGACCGGAGCGGAGGAAGACGGCGGCGCGGCTCGGGTCGACGAGGACGGCGGCGCTCCGGCGGTCGGCGGGCGAAACGGAGGAGCGGACGAGGTCGACGGGGGCGCGGCGAAGCCGAAGGAGGTGACGCCGAGACGGGAGGAGGTCCGGGGCGTTGGCGGCGGCGAACCGGAGCTCGGCGACGACGGCGGAGAGAGGGGACGACGGCGCGGGCATGATTCCGACGGGGAGAGAGTGCGGCGAGTGGCGGAAACGGAGGAGCGGAGCTCGGGGAACGTTTAAATAGCGCCGAGGGAGGGAAAGAGCGGTCGGAGGGGAAGGAATCGGCCGCGGAAATCTCGGCCGCCATTGATGACGCCGGCGAAGATCGCGGGCGCGATTTCGGACGAATCCGAGGGAGAGAGAGAGGGGAAAGAGGGGGGAAACGGGAGAGGGAATCACGGGGAGTGATTCCCCCCTCTTTATTGCGCGCGGGGACGGCGGGATGCGGCGGATTCGGCGGCGGCGGCGGCGGCGCTAGGGCACGGGCGGGCGGCGGGCGCGGCGCGAGGTAGGCGATGACAGGTGGGTCCCACCCGTCAGCGAGGGTGGCGGGCGGGCCCGCCTGTCAGCGGCGCGCGCGCGGGGGAGGCCGATGGGCCGCGGGGGAGGAGAGAGAGAGGGAGGGAGTTGGGCCGAGCCGGCCCAAGAAGGGAAGGGGGGGAAAAGGACTTCTTTTAGGGTTTTTCTTTTTATAAAACCTTTTTAACTTTGTTTATTTCTTCTCAATTATTATTTGTGCTCTGAAAATTCCACTAAAATTTATTTACACATTTTAGGCTTTTAGGAAATATACAAAAATCCTCCAAGCCTGATTTGACTTTTAAATTTGCACATATTAATTGTTGGAGGCTTTCACATGGATTTTAATTATTCTATGCACAATTTCGAGGATGTATTTTAGAGTCGTTTTGGGACGCGACACTATACAATATTATTAACCAAGGCCGTGAACCCACACGAACCTGCCTTAACCCAAGGCCTACGATGATTCAGACCGAACTGGCAACCCGACCCTAAGTCCCAGCTCGTCCCAAGCCAACCCAGGCCTACCATTCCACATTTTAGTTGTTAAGCAGGTTTTAAGAATTAAAAACACTAACTTGGGTACATTGCTCGGCTTGCCCATAACCGACGGCGCGGCTATTCGAATAGATTATACTCTGATCAGAGGTGTACATCTTTACTCACAAGACACATCTTCCTCACGTGTAACCATGTGCCGCATACCACCACAGTATACGGATGGAAGACATGACATAGTTTCCAACCCATCCTAGCCATAAACAAGAGTACCGACCCAACCCCACCTACGGCCGGAAACCCCGGGACAGGTAGGCAGGACTGAGCCCCTAGCAGCAGAACACCGGCCCTGTGCCATGACATCTCGACTACCGGGCTGCAGCTCGTGTTGCCTTCATTTGCCCTAGAGATGTCCATCGACCCCCGACTTCGTCCATCTCCATCCGTGTACTTTTGTTTATAACCAGACTGAGCCACAAACTAAGCCTTACCCACTAGACATGTGGAAGTACGGTAGTGCTTTGCAACAGAGGCCCAAAGACCGGTCCTTATATGGCCGAGGTGCTACTATCAAAACCATGCACCCCGAGCCCAGCCTAAAACCATTTTGAGGGTTTTGAATAGAGGGGGAGGTGTGAATCCAATTCCACAATAATCCAACCATTCCATAGTGTCCAGGTGATAAGAGTATTCCCAAAGTCTAGAGTTGTAAAACCACCTAATGTTGCCTCATTAACCAGCGAAGCATCTACCTAAAATCATACTAGTGGTACCATGAGTAGAGTGTCCACTAGTTGGGGTTTTGTTTGATCTAGGGTGAACAAGGTAATAATATTAATAACAATAATAATAAGGTCATAACAAAGGTAAATAGGCATGGCTAAATAAAACAGTGATAACGCGGTGTCACGCCCAGAAATTCTCAAACCAGAATTTCTAAGCTGAATGTGCATTAAATCCCTGTCCAGGACCAGCCAGGGTACACAAACGACAATTGTTGACATACAGATCCACGTCTTACAAAAATAGAAAAGATTACAAATGCAGCGGAAAAGATAAAAGCGAGCTAAACCGGGAAGCTTGACTTCAGCAGCGAGCAACTCCACTCCACAGGCAATCCTTGACGGCAGCGACGAAACCAACTTTGACAAAACAGCTCCAACTAGGAAGATCTTCAGCTCTGGTGTGGGGGAAAAGAGAGCAAGACTGAGTACTACCCACTGTACTCAGCAAGTCACACCGGAAGAGGAGGTATGATGCAGGATATAACCAAAGGAGGCTAGAGGTTCTTTTGCATAAAGCTAGCATTTAAAAGCAGTAGTTGAAAGCAATAAAACAGTTGGAGTAATTAAACAATATTAACCAATCACTGTCCAACGCTACACCACGTTGCAACAGGCCCAACCAACCACCTGAACTACACCAGTTCATTAAGCTAAACTAGGGGTGAGACTAATCACGGTGAATCTGTTTGATCGCCCATAACCGCGGGCACGGCTATTCAAATAGTTTTACTCTGGCCAGAGGTGTACAACTGTACCCACAAGACACGATTCCACACATGTCGCCATGCCCCGAAGTATCACCATGATACTGCAAAGGGGGAAATCGTGACAAGACCCTCCACATAACCCTCCCCTAACCATCCACACCACGCTAAGGTTTCACCCCCACCCCTCAAAAGGCAGTGGGCGGTCCCCTCTTGCGCCGCGGTGAATCCGGCAGCTGGACAACCGGACACCCCGGCCGACCCAACTCCATCACGCCCACCCTCGCCACCGGTGCCTAGGAAAGGGTCGAGCTATACTTCAGATCAAGCAGTTACCCACTCCCGCTTGTGGTAAGCACGGTAAGTCTCCCAGGGTTTCCCGTGAACCGGTCCTTAATTGCCATGGGTGCGACCAGCAAAACCATGCACCCACAGCCCACCATTTAGTGTATTTTAATCGGTGGTACCAATCTAAAGCTATGCCAATAGACAAAGTCTATGTAATAAAGTGATCCCCATTTGTGTGCTAGTTGAACTAAGCATAGCTAAGCATTTCCTAAACCAACATCTAGTCATTTTGATACCCAGGTTATCAATGGCATATGGTAAACAATAAATGGCTGAGTAGTAGGACCCATCCCACATGATATTGTAAAAGAATGCAACATTTAATAGAAATGCGGGATATTGCAAATTGGGTACAATATGATCAAACGTATTGCATGACTTGCCTTGCTCTCGAACTGATGAGACCTCAGCAACGTCTTCGAGAAACCGCGGATCGACGAAACGGCCGAAACCTACGCGACACACAAAGCACACAAGCAAAACATGCTATAAGACTACTGAAACAGGAAACAAAACCATTTTTAATGGATTCTTTGCATTTTTCTTGATTTACTGAGACTTGAATGGACTTAATCGGAGTTCGGATGAATTAGTTATGAATTTTAGAAGATAAACTGTGTTTTTACTAATAAAGAAAAGTCCTTAATTAATTTATTGCGCAATATTGCCCCAGGGCTGACGTCAGCAAGGGGGTGGGGCGGCGCCGACATGCGGGCCCCACTGGTCAGCGACACCACGAGAGGGAGAGGGGGCGGCTGGCAAGCGGGCCCCACTGGCAGCGGCACAAGGGGAGAGGGAGGGGGCGGCTGCATGCCCGGCACGGCTCAAGCCGGCCGGCCAGCCATGGGGCGGCGGCGGCGGCACGCGCGGTCACCGGCGGTGACCGGCGGCGCGGGAGACGGCGGCGACCGGCGCGAAGGCGGCGGCGGCGGCCGAAGACGACGGCGCACGCGCGGAGGGCGGCGGCGCTCATGGGAGAGAGAGGAAAGTAAGGAGGAGAGGGGATTCCTCACCGGCGAACACGGCGGCGACGACCCGTGATGCCGAGGCGCGAACGGGCGGCGGCGGCACCCTAGAAGAGAGCATAGAGGGGTTAGGGAAGGGAAGGCGACCATGGCGGCTTGAATTGCCGGCCGGAGACGGAGGGGAGAGAGGGTCTCACCGGCGCGCGAGGAGAAAAGGGCTCCGGCGGTGACTCGCGGCAATGAAGCGGCGGCCGAGGTGCGGGCGGGCTCGGTGAGCGCGACGGCGGCGATGGTGCGGCGCGGCGGCGGCTCTAGCGGCGGCGGCTCGCGGCCGAAGGCGGCGGCAAGCGGCGGAGCTCGGGTGTGACGGCGCGGGCGCGGTAGGGGGCACGGGAGAGCGCGGCGAGTGCGACAAACGAGAGAGGAAGACGCGGGGAGCGATTTATAGGTGCGGGAGGGGGCGGACGTGGCCGGGGAGGTGGCCGATTTGGCCGGCAACATGGGGTGGAGAGAGAGAGAGAGAGGGGTGGGATTCGAAAGCGAATCCCGCCCTCTCGAGCGCGCGCGCGGGCCAGGGGACGCGGGGGAAAAGGCGGCGATGTGGGGAGGACGCGGGAGCGGCGCGGCGTGGGCGCGGAAAGAGCGGAGGAGGCGGCGGCGTGGCGGATTCGGCGGCGGTTGCCGTCGGAGGCGGGCGGCTGGAGGAAGGGGACGGCCTGACAGGTGGGCCCCACCTGTCAGCGTCCCGGAGAGAGGGGAAGGGGAACGGGCCGGCCCCAAAGGAAGGAGGCCGAGCGCGGGAGGGAGTGGGCCGACGGCCCAACAAAGAAAAAGGGGGGGGGAAAAAGAAAAGAAAAAGAGAAAAAAGATTTTCCTGGGATTTAAAATTGCACTTTGGTGATTTTTAATTGGTAAAAATTATTTCCAAGGCTCTGAAAATTCCACTAAAAATCCTGTTAACATATTTTGACATGTAGAATCCAAGAAAAATTCCACATGCCAATTCCGATTATTATTTGCATTTATTAATTAGGGATTCATCTCTAGGTTAAATTAGATAATTTCTTCGGACGATTTATTTAACAAATTTTTAAAGCAAGGAGAGGGGGGGGAACTTCAGGGCGTGACAAACCTACCCCCCTTAAACGGAATCTCGACCCCGAGATTCGGAAGAGCTGGCGAAGAGGTGCGGGTGGGTGGCCTTCAACTCATCTTCTCTTTCCCAAGTGGCCTCTTCCTCTGAGTGGTGGCTCCACTGAACCTTGCAGAATCTTGTTACTTTGTTTCTGGTCCTTCTCTCGCTGGTTTCGAGGATACGAGTCGGCTTCTCCACATACGTCAGATCTTCCTGGATTTCAATGTGATCCGGACTTGCCTGTTCCTCAGGAACTCTCAGACATTTCTTCAACTGAGACACGTGGAACACGTTGTGGATGCCAAGCATGTTGGAGGGAAGCTCGAGCTGGTAAGCAACTTCACCCCTGCGTTCCAAAATCCGATATGGTCCCACAAAGCGTGGTGCCAGCTTTCCTTTGGTTTGGAGGCGGTGTACTCCCCTGAGCGGAGTGACACGAAGATACACATAGTCCCCTGTTTCGAAAGCGAGCTCCCTTCGTCGGTTGTCTGCATAGCTTTTCTGCCGAGATTGCGCGATTCTCAATCTTTCCCTAACAGCTCTAACTTTCTCTTCTGCCTCATTTAAAACTTCTGTACCAAACAACTGGCGTTCCCCTGTCTGATCCCAGAAGAGTGGAGTACGACACCTTCGTCCATACGGTGCTTCAAACGGTGCCATCTGCAAACTAGCTTGGTAACTGTTGTTGCAAGAGAACTCAGCATACGGTAAGCTTTTGTCCCATGCTCCACCAAAGTCAAGCGCACAGGCTCTCAACATATCCTCTAGTATTTGATTGACTCGCTCGGTCTGGCCATCTGTTTGTGGATGGTAAGCAGTGCTGAAATTCAACCGGGTTCCCAATTCTTCTTGTAATTTCTGCCAGAACTTTGACGTGAATTGGCTTCCTCGATCAGACACGATCTTCTTAGGTACACCATGTAAACACATAATTTTTGCCAGATAGAGTTCTGCTAATTTCTTCCCTGAGTAGGTAGTGTGCACCGGAATGAAGTGAGCCACTTTGGTGAGTCGGTCAACGACTACCCAAATAGAATCATGCCCCGATGACGTCCTGGGCAAACCGGTGATGAAATCCATTCCGATTTCTTCCCACTTCCATTCTGGAATCTGAAGTGGCTGTAGCAAACCTGCTGGCCTTTGGTGTTCTGCCTTTACTCGTTGACAGACGTCACAGAGTGCTACGAATTCAGCTATTTCCCTTCTCATGCTGACCCACCAGAACTTTTCTTTGAGGTCTTGGTACATTTTGGTACTGCCGGGATGAATGGAATACTGAGTTTGATGAGCCTCGGTTAGTATCAGGTCTTTTAATTCCTTGTTTTCAGGTACACACAATCTTTCTCCCATCCAGATTGTTCCTTGTTCATCCTCAACAAAACCTCGGGCTTTTCCAACTCTCATGTTCTTTTTGAGCTCTGCTATTTCAGGATCACTTGCTTGAGCTATGCGAACCTGCTCCACTAGTGTGGGCTGTGCCTCTAGGGCAGCCACGAATCCGTGCTCAACTATACCAAGGTTCAAATGTTCCAAATCACGTTGAACCTCACAGCATAGTTCCTCTACCCATGCGACGTTGCAGTAACTCTTCCTGCTCAAGGCATCTGCTACCACATTAGCCTTGCCGGGATGATAGTGTATCCCCATATCATAATCTTTAATTAGCTCCAACCATCTTCGCTGTCGGAGATTCAGATCAGGTTGGGTGAAGATGTACTTTAGACTTTTGTGATCTGTATATACCTCACAACGGTTACTGATGAGATAGTGCCGCCAAATCTTTAAAGCATGAACGACTGCGGCCAATTCCAGATCGTGCGTCGGGTAGTTGCCTTCATGAGGACGCAACTGCCGTGAAGCATAAGAAACCACTTTGCCATCCTGCATCAACACACATCCTAGCCCCTGGCGAGATGCATCACAATAGACCTGGAAATCTTTCGTCTGATCAGGCAGGATTAAGACTGGTGCAGACACCAACCGTCGTTTGAGTTCTTCAAAACTCCTATTGCATTCAGCAGACCAGATAAACTTTTCTTCCTTCTTCAATAGCTGTGTCATTGGCTTAGCAATTTTAGAGAAGTTCTCAATGAACCGGCGGTAATAACCCGCAAGTCCTAAGAAACTCCGAACCTGAGTGACTGTCCTTGGTGGGGTCCATTTGGTAACTGACTCCACATTTGCTGGATCCACAGCTACTCCTTGAGCATTGACGATGTGACCGAGAAACTGAACTTCCTTAAGCCAGAAGTCGCACTTGCTAAACTTGGCATATAGCTGGTGCTCTTTTAACTTTTCAAGTACCAGCCGAAGATGCTGCTCATGTTCTTCCTCGGACTTGGAGTAGATAAGTATGTCATCGATGAAAACCACGACAAACTTGTCTAGAAATTCCATAAACACCTTGTTCATCAAATTCATGAAAAAGGCAGGTGCATTAGTGAGTCCGAAAGACATAACTGTGCATTCGAACAACCCGTACCGAGTGATGAATGCTGTCTTTGGAATATCCTCTTCGCGGATCCTCAACTGGTGATAACCTGATCGAAGGTCTATCTTAGAGAACACCGTAGCTCCTTTCAACTGATCAAACAGATCATCAATTCTTGGCAACGGATACTTGTTCTTAATAGTGACCTCATTGAGTGCGCGGTAGTCAACGCACATCCTCTTGGTTTTGTCTTTCTTCTCCACAAAGATAACCGGAGCACCCCAAGGCGACGTGCTCGGGCGGATGTATCCCTTCTGTAACTGTTCATCGACTTGCTTCTTGACTTCCGCCAACTCGTTGGCTCCCATTCTGTAAGGCCTCTTGTGGATCGGTGCAGTTCCAGGTACCAAGTCAATCCGGAACTCGATATCCCTTTTTGGTGGCATTGTTGTCAGATCATCCGGAAAAACCTCTGGATACTCTCTGACTATGGGAATATCCTCCAGCTTCTTAGTGGTTTTCTCCACTGCTACCTCTTGTTCTTCACCAGCAGCTTGGTTTAAACTGATCCCTGGCTTCTGCGGCACTGGAGACTGGAAGGTTACCACCTCTTCTTTTGCATTGGTCAACTTGATGGTGCGGCTGGCGCAATCAATCACTCCTCTGTGCCTTGTCAACCAATCCATTCCAAGTATGACGTCTAGGTCCTTGGATTCGAGAAGAATGAGGTTGGCTGGAAAAATCAACCCTTGAATTTCAACTGTCACAGATGGGCAGTAGTGGGTTGTGGTCATGCCACCTCCAGGAGTATGAACTCCCATTGGTAACTTAAGCTTCACTAAAGATAACCCATGTGCACCAGCAAAACGCTTGGAAATGAAGGAATGGGTTGCACCAGAATCAAACAATATTACCGCCGGTGTCGAGTTGACGGGGAATGTGCCCAATATAACCTCTGGTGCTGACTGCGCCTCCTCTGCAGATGCATGATTAACACGGGCCTGAACGAACTTGGGTCCAGCACATCTTGGCTTCGGGCACTTTCCAACCGTGTGTCCGGGTTTGTTACAATTGAAGCAGAGTTCGGGTTTTTCTCCCAACCTCTTGGGCTGTTCTGGCAGAGCTGGCTGAACTGATTGAGCTGGAATCTTTAGTGAACTCGAAGTAGGGTTGAGGCTGTGCTGCTCACTGTTGTTGTGACTATCAGTATGGTGGGTCTTATTGAAGCTACCCGGGTGGTAGGGACGGTGCTGTCGGATAATCATGGTGGAAGGTCCACCGTGACGTCCCATCGTGAAACGAGGCTTCTGACATTTCCCCTGGGGAGTCCTGAACTGGGCTGCCTTCCTCTTACGGTTCATTTTGTTACAGTGCTCCTCCTGACGGATAGCCTTATCCACAAGCTTCTCAAAGTCCTCATAGTCTCTAGAGATCAACTGGTTGGTCAATTCATCATCAAGACCAGACATAAACTTCTCCTGCTTCTCGGCATCGATACGCACGTCCTCAGGGGCGTAGCGCGCGAGGCGGTTGAACTCATGCAAATACTCTATAACTGTTCTGGTTCCTTGTTGCAGGGAACGGAACTCTCTCTTCTTTTGTGCCACAATTCCCTCGGGAACCTGTGCTTTATTGAAACTATGACAAAACTCTGTCCAAGTAACTTCTGCCCCAGTTGGACGGGTCACCATGTAGTTGTCCCACCAAATAGAAGCGGGACCTTGTAGCTGGTGTGTAGCAAAAGCAACCTTCTCTTGCTCGTTGCATTGCAAAAGATTCAGCTTCTTCTCAATGGCATGAAGCCAGTCGTGGGCCTCGATTGGGTTGGTGGTGCTTGAGAAAGTGGGCGGCTTGACACGAAGAAATTCTAACAGTTTGGACTGAGGAGGTGGAGGACCAAACTGCAGGTTCTGCTGCTGCTGCTGTGCTTGCTGCTGCACCTGCTGCAACACCTGATGGTACTGTTGCTGCATCTGTTGCATCATCATTGTCATCATCTGAGTCTGATTGTTCAACACCTGAGCAATTGTTGGGTTCTCGGGCGGTGGGGACGGACTGCTATTAGGTGCATTGCTGGCACTTGGTCCATTGATCTGCTCTTCGCTGCCACTGGCGTTGTTCGAGTCGCGTGAACCATTCCTTATCTCCATCTGAAGGGGATAGGTAGAAATATGAGAAAAGGAAGAAAAACAGGGGGCTCAGAAACTAATCTTGCTTATGAATTTAAGTGCAATTATCTTAATCTTGATTAAAACACTGAAAAAGAGGCACGCAACTCCTAATTGAGGCAGTCATACCACTGACACATGATATCGACCGCCGACTAACCCACAAGCAACAAACCTAAACACGAAAACTAGCAAGCAAACAGACTAAGAAGGCGATAAAGCTAAGGGCGGCGACTCTGAAGCTCGGGGCGGCGCTTGCAAACGAGGGATAGGACTGACATCTAAAGTAGACAAGGGATAGGAACCAATTCATGCTCACATCCAAATTAAACAAAGCAAAAGAAGACTCAAATAAATAACCGAGCATGATAATTTTTATGCATAGAACATTTTTCATGAACTCAAATAAAGACACTAATGCAACTAAACAATAAGTTAATGCATAGACTAGTTGCATGGAAAATGATGCGCATAACATTGCCCCCATCGAATATAGACACGACCTAATGCATAACCCCCAATAAATTCCCGACTGACTGTCGAATAAACTCCAACTAAAATTTTTCTAAAGCCCTAGACTGAGCTAATTTTTTCTTTAAAAAAAAATCCGATCCGAATGAACGACCAAGATTTTTCCCACAAATCAAAAGAACAAACCCCAAAATTTTCCCGAAACAAAATCCAAGTGCAAAAGGGCATATGCATATGAAAAAGGGGTTCAGAGGGCTCTTAGGTTTCCAGTTGGCTTGTCCTACGGTCAAGGTCGGCTCTGATACCAACTTGTCACGCCCAGAAATTCTCAAACCAGAATTTCTAAGCTGAATGTGCATTAAATCCCTGTCCAGGACCAGCCAGGGTACACAAACGACAATTGTTGACATACAGATCCACGTCTTACAAAAATAGAAAAGATTACAAATGCAGCGGAAAAGATAAAAGCGAGCTAAACCGGGAAGCTTGACTTCAGCAGCGAGCAACTCCACTCCACAGGCAATCCTTGACGGCAGCGACGAAACCAACTTTGACAAAACAGCTCCAACTAGGAAGATCTTCAGCTCTGGTGTGGGGGAAAAGAGAGCAAGACTGAGTACTACCCACTGTACTCAGCAAGTCACACCGGAAGAGGAGGTATGATGCAGGATATAACCAAAGGAGGCTAGAGGTTCTTTTGCATAAAGCTAGCATTTAAAAGCAGTAGTTGAAAGCAATAAAACAGTTGGAGTAATTAAACAATATTAACCAATCACTGTCCAACGCTACACCACGTTGCAACAGGCCCAACCAACCACCTGAACTACACCAGTTCATTAAGCTAAACTAGGGGTGAGACTAATCACGGTGAATCTGGTTGATCGCCCATAACCGCGGGCACGGCTATTCGAATAGTTTTACTCTGGCCAGAGGTGTACAACTGTACCCACAAGACACGATTCCACACATGTCGCCATGCCCCGAAGTATCACCATGATACTGCAAAGGGGGAAATCGTGACAAGACCCTCCACATAACCCTCCCCTAACCATCCACACCACGCTAAGGTTTCACCCCCACCCCTCAAAAGGCAGTGGGCGGTCCCCTCTTGCGCCGCGGTGAATCCGGCAGCTGGACAACCGGACACCCCGGCCGACCCAACTCCATCACGCCCACCCTCGCCACCGGTGCCTAGGAAAGGGTCGAGCTATACTTCAGATCAAGCAGTTACCCACTCCCGCTTGTGGTAAGCACGGTAAGTCTCCCAGGGTTTCCCGTGAACCGGTCCTTAATTGCCATGGGTGCGACCAGCAAAACCATGCACCCACAGCCCACCATTTAGTGTATTTTAATCGGTGGTACCAATCTAAAGCTATGCCAATAGACAAAGTCTATGTAATAAAGTGATCCCCATTTGTGTGCTAGTTGAACTAAGCATAGCTAAGCATTTCCTAAACCAACATCTAGTCATTTTGATACCCAGGTTATCAATGGCATATGGTAAACAATAAATGGCTGAGTAGTAGGACCCATCCCACATGATATTGTAAAAGAATGCAACATTTAATAGAAATGCGGGATATTGCAAATTGGGTACAATATGATCAAACGTATTGCATGACTTGCCTTGCTCTCGAACTGATGAGACCTCAGCAACGTCTTCGAGAAACCGCGGATCGACGAAACGGCCGAAACCTACGCGACACACAAAGCACACAAGCAAAACATGCTATAAGACTACTGAAACAGGAAACAAAACCATTTTTAATGGATTCTTTGCATTTTTCTTGATTTACTGAGACTTGAATGGACTTAATCGGAGTTCGGATGAATTAGTTATGAATTTTAGAAGATAAACTGTGTTTTTACTAATAAAGAAAAGTCCTTAATTAATTTATTGCGCAATATTGCCCCAGGGCTGACGTCAGCAAGGGGGTGGGGCGGCGCCGACATGCGGGCCCCACTGGTCAGCGACACCACGAGAGGGAGAGGGGGCGGCTGGCAAGCGGGCCCCACTGGCAGCGGCAAAGGGGAGAGGGAGGGGGCGGCTGCATGCCCGGCACGGCTCAAGCCGGCCGGCCAGCCATGGGGCGGCGGCGGCGGCACGCGCGGTCACCGGCGGTGACCGGCGGCGCGGGAGACGGCGGCGACCGGCGCGAAGGCGGCGGCGGCGGCCGAAGACGACGGCGCACGCGCGGAGGGCGGCGGCGCTCATGGGAGAGAGAGGAAAGTAAGGAGGAGAGGGGATTCCTCACCGGCGAACACGGCGGCCGGCGCGAAGGAAGAAAACGGCGGCGACGACCCGTGATGCCGAGGCGCGAACGGGCGGCGGCGGCACCCTAGGAGAGAGCATAGAGGGGTTAGGGAAGGGAAGGCGACCATGGCGGCTTGAATTGCCGGCCGGAGACGGAGGGGAGAGAGGGTCTCACCGGCGCGCGAGGAGAAAAGGGCTCCGGCGGTGACTCGCGGCAATGAAGCGGCGGCCGAGGTGCGGGCGGGCTCGGTGAGCGCGACGGCGGCGATGGTGCGGCGCGGCGGCGGCTCTAGCGGCGGCGGCTCGCGGCCGAAGGCGGCGGCAAGCGGCGGAGCTCGGGTGTGACGGCGCGGGCGCGGTAGGGGGCACGGGAGAGCGCGGCGAGTGAGACAAACGAGAGAGGAAGACGCGGGGAGCGATTTATAGGTGCGGGAGGGGGCGGACGTGGCCGGGGAGGTGGCCGATTTGGCCGGCAACATGGGGTGGAGAGAGAGAGAGAGAGGGGTGGGATTCGAAAGCGAATCCCGCCCTCTCGAGCGCGCACGCGGGCCAGGGGACGCGGGGGAAAAGGCGGCGATGTGGGGAGGACGCGGGAGCGGCGCGGCGTGGGCGCGGAAAGAGCGGAGGAGGCGGCGGCGTGGCGGATTCGGCGGCGGTTGCCGTCGGAGGCGGGCGGCTGGAGGAAGTGGACGGCCTGACAGGTGGGCCCCACCTGTCAGCGTCCCGGAGAGAGGGGAAGGGGAACGGGCCGGCCCCAAAGGAAGGAGGCCGAGCGCGGGAGGGAGTGGGCCGACGGCCCAACAAAGAAAAAGGGGGGGGGGGAAAAAGAAAAGAAAAAGAGAAAAAAGATTTTCCTGGGATTTAAAATTGCACTTTGGTGATTTTTAATTGGTAAAAATTATTTCCAAGGCTCTGAAAATTCCACTAAAAATCCTGTTAACATATTTTGACATGTAGAATCCAAGAAAAATTCCACATGCCAATTCCGATTATTATTTGCATTTATTAATTAGGGATTCATCTCTAGGTTAAATTAGATAATTTCTTCGGACGATTTATTTAACAAATTTTTAAAGCAAGGAGAGGGGGGGGGGAAACTTCAGGGCGTGACACGCGGGAACTTAAATAAAGCGATAATGCAATAATTTAAATCAAAATAATTTTATAAACTGGGATTCAATATGTTCAAGGATGATGTGACTTGCCTTGCTCTCTTTCCCAAATGTCGGCTTCAACCTCCACGAAGAGCGGATCTTCCGAAGCTGCAACGTCTACACAACCAACGGAAAATAAAAGGGCTTTTACTCTAATAAACTCCATATAACAAGCAGGAACAAAGCACAAAAATGGGTTCTTGACTACTTAAGGAAAAATTAGAGACTTGAACGGTCCAATTCCGAGTTCAAATGGCCAAGTTATGGCCATTTGAAGTTTATATGCTCTTTAAATGAATATTTGCGAATTTCTTCATTTAAATTTTAATTTAAAAAGGGTTTATTGCGTCAGCCGAGGGGAGGGGGCGCGCGGACCGGGTCCACGGGAGTGGGGCCCACGCGGCAGCCTCACGGTCCACGGTGGACCGGGCGCACTCGGGCTCGCACCAGCCGGCGCCGTGGGCCCCACGCGTCAGCTGCACCCGAGGGCGCGGGCGGCCGACGGCCGGGCCCCACGCGGCGGCCACTTGGTGCGCCCGAAGGCGGCCCCTCGGCGCGGCCGGCGGGAGGCGGCGCCCGCGCCCCTATGGTCGCCGGCGGCGGCCATAGGCACGGCGGAGCAGCGACCGAGAGAGGGGAAGGGAAGGGGGAAAAGAGGCGGCGGTCCACGGCACACCCTAGGTCGACGGCGACGACGAAAAAGGCGGCCGGAGCGGAGGAAGGCGGCGCCGTTCCGGCGGTCGGCAGACTCGGCGAGGGGTGGACGGGGTCGACGGCGGTGTGGCGAAGCCGGAGGAGGCGGCGCCGGGGCGGGAGACGGTCCCGGCGAGCGGAGAAGGCCGGCCGGAGGTCGTCGGCGACGGAGGAGACAGAGGGCGACGGCGCGAGCTCGATTCCGACGGGGAGATGGTGCGGCAAGGGATGGAAACGGGCAAGGGAGGCGCGGGGAGGGTTTATAGGGTTGGAAGGGGGAGAGAGCAGCCGGAAGGGAAGGAAACCGGCGCGGGAGCTCCGGCCGCCACCAATGGCGCCGGCGATATTTGCGGGGGCAAATCCGCCCGTTTGAACGCGAGAGAGAGAGGGAAAATGGGGGGAAAGGGAGAGGGGATCACGGGGAGTGATTCCCCCCACTTTATTGCATGCGGGGACGGCGGGAGGCGGCGGGATTCGCGGCGGCGGTGGCGCTAGGGCGCGGGGGAGGCGGCGGGAGCAGCGGGAGGAAGGGGATGACGGGTGGGCCCTACCCGTCAGCAAGGGTGGTGGGCGGGCCCGCCCGTCAGCGGCGCGCGCGCCCGGAGAGGCCGAGTGGGCCGCGGGGAGAGGAGAGAGAGGGGGAGGGAGATGGGCCGAATTCGGCCCAAGGAATAGAAGGGGGACTTTTTAGGGTTTTTCTTTTTATAAATTCATATTAACTTTGTTTATTTCTTCATAATTATTATCTGTGCTCTGAAAATTCCACTAAAATTTATTTATGCATTTTAGGCTTTTAGGAAATTTACAAAAATCCTCTATGCCTTATTTGGCTTTTAACTTTGCACATTTTAATTATTGGAGGCTTTCACATGGATTTTAATTATTCTAGGCATAATTTAAAAGATATATTTTAGGGTCGTTTTGGGACGTGACAGTGTGCATGCCTCGCTGACGGGTCTGGAGTCGTTCCTCACTCCCACCCATATTGGAGACCATCTTCTCTTTTAAATCAACGGCTCCTCAAACTGTTTTAGAGAAGAATGCTCCTCCAGCTGCCGCGTCCATGTGATCGTGGGACATTGGAGTGAGCCCATTGTAGAAGTTCTGCAGGATTTGACAGTCGTCCATCCCATGATGAGGACAGGCAGCCACGTACTCCTGCAGTCATTCCCATGCTTCCGGAATGGACTCGTCCCTTGTCTGCTGGAAACTGGAAATCCTTCCACGAAAGGCATTGGTTTTGCCCATCGAGAAGAATTTTGAGAGGAATGCCGTAGAACATTTGTCCTAGGTGTTAAGAGCAGCATTTGTCCTAGTTCTTCGCTCATCCCAGAGGGAGCAGCGAACTCGCGAATAGTCTTGCTGGCCATTGTCTTGAAGGTCGGTGGCGCAGGTACGGCTGGTCTCTTTGAAGTTTTTCAGTAAGTTGAAACTAGTCATGCACTACCGTGTTTCCACAACAAAAGTGAAAACAACCAAGGTTAGCCTGCAAAGGAAATGATTATACAAAGGTAAATATAAAGTATTAGTTCACGTAATCTCTATTATGAATCTTCCCCGGCAACGGCACCAGAAATGCTTGTTGGTATTTCTTAGCGACATTACTAGAAATATAATTCCCAGCAATGGCAAAGAAATACTTCTGGTATATTATGGTTACAGAGATCATCTGCAAGTGCACGGATATACCATTTTAGCATTTCACCCGAGAGTATTGCAAGGGTATCGTATTTATTATTTCAACTCATTCTCATAATAAATGATCTAAGCTAAGTGGAAAGAAAAGAGAAAGAAAATCTATTCCTATACTTCTAGTATACATAGTATACATACATTCTAATCAACTGATATACTAGCTAATACCCTCTATCCAATGCCCTCCTGGTACTTCGAGAAGCCACCCCTGACTGCCGAGTTCCTTACGACAGCCCGTCATGACCATACAACCGGGGCTAAATACCGAGGAATACCCTCCCCAGGAAAGTAACTTAGGATTATATATAGGCGCGGAGGAATACCCGTACTGAGCTGTCACCATCAGCGGCCCACCTCTCATCTGGAATATATAACCCCAAATAATGATATCCCGTAATCTAGACACCACGTCTAAACTACCAGATACTACTCTAATGTCATCGTCATGACATAGAGTAATTGTATAATCAAACATTATATCCACACCAAAGCATCTCCCAGATAAGCTAGCCGTATATTCAGTATAACATGAATATAATGTAGAGTAGGTATTCATATACTAGGGAAGTATTTCAATACCATAAATTCATAAGAAGAGTATTCTAATAAAAATACAAAGCTTACAACAGAGAAGAGAAAAGCTGCTAGAGCCAGACCCGAACTCTTCCAAAGACTTCCGGACTCCTGATTTCTACTCTATTCCTATTCCACCAGCTAGATTCTACTAAACTAAACTTGAGAGAAATGAGAGAGCTATAGCTTGAGGTGTGTGTTGGTATGAAGAGAATGAGCTTCTTATATCGAGGTAGTTATGACGGTTGTGGAAGGGGAATTGTCCGAAGTGCCCTCCAACCGTCATTAGGATGCAATCCTAGATGTCCATGCCATAACCTGGATCCAACGGCGCCAGGATTGGTTCGGCCGAACCACCAGGTACGGCCGAACCTGGGGCTGGCCCAATCCAGCCCAATTTCGGCTAGCGGCCTCCTCTATTGCTCCACACCGTAGACTTGTGAATTTTGGCCCAATTCATCATGTCAATTCTGAGTTCTTGGCCCATTCATACATAACTCTGGTTATCGACATCATCCGATTGATTTATCATTTGAGTTGATGTCGATTCTCCTCCACTTTATTGTCATTCACTGCAAAAGGTTAGTGCACCTAATACTAGTGGAATATTATTATTCTAACATATTTATACATTGCAAGCATCACAAGTTCTCCTCTATTTTGGTAAAATAGACTGTCGAAACCGATCGATAACGACCGTCAACAAGCGGAAGAAGAACCAATTCTGCGCGGAAAAAAAAGAGATTTAGCCGATGGTACTTTCCTTGACGTACTCGGCAATTGATGCGCTTGGACGGCTCGCGGAGGTGCACATTGTCGTTGGCGGAAGTTGGCATTGCAGGAATCACTTTCGGATCGTCGGAAAGCTCGAGATTGTTGCCGGAGAGCTCAAGGTGGCGGATTGGGGAAAGTTTTTGCTAGAGCGGTCAAAATGGAAGTGACGTCATGAAATGAGCAAAGCGGTGGTTACTATTTAAAGGGTAGCGTAGTAACAGCCAAAACGGAATTGGTTATTTAAACCCTAGTTCAGCTCGGAGAGGGAAATTGAGCAAATCTTCAACATTACAAATATAGCGAACTTAGTTTAAGTATCGAAGTAAAGATTACTTGTTGTTAATATCTACAGTCGATCGAGTAGATTTAGTTTTATCTTGTTTATTCATGACTGCTGATCGATTCAATATGTCATCAGCAACTAGCCGATCGGCTATCGTTTATGGATTTAACCACGGTTTTTCTTGTCTTTATTGTTGTTGATTGCAGGATCAAATCAACTAGCACGCTCACGAACCTAAAGCAAGATATTGGACCTACACAGGAGTTAAGAAGATCTTCCAGGCCAGGGTGTGTTTTTCGCATCAACACTTAGGCTATTTAGACTTACCATTTATCATTTAATCAACATTTCATGAATCCTTTGAGTCTTTTCTTGGATTTTCTATCACATATGTTGTTTGACAGATTTTCAGTTTAATTTTACTCGGGTCTTTATGTTCCTTTTGGGCATGACAATAAAGCCAAAGTAGTCGGCTTAATATTTAAGATTGCATATGCTTAGCTATATGCTTACTTCGGTAATTTATATATTAAACCACTCGGTTGGTTATTAATTGTACCTTGACTATATGTTTAGTTTATTCCAACTAATCACATAGTCGGGGGCTACACCTAATTAGGTGCATCTAATCGATGCACCTAAATTTTTATTTTTTAGCCCTTCACAGTCTTTGATTCAAGCACTCGAGAGACCATGGCAGAAATAATTGAAGCACCTGGGATTATTATTTTAAAGGCTCAAGAGAAGATCATTTCGTCGACTGTAAAGGTCTCAGGAGCTACTGTGGAGATTATGGATATCCGATACCCACACGGCATGTATATCTGACTTGGTATAGGGGTACCCTTACATAGAATATCTTTAAAGGACTCGGGTTAAATTCCTAACTCGTGTGTCAAGGAAATATCCGGGATCCTAGTCGGTTACAATTGTATTTTATCTTTATTTGCCTATTCCGTTAGGAAGATGGGCTATATCTTGTAATACGGACTCCTCCCCCTATATAAGGAGGGGTCCAAGTGCCTCTTGGGGCATAACTTTTCCCTCAGATCATACGATCAATAACACACTCGACGGATCAATCCCCGGACAACAGTAGGGTATTACTTCTCATTGAGAAGGCCTGAACATGTATAAATCTCTTCTCTCCTAACCCATCCACTCTTCCTGCTTGATAGCCACCCTCTTTTTGTATTGCCAAAATCTTGTTTCGACAGAGGTTGAAGTGTGATGACAAGGAAAAGAGGTGTTTTTTCCATTCTCCCCACCATTGATCAAATGTTTGATGCCTGAACAGCCGGCGGTTGATCACATTGCATGGACCAAGAACAGGGCTTTCCATGGTGAGAAGTTTATGCATGATCAGAGCTGATGGTACTATATTCCTGGATTTGATTGATCTGATGAAGAACAAGCCGATGGGCAGTTGTCCTAATCCAAGTTGCTTGGCGGCCAGCATTGGATGATAAAATTCAAATGAAGGCTTAGTAGTTTTGCCTTAAGAGATTCCAGTTGGCAGTATGCAAGGAGTAATGGCAGCGATTATGTTCTCTCTAGATCATGGATCAATTGGGTCATTCAAATCAGACAACCTCAGATCGGATGTCAGCTCAAAATCTGAAAATGGTTCATATGCAAACCATACTCTAGCAGCCAAAGCAAAGCCATCAGAGAACCGATAGAACCAGTCCTTAAAATTGTCAATAGTCTGGTTTTCTCCTGAAAGCCGATAGAACCAATGATGGCCTGTCAACTTCTATGATGGTGTACATGTTGAGCCACTGCTGTCCAAACCACCAAGGACCCCCGTAGTTGATTACTTCATCTTTTAATATGTTGCAAGCCGCAAAGTGTAGCATCTGATAGACTGCTCCGAGCAAGTACATGCCCAAAGGAAATTTCTTCTTCCGGACTAGGGCTTGAGTGTCACGACCGGAATTAACCCAACGGGCGTTCCTTACGTGCGTGTATTATTCCTTGTCCCAGGAGGCAAGGTACACCAAAAGTTGATACATTTCAGAGTTTATCAAGCGGAAACGTAAATAGTTAATTTATTACATGGGCAGCGAAGGCCTAGCACACACAAAGACAAACGAGAAACAACGGAAGACTAGGGCGACGACCACAGGCACGAGCTAGACACCAAAGCCTTCATCTTCCAGGGGCTCCTCTTCTGAGTTTGGGAAAAATTGAGCAAGACTGAGTACAACCACCGTACTCAACAAGAGACACCCACAAGTGCAGAATAAATACAAGAGAGTACAAGGGGGTTATAGTATAAAGGGTTAGGGTTTGCAGTAAACAGCATTAAAAGACACTTAGTTGCTCAAAGCTATTTTGTAAACACGATTCCAGAGCTATACAATATTATTAAACAAGGCCGTGAACCCACACGAACCTGCCTTAACCCAAGGCCTACGATGATTCAGACCGAACTGGCAACCCGACCCTGGGTCCTAGCTCGTCCCAAGCCAACCCAGGCCAACCGTTCCACATTTTAGTTGTTAAGCAGGTTTTAAGAATTTAAAACACTAACCTGGGTACATTGCTCGGCTTGCCCATAACCGAGGGCGCGGCTATTCGAATAGATTATACTCTGATCAGAGGTGTACATCTCTACCCACAAGACACCTCTTCCTCACGTGTAACCACGTGCCACATACCACCACGGTATACGGACGGAAGACGTGACATAGTTTCCAACCCATCCTAGCCATAGACAAGAGTACCGACCGAACCCCACTTACGGCCGGGACCCCCGGGACAGGTAGGCAGGACTGAGCCCCTAGCAGCAGGACACCGGCCCTGTGCCATAACATCTCGACTACCGGGCCGCAGCTCGTGTAGCCTTCATTTGTCCTAGAGATGTCCATCGACCCCCGACTTCGTCCATCTCCATCCGTGTACTTTTGTTTATAACCAGACTGAGCCAGAAACTAAGCCTTACCCACTAGACATGTGGAAGTACGGTAGTGCTTTGCAACACAGGCACGAAGACCGGTCCTTATATGGCCGAGGTGCTACTATCAAAACCATGCACCCCGAGTGTTGTAAAACCACCTAATGTTGCCTAATTAACCAGTGAAGCATCTACCTAAAATCATACTAGTGGTACCATGAGTAGAGTGTCCACTAGTTGGGGTTTTGTTTATTCTAGGGTGAACAAGGAAATAATAACAATAACAATAATAAGGTCATAACAAAGGTAAATAGGCATGGCTAGATAAAACAGTGATAACGCGGGAATTTAAATAAAGCGATAATGCAATAATTTAAATCAAAATAATTTTATAAACTAGGATTCGATAAGTTCAAGGATGATGTGACTTGCCTTGCTCGCTTTCCCAAACGTCGGCTTCAACTTCCACGAAGAGCGGATCTTCTGAAGCTGCAGCATCTACACGACCAACGGAAAAGAATAGGCTTTTACTCTAATAAACTCCATATAACAAGCTGAAACAAAGCACAAAAATGGGTTCTGGACTTCTTAAGGAAAAATTAGAGACTTGAACGGTTCAATTCTGAGTTCAAATGGCCATGTTATGGCCATTAGGAGAGGGGCGCGCGGACCGGGTCCACGGGAGTGGGGCCCACGCGGCAGCCTCACGGTCCACGATGGACCCGGCGCACCCGGGCTCACACCGGCCGGCGCCGTGGGTCCCACGCGTCAGCCACACCCGAGAGCGCGGACGGCTGACGGCCGGGCCCCACGCGTGTCACACTCGGAAATTCACTAGTAATTTCCGAACTTATTTGTGCATAAAATCCTCGTCCAGGAATCAGCCGAGGTACACAAACTGACAATTTAATATACAGATTCATCAAATTAACTAAAACGATAAATACTTACTTAAGAGGCACTAAGTCCTCACCAAGAAGAAAACTGCAGCGGAAAATAAAATCTAGCGAAGCTCCGGCTCCACTCCCACAGGCAGCTCAACTGGGGTATAAGCCAAACGTCTTCTCCTTCTGGATCCTTTTTCTTCAACTGAGGTTGATTGATTATTGCAAGGTGAGCATATGACATACTCAGCAAGCCACACAGCAAATATGCAAGTGCACAAGGATACCAAAGGTTGGCATAATATAGGCTCATTTGCAAAAGCAGCATTTAGCAAAACATTTAAGAGAAGTAAAACAGTGGAGTAATTAATCAGAAATTTTAATCAACACTGAACAACACGCCCATGCTGCTCAGGCCCAACCATTCTGAAACAACCATACCCGGCTGTACAGATCTAATCTCCAAACCAGGAGCTAAGCAAATTATTACCAGGTATAACATCCATAATTATTGTCAGAGGTGTGAGACTAATCACGAAAAACATTGCTCAACCCGCCCATAACCGCGGGCACGGCTATTCGAATAGTTTTACTCTGATCAGAGGTGTACCACTGTACCCACAAGACACAGCCTCAACATCATGTCTACCATGCGTCGCGATACTGGAAAGTACCCGAATAGAGGCTGTGACAATACCCTCTGCACAACACAACTCACCACAGTGCACCATTCCTGGATCATAATCAGCCCCTTATAAAACAAGGCATGGACTCCCCAGCGACCCCCGTGGGCTTATCTCCGCCACTTCTCAGTCTGGTGCTCCGCAATGAATCAAGTTATACAAAAGGTAAAGCCGTTGCCCACGCTGGCTTGTGGTTGGCACGGTTAATGTCTCACAACAGTAGCTCGTGAACCGGTCCTTAATTGCCATGAGCACGACTCTCAAAACCATGTGCTCAACCCCCACCATTATCAAGTTTTAGTTGGCAAGTAATTAATTAACCAATCACGATTTACCATCGTGAACTATCATTAAGCCATCATTAAATAATAGTGAGTCATAAGTTATCCCAATAGTGTGCTAATGTTTCTAAGCATGGCTAAGCAATCATATCTAATATCTAGTTGAACCAATATATATATAAAGCTCAACTAGTCCAATTATAAACACCCAAGGTATCAAAGAATAAAATAATCAAGAACAAAAGGGCCATAACAAAGAATAGGTTAATTCCACCCAATGACATTCGAAAATAAATGCAATAGTTGAATAGAAACAGTAGCTTTAAATAGGATCAACATGCTCAAAGGGTTGTTTGGAATCTGTGTGACTTGCCTTGCAATAATCGGTCTTCAATTAATCTTCTTGAATACTTCCGGCGCACTCGCGAACCTTCGCAACGACGGAAACGACAAGCTAACACGCAAAACGAAGAAAAAGACTAATAAAAACCAAATAAACAATACATGTAAAGTAAACAAACATGTAGATCATAATTTTAGATGAATTATGAGACTTGAACGGCCTCATTCTGACTTCAAATGAATTTATTATGAATTTTACAAGATTAAATCTAATTAAAGCCCATTTAAAAAGAATTAAATAAATTTAATTCAATTTATGGACAATTTTAATATGTAGATCTTTATTTTATACAACTTTTGCAACTTGAACCACATTAAACTGAGTTACAATGAATTAGTTATGAATTTTTAAAGATTAAATCGGATTAAAACACTTATAGGGATTTTAATTGAATTATGACGCAATAATGAATTATTTTTGAAAAGGAAAAGGAGGATTATTGCGTCAGCGGCTAGGGTTTGCGGTGGACCGGGTGCACGGCAGCGGTTCACGGGAACGGACGGCCGAGATCAACCCTATCCAAAACGGACGGCCGAGATCAAACGATCCACGACCGGCTCACAGGGAACGGCAACGATGACGTCAGCGATGACGTCAGCACCGGCGGCGGCTCGGGAGCGCAAGCTCGCCGGCGAACGACGGCGCGACGACGAGAACGGAGGGCACCAGGACGTAGAGCGCGGCGCGGCGAACTCACCGGTGACCAAAACGGCGGCGGAAAAGCAACGGACGATGCCGGCGACGAGGAAGAAGCGGCGGCGGAGATCGGGTCGACGGCGGCGACGGTGCTCCGGCGGTCTACGGCAGCGGCGAAGCGGCGGACGAGGACGGCGGCGACTTGACGATCCCGACGGTGGCCTTCCCGAGCGACGACGACGACCGGAACGACAGCGGCGCGCGGCTGGAGCAACGGCGGCGACGGCGGCTCGAGGTTACACGGCGCTAGAGCGCTTCCGACGGCGAGAGACGAAGGCGAGGGTGGCGGCGGGTAGCGGCGACACCGGGTGTCACACCCTGAAAATTTAAAATATATAAATTGTTGTTTAAATGGAATTTTTAGAAATAATTTTAAGAGCTTAGAATAGAAGATCTAATTTTAATTAATAAATTCCAATATAAAATGGGGCCAGATAAAATTTAATTAAATACTTTGCTTAACTCTATAATTCCTAGATTTTTCTGGGATTTATTTGAGCTAAGGAAGTATTTTTAATAAATGGAATTGCATTTAAGAAATAATTTAAATTGAAAAAGGTTTTAAAAAGTCTCTTTTGGCTTTGGGCCGAAAGTCGGCCCAAAACCCTTCTCTCTCTCCTCGGCCCAGCCGGCCCAGTCCGCAGCCGCCCGCGCCCGCGCGTCCGCCCGCTGACAGGTGGGGCCCACCTGTCAGGCCCGTCGTCTACCTCGTGCCGCCGCCGCCGTTTCCTTCCAAATCCGGCCGCCCCTTTCCGTTTCCGGCCGAATTGATAGAGGGGAAATGATCCTCGGGCTCTCCTCTACCTTTTCTCCTTTGGAATCTTTGGCTAAATCGTTTTGGAAAGCGTTGGATTCGAGTTCGTCTCGGATTCGTTCCTCTCGATCTTTCCTTCCTCGTCGCCGGCCGCCGTGGGCCTCCGCCGCCGCCTCTTAGCCCCTTTAAAAGCCTCCCCGGTGTCTCCTCTACCCGCCGCCACCCTCGCCTTCGCCTCTCGTCGCCGGAAGAGCTCTAGCACCGTGTGCCCTAGCGCCGCCGTCGCCGCCGTCGCTCCAGCCGTGCGCCGCCGTCGTTCCAGTCGTCGCCGTCGCTCGGGAAGACCGCCGTCGTGGTCGCCAAGTCGTCGCCGTCCTCGTCCGCCCCTTCGCCGTTGCCGGAGATCGCCGGAGCTTCATCGCCATCGTCAACCCGAAGGTTTCCGCCGTTTCCTCCTCGTCGCCGTCGTCGTCCGTTGTTCTTCCGCCGCCCTTTTGGTCACCGGTGAGTCCGTCGTGCCGTCTGCTACCCGTTGGTGCCCTCCGTTTGTGCCGGAGTGCCGCCGTTCGCCGGCGAGTGTGCGCCGCCCGAGCCGTCCACTCCGCCGAGCTGCCGCCGCTGTCGGTGACGTCATTGCCAACGTCATCAGGGTCGTCCGCCGTGAGCCGGTCGTGGACCGTTCGATCTCGGCCGTCCGTTTTGGATTGGATCGATCTCGGCCGTCCGTTCGCGTGAACCGCCGCCCGTGCGCCCGGTCCACCGAAACCCTAGCCCGCTGACGCAATAAACCTTCTTTTCCTTTTCAAAAATAATTCATTATTGCGTCATAATTCAATTTTAACCGATATAAGTGTTTTAATTTGATTTAATCTTTAAAAATTCATAACTAATTCATCTTAGCTCCGTTTTAGTTGGTTCAAGTCTCTAAATTTTTCTAAAATTGAGATCTACATGTTAAAAATATCCACATGTACTGTTCATGCTTGTTTATGTGCTGTTTTGGTGTTTTTGCTCTTTTCTATTTAGATTCCGTCGTTTCCGGAGAGTCCGTTTTCGCCGAAGAAGAATTTGAAGAGTTCCAAGGCCAGCAAGGCAAGTCACACAGATCCCAAACAACCCTTTGAGCATGTTGATCCTGTTTAAAGCTATTGTTTCTATTCAACCATTGCATTTATTTTCGAATGTCATTGGGTGGAATTAACCTATTGTTTGTTATAGCCCTTTTGTTCTTGATTACTTTTTTCCTTGATACCTTGGGTTATTATAACTTGACTAGTTGAGCTTTATGTATTGGTTCAACTAGATATTAGATATAATTGCTTATCCCTGCTTAGAAACATTAGCTCACTATTGGGATAACTTTTGACTCACTGTTATTTAATGATGGCTTAATGATAGTTCACGATGGTCAATCGTGATTAGTTAATTAATTAATGTGTCAACTAAAACCTGGTAATGGTGGGTTGTGAGCACATGGTTTTGATGGTCGTGCTCATGACAATTAAGGACCGGTTCACGAGTTTCGGTTGTGAAACATTAGCCGTGCCAACCACAAGCCAGCATGGGCAACGGCTTTATCTTTTGTATAGCATGGTTCATTGTGGGGCACCAGACTGAGAAGTGGCGGTGATAAGCCCACGGGGGTCGCTGGGGAGTCCATGCCTTGTTTATAAGGGGGTGATTATGATCCAGGAAAGGTGCGCTGTAGTGGATTGTGTTGTGCGAGGGGTATTGTCACAGCTCCTTTCCGAGGTACCGTGGTGGTATTGAGGCACATGGTGACATGATGTGGGGCTGTGTCTTGTGGGTATAGTGGTACACCTCTGATCAGAGTAAAACTATTCGAATAGCCGTGCCCGCGGTTATGGGCGGGTCTAACAATGTCTTTCGTGATTAGTCTCACCCCTCTCACCATAATAGAAGATGCTATAACTGGTAATAATTTGATTAGCTCCTGGTTTGGAATGGTATATTCCTGGTTTGGAGATAGAACTGTGCAGCCGGGATGGTTGTTCAGAATGGTTGGGCCTATGCAACAGGGTATGTTGTATAGCGTTGGATTAATATTGTTTAATTACTTAATTGTTTTATTAAATTCTCAAATGTTTGCTAAATGCTGCTTTTGCAAATGAAACCCTACTATGCCATCCTTTGTTATCCTGTGCACTTGCATATTTGCTGCGTGGCTTGCTGAGTATGTCATATACTCACCTTGCAATCATTCATCAGAGGAAGAGTTCTACAATGAAGCTGATGGTGTGGAGGATTAGGTGTAGCCCTGGTCAAGCTGCCTGTGGAGTGGAGTCGTCTGCGCCGTTTATCTTATTTTCCGCTGCTTAGATCTTTATTGATTGAGAGGAACTATCTATCTCTGTAATGACATTTTATACGCTTAATAATTAGAGTAATAATTGTACTCTATTATCAATTTGTTATTGTGTGCCTCGGCTGATTCCTGGACGAGGGTTCACACACATGTAAGCGTTTGGAATTTTGGATAGAAATTCCGGGCGTGACACCGGGGGTGCTTTTAAAGGGCAAGGAGGCGGCGGCGGAGGCCCACGGCGACCGGCGACGGCGAAGGAAAGCTAGGGCTCGGAGAGAGAAGTCGATCCGAATCGACCTCGAATCCGTCGATTTCCGAACGAAAAAGACCGGAGTTTCTATAAGAGAAAAGGAAGAGGAGATCTCGAAGATCATTTCCCCTCAAAAGATTCTACCGGAGAAGGAAAGACGCGGCCGAATTGGAAAGCGGCGGCGCACGGCTCGGCTAGGGTTCGGGCGGCGGCGGCGGCGCGAGGAGGAAGACAAGACTGACAGGTGGGCCCCACCTGTCAGCGGCACCGAGAGAGAAGGAAGCGTCGACGGACTGGGCCGACTGGGCCGGGGAGAGAGAGAGAGAAAGAGAGGGGTTTTGGGCCAGCTTTCGGCCCAAAGCCAAAAGAGACTTTTAAAAAACCCTTTTCAATTTAAATTATTCATGAAATGCAATTCCATTTATTAAAAATACTTCCTTAGCTCAAATAAATCCCAGAAAAATCTAGGAATTATAGAATTAAGCAAAGTATTTAACAAAATTTTATCTAGCCCAATTTTATATTGAGATTTAACAAATTAAAATTAGATCTTTTCTTTTAGGCTTTTAAAATCATTTCTAATAATTCCTTTTAAACAACAATTTATAATTTAAGGATTTTTAAACAAGAAAAGCTCTTAACAATTATAATTAGATCATTAATGATCAAATAATTACTGAACTGTTCTTTGTATCATTTAGGAATTGAGCTCTGAAAAATCCGAGAAAATTTCAGAGAGTTGACTTAATCATGGAGAATTTAATAAAAATTAAATCCATCCATGCTTTATATTTAGGAAATTTTATTTCCCACATTTAACTTCACTTGTAAATTAAAGATCATTTAATATAAATTCTATTATTAATTTATTAAATAATTTATAAATCCTGAAACAAAAATCAGGATGTGACAAATCTACCCCCTTACAAAGAATCTCGTCCCGAGATTCGGAACGGCTAGAAAGAAAAGGGCATAGGTAAGCTGCAGTCTATCCTATTCCATAACTCCGATAATTATTCTAAGGCTTTAAAGAAAACTACTGCTGCTTTGAAACTTGTGGCTGAGCTGTAACACTTGAAATCGCAACTCTTGAAGACGCAACTGGCACTGCATTGGCTCCTGTGACAACAATGTTGTGGACCTGACCTTGCGGCTGCTGATGCTTCGGCTTTGGACACTCTCTTGCAAAGTGGCCTGGCTTGTAACAGTTGAAACATACCTGCTGCTCCCTTCCACTACTGTTATTCTCCTGAGACTGATCCTGCTGAACTGGCACCGGCTGATTAGCTTGCTCAATGTTAACTTCATTGCTTTCATTAGTTTCTGATTTGATCTCACCACCGATGTTCAACTGTTGCGACTGTCCTTGACCAGCGGAAGAAGATTCACCAATTTGGAGTGGCTTGATACGCTGCCTCTGGCTACTACCTTGTGCCTCCTGGAATACAGTCATTCTCCATTTACGGTTATCCATCCTGTTCTTCTTATCTTCAAGTCAAATTGCTTTGGCAACCAGCTGCTGAAAATCAACATAGTCATGGGAGATCAATGTAACTGACAGTTCATCCTTTAAGCCTTCCAAGAACTTCTCCTGCCTTTCCTCGTCAGTACGCACATCTTCTGGAGCATAACGTGCCAGACGGTTGAACTCATGAAGATACTCTGCCACGGTATGATCCTTTTGCTTCAATGCCCTAAACTCACGCTTCTTCAAAGCAACAACTCCTACAGGTATGTGTGTCTTCTTGAATGCTTCCGTGAACTCCGTCCAAGTGATTGGTTGTCCTTCTACTCTGTTCATCCGGAAATGATCCCACCATTCTGAAGTAGGTCCTTGCAACTGATGTGAAGCGAAAACAACTTTCTCCTGATCCGTGCACTGGAGCAGTTCCAACTTCTTCTCAACAGCGTGCAGCCAATCACCTGCTTCCACTGGGTTAGTAGTGCTAGAAAAGGTAGGCGGCCTCACACGAAGAAAATCAGCGAACTTGTTCTGCGGCGGTGGAGCATTGTTGTTCCCTTGGTTGAGCTGGTTCTGCATCTGCTGTATCATCATGTTCATTAACTGAGTCTGTTGAGCTAGAACTTGAGCAAGAATTGGGTTCCCTTCATTGTTATTGTTTCCACTTCCACTGGTGCGAGTGTTCACCATCTGTTGCATATTAGAGAAGATAGGAGGAGAGGGGTTACACTAAAGTTAAGACCTTAACCAGGTTACCACTGATCTGGTGTGTGTAGACCATTATATTGTTCAAGTTGATTAAGCAAACAACCTAGTATAGTTACACACTCATCACTGAACTACTCCAATGATGGGAATGCAACCATACCTACACACAAAGCAAACAACAAACGTTCTACCCTATTAACTATTCTTCAAAGATACTTTGGTGGCATAGGTTCTAAGGTTGGATCCAAACTTCATTCCATCTTAACATCTGGGCACTTCAGTTCTTCCTCGATCCACTTGACTGGCCTCCATAAGTTGACCTCATCAACATTTTCTACTTTAAACAACTAGTTTCAGAATTACTTAAGTTGAAAGAGAGAAGGGAGTAGACAATGAAACAATTTGCAAAGAATTCTAGATAAGGAAGAAAGGAGAAATTTTCACAAATCATGTTTTCGGAAAATTAGTCCTTAAAGTTTGACCATTTGGCTTATTCTACAGTCGAGATGGCTCTGATACCAACTTGTCACACCCGGAAATTCACTAGTAATTTCTGAACTTATTTGTGCATAAAATCCTCGTCCAGGAATCAGCCGAGGTACACAAACTGACAATTTAATATACAGATTCATCAAATTAACTAAAACGATAAATACTTACTTAAGAGGCACTAAGTCCTCACCAAGAAGAAAACTGCAGCGGAAAATAAAATCTAGCGAAGCTCCGGCTCCACTCCCACAGGCAGCTCAACTGGGGTATAAGCCAAACGTCTTCTCCTTCTGGATCCTTTTTCTTCAACTGAGGTTGATTGATTATTGCAAGGTGAGCATATGACATACTCAGCAAGCCACACAGCAAATATGCAAGTGCACAAGGATACCAAAGGTTGGCATAATATAGGCTCATTTGCAAAAGCAGCATTTAGCAAAATATTTAAGAGAAGTAAAACAGTGGAGTAATTAATCGGAAATTTTAATCAACATTGAACAACACGCCCATGCTGCTCAGGCCCAACCATTCTGAAACAACCATACTCGGCTGTACAGATCTAATCTCCAAACCAGGAGCTAAGCAAATTATTACCAGGTATAACATCCATAATTATTGTGAGAGGTGTGAGACTAATCACGAAAAACATTGCTCAACCCGCCCATAACCGCGGGCACGGCTATTCGAATAGTTTTACTCTGATCAGAGGTGTACCACTGTACCCACAAGACACAGCCTCAACATCATGTCTACCATGCGTCGCGATACTGGAAAGTACCCGAATAGAGGCTGTGACAATACCCTCTGCACAACACAACTCACCACAGTGCACCATTCCTGGATCATAATCACCCCCTTATAAAACAAGGCATGGACTCCCCAGCGACCCCCGTGGGCTTATCTCCGCCACTTCTCAGTCTGGTGCTCCGCAATGAATCAAGTTATACAGTAGCTCGCGAACCGGTCCTTAATTGCCATGAGCACGACT
Organism: Oryza nivara; assembly: GCA_000576065.2. Classification (NCBI taxonomy): domain Eukaryota; kingdom Viridiplantae; phylum Streptophyta; class Magnoliopsida; order Poales; family Poaceae; genus Oryza; species Oryza nivara. Next base: position 10,178,898 of record CM002502.2, read on the forward strand.
CTCAAAACCATGTGCTCAACCCCCACCATTATCAAGTTTTAGTTGGCAAGTAATTAATTAACCAATCACGATTTACCATCGTGAACTATCATTAAGCCATCATTAAATAATAGTGAGTCATAAGTTATCCCAATAGTGTGCTAATGTTTCTAAGCATGGCTAAGCAATCATATCTAATATCTAGTTGAACCAATATATATATAAAGCTCAACTAATCCAATTATAAACACCCAAGGTATCAAAGAATAAAATAATCAAGAACAAAAGGGCCATAACAAAGAATAGGTTAATTCCACCCAATGACATTCGAACATAAATGCAATAGTTGAATAGAAACAGTAGCTTTAAATAGGATTAACATGCTCAAAGGGTTGTTTGGAATCTGTGTGACTTGCCTTGCAATAATCGGTCTTCAATTAATCTTCTTGAATACTTCCGGCGCACTCGCGAACCTTCGCAACGACGGAAACGACAAGCTAACATGCAAAATGAAGAAAAAGACTAATAAAAACCAAATAAACAATACATATAAAGTAAACAAACATCTAGATCATAATTTTAGATGAATTATGAGACTTAAACGGCCTCATTCTGACTTCAAATGAATTTATTATGAATTTTACAAGATTAAATCTAATTAAAGCCCATTTAAAAAGAATTAAATAAATTTAATTCAATTTATGGACAATTTTAATATGTAGATCTTTATTTTATACAACTTTTGCAACTTGAACCACATTAAACTGAGTTACAATGAATTAGTTATGAATTTTTAAAGATTAAATCGGATTAAAACACTTATAGGGATTTTTATTGAATTATGATGCAATAATGAATTATTTTTGAAAAGGAAAAGGAGGATTATTGCGTCAGCGGCTAGGGTTTGCGGTGGACCGGGTGCACGGCAGCGGTTCACGGGAACGGACGGCCGAGATCAACCCTATCCAAAACGGACGGCCGAGATCAAACGGTCCACGACCGGCTCACGGGGAACGGCAACGATGACGTCAGCGACGACGTCAGCGATGACGTCAGCACCGGCGGCGACTTGGGAGCGCAAGCTCGCCGGCGAACGACGGCGCGACGACGAGAACGGAGGGCACCAGGACGTAGAGCGCGGCGCGGCGAACTCACCGGTGACCAAAACGGCGGCGGAAAAGCAACGGACGGCGCCGGCGACGAGGAAGAAGCGGCGGCGGAGATCGGGTCGACGGCGGCGACGGTGCTTCGGCGGTCTCCGGCGGCGGCGAAGCGGCGGACGAGGACGGCGGCGACTTGACGATCCCGACGGTGGCCTTCCCGAGCGACGACGACGACCGGAACGACGGCGGCGCGCGGCTGGAGCAACGGCGGCGACGGCGGCTCGAGGTTACACGGCGCTAGAGCGCTTCCGACGGCGAGAGACGAAGGCGAGGGTGGCGGCGGGTAGCGGCGACACCGGGGGTGCTTTTAAAGGGCAAGGAGGCAGTGGCGGAGGCCCACGGCGACCGGCGACGGCGAAGGAAAGCTAGGGCTCAGAGAGAGAAGTCGATCCGAATCGACCTCGAATCCGTCGATTTCCAAACGAAAAAGACCGGAGTTTCTATAAGAGAAAAGGAAGAGGACATCTCGAAGATCATTTCCCCTCAAAAGATTCGGCCGGAGAAGGAAAGACGCGGCCGAATTGGAAAGCGGCGGCGCATGGCTCGGCTAGGGTTCGGGCGGCGGCGGCAGCGCGAGGAGGAAGACAAGACTGACAGGTTGGCCCCACCTGTCAGCGGCACCGAGAGAGAAGGAAGCGACGATGGACTGGGCCGACTGGGCCAGGGGGAGAGAGAGAGAAAGAGAGGGGTTTTGGGCCGGCTTTCGGCCCAAAGCCAAAAGAGACTTTTAAAAAACCCTTTTCAATTTAAATTATTCATGAAATGCAATTTCATTTATTAAAGATACTTTTTTAGCTCAAATAAATCCCAGAAAAATCTAGGAATTATAGAATTAAGCAAAGTATTTAACAAAATTTTATCTAGCCCAATTTTATATTGAGATTTAACAAATTAAAATTAGATCTTTTCTTTTAGGCTTTTAAAATCATTTCTAATAATTCCTTTTAAACAACAATTTATAATTTAAGGATTTTTAAACAAGAAAAGCTCTTAACAATTATAATTATATCATTAATGATCAAATAATTACTGAACTGTTCTTTGTATCATTTAGGAATTGAGCTCTGAAAAATCCGAGAAAATTTCAGAGAGTTGACTTAATCATGGAGAATTTAATAAAAATTAAATCCATCCATGCTTTATATTTAGGAAATTTTATTTCCCACATTTAACTTCACTTGTAAATTAAAGATCATTTAATATAAATTCTATTATTAATTTATTAAATAATTTATAAATCCTAAAACAAAAATCAGGATGTGACAACGCGGCAGCCGCACGGTGCACCCGAAGGCGGCCACGCCGGCACAGCCGGCGGGAGGCGGCGCCCCCGCGCCCCTATGGTCGCCGGCGGCGGCCATAGGCACGGTGGAGTGGCGGCCGAGAGAGGGGAAGGGAAGGGGGAAAAGAAGCGGCAGTCCACGGCTCACCCTAGGTCGATGGCGACGACGGAAAGGCAGCCGAAGCGGAGAATGGCGGCGGCGTGGCTCGGGTCGACGGGGACGGCGGCGTTCCGGCGGTCGGCGAGCAAAACGGAGGGGTGGACGAGGTCGCCGAGGATGCGGCAAAGCCGAAGGAGGCGACGCCGGGGTGGGAGATGGTCCAGGGTGACGACGCCGGGGTGGGAGATGGTCCGGGGTGACGACGACGACGGACCGGAGCTCGACGGCGACGGCACAGAGAGAGCGACGGCGCGAGCTCGATTCCGTCGAGGAGGAAGGGCGGCGAGAGGCGGAAACGGACGGAGGAGGCGCGGGGAGGGTTTATATAGGGTTGGAAGGGGGAGAGGGCGGCCGGTGGGGAAGGAATAGGCGCGGGAGGTCCGACCGCCATCAATGGCGCCGGCGAGATTTGCGGGGGCAAATCCGCCCGTTTGAACACGAGAGAGAGAGGGAAAAGTGGGGGGAAAGGGAGAGGGAATCACGGGGAATAATTCCCCCCTATTGATTGCACGCGGGGACGGCGGGAGGCGGCGGGATTCGCGGCGGCGGCGGCGCTAGGGCGCGGGCGAGGCGGCGGGAGCGGCGGGAGGAAGGGGATGACGGGTGGGCCCCACCCGTCAGTGAGGGTGGCGGGCGGGCCCGCCCTTCCGCGGCGCGCGCGGGGAAAGGCCGGATGGGCCGCGGGGAGAGGAGAGGGAGGGGGAGGGAGATGGGCCGAGCCGGCCCAAGAGGGAGAGGGAGGGAAAGGGGACTTTTTGGAGCTTTTCTTTTTATGGAACCATTTTAACTTTGTTTATTTCTTAATAATTATTATTTGTGCTCTGAAAATTCCACGAAAATTTATTTACGCATTTTAGGCTTTTAGGAAATATACAAAAATCCTCCAAGCCTTATTTGACTTTTAACTTTGCACATTTTAATTGTTGGAGGCTTTCACATGGATTTTAATTATTCTAGGCATAATTTAGAGGATGTATTTTAGAGTCGTTTTGGGACGTGACACCCAGGGAGAGGTCTGTCGCCCCAAGCGCCACCGCGTCTGCCATAGCCTGAAGATCACCGCCCGTAAGAGTACCTCCAGGCCCGAGCTTGTTCGTCAGTCCTTGGCATGGACCTGTTTCGTCGAGACCCCTAGTGCCGAGTCCGCGCCCGTGGTTCCTCAGGAGGAGGGAGCCTCTGGCATTGGTAGCACGGAGGATGCGCTGCTGCTCACCTTCTGCCCTGGTCCGTCGCAGAAGTAGACGAGCAGTTAGTAGGCTTGCGCGTGTGTTCTTCTCGTTTGTTTTTCTGCTTGAGTCGTGTGGGGCATGGTTATGCCGGTGTGTGGCATAACTGTGTCGGAGCCTGTCTTTATTTTATTTTCTTAAGCAACTTGAACCTTAATGAACCAATTTAATAGCAGTAGTAAATTCAAGAATTATGGTAGTCGTGGGTGGTTAGTTATAATAGTTAGCTCTCTCTGTTTGCCGGTTCTGTGTGGGATTTTCAGATGGTGACAACCAAGAGAAGTGCTACTACCGGTGAAGGCAGTCACCCCGAAGGCAGCAACCACAACAACCAAGGCAGCCCACCTCCACCTCCTCCCCCGCCTCCACCACCACCACCAGACACCAACTCCATCCTCACCCAAATCCTCGCCGAGCAGGCCAACATGATGGCTGCTTTCCTCCATCACATCTAAAATCCACCACAGCATAATGCTCCACCTCCACCACCACCCCCGCAACATTCTAAACTCGCCGAGTTCCTCCGCATCCGCCCGCCTACCTTCTCTAGCTCCAATAACCCCGTGGATGCCTTGGATTGGTTGCATGCCGTGGAGAAAAAGTTGGATACTCAACGATGCAACGATGAGGAGAAAGCCATCTTCGCCGCCCATCAACTGCAAAGGCCCGCATCTCTATGGTGGGACCACTTCCAGGCTACGCAGCCAGAAGGACAGCCTATTACCTGGGCCCGCTTCACTGCCGCTTTCCGGAGGACCCATGTGCCCGCCGGAGTCATAGCCCTTAAGAAAAGGGAATTCCAAGAATTGAAGCAAGGCAACCGCTCCGTGATGGAGTATTTGCATGAGTTTAACAACCTGGCCCGGTATGCCCCGGAGGATGTTCGGGAAGATGAGAAGCAGGAGAAGTTCTTGGCAGGAATGGACCCTGACCTGTCCGTGCCTCTAGTCTCAGGGGACTATCCGGATTTCCAGTGTTTGGTGGACAAGAGGATCCGCTTGGAAGCCAAGCACAAGGAACTGGAGTCCCACAAGCGTCACCTGGCGAATTTCCGCAATCAACAGGGGGCTAACCAAAGGGTCCGCTACACCAATCCCTATCCAGGGGGATCCTCCTCGCAGTAGCAACCACGCTCCGTGCCCCGACCTCAATTCGTGGTGCGCGTCCCACAGCCGCATCAACAGTAGAGTCAGCAAGGGACCCGTGCGCCCCGTCCTCCTACGCCAGCCGTGCAGCCTGGACAAGGCCGCAGAGACGCTCAAGGTCAGCAGCGTCTGTGCTTCAACTGCTTCGAGCCCGGGCACTTTGCGATAAATGCCTAAAGCCGAGGCGCCAGCAAGGCCAAGCGCCTCCCCGCCCCAACAACGGTGGTAAGGATGTCATTCGGGGTCGTGTGAACCACGTGACTGCCGAGGATGTGCTGACAACTCCAGACGTCATCGTTGGTACGTTCCTCATTCATTCCATCCCTGCTACCATTTTGTTCGACTCTGGAGCTTCCCACTCGTTTATATCTGTGCCATTCGTGGGGAGAAATCAGTTGGGGGTAGAAAGGCTTAGGAACCCTCTGCTCATCACCACCCCTGGAGGGGTTTTGACATCAAAGTATTATAGCCCTGCCTTTCCTATAGAAATCCAGGGAATTCCTTTCCCCTCTGATTTGATTCTTCTGGACACCAAGAACTTGGATGTGATCCTTGGGATGAATTTGTTGGCTCAATTCCAAGGAGTAGTGGATTGCGCAAGACGCACTGTCACTCTGTACCGAGGGCCGGAACAACCGGTGGTTTTCTTTGCACCCCCAACCTCTGTCGGCAGTTCAGAACTTCATCAGATAGGACTGTTGGAAATCCCCATCGTCAGAGAGTTCGGAGATGTGTTTCCGGAAGAACTACCCGGTATGCCGCCCAAGCGAGAGATTGAGTTCCGGATAGATCTTGCTCCAGGAACCACTCCTCTGTACAAGCGACCCTACCGTATGGCAGCAAATGAACTGGCCGAAGTCAAGAAACAGTTGGAAGAGTTGAAAGAAAAGGGGTATATACGGCCGAGCACTTCCCCCTGGGTTGCTCCTGGGATTTTTGTGGAGAAGAAAGACAAGACAAAGAGGATGTGCGTTGACTACAGAGCTCTCAATGAAGTTACTATCAAAAATAAGTACACTCTTCCCCGGATTGATGATCTGTTCGATCAGCTTAAAGGTGCCACTATCTTTTCTAAAATCGATCTTCGTTCCGGATATCACCAATTGCGTATTCGTGAAGAAGATATCCCAAAGACCGCATTCACCACGCGATACGGACTGTATGAATTCACGGAGATGTCGTTCGGTCTAACCAATGCTCCTGCCTTCTTCATGAACCTAATGAACAAAGTGTTTATGGAATACTTGGATAAGTTTGTTGTGGTTTTCATTGATGACATTCTGGTGTACTCACAATTAGAGGAAGACCATCAGCAGCATCTCTGTCTAGTGTTGGGAAAGCTGCGGGAACATCAACTGTATGCCAAGTTTAGCAAGTGTGAGTTCTGGTTGTCTGAAGTCAAGTTCTTAGGGCACGTGATATCTGCTAAAGGAGTTGCTGTGGACCCCGAAACAGTGACCGCCGTCATTAATTGGAAGCAACCCAAGACAGTCACTCAAGTCCGTAGTTTTTTGGGTTTGGCCGGGTACTATCGGAGGTTCATCGAGAACTTCTCCAAAATTGCTCGACCCATGACACAGTTGCCGAAGAAAGAAGAAAAATTTGTGTGGAGCCCGCAATGCGAGAAGGCGTTCCAAACTCTCAAGGAAAAGCTGGTTTCCTCGCCGGATACTCGCAAGGACTACCTGGTGTACTGTGACGCTTCGCGCCAAGGATTGGGGTGCGTATTAATGCAGGAAGGTCATGTGGTAGCCTATGCCTCACACCAGCTACGGCCCCATGAAGGCAACTACCCTACCCATGATTTGGAGTTGGCCACTGTGGTTCATGCTCTAAAGATCTGGCAGCACTATCTCATTGGGAATCGCTGTGAAATATATACTGATCATAAGAGTTTGAAATACATCTTCACTCAATCGGATCTGAATCTTCGGCAGAGGAGATGGTTAGAACTCATCAAGGATTATGATGTGGGAATTCACTATCATCCTGGTAAGGCCAACGTGGTCGCCGACGCTCTAAGTTGAAAAAGCCGTTGCAACAGAAATTGGGATGGATTTCATCACCGGACTTCCAAAAACCAAGGGCGGTTATGATTCTATATGGGTAGTCGTGGATCGACTAACCAAGGTAGCTCGGTTTATTCCGTGAAGACCACCTATGGAGCGAACAAACTAGCTGAACTCTACTTCGCTAGGATCGTGAGTCTCCATGGCGTTCCTAAGAAAATTGTATCTGATAGGGGAAGCCAATTCACCTCTCACTTCTGGAAGAAGCTCCAAAAAGAGTTGGGTACCCGATTAAATTTCAGCACCGCGTATCACCCGCAGACAGATGGACAGACCGAGCGTCTAAATCAGATCCTGGAAGATATGCTCCGTGCCTGTGTTCTAGATTTCGGGAAGACCTGGGATAAGAGTCTCCCCTATGCCGAGTTCTCCTACAATAACAGCTACCAAGCCAGCATACAAATGGCACCCTACGAAGCGTTGTATGGCCGCAAATGCCAGACACTGCTATTGTGGGACTAAGTTGGGGAAAGCCAAGTGTTCGGGACTGATATCCTGAGAGAAGCTGAAGCTAAAGTCAGAACCATTCGGGATAATCTAAAGGTGGCACAGTCCCGGCAGAAGAGCTATGCAGATAACCGACGCCGTAACCTGGAGTTTGCAGTGGATGACTTTATGTACCTTAGGGTCACACCATTGCGGGGTGTAGAAAGGTTCTAGACGAAAGGGAAGCTCGCACCTCGGTTCGTGGGTCCTTTCCGTATCATTGCTCGACGCGGAGAAGTCGCTTACCAGTTGGAGCTGCCCGCATCCTTGGGCAATGTGCATGATGTGTTCCATGTGTCGCAATTCAAGAAATGTCTTCGAGTGCCATCCGAGCAGGTCGATTAAGAGCAAATTGAAGTTCGCGAAGACTTGACCTATGTGGAGAGGCCAGTGAAAATCCTGGACACCATGGAGCGCAGGATCAGGAACCGGGTAATTCGTTTTTGCAAGGTCCAATGGAGCAACCACGCTGAGGAAGAAGCTACTTGGGAATGTGAAGACAAGCTGAAGGCAGCCCATCCTAATCTCTTCGCCAGTTCTTTCGAATCTCGGGGTCGAGATTCCGTTTAAGGGGGGTAGGTTTGTCACGTCCCAAAACGACTCTAAAATATATCCTTTAAATTATTCCTAGAATAATTAAAATCCGTGTGAAAGCCTCCAACAATTAAAATGTGCAAAGTAAAAGTCAAATAAGGCTTGGAGGATTTCTGTATATTTCCTAAAAGCCTAAAATGTGTAAATAAATTTTAGTGGAATTTTCAGAGCACAAATAATAATTAAGAAGAAATAAACAAAGTTGAAAAAAGTTTTAAAAAAAAGAAAAACTCTCAAAGTCCCCCTTCCCTCCCTTGGGCCGGCCCGGCCCATCTCTCCCCCCTTCTCTCTCTCTCCTCTCCCCGCGGCCCAATCGGCCTCTCCCCGCACGCGCGCCGCTGATGGGCGAGCCCGCCTGCCACCCACGCTGACGGGTGGGGCCCACCCGTCATCCCCTTCCTCCCGCCGCTCCCGCCGCCTCCCCCGCGCCGCCGCCGCGAATCCCGCCGCCTCCCGTCATCCCTGCGTGCAATAAAGCGGGGGGAAATATTCCCCGTGATCCCCTCTCCCTTTCCCCCCATTTTTCCCTCTCTCTCTCTCGCGTTCAAACGGGCGGATTTGCCCCCGCAAATCTTGCCGGCGCCATTGATGGCGGCCGACCTCCCGTGCCGGTTTCCTTCCTCCCTGGCCGCTCTCTCCCCCTTCCAACCCTATTTAACCCCTCCCCGCACCTACTCCGTCCGGTTCCGCCTCTCGCCGCCCTTCCTCCTCACCGGATTCGAGCTCGCGACATCGCTCTTTCTCTCCGCCGTCGCCGCCGAGCTCCGGTCCGCCGCCGTCGTCGCCCCGGACCGCCTCCCACCTCGGCGCCGCCTCCTTCGGCTTCGCCGCATCCTCGCCGACCTCGTCCACCCCTCCGTTTCGGTCGCCAACCGCCGGAGCACCGCCGTCCCCGTCGACCCGAGCCGCGCCACCGCCTCCCTCCGCTCCGGCCGCCTCCTCCGTCGCCGCCGTCGCCCCGGGGTGAGCCGTGGACCGTCGCCTCCTTTCCCCCTTCCCTCCCCTCTCTCGGCCGCTGCTCCGCCGCGCCGGTGGTCGCCGGCGGCGACCATCGGGGCGCGGGCGCGCCGCCTCCCGCCGACCGTGCCAGCGTGGCCACCCTCGGGCACGCCGAGTGGCTGCCGCGTGGAGCCCGGCCGTCAGCCGCCCGCGCCCTCGGGTGCAGCTGACGTGTGGGGCCCACGGCGCCGGCCGGTGTGAGCCCGGGTGCACCTGGTCCACCGTGGACCGTGAGGCTGCCGCGTGGGCCCCACTCCCGTGGACCCGGTCCACGCGCCCCTCCCCCTCGGCTGACGCAATAAACCCTTTTTAAATTAAAATTTAAATGAAGAAATTCGCAAATATTCATTTAAAGAGCATATAAACTTCAAATGGCCATAACTTGGCCATTTGAACTCGGAATTGGACCGTTCAAGTCTCTAATTTTTCCTTAAGAAGCCAAGAACCCATTTTTGTGCTTTGTTCGTGCTTGTTATATGGAGTTTATTAGAGTAAAAGCCTTTTCTTTTCCGTTGGTCGTGTAGACGCTGCAGCTTCGGAAGATCCGCTCTTCGTGGAGGTTGAAGCCGATGTTTGGCAAAGCGAGCAAGGCAAGTCGCATCATCCTTGAACATATTGGATCCCATTTTATAAAATTATTTTGATTTAAATTATTGCATTATCACTTTACTTAAATTCCCGCGTTATCACAATTTTATTTAACCATGCCTCTTTACCTTTGTTATGACCTTATTATTATTGTTATTGATATTATTACCTTGTTCACCCTCGATTAAACAAAACCCCAACTAGTGGACACTCTACTCATGGTACCACTAGTATGAATTTAGGTAGATGCTTCGCTGGTTAATTAGGCAACTTTAGGTGGTTTTACAACTCTAGACTTTGGGAATATACTCATCACCGGGACACTATGGAATGGATGGATTATTGTGGAATTGGATTCACACCTCCCCCTCTATTCAATGTCCTCAAAATGGTTTTAGGCTGGGCTCGGGGTGCATGGTTTTGATAGTAGCACCTCGGCCATATAAGGACCGGTCTTCGGGCCTCTGTTGCAAAGCACTACCGTACTTCTACATGTCTAGTGGGTAAGGCTTAGTTTGTGGCTCAGTCTGGTTATAAACAAAAGTACACGGATGGAGATGGACGAAGTCGGGGGTCGATGGACATCTCTTGGGCAAATGAAGGCTACACGAGCTGCGGCCCGGTAGTCGAGATGTCATGGCATAGGGCCGGTGTCCTGCAGCTAGGGGCTCAGTCCTGCCTACCTGTCCCGGAGGTTCCGGCCGTAGGTGGGGTTGGGTCGGTACTCTTGTCTATGGCTAGGATGGGTTGGAAACTATGTCATGTCTTCCGTCCGTATGCCGTGGTGGTATGTGGCACGTGGTTACACGTGAGGAAGATGTGTCTTATGGGTAAAGATGTACACCTCTGATCAGAGTATAATCTATTCGAATAGCCGCGCCCTCGGTTATGGGCAAGCCGGGCAATGTACCCAAGTTAGTGTTTTAATTCTTAAAACCTGCTTAATAACTAAAATGTGGAATGGTTGGCCTGGGTTGGCTTGGGACAACCTGGGACCTAGGGTCGGGTTGCCAGTTCGGTCTGAATCATCGTAGGCCTTGGGTTAAGGCAGGTTCGTGTGGGTTCACGGCCTTGATTAATAATATTGTATAGCTCTAGGACCGTGTTTACAAAGTAGCTTTGAGCAACTAAGTGACTTTTAATGCTGTTTACTGCAAACGCTAACCCCCTATATTATGGCTCCCTTCTACTCCCTTGCATTTATTCTGCACTTGTGGGTGTGTCTTGTTGAGTACGGTGGTTGTACTTAGTCTTGCTCAATTTTTCCCAAACCCAGAAGAGGAGTTCCTGGAAGATGAAGACTTTGGTGTCTAGCTCGTGCCTGCCGTCAAGCGCCTGTGGTCGTCGCCCTAGTCTTCCGCTGTTTCCCGTTTGTCTTTGTGTGTGCTGGGCCTCCGCCGCCCATGTAATAAATTAATTATTTACGCTTCCGCTTGATAAACTCTGAATGTATCAACTTTTGGTGTACCTTGCCTTCTGGGAGAAGGAATAATACACGCACGTAAGGAACGCACATTGGGTTATTTCCGGTTGTGACATATGTGTTGTCATTATTTAATTATGGATTTTACAAGTTAAATACATAGGAATGCTAAATAAACTCCTAAACATGATTTAAGAGGTAGTTTTGCCAAAAACAACACTACAACAGCAAAGAGTACTAAAATATAAGCTCAACAAAATTCTTAGCTTTTACCAATAATTTCTTACGAATTTATTAAGAGCTAGACCACACAAGGGATACATGTAGCTATTTATATTTTTACTGGGAAAACCAGTACAAAAGTTGGTCATTTTTATTTTACAACATTGAAGATCACGTTTTTCTTAATCCACAGAAATTTGGTTCACTGAATTCGGAGTTCATATGAATTAGTTATAATTTTTTAAAGCGCATACCTCTTTCAGCTCAATAGCCATCTCAGAAATCGGTTTCTATTTTCACTCCCCTTTTCTCCAACTTCCACAGGACTTCGCTCACATGGCAGCAACCTAGACATAGAGTCGTGCGAGGCTAAGGCCTCGGGCTGATGGCAAGAGATGGAGCAAGGTCTTGGGCTGACGGCAAGAGACGTTGCCTAGGGCTGCTTCAACCGAAATGAAAAGAGATATACTCGGGGTGAGTTGCAGCCACCTTCTTGCTGCAGCAATGGAGTGGACAACCTAAAGAACATTGCTATAGATGTTAAACATGGAGGGAATTCAAAAGAGGCACCATGGATGAAAAGGAAGGTCACCAAATGGAGGAAAACAAAATGCTGTTGCGTCAGCCCTGCAGGTTAAAACCACCACTCTTTTATTTCTTCTCGATCTCTCTCAACTCGCCATGCATGTGCAAGATGTTGGGATGGATGGAAAGCTTGGATGATGAGGATTGTTGTGGTCTAACATGCAGAGCTTGAGTTTGGGTTCTTAGATGGGATTTGGGGAGGAGAAGTGAACCGGGAGCTCAGCTTGAGGAGGAAAAGAAAGAACAAGCAAGGGAAGTGAAAGGGGAGGAAGAAGAAGGGGTTTTCCTCTGCCCACCTTATGTCCTGAGGTGGGGAGAACGCCCAAGATTTGGTTTTGGGCTAAAAAGGCACCCAAGGTCAGTAACAAGTGGGCCCAAGTCGTGGTGGTCTAAGAGGTAAGGGCTGCAATAGAGGTGGAACAAGAATTTGGGCAGATTTTAGGAATTTTCAGCAATTTTGCACCTCTTCCAATATGACTCTCAGTTAGTTCAAGAAATAATAGTGATAGAATTTTATCCTTTGGTGTGGAGATAGACTTGGACACCTAGTTTCCATTTTTCAAAGTTTCACTCAAAAATTCGAAATATTTTAATTCTGGTGAAAAGATGAAATTGGTTAGGCTGAAAGTTGGTTTGAATTTTTAGGAGGCCAAAACAGAGAGTAAAAATTCCACAAAATTTATATTTGTTGGAGATAAATAAACTAGTATTTGAATAAATTATTATACATGTACACTTCTGTTCAAGTTATTGTTCAAATAGAAGTGGTTTCAATTTTACCGATTAGAGTTAATTTTTTTATCGCCTATGATCAAATTGCAATATAGTAAATATGAAATCTAAAGGACAAAAAAAGCACTTCTAAATACCTGGTTATGAACCTAGGGCTGTTACAGCTCTTCCCCCCTTAAAAAGAATCTCGTCCCCGAGATTGCGATGGATCAGTGAGAACATAAGGGTAGGCATCACGAAGATTATCTTTGTGGTCCCAAGTGGCTTCATCCGGTGTATGATTACTCCACTGAACCTTAAAGAATTTGCTAGTGTGCCTTCTAGTGGTGCGCTCAATTTCATCAAGAATGCGAATTGGGTCCTCTTGATAAGAAAGATCGGGTTGTATGTCAAGCTCTTTCAATTGAGTTTCTTTAGTAGGAACTCGAAGGCATTGCTTCAGCTAAGAGACATGAAAGATATCATGGTAGGATGAGAGTGTGGATGGAAGGTCAAGTTGATATGCAACGGCTCCTGTTTTCGTAACAATGCGATAGGGACCAATATAGCGAGGTGCCAATTTTCTTTTTAGTCCAAAACGATGCGTGGACTTGAAAGGGGTAACTTTGAGATAAACATGATCACCAACTTTGAAAGACAACTCATGCCTACGACGGTCGGCATAACTCTTTTGCCTAGATTGAGCGGTTCGCAAGCGATCGCGAATTAACCGCACTTGCTCTTCGGCTTCCATGACAATGTCCGGACCAAAAAATGGTCTCTCCCCAGATTCGGACCAGTTTAGGGGTGTTCTACATCTCCTTCCATACAAGGCTTCAAATGGTGACATTTGAAGACTAGATTGATAACTATTGTTATAAGAGAACTCAGCAAATGGAAGGAACTTTTCCCAATTTTTGCCATATTCAAGCACACATGTCCTTAGCATATCCTCATGAATTTGATTAACTCTTTCAGTTTGGCCATCGGTCTGTGGGTGATATGCAGTGCTGAAAGAGAGTTTAATACTCGTTCATCAGTTGATGTCTCGATGGAAGACGCCGAAGCTCCGCGACCACTCCTGAACGACACCGACCTCGACCTTGTCAGTGATCAGGAAAGACAAGCCTACTACCTGCTGAGCAACCGGGAGTATGCTCATACACGAGAATACTCTCCGGAGTTGCTGAAAAAGATAGGTATGGATGTTGAATTTCATTCTATTTGGAAAGCTGTTGGTTGGCAGAGATTTGTTGTGGTAGATGAGCCTGGTTCTCGTTTGCTCACTTTGGAATTTATGTGCACTTTGAAAGAAATAGAAGATGGAATTTCCTTTCGCTTTTTCCATAAGGAGTACACACTTACATGGAAAGGCTTAAGTACACTTCTTAGTTTTCACGATTCCTGTAAAATCAATTTCTAGAAAGGAATTTCTAGGTTCGAGAAAAATAGGTTTTGGGAAGACATTTTTAGTGCTCCAATTTGCAAGAAACATAGGACGAATGATATTCATAATCCTACACTTAGGCTCATGCACAAATGGATTGCTATGACTTTGTTTCCAAGAGGTTATCTTAGACCCGTTAGGGGGTATGAATTGATTATCATGTTTGCCATGGTTAGAAATATCAAAATTGCTCCTATGAAGTGTATGATAACACAATGGTTAGAAAGTATAAAATTCTCTGCTCTTGTTGAGTACAGTTCTCTGATTACTCGGATAGCAGAAGGGCTTGTGGTTGTTAGCGACAAAATTGCTTTTATCTCAACCACTCTGTTAACGACCAAATTTGGTAACTTCGGTGTCGGAGATGAAGATCAGATCGAAGAGGAATCCAAGACGGAGACTGTTGCGAAAACAGAGGAAGAATTGGCTGCAGTCCAAATCGGCTGCGATAACATTGGCAGAGCTTGAGTCGGACGGGGTTAGCCGATATGGCCGATTCCAACAATACGACTTGGTGTACATCATCGAGTTGAGTTAATTTGTTTCACGATGTTTGCCGCACAAGGATAGAGTCTTGAGAAGGCGATTGTATCTATTAATTAGGATATTCTATGTAATTTCCTTAGAGATATGTTTGGGCAAAGACTTATGGTATCTTAGAGTTTGTTAGAGATAATAGTCGTGTCTGTCATGGACATATCTTGTAATTCTCGGGTATAAATAGACCCCGAGCCTCATGTAATCAAAAAGAGTACACACATTCAATACAATTTCGGCGCATCGCCACCCTTTTGCTTTATTTTTATTTCGACAAATTCTTGCTTTCGGGTTGAGCTGCATTGGTTTCGATCTTCAACAAGAGGTAAAACTTGTTATGGCGGTTTGCGTTATCAGGATTAGTGCTTCCATCATTATGATACTCTAATCTTGTTTATGTAATCCGTCGAGTTATCATATATCTTATATAATCTCCAGCAATGTCGTCATCTAACCTACAATCGGCTAATATCTGCCGGCAGATCATAGCCGATTAGGTTAAATATCGATGTTGAGTCAGATTACATAGGATATCTACCACTCTATGAAACTTCCAGCGGCTTGATTGTCTAGATATTGTTCTTCTTTTCATACTTAATGCTACATCAGTTGAGTTTGATCTATTAAGTCGTGCTTAGAATAGCAATCTATAGCCTGCCTTCTGGTTGCTGATAAGGGCAGTATCGGGGTTTCAGCCGATCTTACCTGATTTAACTACTTTTATTCTATATGCATGATTGACATGTTAAATCCGCCCTTTACATTAAGATCTTGTTGCATTTAAGTATATTAGGCTTTTGTTTGATATATTCTACTTGCTTTAATATCTTAATATAGAGTAGTATCGGAGTATTAGCCGATACATGCTAAATCTATCTGATCGGCTATGCTATGAATGTATATAGTTCCATTATTAATATATATTTCGATCTAAGTGATTTATACTGTCTCGGCATGACGTCCGATCTATCCCAATCACTTGATTTAAGTATATATCGATATAGGAAGTATATATTGTTAATATCTACAGCCGATCGGGTAGATTTAGTTCCTTCTTACTTATTCCTAAATGCCAATCGATACATATCTGACATCGGCTCAGATATAAATGATACGTCATCGGCACATAGCCGATCGGCTATCGTTCGTAGGATTAATTACGGTTTCTTTGTCTCTATCTCTTGTTGATTGCAGGATCAAATCAACTGGCACGCTCACATACCCGAAGGCGAATCTTAGACCTGCACTGGAGTTAAGCAGATCTCCCAGGCCTCGTGTTTTCTGTCAACACGCTTTTGGCACGCCCGGTGGGACCGATTAGAAGTCAGAAGACAATTTCCCTCATGGCTGAGAAGCTGCCACCTTCACTGTCCTCGGCTAGCCCAGGGGCTGTTAAGGAAAAAATCTAGAGTTTAGGCTTAGGGGAAATCAATGAAGGTAATTTAGTGGCTGTTGATCCGGAAAAGTTCACACCTGATTAGAAGAGGGATTTTGAAGCAATGATGCAATAGGCGCGAGATCAATTCTTAAAATCATTCATGCAGACTCGCAAGGGAACATTTGTTCAGAAATACAAGGTAAAGATAGTTCCTGATGAGCCGGAGACTAGTACCTCTAAGGAAAGAGAAGGGAAGAAAGCCTCAGAATCGGCTCAACCAAGAGACAAAGGTGCTGCCGATGGCTCGGCTTACAAGACTCAGGGTGACAACTCTCAAGGGGTACGTGGAGTTCAAAGTGATAGTGTTCATGGGCTGCAAGGAGGAAATCTTAATCAAGACGGCGAAACAGCACATGATTTCTTCAACAATTCTCGAGATCGAGTGGATTATGCCGTGCACAATACTTTGATCAATTAGTCTGGGGTGTTAGTTAACACTTCATCAAACCTGATGAAGTCAATAGCCGATGGATCGATAGCCGAGCATCAGGCTGCAGGCCCAGTTTATTTGCAGGGAGGCGTCTTTCCAAATTATCGGCCTTTCATTGCCGGCACTCAGCCATCTGTTCAAGCAGTTCCTCCCATTGCACCATCAGCTCAGCCGACAGTACCGCTATTGACTCCTTTACCTGCTACCACAGCATCGGCACTAGGACAGCCGATTAATCGTCGGTTGTTGATGAGGGAGCAGCCACAGCATAGTGGGCAGGCGACAAATCGGCTGACACAAGATCAGGTTGCTGCTATGTTTTTACCCCCTCAACCTATTGTTGATCCAGTCCAGCAACAGCCGATTTATCAAACGCCGCCTAGGCACCAGATTGCACAGCCTACTCAATAGACGCCATCAGGACAGCAAACTATCCAGGCGATTCCACAGCAAGGTTTGATGAATCAATCGGCTGGACAATCGGCTGGACACACCCTGAATCAAATTGTCCCAGAGCAATTGGCTCACCATGTGCAGCCAGATGGTACGATGATGCCTCAGATTGTACCTGATCATTTGGTGCAAAATATTCAGCCGAATTACCAGAATTACCAAGGGGGCAATTTGAGTTATCAGTATCGACCTTCTTCCCCACAAGTCCTGTATCAGCAAGGGGGGCTAGCTCAACCTCAGTTCACTCCTCAGTATAATCAATTCGAGCCGACACAACAACAATCGTAGGGAGAAGCTCAGCAACGACGATGGGTCGATGTGATTGCTGATGTGATGAGGGAACAGTTTGGGCTTAAACCAAAGGATTGGAAACTTGTATCGGCAACCTTACCCTGAGTGGTTTGAAAGAGTTCCTCTTCCTAACCGATTTAAAGTTCCAGATTTCTCCAAATTTTCGGGACAAGATGGTGTGTCAACTTATGAACACATTAGCCGATTTTTAGCTCAGTGTGGTGAAGCATCGGCTGTAGACGCTTTGAGAGTTAGGCTATTCCGGTTGTCCTTGTCTGGATTGGCTTTTACTTGGTTTTCTTCCTTGCCATATGGGTCAATAAACAGCTGGGTCGACTTGGAGAAACAATTTCACAGCTATTTCTACAGCGGGGTTCATGAGATGAAATTATTCGATTTGACTGCGATTAAGCAGAGGTATAACGAACCCGTGCATGAGTATATTCAGAGATTCAGGGAAATGAGGAATAAGTGCTTTAGCTTAAGTTTGACTGATTCTCAATTAGCCGATTTAGCGTTTCAAGGCATGATTAGTCCGATTAAGGAAAATTCTCATCTAAAGACTTTGATAGTTTGTCATATCTTATACAGAAGGTAACATTGCATGAACAGAGGTTTGCGGAAGCTAGGAAGAACGCTAAGATGGTTGATCATGTGTGTCCTTATGTGTATGGGTCGGATGATGAGGATGATGACTCTGAGATAGCTGCAGCCGAACGGGTAAGGAGTAAAAAAGTTATACCATGCCAGTGGATGAGGAACTCTGGGAAAGAAGAAATGTATGATTTTGATATTACCAAGGCTGGCAAAATATTTGATCTGCTCCTTCGAGAAAAGCAAATCCAGCTTCCTCCTGGTCATACGATTCCATCGGCTGAGGAATTGGGCAGGAAAAGATATTGCAAATGGCATAATTCTGGATCTCATTATACTAATGATTGTAAGGTTTTCAGACAACAGATTCAGGTGGCTATTGAGGGAGGCAAGATTAAGTTTGATAATTCCAAGCGGCCGATGAAGGTTGATGGTAATCCTTTTCCAGTTAACATGGTGCTCACAGCTGGCCGAACAGCCGATGTAAGGCGTACGACAAGTTTTCAGATGAATTCGGCCAGGGTTATAAATAAATATCAAAGAAAATTTGACAAGCAACAGGAAAGGTGTTGTGAGGAGGATGATGGTAGTTTCGATCCTCATTGGGGCTGTGAATTCTTTAGGTTCTGCTGGAATGAGGGTATGAGGTTACCAACCGTTGAGGATTGTCCTGGATGCGGTGATGTTGCGGAAAGTTCGAGCCGATCATACAATGGAAGCAATCGGCTGAAGCAAACAAGAGTCCCTGTTCATCAAAGGTTGGGCCCGGTAAATCAACATAGTTACTTGGAGGATGACGCGGATAGGAAAACTCAGTGGTGTCCTTCTGGTATTTTTACAAAGAGTCAGAAGAGAAGGTTGCAGAGATTGCGGAACAGGGAACGCTTTCAGGAGGTCGAGCAGGAAATTAATCATCGACTGAGGAGAGTGAAACCGAGGCAGGAGTGGCGTATCATGGGTCAGGCTTTTGCAGCCGATGATGTCGTAGCCGATGATGCAGAGAGGTTGGCAAAAGGGAAAAGTGTGGTAATAGCGTCAATTAATATGGTTTTTACCCTGACAGCTGAATTTAGGGTTGATCAGGCCGAGGTTGATGAAGTGGAAGAGGAATCGGCTAAGTTAGTTCTATCACCAGAATAGGCTGTTTTTGAAAAGCCTGAGGGGACAGAGAATCGGCACCTTAAGCCATTGTATATAAATGGTTATGACAATGGGAAGCCGATGTCTAAGATAATGGTCGACGGTGGGGCTGCGGTAAATTTGATGCCTTACGCTACATTTAGGAAGTTGGGTAGAAATACCGAGGATCTCATCAAGACAAACATGGTGCTCAAAGATTTTGGTGGCAATCCATCAGAAACAAAGGGTGTTCTGAACGTGGAAATGACCGTCGGCAGTAAAACTATTCCTACCACATTTTTTGTCATCGATGGGAAAGGTTCTTACAGCTTGTTGCTTGGAAGGGATTGGATTCATGCCAATTGTTGTGTTCCTTCGACCATGCACCAATGCTATTCAATGGCAAGGCGATAAAGTTGAGATTGTGCCAGCCGACAGGTCAGTTAATGTTGCTAGTGCTGATTTAGTTTTTTGGGAGATGGATGGCCTTGATTGTCTGTCTTGAAAAATTTGGGATGGAGATTTTCTAAAGGTGTCCGATTCTGATATACAGTCCAAGCTATTACTTTGAGGGCGTCGTGGAGGGTTCAAACGTCTACAATAAGGATACAGTAGATGATCTCGATGACAAGCAAGGTCAAGGTTTCATGTCGGCTGATGATTTAGAGGAGGTGGATATAGGTCCAGGAGATCGACCGAGCCCGACGTTCTTTAGCAAGAATTTATCTTCAGAGTTTAAGACCAAGCTGATAGAGCTTTTGAAAGAATTTAGAGATTGCTTCGCTTGGGAGTATTATGAGATGCCAGGACTTAGCCGACCAATCGTTGAACATCGGCTACCTCTCAAACCAGGGATTAAACCACACCAGCAGCCTCGGAGGAGATGCAAAGCCGATATGCTTGAACCTGTCAAGGCTGAAATCAAGCGTTTGTATGATGCAGGTTTTATTCGTCCTTGCCGGTATGCTGAATGGGTTTCTAGTATAGTTCCTGTTGTCAAGAAAAACAGTAAGGTGAGGGTGTGCATTAATTTTAGAGATTTGAATAAAGCTACCCCGAAGGATGAATATCCGATGCCAGTGGCCGATCAGTTGGTTGATGCTGCTTCAGGACATAAAATATTTAGTTTTATGGATGGAAACGCGGAATATAATCAGATTTTCATGGCCAAAGAAGATATCCATAAGACAGCTTTCAGGTGTTCTAGTGCAATCGGCTTGTTTGAGTGGGTTGTAATGACTTTCGGCTTGAAGAGTGCTGGAGCTACGTATCAAAGAGCTATGAATTATATATATCATGATTTGATCAGCTGGTTGGTTGAAGTCTATATTGATGATGTGGTTATTAAATCTAAAGAAATAGAGGACCATATAGCTGATTTGAGGAAAGTTTTCGAAAGAAGCAGGAAATATGGCTTGAAGATGAATCCGACAAAGTGTGCGTTTGGTGTATCGGCTGGCCAGTTCTTGGGATTTCTTGTTCATGAAAGGGGGATCGAGATTACTCAGAGGAGTATTAATGCTATTCAAAAGATTCAACCTCCAGAGGACAAGAAGAAGTTACAGAAGTTGATCGGCAAGATAAATTTCGTTAGGATATTTATTTCCAATTTATCTGGACGATTAGAGCCCTTTACACCGTTATTAAAGTTGAAGGCCGATCAGCAATTTACTTGGGGGGCAGAGCAACAGAAAGCTTTGGATAATATCAAGGAATATCTTAGTTCCCCACTAGTTTTAATTCCTCCACAAAAAAGGGTACCTTTCAGGTTATACTTATTGGCTGGTGACAAGTCGATTGGTTCGGTGTTGATTCAAGAGCTTGAAGGAAAAGAAAGGGCAGTGTTGTATTTAAGTCGTCGGCTCTAGGATGCAGAAACTAGGTATTCTCCTGTTGAAAAATTGTGCTTGTGCTTATGTTTCTCTTGCACCAAGTTAAGGCACTACCTATTGTCCAATGAATGTACTGTGGTATGCAAAGCCGATGTAATCAAGTACATGCTATCGGCTCCGATTTTGAAACGGAGAATCGGCAAGTGGATATTTTCCTTAACGGAGTTTGATCTTCGGTACGAGTCACCTAAGGCGATTAAGGGACAGGTTGTAGCCAATTTTATTGTGGATCACCGTGATGATTCAATCGGCTTGGTTGACATTATGCCTGGGACATTGTTTTTTGATGGATCAGTGTGCGCTCATGGTTGTGGTATCGGCTTGGTTGTAATTTCGCCTTGGGGGGCAAGTTTTGAGTTTGCCTATGCTATTAAACATCATGTGACTAATAATCAGGCTGAATATGAGGCAATTTTGAAAGGATTGCAGTTGCTTCAGGAAGTTGAAGCCGATGCTATTGAAATTATGGGTGATTCGTTATTGGTAATTAGTCAATTGGCAGGAGAGTATGAGTGCAAGGAAGATACATTGATAATTTACCACGAAAAATGCCGCAAGTTGATGAATGAGTTTCGGCTAGTGACTTTGAAGCACATACCTCGAGAACAGAATATGGAAGCTAATGACTTGGCTCAAGGAGCGTCTGTCACGCCCGGAATTTCTATCCAAAATTCCAAACGCTTACATGTGTGTTAAACCCTCGTCCAGGAATCAACCGAGGCACACAATGACAATATTGATAATAGAGTACAAGTATTTAACTATAGAATATTCGCAAATAAATTATTACAGAGGTAGATAGTCCCTCTCAAACAAAAATAACATTCTACGCAGCGGAAAAATAAAACTAAAACAAACTACGGAACAGCGACGGCAACTCCACTCCACAGGCAACTCAACCAGAACAAGCCTAATCCTCCTGATCATCACCTTCACTGAAGTACTCCTCTTCTGATGAATGAATATTGCAAGAATGAGCATATAACATACTCAACAAGCCACACAGCAAATATGCAAGTGCACAGGATAACAAAGGATGGCATAATATAGCTCATTTGCGGAAAACAGCATTTAATAAATATTTAAGAGAATAGAAAAACAGTTGTATAATTAATCAATATTAAACAAACACCATACAACACACCCGTGTTGCATAGGCCCAACCACATTTGAACAACCAACCCTGGCTGAACAAATTAACCCTCCAAACCAGGAATTAACCATTCCAAACCAGGAATTAAATTAATTACACATTATTACCATTAATGAGTAGTGTGAGACTAATCACGAAAAACATTGCTCAACTCACCCATAACCGCGGGTACGGCTATTCGAATAGTTTAAACTCTGATCAGAGGTGTACCACTGTACCCACAAGACACAACCCCACATCATGTTACCATGTGCCTCAGTACCACCACGATACCTCGGAAAGGAGTCGTGACAATACCCCTCGCATAACACAACTCACCACAGTGCACCTTTCCTGGATCATAATCACCCCCTTTAAAACAAGGCATGGACTCCCCAGCGACCCCCATGGACTTCTCGCCACTTCTCAGTCTGATGCACTATAATGAATCATGCTATACAAAAGATAAAACCGTTGCCCACGCTGGCTTGTGGTTGGCACGATAAATGTTTCGCAACAGTAGCTCGCGAACCGGTCCTTAATTGTCATGAGCACAACCATCAAAACCATATGCTCACAACCCACCTTAGTCAGGTTTTAGTTATCAATTAATTAACATCACACGATTGACCATCGTGAGCTACCATTAACTAACCACAATTAATAACATAAAATGATGAAATAGTTTACCATTATCCCTTTTAGTTAACTAATGTTTCTAAGCATGGCTAAGCAAACCTATATATAGCATTTAGCTGAACCAATCCAATATATAAGGTTCATGCTAATCAAATTATAACCCATAGGAAAATAAAGTCATCTTCGGCCATTAATTAACTGGGAAAGGTTCACCACCCGATGACATTCAAAAACAATGCATAGTTGAAATAAAATAATAGCTTTAAACGGGATCAACATGCTCAAAGGGTTGTTTGGGATCTGTGTGACTTGCCTTGGGCTTCCACAAACGCTTCGGAACCTTCCTCAACGGAAACGCTCTCCTCCGGAACGTCGGAAACTAAAGCAAATAAACAAAATCAACAAAACAGCACAAAAACAAGCATAAACAGTACATGTGGATATTTTTAACATGTAGATCTTGATTTTAGAAAAATTTAGAAACTTGAACCACCTAAAACGGATCTACAGTTATTTAGTTATGATTTTCCGAAGTTTTAATCTATTAGAAAATCGAGAAAAAGGAAAAAGAGAGAGAGATGACGTCAGCCCTAGGGTTGACGTCGGCATGACGTCAGCGACGGCGGCCGGCTCGGGCACGCGAGCTCGCCGGCGCTAGGGACATCGGCGGCGGGATTGGAGACCACCTACGCGTAGAGGGCAACGAGGCGAACCCATTGGTACTCACCCCGACCCAAAACGATGCACGACGGCGGCCGGCGACGAAGAAGAAGGCGGTGGCGGCTCGGGTCAACGGCGACGGCGGCGCTCCGGTGGTCGGCGGCGAAAACGGAGGGGCGGCCGAGGTTCCTCACTCCTTGGCGCACCTTTTGGCGACGGCGGCAAGCGACGGCGACGACGGAGACGGCGCGGCGACGATGCCGAAGATGACCGGCGGCGGCGGCAACCCTAATGCACGCGGCGACGGCGCTAGGAGGCACGGGAGAGCACGGGGAAGAGGGCAAACGAGAGAGGAGAACACGGGGAAGATTTATATGAGCTCGAATCGAAGAGATCAAGCCGCAAACGAGAGGAATCGATTCGGGAAGAACACGGTCTCGGTTTTTAGAGATAAACTCGAAAACGAATTCAAATCGGATCCAAACCTCAACGATTTGCTTTGATTCTTGAGGGAAAAGAAAGAGGAGACCGAGAGGAACAAAACCCCTCAATCAATTGGAAGAAACGGACTCGGATTTGGCCGGATTAGGAGCGGGAAACGGCGGCTAGGGTTCGGGCTTCGGCGGCGGCCGGCCGGAGGTTGAAGACGGCCCTGACAGGTGGGCCCCACCTGTCAGCCTCCGCGAGAGAGAGGGGCGCGGGCGCGGGCGGCGGCTGAGCTGGGCCGGCTTGGGCCGCGCGGGAGAGAGAGAAGGTATTGGGCCGAATTCGGCCCAATGACCAAAGAAGAGGATTTTTGAACTTTTTCAAATAAAACAATTTGTAAAATGTTGTTTCAATTATTAAAAATACTTCCCTTGCTCAAATAAATCCCAGAAAATTCTAGAAAATAGAGGAGCAAGCATAGTATTTAATAAAATTTTATCTAGCTCAATTTTATATTGAAAATTTTCCTAGAAAATTAGAGTTTAGCTTGTAGGCTTTTAAAATAATTTCTAAAAATTCCAATTAAACAACAATTTATAAATTTAAGATTTTTAGGATGTGACAAACCTACCCCCCTTAAACAGAATCTCGTCCTCGAGATTCAGAAGAACTAGAAAACAGATGAGGATGAGCTGACTTCAATTCATCTTCTCGCTCCCAAGTGGCTTCTTCTTCTGAATGATTACTCCACTGAACCTTGCAGAACCGTATAACGCGATTCCTGGTTTTCCTCTCGCTTACTTCCAAAATTCCGACTGGCTTCTCAACATAAGTTAAATCTTCCTGAAGTTCTATACGATCAGGATCGGCTTCCTCCGTTGGTACACGTAAACATTTCTTCAACTGAGACACATGGAACACGTCATGTATTCCCGCCATTGACGGAGGCAACTCTAACTGATAAGCTACTTCACCTCTTCGACTCACGATCTTAAAAGGTCCCACAAAACGCGGTGCCAATTTCCCTTTGGTTTGGAAACGATGAACTCCTCGTAACGGCGTAACCCGAAGATATACATAATCTCCCTCTTCAAAAGTCAAATCCCTGCGACGATTGTCGGCATAGCTCTTCTGACGTGACTGAGCAACGCGCAACCTTTCTTGGATAATCTTTACTTTTTCTTCCGCCTCTCGTAATATATCTGTCCCAAGAACTTGACGTTCACCGGTTTGATCCCAAAGGAGCGGCGTACGGCACTTTCGACCATATAATGCTTCATTCGGAGACATTTGCAAACTAGCTTGATAACTATTGTTATATGAGAATTCCGCATACGGCAAATTCTTATCCCAACTTCCACCAAAATCTAGAACACAGGCTCTCAACATATCTTCTAAAATCTGGTTTACTCTTTCCGTCTGACCATCAGTTTGAGGATGATAAGCCGTACTGAAATTCAAACGGGTACCCAATTCTGATTGTAATTTCTGCCAAAACTTCGAAGTAAACTGGCTACCTCTATCTGACACTATCTTCTTAGGAACACCATGCAAACATACCACTCTAGCCATGTATAACTCTGCAAGCTTATGCCCCGTATAGGTTGTTTTGACCGGTATGAAATGAGCAACTTTTGTCAACCGATCAACCACTACCCAAATGGAATCATGTCCTGCCGATGTTCTGGGTAGACCGGTTATAAAATCCATCCCTATTTCTTCCCACTTCCACTCTGGAATCTTCAATGGTTGTAACAGACCGGCTGGCTTTTGATGTTCTGCTTTGACCCGTTGACATACATCACATAGAGCCACATATTCTGCTATCTCACGTCGCATACTAGCCCACCAAAATTGTTGCTTTAAGTCTTGGTACATCTTAGTGCTTCCAGGGTGAATGGAATACAAAGTTTCATGAGCTTCTTTCATGATAGTATCCTTCAACTCCTTATTTTCTGGGACACAAATTCTTTCTCCTAACCACACAGTACCTTGTTCATCTTCTACAAAACCGATGGCTTTACCTCTTCTCATGTTCTTCTTTATTTCCTGGATATCATGATCATTCACTTGAGCTTCTCTAATTTGATCAAACAGAGTAGGTTTAGCTTCTAAAACAGCCACAAAACCTTTGCTGACTATTCCCAAGTTCAACTTTTCAAATTCTTGGCATAACTCCCAAGGTAAACGTCGACCTTCTGACATATTACAGTAGCTTTTCCTGCTAAGGGCATCGGCTGCAACATTTGCTTTCCCCGGGTGATAGTGGATTTCCATATCATAGTCTTTAATCAACTCTAACCATCTTCGCTGACGCATGTTCAAATCAGGTTGAGTGAAAATGTACTTCAAACTTTTATGATCCGTATACACCTCTGTACGGTTACCGAAAAGATAATGACGCCAAATCTTCAATGCATGCACCACAGCTGCCAATTCCAGGTCATGCGTTGGGTAGTTATTCTCATGAGGACGTAATTGCCTAGATGCATAAGCAACCACCTTTCCTTCTTGCATCAACACACAACCCAAACCATGTCGGGATGCATCACAATACACTTAGAAACCTTTCCTCGAATCAGGCAAAATTAACACAGGCGCAGTCACTAGCCTTTTCTTCAGTTCTTGGAAACTTTGTTCACAATCCTCCGTCCACTTATACTTCACATCCTTCTGAAGCAGACGAGTCATTGGTCTGGCGATCTTTGAAAAGTTCTCAATAAACCTGCGGTAATACCCAGCAAGTCCAAGGAAACTATGAATTTCTGAAACCGTCTTGGGTTGCTTCCAACTTAACACTGACTCCACATTGCTCGGATCTACTGCCACTCCTCCCGACGAGATGACATGACCAAGAAACTTCACTTCGGACAACCAAAATTCACATTTACTGAACTTGGCATAAAGCTGATGCTCACGTAGTTTCTCTAAAGCTAAACGAAGATGCTCTTCATGTTCTTCCTTCGTCTTGGAGTAAATAAGAATGTCATCAATAAACACCACGACAAACTTATCCAGATATTCCATAAACACCTTGTTCATCAGATTCATGAAAAAGGCTGGGGCATTAGTGAGTCCAAATGACATAACGGTACACTCGAACAAACCATACCGAGTTGTGAAGGCGGTCTTTGGTATATCTTCCTCACGGATTCGAAGTTGATGATATCCAGAACGGAGATCTATCTTGGAGAAAACTGTAGCACCTTTCAATTGATCAAACAGGTCATCTATTCTGGGTAGAGGATATTTATTCTTGATAGTAACCTCATTCAGCGCTCGATAATCCACACACATTCTCTGAGTATGATCTTTCTTCTCCACAAAGATGACTGGTGCTCCCCATGGCGAAGTACTGGGTCTTATGTATCCTTTCTGAAGCAAATCATCCACCTGTTTCTTCACCTCAGCTAACTCATTAGCTGCCATTCTGTATGGTCTCTTATGGATGGGGTTGGTTCCAGGTACCAAGTCTATCCGAAACTCTATATCTCTCTTAGGTGGCATACCTGGCAAATCCTCGGGAAACACGTCTGGGTAGTCTTGTACTATGGGTATCTCTTGTAGAGCAACTTGGTTTAAGACCACACCATGAGATTTAGGAGAGGACGCAAAGAAAGAAACAGTTTTCCCATTGCTATTGGTTAACGTCACCTTACGGTTGGCACAATCTATAACTCCTCTGTGACGAGATAACCAGTCCATCCCTAAGATAACATCTAGGTCTTTGGATTCTAGCAAGATAAGAGAGGATGGGAAAGGAACTTCTTCTATTTCTATAGTAACAGAAGGACAATACCGTATCGAAAATGCTTGATTGCCTGGGGTATTAACTAGTAAAGGTCTCCCAAGACTAACAACTTCCATCCCATGATTGCTCGCAAAACTTTTAGACAAAAAGGAATGTGTAGCACCAGAATCAAAAAGCACAGTTGCGGGTATAGAGTTAACAGGAAACGTACCCAAAACCACGTCTGGTGCATTCTGGGCTTCTGCGGCTGCAACATGATTGACACGAGCCTTCGGTGCTGGAGCATTGGAGTTATTCGGGGTTGGAACATTCTTCACACGCCGAGGCTTCGGACACTTATCAGCATAATGTCCCGGATCACCACAATTGAAGCATATCACCGGTTTGCTTCCCTGTTCCTTCCTGACAGGCTGGTTCTGAACTGGAGTTACTGCAGGACGAACAACCATGTTGCGGTTGTCATTGCCACGATTACCAGTATTGTTGTTGTAAAACTGGCGTTGAGGACGGACAACTGATGAAGATCCTCCTTGCGGGTACGATGAAGCTTGAGGTCCAGTAACAAGACGCGGCCTCTGGTTACTGCCCTGTTGTGCCTTAAATTGAGCAGCCCTGCGCTTCTTCTGCTCCATACGGTTGTACTTGTCTTCCTGACGAATTGCCTTGTCCACCAATTGTTGGAAATCCCGGAAATCCGTAGACATCAAGGCATAAGACAACTCATCATTCAGCCCCTCCAAAACTTCTCCTGACGCTCTTCATCAGTGCGAACATCTTCTGGAGCATAGCGAGCTAAACGGTTGAAATCATGGAGGTACTCGGTGACCGAACGGGATCCCTGGTTAAGTGCTCTAAACTCTCTCTTCTTTAGAGCTACAACACCCGACGGTATATGCGTCTTCTTAAAAGCAGCTGTGAATTCCTGCCAAGTAATAGGTTCTCCTCCAGCCCTGCCTTGGCGAAAATGATCCCACCATTCAGCAGCAGGTCCATGCAACTGATGCGAAGCAAAAGAAACTTTCTCCTGCTCAGTACACTGGATCGAATCTAACTTCTTCTCCACCGCATGCAACCAATCTCCTGCTTCTACTGGATTGGTGGTGCTAGAAAAGGTAGGGGGTCTGACACGTAAGAAATCTGCCAACTTATTTTGGGGAGGAGGGGGTGGATTCTGGTTCTGATTATTTCCCTGCTGATTCTGTGCTTGCTGCACCAACAGATTGATCAGTTGTGTTTGTTGGGCCAAAATCTGAGCTAGCGTGGGTTCCCCTTCATTGTGATTGGCTCCACTTCCACTTCCACTTCCAGTGCCGGTGCGAGTGTTCACCATCTGACGATAAGCAGAGGACAAAGGAAAGAAAGACAGAGAGACACCCTTAGAACGGAGTTATTTAATTAATTTAAATTCTATATTGCTCTTAACTGTGTATGATTACATTTAAGTTGCATTAACACTTCCTCACCACTCTGACAAGCAACAGATCTAGACTCATGCTGTTACATCCCACCCATGATGTAAGCAACAACTAAAACCCACACACTCACAAGCAAACTTAAATAAGCAATCTAACACAACGAACTATGGCAACGATCTAACTAAGCGTCTACTTCCGCCTTGCGTCGGAACGAAGCGATGAATCTTCTTCCTCTGAAGTAGCGGGCTCTCTTTCTTCAGG
Source organism: Oryza nivara (assembly GCA_000576065.2). Classification (NCBI taxonomy): domain Eukaryota; kingdom Viridiplantae; phylum Streptophyta; class Magnoliopsida; order Poales; family Poaceae; genus Oryza; species Oryza nivara. Next base: position 10,208,015 of record CM002502.2, read on the forward strand.
ATCTTCCTCTTCTTCCTCATCACTTATGATGTCGACGACAGGTTCAGCACGAATGGGCACAGCTTCACCCATCACGCGAATCTTCGAAGCTAACTGGAGACGAGGTGGCGGACAGGTTCTCTTTCTTGCAGTGAGGCGAAGCTTGGATGTTGGCGGCGGCATTTCTCCTTTAAGTTCAGCTAATTCCTTCTGTAGACGGTGCACCTTGCTCTTCAACTTGCAAATCTTGCCTCGATTCCAGTTTTCCCTGTCATGAGCTGCTTTCTCTCGCTCCACACTTACTGTATCCATAGCACTAAGCATATGCACCGCATGCACCAGAGTAGCACTCTCTTCACCATCAGGACAGGTGTAGGTTCCATAGTCTTGACCATGAGGCTTGTGGGGATGATACTGAAAAGCTGATGAATCCAACTCTTCTTCAAAGTGTTGACGCAACTCTCCAATGGCCACCAAAGCTACTTCTTGACAAGCATGGCAGTATGATCTTCCTCCAGCTTCGAACTTAAAAGACGGAAGGTCTTCACTATCACTAGCCAATGTCACACGAACACGACATTTCTCCTCGTCGGGGTCATGGGGAATTTGGCGATACTCAGGAGCAACTTCATAGCCTACCTCAAAAGCCATCAACCTCAGCTCCCTGACGAATCCTAACACCTCGATCAAATTTCTCGGTGAATGGGGAGGCATCTAAAGAAACATAGAAGAGAAGAATTAAAGCATATTTTAAGTTAGCTGCACCAACTAGACTTAACTGATTTTGACCCAAAAGGAAGAAATTAAAAGAAAAGATACATACCAAGCTATTTTATAAATATATTTAGAATTTTATTTTTTTTGACAGAGACAAATATACATTTTTTTTTGTCAAATAATTAAAATAAAACTAAAATAATTTTGATCTATTATAAGCACGGTACAGTGTCACCATAGGAAAGATGAGTAGTACTAATGCAAACATGATTGTGTCGATACCATAATAAATGTACAGTGTCGACCAATCAATTAAATTTGGTAAGGAGGAAAGGAAGCATTTTGAAAAGAACAACTTTCTGCTTTTGAAAGAAAAGAACAGCTTTTTGCTTTTGAAAGAAAAGAAATTGAATTTAATAAATTTTTGTGCATAACCTTGCATATGCTGCCAACTTCATTAATTTAAAAGAGAAAAGAGAAGAGCAGTTCTTTTTTTTTTCCAAAATATTTTGAAAGCTACTTAAGGTTTTCCATTTGGCTTATCCTAAGGTCAACTTGTCACGCCCGGAATTTCTATCCAAAATTCCAAACGCTTACATGTGTGTTAAACCCTCGTCCAGGAATCAACCGAGGCACACAATGACAATATTGATAATAGAGTACAAGTATTTAACTATAGAATATTCGCAAATAAATTATTACAGAGGTAGATAGTCCCTCTCAAACAAAAATAACATTCTACGCAGCGGAAAAATAAAACTAAAACAAACTACGGAACAGCGACGGCAACTCCACTCCACAGGCAACTCAACCAGAACAAGCCTAATCCTCCTGATCATCACCTTCACTGAAGTACTCCTCTTCTGATGAATGAATATTGCAAGAATGAGCATATAACATACTCAACAAGCCACACAGCAAATATGCAAGTGCACAGGATAACAAAGGATGGCATAATATAGCTCATTTGCGGAAAACAGCATTTAATAAATATTTAAGAGAATAGAAAAACAGTTGTATAATTAATCAATATTAAACAAACACCATACAACACACCCGTGTTGCATAGGCCCAACCACATTTGAACAACCAACCCTGGCTGAACAAATTAACCCTCCAAACCAGGAATTAACCATTCCAAACCAGGAATTAAATTAATTACACATTATTACCATTAATGAGTAGTGTGAGACTAATCACGAAAAACATTGCTCAACTCACCCATAACCGTGGGTACGGCTATTCGAATAGTTTAAACTCTGATCAGAGGTGTACCACTGTACCCACAAGACACAACCCCACATCATGTTACCATGTGCCTCAGTACCACCACGATACCTCGGAAAGGAGTCGTGACAATACCCCTCGCATAACACAACTCACCACAGTGCACCTTTCCTGGATCATAATCACCCCCTTTAAAACAAGGCATGGACTCCCCAGCGACCCCCATGGACTTCTCGCCACTTCTCAGTCTGATGCACTATAATGAATCATGCTATACAAAAGATAAAACCGTTGCCCACGCTGGCTTGTGGTTGGCACGATAAATGTTTCGCAACAGTAGCTCGCGAACCGGTCCTTAATTGTCATGAGCACAACCATCAAAACCATATTCTCACAACCCACCTTAGTCAGGTTTTAGTTATCAATTAATTAACATCACACGATTGACCATCGTGAGCTACCATTAACTAACCACAATTAATAACATAAAATGATGAAATAGTTTACCATTATCCCTTTTAGTTAACTAATGTTTCTAAGCATGGCTAAGCAAACCTATATATAGCATTTAGCTGAACCAATCCAATATATAAGGTTCATGCTAATCAAATTATAACCCATAGGAAAATAAAGTCATCTTCGGCCATTAATTAACTGGGAAAGGTTCACCACCCGATGACATTCAAAAACAATGCATAGTTGAAATAAAATAATAGCTTTAAACGGGATCAACATGCTCAAAGGGTTGTTTGGGATCTGTGTGACTTGCCTTGGGCTTCCACAAACGCTTCGGAACCTTCCTCAACGGAAACGCTCTCCTCCGGAACGTCGGAAACTAAAGCAAATAAACAGAATCAACAAAACAGCACAAAAACAAGCATAAACAGTACATGTGGATATTTTTAACATGTAGATCTTGATTTTAGAAAAATTTAGAAACTTGAACCACCTAAAACGGATCTACAGTTATTTAGTTATGATTTTCCGAAGTTTTAATCTATTAGAAAATCGAGAAAAAGGAAAAAGAGAGAGAGATGACGTCAGCCCTGGCGAAGATGACGTCAGCCCTAGGGTTGACGTCGGCATGACGTCAGCGACGGCGGCCGGCTCGGGCACGCGAGCTCGCCGGCGCTAGGGACATCGGCGGCGGGATTGGAGACCACCTACGCGTAGAGGGCAACGAGGCGAACCCATTGGTACTCACCCCGACCCAAAACGATGCACGACGGCGGCCGGCGACGAAGAAGAAGGCGGCGGCGGCTCGGGTCAACGGCGACGGCGGCGCTCCGGTGGTCGACGGCGAAAACGGAGGGGCGGCCGAGGTTCCTCACTCCTTGGCGCACCTTTTGGCGACGGCGGCAAGCGACGGCGACGACGGAGACGGCGCGGCGACGATGCCGAAGATGACCGGCGGCGGCGGCAACCCTAATGCACGCGGCGACGGCGCTAGGAGGCACGGGAGAGCACGGGGAAGAGGGCAAACGAGAGAGGAGAACACGGGGAAGATTTATATGAGCTCGAATCGAAGAGATCAAGCCGCAAACGAGAGGAATCGATTCGGGAAGAACACGGTCTCGGTTTTTAGAGATAAACTCGAAAACGAATTCAAATCAGATCCAAACCTCAACGATTTGCTTTGATTCTTGAGGGAAAAGAAAGAGGAGACCGAGAGGAACAAAACCCCTCAATCAATTGGAAGAAACGGACTCGGATTTGGCCGGATTTGGAGCGGGAAACGGCGGCTAGGGTTCGGGCTTCGGCGGCGGCCGGCCGGAGGTTGAAGACGGCCCTGACAGGTGGGCCCCACCTGTCAGCCTCCGCGAGAGAGAGGGGCGCGGGCGCGGGCGGCGGCTGAGCTGGGCCGGCTTGGGCCGCGCGGGAGAGAGAGAAGGTATTGGGCCGAATTCGGCCCAATGACCAAAGAAGAGGATTTTTGAACTTTTTCAAATAAAACAATTTGTAAAATGTTGTTTCAATTATTAAAAATACTTCCCTTGCTCAAATAAATCCCAGAAAATTCTAGAAAATAGAGGAGCAAGCATAGTATTTAATAAAATTTTATCTAGCTCAATTTTATATTGAAAATTTTCCTAGAAAATTAGAGTTTAGCTTGTAGGCTTTTAAAATAATTTCTAAAAATTCCAATTAAACAACAATTTATAAATTTAAGATTTTTAGGATGTGACAGCGTCGGGGTACAAGCCAATGACAAAAGATATTGAGATAGAAATTGCTACGGTTACAGCCGATGATTGGAGATATGATATGTTTCAATACTTACAGAATCTTTCTCAATCGGCTTCGCGGAAATTGCGTTATAAGGCTTCAAAATATACCTTGTTGGATGATGAGCTCTATTATTGGACGATTGATGGGGTGTTACTTAAATGTTTGAGTGCCAATCAGGCAAAAGTTGCAATCGGCGAAGTTCATGAAGGGATATGTGGCACTCATCAGTCGGCTCATAAAATGAAGTGGTTGCTTCGACGTGCCGGATATTTTTGGCCGACGATGCTGGAGGATTGTTTCAGATATTATAAAGGTTGTCAAGATTGTCAGAAGTTTGGAGCGATCCAAAGAGCGCCGGCATCGGCTATGAATCCTATTATTAAACCATGGCCTTTTAGAGGTTGGGGAATTGATATGATCGGCATGATTAATCCACCATCGAATAAAGGACACAAGTTTATATTGGTGGCAACAGATTATTTTACCAAGTAGAGGCGATTCCTTTAAAGAAAGTTGATTCTGGGGATGCTATACAATTTGTTCAAGAGCATATAATCTATCAATTTGGTATCCCTCAAACTATTACAACCGATCAGGGTTCAATTTTCGTATCTGATGAGTTTGTTCAGTTTGCCGAGAGCATGGGAGTTAAATTATTGAATTCTTCACCATATTATGCACAAGCTAATGGGCAAGCCGAGGCGTCTAATAAGAGCTTGATCAAGTTGATTAAGAGGAAGATTTCTGATTATCCTCGGCAATGGCATACTCAGTTAGCTGAAGCGTTGTTGTCATATTGGATGGCATGTCATGGATCGATATAGGTTCCTCCTTATAAACTCGTTATGGTCATGAAGCCGTTTTGCCCTGGGAGATTAGAATCGGCTCAAGAAGAACGGAGCTGCAAGATACTTTAACAGCCGATGAGTATTATAACCTTATGGCCGATGAAAGGGAGGATCTGGTTCAGTCACGGTTATGAGCTCTTGCAAAAGTTACTCGAGATAAGAAGCGAATTGCCCGGCATTATAATAAGAAAGTAGTGCCCAAAGATTTTTCGAAGGGTGAACTTGTCTGGAAGTTGATTTTGCCGATTGGGACTCGAGATAGCAGATTCGGCAAGTGGTCACCGAATTGGGAAGGACCATTCCAAATTCATAAGGTGGTATCTAAGGGAGCTTACATGTTGCAAGGACTCGATGGAGAGGTTTATGGCAGAGCGCTGAATGGCAAGTACTTGAGAAATATTACCATAGCATTTGGGTCAACGCGTGATCGGTTGATGTTGCCAATGCATGATAGCCGATGTGTTTACATCGCCTTGAGATGGCCGATATGGTTATATCGCCCTTACTTTTTATTGTAATCAGTTGTGGTTTGCCAATGCGTAATGGCCGATATGTTTATATCGCCCTTAGTCGTTTTTATCATTTTATCAATGTTTTTGGCATTATAAAATTAGGGGGGCACATATTTGGGAAATATGTTAATCGGCACAAGGATTATACAGATAGCACAGTTACTAAGGTATCTTTGCCGATTACAAAAGTTTTCCAAAAGTTTGTTACATAGAGGGTCAATGAGACAAATATCTCTGGATAGCCGATATAGCCCTTTGCCTGATCTGATCTACTTCTTCTATGGCTTGGGCATCTTGAGCGTCGGTTCCAGGGATGACTTTAAAGGATTTGGTCATATCAGCGACGTTCTTGATAGCCAATTTTAGCTTTGCCTTCTGTTCTTCGATGGCTTACGGGAGATCGGCTAGTTTCTTGTGCTCCAGATCCAACTCAGCATTGCATTCTTGGAGTTGTGCCATGAGATCAATCTTGCGAGCTTCAAGCCGATCGATATTTGATTTGATCGGGCCCTCAGACAATTGATCAAGCTTGGATTTCTCTGCATGAACAAGCTACCGATTGTGCTGGATTGTAGCTTTAATGTCTTTGCATTCCCGGCGATCAGCTAACCTCTGCCTGGCCTTTTCCAGCTTGAACTGGTGTTGCTCAAGGTAGACGGCTGGAGTAAGGGCGTCAGCTAGTTCATCCGGAAGAAGAGCTTGGATGTCTGTGAACCTTGCCCGGATCGGTCCACAGTTGATCACCAGATTATCTAGTAATGCTTCTAGCCGATGAGAGATGTCTTTGAGCGTTCTCTTTACATCATCGGGCAGGAGAGCTGTTGCTTTACTGGTGGTGTCTTCTTCTGTTTCATCAAGGTAATCTTTAATATCGAAGGAGAACAGATCGGCTAAAACCTGCAAAAGGTAATATCGTGGATGATTAAGGATCAAGACATAATTGGCTGATTTCAAGATTATATCAACAGAACTTACTGGAATAACAGGAGCAGCTAATTGTTCTTCTCCTTCAACATGATGATTGTCTGCAGCCGATGGAGTACAGCCACCTGATTCTAGCTGCACAGGAGGGGAAGAAGGAGGAGGAGGCTGCAAAAAAGGGCAAATGTTAGACATAATCGGACCAGATCAATTAATGAAAGGATTGAGAGTATCTTACTGACGGAACTGGTTTGGGAGTTGGTGCAGCCGATTTCTTCCTCACAGCAGTCTTCTTTTTCTGTAGTTACTGAAACCGTGAGGAATCGGCTATAAGGTAAAGCGATTACCAAAGAAATCAAGGAAAGCTGCTTACTCTTAGGAAGTGGACTAGAGCAGAAGGAGTTGGAGGGGTCTGCTTAGGTGAAGCCGATGGTATCTTTTCTGTGTCACTTATCTCGGCTGCGGCTTGGTCAATATCATCTCCAATCACTTCTTCGTTCAGAGCTTGTTCGATGGATGAATCTAAAGCAGGAAGATCATTGGCTAGTGTAGTCTTCTTTGGCTTGGTTTTCTTCTTTAAAGCAGGGGTTAAAATATTCACAGCTGATGATCTGGTTTTTCGCTTCTTGCCAGCATCGGCTGGTTCTCTAATGAGCCCTTGGAGAAGTGCTGAAGTCTTAGGGGAATTGTAGTCGATGGTAGAGGGAGATGGCCCACCTCCATTTGGAATCAGACTTGGGGCATATTCAATGGCTTTGCCGCTATTACTCTGGCGAGGAGGAGAAGATTCTGTTGTCTGCAGGTCAGGAGAAAAGGTTAATCAAGTTTCAAATCGGCTGTCAGTTATTCAAACAAGATTGATCAAGTAAAGATTTACCTTAGGAACGGCATCGGGGAACAGATCTGTCATATACATGGAGGCCGATTGATGGAACAAATGCAGCTTCCATTCACCCCACCATCTGTCAAATGCCCGGCTCCTGAATCTTGCCAACTTTATGTTCTCAATACTGCCTAATGGAGGTCCAGGGATGTTCAGCAGCTGATCCATCATTAAGGTCGAAGAGATGTCACCTCTGCACTAGATTTTGTCGGCAAAGTACAGGTCAATCGGCAGCTGTCCCATTCCGAGTTGTCTAGCCGATGACATTGGATGATAGAACTCATAAGAGACTTGAATATTTCTCCCTTGATGGATGCCAACAGGGAGGATGCACGGGCTGACAGCAGTAGTGAAGACTTCCCGAGATTGCTGAAATTTCTCGTGATTGATGTCTTCAAATCTGAAATCAGCTGGTAGTTCAAAGTCCATTGAGTCGGCATAGAAGAACCAAACTCGGGCATCTTTTTAAAATCCATCATAAAGACTGAAGAACCAGTCCTTCAGAAGTTCAGCTGATAGCTTTGCTCCTGCATCGGCTGGTGTAGATGCATACTCTCCGTATGACATGCATCTGCGATGAGTGCGTTCTTCCCCATTATCTTCCACAGTCGGCTCCGATCTTGGAAGTTCAGCTTCTGTTACAGATGGCCAATTGATGACTTTCATTACTACCAAGTTTAGCCAGGATTGCAATAACCACCATGGTCCACCTGCCCCGACTACTTAGCCGATGATCATCTTGGCTGATGCATTGTTCAACATTTGATATAGATAGTCAAGAAGGATCTTGCCCAAGGGAAATTGCTTCTTCGATTCTAGAGCCTCGGCTAAGAATTGCCAGTTGGTTGTAGGACCACAGCTTGACCCACAGAAAAGGAGTTTTTCTAGCCACATCAATAGGAAGGCTACATGCTCTCTTGGGGTAATTGGTCCTTTGCCCATGTACGCTGCAATGTACCCTGACCAGCCGCCAATGCTCTTAGTCTTGAACTCAAAAGTGTTCTTGGTATTCAAGTTCATGGGGTTGGCCGACGAGGTTACATCTAGGCCAGTGAGCATGATGATGTCTAGTAGAGTAGGGGTCATCGGCCCTTGGTTGAAGAGGAAGGCATTAAGGGTGTTGGACCAGAAATAGGTGGCAGCGGCTATTAGGGGTTCGTCCTTGGCCGAATTTGCTATTGTAAGAGCTAGGGCCTGGCTGATTCCAATCTCATCCCAATGAGCTTGTTTGCTAGCGGACATCCATTTGTACCATGCGACCAGCTTTTCTCAAGAGAAGGCCAGGATTTAAAGGTGTTTTTCCAGTGGCTCATGTTTGGGTTGGCCGACCTAAAGGGGATTCTGTTGGTTTCGGCTATGATGAATTCAGTAGGATCAAGACTGCCGATTGGACCAAGGAAATATTGTTGATCGTGCAACAAACTGGGAACTGCAACTAGATTGGAGAGATGCTACAAATCCAAAGCTGCAGAGAAAAAGAAAGCGATATAAGACAAGTGAAAATCGATCTGCCGTTAAGAGAAAGGGGTCTAGTCAGTGGATGCGTACCTCTGCGTACTCGGCCGATGGTGTAGCAGACGGGTTGGTTGATGGCGCAGCGGATGGACTGGCGGAAGTCGACATCGCCGCGGATTGGGATCTGGCTGAGGGAGATCGCTTGAAAATCGCCTTGCGCGTCGAAGAAATTGCCGGAGAGAGAGAAGACGGGATTTGCTTAGGCGGTGAAAACAGAAGTCACGGCGTGAAGATTCTCGAGGGCAACAGTTAGTATTTAAAGCGGAGTGATAACGGTCGGGAAAACGGCAAGTGCGAGTTTCTCTCGGAAACGGATATGGCAAATCCGAAACATTACAAAAATATTCTGGACTTGGGGGGCATGTGTTAACGACCAAATTTGGTAACTTCAGCATCGGAGATGAAGATCAGATCGAAGAGGAATCCCAGACGGAGTCTGTTGCGAAAACAGAGCAAGAATCGGCTGCAGTCCAAATCGACTGTGGTAAGATTGGCAGAGCTTGAGTCGGACGGGGTTAGCCGATACGACCGATTCCAACAATACGACTTGGTGTACATCATCGAGTTGAGTTAATTTGTTTCACGATGTTTGCCGCACAAGGATAGAGTCCTGAGAAGGCGATTGTATCTACTAATTTGGATATTCTATGTAATTTCCTTAGAGATATGTTTGGGCAAAAGTCTGCCGCAAAGACTTATGGTATCTTAGAGTTTGTTAGAGATAATAGTCGTGTCTGTCATGGACATATCTTGTAATTTTTGGGTATAAATAGACCCCGAGCCTCATGTAATCAAAAAGAACACACACATTCAATACAATCTCGGCGCATCGCCACCCTTTTGCTTTATTTTTATTTCGACAAATTCTTGCTTTCGGGTTGAGCTGCATCGGTTTTGATCTTCAACAAGAGGTAAAACTTGTTATGGCGGTTTGCGTTATCATTATGATACTCTAATCTTGTTTATGTAATCCGTCGAGTTATCATATATCTTATATAATCTCCAGCAATGTTGTCATCTAACCTACAATCGGCTAATATCTGCCTGCAGATCATAGCCGATTAAGTTAAATATCGACGTTGATTCAGATTACATAGGATATCTACTACTCTATGAAACTTCCAGCGGCTTGATTGTCTAGATATTGTTCTTCTTTTCATACTTAATGCTGCATCAGTTGAGTTTGATCTATTAAGTTGTGCTTAGAATAGCAATCTTACCTGATTAGGGTAGTATCGGGGTTTCAGCCGATCTTACCTGATTTAACTACTTTTATTCTATATGCATGATTGACATGTTAAATCCGTCCTTTACATTAAGATCTTGTTGCATTTAAGTATATTAGGCTTTTGTTTGATATATTCTACTTGCTTTAATATCTTAATATAGAGTAGTATCGGAGTATTAGCCGATACAAGCTAAATCTATCTGATCGGCTATGCTATGAATGTATATAGTTCCATTATTAATATATATTTCGATCTAAGTGATTTATACTGTCTCGGCATGACGTCCGATCTATCCCAATCACTTGATTTAAGTATATATCAATATAGGAAGTATATATTGTTAATATCAACAGCTGATCGGGTAGTTTTAGTTCCTTCTTACTTATTCATAAATGTTGATCGATACATATATGACATTGGCTCAGATATAAATGATACGTCATCGGCACCTAGCCGATCGGCTATCGTTTATAGGATTAATTACGGTTTCTTTGTCTCTATCTCTTGTAGATTGCAGGATCAAATCAACTGGCACGCTCACATACCCGAAGGCGAATCTTGGACCTGCACTGGAGTTAAGCAGATCTCCCAGGCCTCGTGTTTTCTGTCAACACACTCATCCGTGTATTGATGAGAATTATCTAGTGCAAGGACATATTTTGAAACATGGAGTAGATGGATCTTTGATTTACTTTTTCCCTGGTTGTACAAAAGAAATCCCGTTGCCAAATGCGGGGTATCATTTGTACAACTGCTATGAACTAACCATTCCCCTGTAGACCATAGAAGAATCTCGTGCAGGTGGAGCATACAAGGAGACGCGCAACATGACAAGGAACGAACGAGAAAGTTCATTATCCTCAACACCTGTGCAGATGTATGAGGCCGGTTGGGCACCAACTGGGGATGCACCCGGATGGACCCAAGCTCCACGCCACAACATCCGAGTCTCAACCTGGGCGAGTGCTAGTGAGGACCGGTGGCGTGCGCCTCATGACATCCAATGGGGGGACAATCAACCTCCTAGATCAAGTGGTGTGCCTCCATCCCCAAGTACATGGCACTCAAGTTCCTCTTGTTGGGATTTGGGTGAAATCACTAGGAGAATGGACACCATTGATATGCAAACGGGTGAGATCCAGTACAACCTCGTGGAACACGTAGCTCAGATGCAAGAATGGCAACAATCTGCTGATGCTCAGTTCGCCAACTTCAATAACATGATACAGCAATAGCACGATGACCTTCAAGCATACTTCCACTTTCAGGGGTTTAATCCTTATCAAGGACCCTGTGCGAAAGCCAAGCTTGGGGGGAGACGTCTCTCCCCCCATTGAGGTAAGTTGTATCACATTGCATATTTCCCTTTCCAATTGCATATTTGCTTTCCAATTGCATCTTATAAAATTGAAAACAACATAAAAATTTGCAAAATGGCAAATACCAAAAAGATAGGATAGGTTTGAGTCATGCTAGGCAAAACAAGCTAGTTCTCTTTGTTGAAATGGTGAATAGTTGCTCTGTTTTATATCTCTTATATATGAGTTCATGGTAAGTGCTCTCTCAAAGGTTAAATATAAGTAGTCAACAATTATCCGGGAACCTGAGGTAAATGAGCTGCATTTTCTGATCTAAGTCTAAGTTGTTGTGAGATATGAGATAGTAAATAAGAGTTGCTATGATCCTGATACTAGTTTGACTTGAATTCCAGATGTTTTGTTTTTCAAAATGATAAATTGAGAGTTCATCATTTGATATAAATTCCTACAAGATCCAAAAATGTACTATCATGATTAAACCATATACATTTTGGTTGCTTGTCATTTCATTGAACTTTGTCAAACTCTTGTGACTTCTGTAGATACTTCTCATGCTCTATGATTAAGATCATACACCCACATATATGCACATGCTAAACTCCTACATTGGGAGCTAAGCAATATTCCATTCCATTCCCATTTTACCACCAAAATAAATTCTCCATGCTTTCATGAGCTTTCTTCTCCTAAAAAGAAAAGTCCTTTCAAAAACAAAAGGAGAAGGAGGGAAATGCATGGTTATGAAGAGAGAAAAAAATAAAGTTATGCTCCATTAAGCATGAGCATGATGCTGAAAAAAAAATTTGTGGCCATGCCCTCTCCTAATCAATAAAAGAAGGATTTTTGGGAGAAGAAAGTAAGCACAAGGGAGAAGCATTTTTCTTTATTTTTCCTCATGTACCATTTTCATCATATACCACACACACATTGCACGATCTTGATCTTGAGTATGTTTAGTTATCTGCTTTAGTCTGGTTATTTGACTTAGTAATAAATGTGAATGCAAGTATGCCATGTTTGATCCCTACCGAGCTCCACATATCAAAACCTTAAGTAGGAATCAAAAAGGCAAATTGGTGAGGAATTCATTTTGATACACTTGGAGAGACTGAGTGAATCAATTTAGGAACTTTGCTTTGTTTTGCCAAATCATTTGAAAACTCCCGGAATAAGAGTTGAATAAAGATTGGGTGATTGGTGCTCTAATTGTTGTTCTGTCTTTCAACTACCCAAGCAAGGAGAAGCAGTGTCTCGTGGGAATTAGTGGTAAGGGTAAGCCACCATGCCAAAGATTATTTAATCTGAGAGAGATTACATATACCTTGCACCTGTATCTTTGAGATATGCAGCATAGTAGCAACTCCTGATGAACAACCAAGTTTTTATTTCCTTTCGTCCTTTACTCGGGACGAGCAAATGTTCAAGCTTGGGGGGTTTTGTTGATGGTCGTTATCGATCAGTTGCGACAGTCAATATTACCAAAATAGAGGAGAACTAGTGATGGTTGCTATGCATATATATGTTAGAATAATAATATTCCACTAGTATAAGGTATACTAACCTTTTGAAGAGAATAATCATAAAGTGGAGGAGAATCGACATCAACACAAACGATAAATCAATCGGACGATGTCGAGAACCAGACTTATGTATGAATGGGCCAAGAACTTAGTATGACACGATACACTGGGCCAAAATTCACAAGTCTACAGATAGGAACACCAGAGGAGGCCACCAGCCAACTTATAGGCTGGTTGGGTCAGCCCAGGGTTTGGCCGATCTAGGGGGTTCGGTCAAACCAATGCTAGCACCAATGGATGCAAGGTTTTGAGGGAATAGTGGAGATTCACTCCCTATGGCTGTTGGACGGTATTACCGACCTTTCCAACCGCCATAACCATCATTACCTACCTATTGAAGGAGTTCACTCTCTTCACTTCAACACACACCTCAAGCGAGAGCTCTCTCATTTCTCTCAAGTTTAGTTTAGTAGTATCTAGCTGGTGGAACAGAAATAGAGTAGAAATCAAGAGTCCGGAAGCCTTCGAAAGAGTTTGGATTTGGCTCTAGTAGCTTTCCTTTCCTCTTTTGTAAGCTTTGTACTTTTATTAGAATACTCTTCTATATACATTTATGGTATTGAAATACTTTCCGAGTATATGAGTACCTACTTTACATTATGTTCATGTTATACTGAATATACGGTTAGCTTATCTGGGAGAAGCTTTGGTGCGGGTATAATGTTTGCTTATGCAATTACTCTATGTCATGACGATGATATTAGAGTAGTATCTGGTAGTTTAGACATGGTGTCTAGACTACGGGATATCATTATTTGGGGTTATAGGCTGCGAATGATAGGTGGGCCGCTAATGGTGATGGCTCAGTACGGGTATTCCTCCGCGCCTGTATATAATCCTAAGTTAATTCCCTGGGGAGGGTATTCCTCTGTATTTAGCCCCGGTTGTATGGTCATGATGGGCTGTCGTAAGGAACTCGGCAGTCAGGGGTGGCTTCTCGAAGTACCAGGAGGGCATCGGATAGAGGGTATTAGCTAGTATGTTAGTTAACTAGAATGTATGTATACTATGTATATTCGAAGTATAGGACTGGATTATCTTTATCTTTTCTTCCCACTTAGCTTAGATAATATATTATGAGAATGAGTAGCTAATGCTTGTGTCACTCTACCCTTGGATTATCTTAACCCCTGCTTAGAATATGGTTATCACAAGTAATATATAAACTATTAGTCAAGTTCTCTCTACATGATCTTCTCACGGGATAAAATAAATACGATACCCTTGGGATACTGTCCGGTGAAATGCTACAATGGTATATCCGTGCGCTTGCGGATGAACTCTGTAACCATAATATACCAGAAGTATTTCTGCGCCATTGCTGGGAATTATATTTCTAGTAATGTCGTTAAGAAATACCAACAGTAACCCAAGTAGGATGTTAAAGTCTTGAATTTCAAAAACGTCGAAATCCAAGATTGCCTCCCTGTCTTCAAAGCAGACAGGCACCTCTTGTACAATACCAAATCCTTCAATGATATTTCCATTCGGATGCTTGAAGAATTTGTTCATCGGGGTCATTGCCTTATTGCTTAAATAAGCGGATGCAAAAGACTCGGAGATGAGATTTGCCCCGACGGTTGGACTGCAGAGAATACCTACGTCGTTCCCATCCAAATGGCAAGGAATGATTCGGGGAGCGGTTTTTATCCGAATTACTTCAGATGAAAGCTCTGCCTCCCTTAGCCATTCGTCGCTCATTATGGATGTTAACTCCCGAACAGTTTCCCTTAGAAAGCCAAGTTCCATAGGATCGGGAGGTGGCAAAGTAACGAGTGGTTTCTTCTTGCTAAAATAGTTCAGGATGTTGCCATAATCTTCATCAAAACCATCCCTGAACAGAATTGCGGCACGATCCAGAGTCTGAATTTCTTTATTCTCAACGGACGGCTGCTCAGGAACCTTCTCATAAATCGAGCTAGTAGAAGTGCACGGTTCAGCGAGTGGCTCAATCGTTAGTGGTTCCTCTGTCTTGGACACGGATGCCTCCGGCTGGGGTTCATCAGATTGCGTCATGCAGGAAGTATTTTCTAGAATACGATCCAAAATTTTTCTTCCTTCCGATGGCGTTTTGTGCATGAATGATCCTCTGGCGATTATGTCCAGATAGAATGCAGACTCCTTATCCAGACCGTATGGAAATGTTGTAGTAGCACATACTCGGGTAAGGACAGGGTTGGTCCGGACTGCACTAAATTAGTGAATCTGGACCAAGCTGTACCAATTGATTCAATTTTGATCTGCTTAAAACTAAGAATTTCTACTCGAAGGACAGTAATATGAATAGCTTGGAAGAAGGCAGGACATAATTTGTCTCGCAAATTTTCCTAACTACCGTTTACACATCCAACGGTAGAGGTGTACCATTGCTTTGCTCTCTCTTGAAGAGAGAACGAGAACAATTTCCACCGCACAGTTTCTTGTCTCATGCGACGAATCTTAAGGCACGAGCAGACTTGTTCAAAGTCTCGCACATGATGGTAGGGATTTTCTAGATCTAAGCCAGAAAAAGGATTTTCCCTAACCATACCGATTAGTTCGGGACGAATTTCATAGCCAGTGGTATAAAATGGGCTCCGATGAAGGAGGTGGCTCATAGAATTCGCCCCGAGGAGCAGACAGATCGAAAAGAGGCTGCTCCATGGTCGAGAAGAGTTTAACAGGAATACTTTTTTAGGATAGTAGGAGTAGAGGTAGAATAAAAAAGTAAAAAAGGATACGAGGATGAACAAGGTTCGGAAATGATCAGCAACCGCTCCCCGGCAACATCGCCAGAAATGCTTGTTCGTATTTCTTACGACCACTGATAGAATCCGCAAGCGCACGGAAATACCGATGTACCCTACGGAGTATTCCAAGGTATCGAATCCAAGGGAACGTGTGTGGGTAGATCTTCCTCCGGTTCATCCAAGGACACCAAGCAGATGATAGGCCAGAATAGAAAAAGGATTTTCTAATGAGAAACAGTGTCTAGGGAAAGCTTAACTTTAATGCTAATGCAATACTTCAAGCACTGGCAACCCGCTGTTCCTAGATGTCATTCTACTACGTACCCGAATAGGGAGGACATAAGTGATCTCGAGGGCTGTCACCATCTCTACACTTACCTCAAACGTACTATGGGATACACAATCAATTACTGGATAACAATTACCTAAACACCACTTTTAAGCAATTAATATCTACTTTAGTGTTTATATCTCACCAAAGCAATCACTATATTTTAGTTGATTATAGTGAACAATAATCCAGTATGCTATTTAGGAACTAACCAAGAGATAATTCTCACAAGATAAATCTAAATTACTCATGAAGAATATTATATTGAATTCAGAGTAATAAATAGAACAAAAGAAATAGGAGAAGATTAGTGACAACTCCGGAATTTTTTTGACTTCTTCTACTCTACTCTCTTCCTATTCTAGTATACAATATAGTACAATAGAGCCTCTTATAATTCAGCTCAAGCTTGGAAGTGTGTGAGTGAAGTGAAGGAATGATATCCTTTTATAGGGCAGTTATGACGGTAGTGAGAAGGGGAAATGTCTGAACTGCCCCGCAACCGTCATTGGGAGAGCATCTGGAGCGTCCATGCCGAACCCCAGGATCAACGGTGATCAGGGGGCCAGGCCGAACTAGGGGGTTCGGCTGAACTTGGGCTGAGCCCTCCTGGCCTGACCTTCGGTCGATAGACTCCCTGTACTCTCCTCTGTCCATTTCTTGGAGTTTTGGGTTGATTCTCTAATGTTTTGATGAAGTGCACAACCCCTCCTTGTATGGATACATGATTCTCCTCACTTTAGTCTAGATTTCCTCCCAACATCAGGGTTTATCACCTGCATATACATATACACCAACACTTGTGGAATATGTGAGATTAAGCACCTATCACTATGTTGGATGTTTTATTATCTTAACTTTATGCAGATGTTGGCGGTATAGAATCGACATTGAACAGCCGCCAACAGTATCCTTTTTACTTTTCCTTCTTCTACCTTCACCCCTGCTATTCCAGTTAAATCTACTCAACCGATGGACCAAAATCTATTTTCCAACTATCTACTTCGCAGGGCGAATCCTACGAGTCACCCGCTTCATCTGAGCCAATTTTTACAACTGGCTATGAGATTCATCCCGAGTTAATCAATATCATTATGGAAAAACCTTTCACTGGTCTTGACCAGAAAAATCCTTGACCAGAAAAAAGTTAATGAAATAACTTCGTTACCTAGTTATTTCATTAACTTTTTGACTTTAACCAACAAAACCTATTCTTATTTTTTGATTGTTTCAATGAGAAAATTTTTGAAAAATTAAGAATTCTAGTATTTTTTTATTCCTTCAGAAATAGATAAGAATTAGTTTGGTGAATCGGAAACTTTTTTCAATTTTATAGAAAAATTGAAGTAAAATTTTCAAGTAAAAATTGCAATTTCTTTTCTTATGGAACATACATATCAATATGCATGGGTAATCCCTCTTCTCCCACTTCCAGTTATTATGTCAATGGGGTTTGGACTTTTTCTTGTTCCAACAGCAACAAAAAATCTTCGTCGCATATGGGCTTTTCCTAGTGTTTTACTTTTAAGTATAGCTATGGTATTCTCAGTTCACCTGTCTATTCAACAAATAAATGGAAGTTCTATCTATCAATATCTATGGTCTTGGACCGTCAATAATGATTTTTCCTTAGAATTTGGATACTTAATCGACCCGCTTACTTCTATTATGTTAATACTAATTACTACTGTAGGAATCCTGGTTCTTATTTATAGTGATGATTATATGTCTCACGATGAGGGATATTTGAGATTTTTTGTTTATATAAGTTTTTTCAATACTTCCATGTTGGGATTGGTTACTAGTTCCAATTTGATACAAATTTATTTTTTTTGGGAGCTTGTGGGAATGTGTTCCTATTTATTGATAGGCTTTTGGTTTACACGGCCAATTGCAGCGAGTGCTTGTCAAAAAGCTTTTGTAACTAATCGTGTAGGGGATTTTGGTCTGTTATTAGGAATTCTAGGTTTTTTTTGGATAACAGGTAGTTTAGAGTTTCGGGATTTGTTTAAAATAGCTAATAACTGGATTCCTAATAATGAGATTAACTCCTTGCTTACTATTTTGTGTGCTTTTTTATTATTCCTTTGTGCAGTTGCGAAATCGGCACAATTCCCTCTTCACGTATGGTTACCCGATGCTATGGAAGGACCCACCCCCATTTCAGCTCTTATACACGCAGCAACTAT
This sequence comes from Oryza nivara, assembly GCA_000576065.2. NCBI lineage: Eukaryota > Viridiplantae > Streptophyta > Magnoliopsida > Poales > Poaceae > Oryza > Oryza nivara. Next base: position 10,226,223 of record CM002502.2, read on the forward strand.
GGTTGCTGCGGGGATTTTTCTTATAGCTCGACTTCTTCCTCTTTTCATATCCCTACCTTTGATAATGAGTTTCATTTCTTTAATAGGTACACTAACACTTTTCTTAGGAGCCACTTTAGCTCTTGCTCAGAGAGATATTAAAAGAAGCTTAGCCTATTCTACAATGTCTCAATTGGGTTATATGATGTTAGCTCTAGGTATAGGTTCTTATCAAGCTGCTTTATTCCATTTGATCACTCATGCTTATTCGAAAGCTTTATTATTCTTGGGATCCGGATCTGTTATTCATTCAATGGAACCTCTTGTTGGATATTCACCAGATAAAAGTCAGAATATGGTTCTTATGGGTGGTTTAAGAAAATACATTCCAATTACAAGAACTTGTTTTTTATGGGGTACCCTTTCTCTTTGTGGTATTCCACCTCTTGCTTGCTTCTGGTCCAAAGATGAAATCCTTAGTAATAGTTGGTTATATTCACCCTTTTTTGGAATAATAGCTTCTTTTACTGCAGGATTAACTGCGTTTTATATGTTTCGGATATATTTACTTACTTTTGATGGGTATTTGCGTGTTCATTTTCAAAATTACAGTAGTACTAAAGAGGATTCGTTGTATTCAATATCGTTATGGGGAAAAAGGATATCTAAAGGAGTCAATAGAGATTTCGTTTTATCAACAGCGAAGAGTGGAGTTTCTTTTTTTTCACAAAATCTATCCAAAATTCATGTTAATACAGGAAATAGGATAGGGTCCTTTAGTACTTCATTGGGGACTAAAAACACTTTTGTCTATCCTCATGAACCGGGAAATACTATGCTATTTCCTCTTCTTATATTACTGCTTTGTACTTTGTTTATTGGATCTATAGGAATCCATTTTGATAATGAAATAGGGGAATTAACCATATTATCAAAGTGGCTAACTCCCTCAATCAACTTTTTCCAAGAAAGTTCTAATTCTTCCATAAATTCATATGAATTTATCACTAATGCAATTTCTTCTGTAAGTCTAGCTATTTTTGGTCTATTCATAGCATATATGTTTTATGGATCTGCTTACTCTTTTTTTCAGAATTTGGATTTAATAAATTCCTTTGTAAAAGGGGGTCCGAAAAAGTATTTTTTCCATCAACTAAAAAAAAAGATATATAGTTGGTCATATAATCGCGGTTATATAGATATTTTCTATACTAGGACCTTTACCTTGGGTATAAGAGGATTAACCGAACTAACGCAGTTTTTCGACAAGGGTGTCATTGATGGAATTACCAATGGAGTAGGTCTTGCTAGTTTTTGTATAGGAGAAGAAATTAAATATGTAGGGGGAGGTCGAATTTCGTCTTATTTATTCTTTTTTTTATGTTATGTATCTGTGTTCTTATTCTTTTTTCTTTCTTAAGGAATTCCCCTATCTCCTGCCTAAGTAGCTTTCCTATTTGCCGATTTTTTCCATTCCTCTGTGTAAATAGCCTAATATGGGTTCACAATCAATAACATCTTCACCATCGAGAGTAACGATCAGTCGAAGAACACCATGCATTGATGGGTGCTGAGGGCCCATATTGACTATCATGAGATCTTTTCTTGTAAGCGGTAGACTCATATCCTTTCTTCCTTAATTCATTATTCCATGAAAATGGATTATTCCATGAATTCCTCAAAACGAGGCTCATCAAAATGCAAAATCTAAGACTACTATAAGACTACTAATAAAATAAGAAAAAAAATTCGAACGATGAAATTACCGCTCCCTAATATCCAACTGACTGATTAATTTCTTATAACGTACTCTATTTTTCTTTGCCAAATAAGCCAGCAAACGTCAACGTTTGATTAACTCGGGATGAATCTGCTGGAATTCGAGCAACTTTGCGGATGCCTTAAGATTCGGGGCATAAAGCAAGAAACTATGCAGTGGAAACTGTTTTTGTTCTCTCTTCATGAGATAGCGAAACAATGGTACACATCTACCATAGGGTGTGTGCATGGTGACTGGGAAAAATTCCGAGGCAGATTCTGCCTTGACTTCTTCCCTGTAACCCGTGTTACTGCTTTTCATATAGAAATTCTCAGTTTCCAGCAAATAAATGAAGAATTTAGTGTAGTCTGGACCATCCCTGTCCTTACCCAACCACGTGCTACTACAACATTTTCGTACGGGTTTGGATATGAAGTCTGCATTCCATCTAGACATCATAGCTAGAGGATCCTTCATACACAAAACACCAACAGAATGAAAAGTAATTCTAGATCGAATTTGGGAAAATACTTCGTTGATGGATCAGTGCGAGGAACAACTCCCGGAGGTATCAGTCTAATACCCTGAAATTAAAAATAAAATAACATGTTTGGAATTGGGCCGAATTAATTTGGGCCAAGTCGCAGCAGGCCAGCCGACCTCCCCCATCTAATACCCTAGGGAGAGGTGACTCCCACCATCCCAGCCGATGCCGCCACACCTCCCCCTCGGCACCTATGGAACTCACGTATTCCTTTCTCCCCTGTTAACCCTACTCCGTGGATCTCCAAGAACCATAGCCCTAATCAAGAATCTGATTGGGAAAACGGATCGAGGAAGAGGAGAGGAGCAGTAAGAGTGGTAGGTTGGTTTTCCCATCATATTCTCTCAAGTTCTCCAAACCCTAGGTGAGGCTTAACTCTCCTGTGCAGAGGTTGTAGGTTGTTTTAGGGTTGTAATTCGGTGCTATTGGAGGATTAGAGGATGGGATTAGGTGTTGTGTTTTGGATTAGTGTTTCTAGGCGCTGTCAGCTTTGCTCTGTCTCTGTATTTCTCCAATTAGAGGATCAAAATGATTTTTTCTGCGAAAGTTTATAGCTCGGAAGTTGTAGAGTTTTTCCTTAGCTTTCCATATTGGTAAAGTACACTTTGATTGGGCGAGTAGAATTCCAGATATACCTTTTTTAAGTGTGGCAGTCTGAATTCTTGGGCAGATTCTGAAGCTTGTCTTGATTTGCGCTTTAGGCCATCTAAATGGCAGAATAAAAATATGGTTTCTACACGAAAGTTGTAGGTTTCATTCTGTAGATTTCCAAAATGTATTTATTTTCACTATATCATTTCTATATTTTGAGATATAAAGGTTTGAAGCAACAGTACTGTTTATAGTCCAAGCGGCATTCCATGTTTTTGCCTTTTGAGGTTTTGGGGCCATAGATGCATGTTATTTACTGTTTTATATGCATATTTGAGAGTGTTTGCTGAGGCTTTGTTTGTGATTAGGTGGTGGTCCTTCAGATCGTGCATGATACCAACCCTTCATTAGAAGCAAGTGAATGTAGCTGTGGTTTGCTACGGTTTTATCATGTTATTTTTCCACCTCCACCTTGACACTTTAATACCTACAATCACTATAATTCCATATGTGCTAATGATTATTTTATGTATCTTGCTCTGAGCTCTCTCCGCTCGGCTAACTATGGTTAATGTGGTATACTTTTAGTGAGAGTAATTATTATATGTGATATCATTGGAAGGATTTATGGCTGTGTTATCTTTCCTCTATTATTGTATTGCATTGCATTTCATATGCATTTCATTCGAAGCTATGTCGTGAACCTATGGTCGCGACCGTACCGGTACAGCATCGTGTATTGTCGTAACACGATGCAGCTTCACACCTTGTTGGGTGTGAAGGCAGGAATATCATTGCATTTGCATCGCATTCCTCTTTTGGCATTTTGGGGTATGGAAGTTATATACTCTATTGAGTTCATGAGATGGCTTCTTTCTCCTGAAGTCTTTGCAGATGTGGTTTATCCTCCTTACTCTTGAACCTATGAACACTAGATGTTTGCCTTTATATTTAATGTTATGTTCCTTTGTTTTCTTATAAATATACTTTAATGATTTGGTAGGTTAAATAACTTGATAAAACAATTCTCTTGCTGAGATTTATTCTCACACCCGTACAGTGTTTTCAGGTGCTTAAAGTGACATGCTCGATTGGGGAAAACGGGAGTAGAAGCACAGCTGCATTCCACACTGCCACCCTAAGCTTTAAAGTTGTCATGATTTTTATAATAAAAGAATTGTACCCTTGTTAAGTTGCACTAGATGAATCTGAGAGTTGAAATTAGTTTATTTCATCCCTGAATGTTGCTTTCTCCTTTTTTCTGTGGATGGCTACTTGCAATGCTATACTTATATTTGACGCTTCCGCAATGCTTATGTTTTACAGGAGTTGCTGTCGAAATTTCTCCTTCTTTGTTAAATGTATGTCTATTTAGTAGCATCCCGGTGTCTTTGTAGTTTCTGGGGTGTTACAATTGGTATCAGAGCATGGCTTTAGGTCCTAGGAAAAAAATGCTTAATTTGACACACTTGCACTTGTAGGATGGGTAAGGGTTATTTAATTATGTGTTTTACTTACTTCTGCTTGGTGTGTTGTGTGTTTTACCTTGAGTTATCTCATGTTGACTGGTGTGTACTGTTTGTTGTGGTGGCTGCAGCTATGCCACCTAAGCGAAGCCAGACTCAACCTACCGGTGAGAATCAACTGCTAGCTGCGATGCACGCAATGCAAGCAGAGTTGAGGTCGCTACGGCAGAGTAGGGCTGCACAGGGTACCACTAGTGCTGCCCAGGGTGCCACTGGTCAGGGTGCCCATGGTGCAGGCCAAGATGGTCAGGGTGCGAATGCTCCTGTTAGTGGTGTTTCTTTGATCCAGTGGATTGGGATGAAGCTTGATAGTTTTGATGGTAGTGGAACTCCAGTTGAGGCTGCTGATTGGTTGTCCTATGTGGAGGACAAGATGGAAGTTTTTGATGTATTGGCTCCGGATCGCATTCGTTATGGGACACAACTTTTAAAGGGTGAGGCACAGATTTGGTGGAAAGGAGTGCAGTCAGCTCACACAGCTGCACATGGCCCCTTGTCTTGGCCCGAGTTTGTTAGGTAATTTGAGAGGAGATTCTACCCAGCTACGTTCCTCGACTGGATGAAAATTGATCTGAACAACTATACCCAGGAAAAGAAGTCGGTGGCAGAGTATGAGGTGGGCTTCAACCAGATTGTTCTCTTTGTCCCTCATGTGGCTCGTGATGAGGTTGAGAAGGCCAGACAGTTCCGGCAGGGCCTCAAGCCTTCCATCCGACATGTGTTGGGTGCTTTCCCGGTGGTGGATTTTCGCACCATGGTGGAGCAGGCTTTGGGAGTTGAGATGCAACTGGTTTATACCTTCGATATGAAGAAGTCTTCTGGTGGTGATCAGACTCAGAACCATGGTGATAGGAAGAGCAATTCTGGTGGCCCAGTTCATAAGAAGAGCAGTTCCCAACGCCATCATCCTTACCATGGTGGTACAGGTCAGCCTCGTGCTCAAGGAGGGAGTAATACTAAATATCGTGCTTTTCCTAAACCTGGGATGGGAATGGTGTGCTTCTGATGTGGTGGTGATGCTCATCGCCGTACTGAGTGCCGGTGGGCCGGCAAGTGCTCTATTTGTAGTCAGGATCACAAGGATGTTGTTTGTAGGAAGAATCCCAATGGTAAGCTGCGATGGGAGGCAGTGACTTCTTCAGCCACTACAGGCACAGTGCAGATGATGGCTACACCCTCTACACCACACCTACCTGCGCCCCATGTGCAACAGTACTTGATGGCCCCTACCCCACCTCACTACTTAACTGCACCTCCTCCACCGCATTGCCTGATGGCACCCCTAGCTATGCAGATGGCTTCTCCGACTCCTCAGTCTGGGGCTATTCGGCTGCCCCAGGCTATTACTCCTTCAGCACCCGTTGCTCCGTGGGTTTCTTCACCTCCTAGTTTTGCCACTAGAGCCTCTTCTTCATCTGGTGCTCCGGGGGCGTATGCTATGCCTTCTTCAGGTAGTAGGGACAACGGAGATGTGATGACAGGTACTATCTCAGTTGATGAATTCCTAGCTCATGCTCTTTTTGATTCTGGCGCTAGTTTCTCGTTTGTCTCGGAGGCTTTTGTTGGGAGGGCTGGTCTTCTGGTGCAATCAATTAGTCAGGCAGTTGTTGTCAGTTCTGCAAAAGGGCTTGTATCTAGTTCTTCTGTCTGTCTTGGTTGTGTTATTTCTCTTGCTGGTGAGGACTTTGTTGCCAACCTCGTAGTGATCCCTTTGGAGCCTTTTGATGTTATCCTTGGTATGGATTGGCTTTCACAATATCGGGCAATCATCTTTTGTTTTTGGAAAACAATCTCTTTGCAAGCACCATCAGGTCGAGAGGTGATCTATCAAGGGAGTGCTTTGAAGTATTCTCTTTCATTTTTATGTCGGTTGTTTCCTGATCGCTAGATGCGGAAGTCCGGAATGCTTTTGGCAATGGTTGATTGTCCAGAGGTTGCTTTGCATGTGGAAAATATTAGAGTTGTGTGTCACTATCCTGATGTCTTTCCTAATGAGCTACCTGGTTTACCTCCTGAACAAGAGTCAGTTTTCCAGATAAAATTAGTTCCTGGTACACAACCAATCTATAGGACTCCGTACAAGATGGCTCCAGTGGAGCAAGTGGAGTTGAAGAAATAGTTGGACGAACTCCTTGCTAAGGGGTTTATCAGGCCAAGCACGTCGCCTTGGGCTGCCCCTGTGTTGTTTGTGGAAAAGAAGGATCATACCAAAAGGCTGTGTGTCGATTATCGAGCTCTTAATCAGGTGACAATTAAGAACAAGTATCCCTTGCCCCGTATTGATGCTTTATTTGACATGTTGAGAGGTGCCAAGGTGTTCTCAAAGATAGATTTGCAATCGGGTTATCATCAGTTGAGAATTAAGAGGATATTGAGAAGACAGCTTTTAGCACAAGGTATGGGCATTATGAATTTGTTGTTATGTCTTTTGGATTAACAAATGCGCCTGTTGTTTTTATGGAGGCCATGAACAGGATGTTGCATGATTATTTGGATGACTTTGTCGTTGTATTCATCGATGATATCTTGATCTACTGGAAGACTGAGGAGGAGCATGAAATTCATCTCAGACTTGTTTTAGAAGCTCTTCGGAAGAATAAATTCTATGCAAAGTTGAAGAAGTGTGCCTTTTGGCTTTCTGAAGTTGGTTTCCTTGGTCATGTGATCAACCAGCATGGAATTACGGTTGATCCAAAGAATGTTGCCTCAGTTGTGGAGTGGCAAAGGCCAACTAGTGTGACAGAAGTTCGAAGTTTTCTTGGTCTTGTGGGATATTATCGGCGTTTTGTTCAGGGTTTCTCTATAATTGCAAAGCCGATGACTAGGCTCACCAAGAAGGGTGTTCCTTTTGTATGGGATAATGATTGCGAGGCTAGTTTCCAGAGGTTGAAGGATAGATTGGTGAATGCTCCTATTCTAGTTTTGCCCGAGAGTGGTAAACGATTCATAGTCTATACTAATGCCTCGCGTATTGGCCTGGGGTGTGTGCTCATGCAGGATGGCAAGGTAATTGCGTATGCTTCGAGGCAGTTGAAGAAACATGAGAGGAATTATCCGACCCATGACATGGAGCTAGCAGCGGTGGTTTTTGCTTTGAAGATTTGGAGACATTATTTGTATGGGGAAACGTGTGATGTCTTCACGGATCATAAGAGCCTCAAGTACATATTCACGCAAAAGGATCTGAATTTGAGGCAGTGGAGATGGCTAGAGTTAATTAGCGACTATGATATGACCATCCAATACCACCCCGGAAAAGCAAATGTGGTCGCTGATGCCCTTAGTAGAATTGGTGTTCCAAAGACGGTGATGCCACTAATAGCAGATTTGGATCGCATGGGTGTTTCTTTTTGCTATATGGGCACTGCCTGTGAGGAGACTCAAATGCTTATCCAGTCATCTTTGCTCGACTGTGTGCGTGACGCTCAACAACATGATCGTTTACTTCAGGAGGTTCGGAAGAGGATTTTGGATGGTAGATCTCGCGACTTTAGCATAGATGAGAAAGATTTGATATGCTTCAGAGGGCGCCTTTGTGTGCCACAAAAGTCAGAGGTGAAAATGGATATCTTGAGGGTGGCTCATCATACTCCTTACACTGTTCATCCTGGAGAGACCAAGATGTATAGAGATCTTAAGCAGAGTTTCTGGTGGAAAAGGATGAATGTAGATATTGCTAAGTATGTGTCAACTTGTGGAGTTTGCCAGCAAGTTAAGGCTGAACATAAGAGGCCTGCAGGTTTATTACGGCCATTAGAGATCCCAGAGTGGAAATGGGAGCATATCACTATGGACTTTGTAATTGGGTTACCACGTTCTCCTCGTGGGAAAGATGCTATATGGGTTGTTGTGGACAGGCTTACTAAGTCCGCACACTTCATTCCAGTAAGGACGACTAATACAGCTCATGATTTGGCTCCCTTGTATATCAAGGAAGTGGTGAGGTTGCATGGTGTGCCTATGTCGATTGTGTCCGATCAAGACTCAAAATTTGTGTCTATGTTGTGGCAGAGCTTACAAAGGGCAATGGGCACCAAGATTTCAGTTTGTACAGCTTTCCATCCTCAAACAGATGGGTAGTTAGAGCGGACGATTCAGACCTTGGAGGATATGCTCCGTGCTTGTGTCCTTTCATGGAGGGGCAATTGGGAGGATCATCTCGCTTTAGTGGAGTTCGCTTACAATAACAGTTATCAGGCTAGCATAAAGATGGCCCCGTTTGAGGCCTTGTATGGCCGGAAGTGTGTTTCACTGTTGCGTTGGGAATCTCTAGGTGAGAGGGCTTTGCTTGGACCTGAGATAGTTGAGCAAACGTCAAAGAAGGTACAGGAAATTCGACAAAATATGTTGGCTGCACAGAGTGGGCAAAAAAGCTATGCTGACACAAGAAGGCGAGACTTGGAGTTTGCAGTAGGTGATCAGGTTCTACTTAGGGTCTCACCGACCAAAGGAATTGTGAGGTTTGGTACTACAGGGAAGCTTAGCCCGAGGTATATTGGTCCATTTGTTATCACTGCCCGAGTTGGCAGTTTGGCTTATCGCCTTCAGTTACCGGAATCTATGAATGGGTTATATGATGTTTTTCATGTATCCATGTTGAGGAAGTATCTACGGGCTCTTGAACACAAGATTGACCTAGAACCAATTATGGTTGAGCTAGATTTGACTATCGAGTGTCGACCAGTGCGTACCTTGGACTGGTCAGAGCGAGTTATGAGAAGGAGGACTATAAAATATGTGAAGGTTCTATGGACCAATCAGTCAGAGCGAGAAGCAACATGGGAGCTTGAGGAGGAAATGCGGAAGAAATACCCAGAGCTCTTCGTAGATGGTATGTTTATGGTATAGCTTAAGTTCTTTTGCTTTCCTAGTGATTTTTGTGGATTGGCCGAATTTGCGGACAAATTCCTTGAAGGAGGGGAGAATGTAATACTCTGAAATTAAAAATAAAATAACGTGTTTGGAATTGGGCCGAATCAATTTGGGCCAAGTCGCAGCAGTCCAGCCCACCTCCCCCACCTAATACCCTAGGGAGAGGCGACTCCCACCTTCCCAGCCGACGCCGCCACACCTCCCCCTCAGCACCTATGGAACTCACGTATACCTTTCTCCCCTGTTAACCCTACTCCATGGATCTCCAAGATCCATAGCCCTAATCAAGAATCTGATTGGAAAAACGGATCGAGGAAGAGGAGAGGAGCAGGAAGAGTGGTGGGTTGGTTTTCCCATCATATTCTCTCAAGTTCTCCAAACCCTAGGTGAGGCTTAACTCTCCTGTGCAGAGGTTGTAGGTTGTTTTAGGGTTGTAATTCGGCGTTATTGGAGGGTTAGAGGATGGAATTAGGAGTAGTGTTTTGGATTAGTGTTTCTAGGCGCTGTTAGCTTTGCTGTGTCTCTGTATTTCTCCAATTAGAGGATCAAAATGATTTTTGCTGCGAAAGTTTATCACTAGGAATTGTAGAGTTTTTCCTTAGCTTTCCATATTGATAAAGTACACTTTGATTGGGCGAGTAGAACTCCAGATATGGCTGTTTTAAGTGTGGCAGTCTGAATTCTTGCGCAGATTCTGAAGCTTGTCTTGATTTGCACTTTAGGCCATCTAAATGGAAGAATAAAAATATGGTTCTACACGAAAGTTGTAGGTCTCATTCTATAGATTTCCAAAATGTATTTATTTGCAGTCATATCATTTCTATATTTCGAGATATAAAGGTTTGAAGCAACAGTACTGTTTATAGTCCAAGCGGTGTTCCTTGTTTTTTGCGTTTTGAGGTGTTGAGACCATAGATGCATGTTATTTACTGTTTTGTATGCATATTTGAGAGTGTTTACTGAGGCTTTGTTTGTGATTAGGTGGTAGTCCTTCAGATCGTTTATGATACCAACCCTTCATTAGAGGCAAGTGAATGTAGCTGTGGTTTGCTACGGTTTTATCATGTTATTTTTCCACCTCCACCTTGACACTTTAATACCTCCAATCACTATAATTGCATATGTGCAAATGATTATTTTATGTATCTTGCTCTGAGCTCTCTCCGCTCAGCTAACTATGGTTAATGTGGTATACTTTTAGTGAGAGTAATTATTATATGTGATATCATTGGAAGGATTTATGGCTGTGTTATCTTTCCTCTATTATTGTGTTGCATTGCATTTCATATGCATTTCATTCAAGGTTATGTCGTGAACCTATGGTCGCGACCATACCGGTACAGCATCGTGTATTGTCGTAACACGATGCAGCTTCACACCTTGTTGGGTGTGAAGGCAAGAATATCATTGTATTTGCACCACATTGCTCTTTGGCATTTTGGGGTATGGAAGTTATATACTCTATTGAGTTCATGAGAGGGCTTCTTTCTCCTGAAGTCTTTGCAGATGTGGTTTATCCTCCTTACTCTTGAACCTATAAACACTAGATGTTTGCCTTTATATTTATTGTTATGTTCCTTTGTTTTCTTATAAATATAATTTAATGATTTGGTAGGTTAAATAACTTGATAAAACAATTCTCTTGTTGAGATTTATTCTCACACCCCTACAGTGTTTTCAGGTGCTTAAAGTGACATGCTCGCTTGGGGAAAATGGAAGTAGAAGCACAGCTGCATTCCACACTGCCACCCTAATCTTTAAAGTTGTCATGATTTTTATAATAAAGGAATTGTACCCTTGTTAAGTTGCACTAGATGAATCTAAGAGTTGAAATTAGTTTATTTCATCCCTGAATGTTCGTTTCTCCTTTTTTTTGTGGATGGCTACTTGCAATGCTATACTTATATTTGACGCTTCCGCAATTCTTATGTTTTAGAGGAGTTGCTGTCGAAATTTCTCCTTCTTTGTTAAATGTATGTCTATTTAGTAGCATCCCGGTGTCTTTGTAGTTTCTGGGGTGTTACAATCAGTGTCGAGAATTGAGGAACCCCTGCCTGAATCTGATCCTGAGCCATCCACTTCAGATGATTCAGCCGAGGAACCTTCATCCGAGCCATCGCCTGTTGAGAATGAAGAAATTCAGCCTCCAGGATGTGTTCCCATGTTCAGGGATGATCTTGATGAAGATTATGGAAACACCCTGAACTACTTTAGCAAAAAGAAACCACATATTCCCTTACCACTTCCCGATCCAATAGAATTTCAGTTTCTAAAGGAAACAGTCCAGGAGTTGACATCCATTATCAGTGATGAATGGTTAAGGGAGGCAGAGTTTTCTTCCAAAGTAATTCGGATCAATACCGCTCCTCGAACCATTCCCTTTCATTTACAAGGGAATAATGCTGGAATTATCTACAGTCGAACAGTCGGTGTTAATATTGTCTCAGAATCCTTTGCATTCGCTTATCTGAGTGATAAGGCAATCACACCGACTAACAAATTCTTCAAGAATCCTAGCGGGAACATTATTGAAGGATTTGGGATTGTCCAAGACATGCCAGTCATCTATGATGGTAAAGAGGCAAACTTGGATTTCCATGTCTTCGAAATCCAAGAGCTTGATGTTCTAGCTGTACTTCCAATCGTGAAACTTCTCATAAATATTGCTTGATAGGGCTGCCTCGAGTTCTCTTTAGGAGGGAATACATTCTCTTTGCCATTTGAGCAATCAGAGTATCCTTTGACTGACTCCCTTCCTGAAGAAGAATATGTGGAGGAAGTAACGGTAGTTATACCTTCTAAATCGCCCGAATCTCTCATTGAAGATGATATCCCAGACTTCATCCAATAAGAAGATGATTCCGGTTAGACTCTTGATCTTCCTAGTTTTGAACCAACGCTGCGACCTCCGCTTGTACTCAAACCACATCCTCAAGGCATGCGCTATGCTTTTCTAAATGGAAACAAGGAAGCCCCTGCCATTATCAATGACAAGCTTTCTAAAGACGAAACCAGTCGTCTTCTGACCATACTAGAAAAGCATCGCTCTGTTCTAGACTATTCCCTTCATGATCTCACGGGAATCAATCCTGCTCTTTGCACACATCGCATTCCCATTGAGCCTGAGAACTCACTGTCTAGGGAGCCTCAAAGATGGCTAAATAATGCGATGAGAGAAGTTGTGAAGAAAGAGGTCCCGAAACTCCTGCACGCTGGGATTATCTATCGCATACCGTACGGTGAGTGGGTTAGACTAGTCCAAGTAGTGCCTAAGAAAGGAGGGATGACAGACGTTGAAAATGCTAATAATGAGCTAATTCCTCAACGCACTGTCACGTGATGGAAGACGTGCATCGATTACAGGAGACTCAACAAGGCCACAAAGAAGGACCATTTTCCGCTGCCGAAATGTTGGAACGACTGGCAAATCACTCCTTCTATTTCCTTGATGGGTATTCCGGTTATCATCAAATTTCCATCCACCCCGAAGATCAAAGCAAGACAATGTTCACATGTCCATATTTAATCTATGCATATCGTAGGATGTCATTTGGGCTGTGTAACGCTCCCGCCTCTTTCCAGATGTGCATGATGTCATCTTCTTGGGCATGATCGAAGAAATCATGGAAGTCTTCATGGACGACTTCTTTGTCTATGGAAAGACCTTTCGTCGTTGTCTCCATAACCTAGGCAAACTCTTGCAACAATGCGAACAAAAGGGCCTGGTACTTAATTGGGAAAAGTGCCATTTTATGGTCCGTGAAAGGATTGTTCTTGGCCATCGAGTTTCAGTGAGAGGGATTGAAGTTGATCGGGCTAATATTGATGTAATAGATCAACTTCGACTTTCCGTCAACATCAAAGGGATCCGTAGCTTCTTGGGTCATGCTGGCTGTTATATAAGGTTCATCAAGGACGAATCGATGAATCCGCCAGTTGCATGCACATTGGTGTTGGTGCCAACATCATGAAGTTTAGTTTGTTGATGACTTCCTTGGGCATAACGCTTACGCTTGCTCCATGGTCGCAAAAGGCCTGGTCGAGTTTCTGTGCCCCGATCGAGCAAGTGATCGTGGGATACCCCGGATCGAGTTGCTGCATTACTTCATTAGTTTGACCACCTCAGTTGTCGGTAGTGGCTTTTTGTTGTTGAGGATGTCCTTGAGCTACCGTGCATAGGTGGGCACTTGCATAGCGTCCGGTAGAGGCACATGGATGTGGATCTTCCGGATCACCTCAACAAAATGAGCGAACTACTCGTCCACTGACGGTTTCTTGTACCTTTGAGGGAATGGCAGCAGCCTCGTGTCGCAGTACTCCTGCAGCACGGTCTTCTCAGGTTGAGCTGCCTCCTCTATGTTAGCCGTGTTTCTAGATGACGATTCTCGGGCGTTGCTGTTTGTTCCTACGTGGTTAGGATATGACGCATCCCGAGTGGACTTTCCTCCCCTCGTCATGATCGCCTTAACATTTTGAACGGAGGGTTCGGGTTGTCCCGGAATCCTCCCAGATTCATTCGCGTGGACTAGAGCAACTAATTGTGCCAGCTGTGTCTCAATCATTTTATTGAAGCTTAGCTAGTTTTGCAAGGCAGAAGCGAAGCATCTAGCTTGATATTTATATTTTTTAAGATCTTGTCATTAGCAGCCAGCTTTCTGCTAAGTGCATTGGTAGTTTTGACTTGCGCAAAGACGTGATCTTTCAAGGAAGGCTGATTAGAGAAGTTACCATTATTATTGCCTCCTTGGAAATACAGGCGGGGTTGATTTCACCCTTGACCTCCTCGTGGATGGAACCCATTGTTGTTGTTGTTGTTGTTGTTCTCCATGTACATTGCCTCTTCACGGGTTTCTAGGTAGTCGTTCCATGTACATTACCTCCTCACATGTGTCGTGTGAATCCAAAGTCTTTACGGTGCCTTGAGGCTTCTTCTCATGGTCGTCCAGTCATTTCATGAGGAGGTTGAGCTTTGCAGTGAGCATTTTCGTCTCCTTGATGGTGTGCATTCCTCGCTGGCGGGACTGAAGTCGTTCTTTGCTCCAGCCCATGTTGGACACAATCTTTTCTATTAGCTCGACGGCTCCCCTGATCGTCTTAGAAAAGAAGACTCCTCCAGCTGACGCGTCCAGGTGGTCGCGCGACGTGGGTGTGAGCCAGTTATAGAAGCTCTGGTGTATCAGCCAATCATCCATCCCATTATGAGGATAGGCAGCTACATACTCCTGGAGTTGTTCCCATGCTTTGGGGATCGACTCATCCCTCGTCTGCTGGAATCCATAAATTCTCCCACGAAGAGCGTTGGTTTTACTCACCGGGAAGAATTTTGACAAAAATTCTGTAGCACATTTGTCCCAAGTGTTGATCATAGCACAATTGGCATAAAACCACTGTTCCGCTTTCCGCAAGAGGGAGAAGGGAAACAACCGGATCCTGACGGCGTCTGGGCTGACGCCCTTCATAGTGTCCGTGCTGCATATCTCCAGGAATTGTTGCAGGTGTGCGCTGGCATCTTTGTTAGGCTTGCCGCAGAACGGGTTAGCCTGCGCCATGGTAATGAGGCTCGACTTCAGATCAAAGTCCGTGTCTTCCAGGTTGACTTGCGGCCAAATGGCATGTTGTCAGCTGAGGGGGCAGCGAACTCACGGAGAGTCTTTTCGGCTATAGTTTTGAAGCTCGGTGACACTGGGATGGCTGGTTTCTTTGCCGGGAGAGTTTTATGCGGAGCAACGACTTGCGGTTTAACTATCCAGAAGAAAACTTCTTGATTTTCCTTGAAATTTTTCCAGCAAGTTGAAATAATTCCACTAGCCTATTTTCATAACAAAAATGAAAACAACCAAGGTTAGTCTGCAAAGGACAGCTACTATACAGAGGTAAATATAAGAGATTAGCTTATAGTAATCTCTTTTATAAATCTTCCCTGGCAACAACGCCAGAAATGCTTATTGTTATTTCTTAACGATATCACTATAAATATATTCCCAGCAATGGCGCCAAAAATATTCATGGTATATGATGGTTCAATGTCATATACGCAAGCGCACGGATATACCATTGTAGCATTTTACCAGAGAGTATTCAAAGGGTATCATATTTGTTTACACTGAAGTCCTCTTTGTCCAGGTACGTTGTAGAGCCATATCTGGGAGCAGCAGGCTGGTCAGCGCCCGAAGTACCGCGCTAGCATTAAATTGAACTTTATGTAGACACTGTCTCTCACTAGTGAATCCTCTCTACCCTTGGCCTATCTTAGCTTCGTGTCCTTGGATGAACCTAGAGAAGAGCTGACTCATGTTCCCTGTGAAAATCGATACCTTGGAATACTGCTGGGTGAAGAGCTACGTCTGTGTCTTCCGTGCACTTTTGGATTCTATCTGTGACATTAAGAAATACAAATAGTTACCGAGAGGGAACATGTAGCCTTCCTAGCAATGTGGTTGGAAAGGGATGTATTTTGTGGATCAACCTGTGGCCCAACAACCAACTACCATCACTTTGCTCAATGTCACGTCCCAAAACGACTCTAAAATACATCCTCTAAATTATGCCTAGAATAATTAAAATCCGTGTGAAAGCCTCCAGCAATTAAAATGTGCAAAGTTAAAAGTCAAATAAGGCTTGGAGGATTTTTGTATATTTCCTAAAGGCCTAAAATGCGTAAATAAATTTTAGTGGAATTTTCAAAGCACAAATAATAATTATTAAGAAATAAACAAAGTTAAAATGGTTTTATAAAAAGAAAAGCTCTAAAAAGTCCCCTTTCCCTCCCTCTCCCTCTTGGGCTGGCTCGGCCCATCTCCCTCCCCCTCCCTCTCCTCTCCCCGCGGCCCATCCGGCCTTCCCCCGTGCGCGCGCCGCTGATGGGCGGGCCCGCCCGCCACCCTCGCTGACGGGTGGGGCCCACCCGTCATCCCCTTCCTCCCGCCGCTCCCGCCGCCTCGCCCACGCCCTAGCGCCGCCGCCTCCCGCCGTCCCTGCGCGCAATAAAGTGGGGGGAATTATTCCCCGGGATCCTCTCCCCCTTTCCCCCCATTTTTCCCTCCCTCTCTCCCTCGGATTCATTTGGAAACCCCTCCCCTAATCCCGCCGGCGCCATTGATGGAGCCCGAGAGCGCCGCGCCGGTTTCCTTCCCCTCCGTCCGCCCTCTCCCCCTTCCGACCCTATATAAACCCTCCCTGCTCCTCCTCCGTCCGTTTCCGCCTCTCGCCGCCCTTCCTCCTCGATGGAATCGAGCTCGCGCCGTCGCTCTCTCTCTCCGCCGTCGCCGTCGAGCTCCGGTCCGCCGTCGTCATCACCCCGGACCATCTCCCACCCCGGCGTCGCCTCATTCGGCTTCACTGCATCCTCGGCGACCTCGTCTACCCCTCCGTTTCGCTCACCGACCGCCGGAACGCCGCCGTCCCCGTCGACCCGAGCCGCGCCGCCGCCTTCCTCCGCTCCGGCTGCCTTTCCGTCATCGCCGTCGACCTAGGGTGAGCTGTGGACCGCCGCTTCTTTTCCTTCTTCCCTTCCCCTCTCTCGGCCGTCGCTCCGCCGTGCCTATGGCCGCCGCCGGCGACCATAGGGGCGCGGGAGCGCCGCCTCCTGCCGGCTATGCAGGCGTGGCCGCCTTCGGGCGCACCGTGCGGCTGCCACGTGGGGCCCGGCCGTCAGCCGCCCGCGCCCTCAGGTGCGGCTGACACGTGGGACCCACGGCGCCGGCCGGTGTGGGCCCGGGTGCGCCCGGTCCATTGTGGACCGTGAGGCTGCCGCGTGGGCCCCACTCCCTTGGACCCGGTCCGCGCGCCCCTCCCCTCGGCTGACGCAATAAACCTTTTTTTTAATTAAAATTTAAATGAAGAAATTCGCAAATATTCATTTAAAGAGCATATAAACTTCAAATGGCCATAACTTGGCCATTTGAACTCGGAATTGGACCGTTCAAGTCTCTAATTTTTCCTTAAGAAGTCAGGAACCCATTTTTGTGCTTTGTTCCTGCTTGTTATATGGAGTTTATTAGAGTAAAAGCCTTTTCTTTTCTGTTGGTCGTGTAGACGCTGAAGCTTCGGAAGATCCGCTCTTCGTGGAAGTTGAAGCCGACGTTTGGGAAAGCGAGCAAGGCAAGTCACATCATCCTTGAACATATTGAATCCCAGTTTATAAAATTATTTTGATTTAAATTATTGCATTATCGCTTTATTTAAATTCCCGCGTTATCACTGTTTTATCTAGCCATGCCTATTTACCTTTGTTATGACCTTATTATTGTTATTGTTATTATTTCCCTGTTCACCCTAGAATAAACAAAACCCCAACTAGTGGACACTCTACTCATGGTACCACTAGTATGATTTTAGGTAGATGTTTCGCAATTTAATTAGGTAACATTAGGTGGTTTTTTTTTCAACTTTAGACTTGGGAAATATTCATATCACCTGGACACTTTGGAATGGTCTGGTTATTTTGGAATTGGCTTCACACCGCTCCTTCTATTCAAAATCCCAAAATGGTTTTAGGCTGGACTCGGGGTGCATGGTTTTGATAGTAGCACCTCGACCATATAAGGACCGGTCTTCGGGCCTCTGTTGCAAAGCATTACCGTACTTCCACATGTCTAGTGGGTAAGGCTTAGTTTGTGGCTCAGTCTGGTTATAAACAAAAGTACACGGATTAGAGATGGATGAAGTCGGGGGTCGATGGACATTCTCCAGGGCAAATGAAGGCTACACGAGCTGCGGCCCGGTAGTCGAGATGTCATGGCACAGGGCCGGTGTCCTGCTGCTAGGGGCTCAGTCCTGCCTGCCTGTCCCGGGGGTTCCGGCCGTAGGCGGGATTGGGTCGGTACTCTTGTCTATGGCTAGGATGGGTTGGAAACTATGTCACGTCTTCCGTCTGTATACCGTGGTGGTATGTGGCATGTGGTTGCACGTGAGGAAGATGTGTCTTGTGGGTAAAGATGTACACCTCTGATCAGAGTATAATCTATTCGAATAGCCGCGCCCTCGGTTATGGGCAAGCCGAGCAATGTACCCAAGTTAGTGTTTTAATTCTTAAAACCTGCTTAACAACTAAAATGTGGAATGGTTGGCCTGGGTTGGCTTGGGACGAGCTGGGACCCAGGGTCGGGTTGCCAGTTCGGTCTGAATCATCAAAGGCCTTGGGTTAAGGCAGGTTCGTGTGGGTTCACGGCCTTGATTAATAATATTGTATAGTTCTAGAATCGTGTTTACAAAATAGCTCTGAGCAACTAAATGTCTTTAAATGCCGTTTACTGCAACCCTAACCCTTTATAGTGTAATTCCCTTGTACTCCCTTGCATTTATTCTGCATTTGTGGGTGTGTCTTGCTGAGTACGGTGGTTGTACTCAGTCTTGCTCAATTTTTCCCAAGCCCAGAAGAGGAGCTCCTTGAAGATGAAGGCTTTGGTGTCTAGCTCGTGCCTGCCGTCAAGCGCCTGTGGTCGTCGCCCTAGTCTTCCGCTGTTTCTCGTTTGTCTCTGTGTGTGCTGGGCCTTCGCTGCCCATGTAATAAATTAACTATTTACGCTTCCGCTTGTTAAACTCTGAATTGTATCAACTTTTGGTGTACCTTGCCTCCTGGGACAAGGATTAATGCACGCACGTCAGGAACGCCCGTTGGGTTATTTCCGGTCGTGACAACAAGGAACTGGAGTCGCACAAGCGTCGCTTGGTGAATTTCCGCAACCAACAGGGGGCTAACCAAAGGGTCCGCTACACCAATCCCTATCCAGGGGGATCCTCATCGCAGCAGCAACAGCAGCAGCAACCTCGCTCCGCGCCCCGACCTCAATTCGTGGTGCGCGTCCCTGTCACATCCTGATTTTTGTTTCAGGATTTATAAATTATTTAATAAATTAATAATATAATTTATATTAAATGATCTTTAACTTACAAGTGAAGTTAAATGTGGGAAATAAAATTTCCTAAATCTAAAGCATGGATGGATTTAATTTTTATTAAATTCTCCATGATTAAGTCAACTCTCTGAAATTTTCTCGGATTTTTCAGAGCTCAATTTCTAAATGATACAAAGAACAGTTCAGTAATTATTTGATCATTAATGATCTAATTATAATTGTTAAGAACTTTTCTTGTTTAAAATCCTTAAATTATAAATTGTTGTTCAAAAGGAATTATTAGAAATGATTTTAAAAGGCTAGAAGAGAAGATCTAATTTTAATTTGTTAAATCTCAATATAAAATTGGGCTAGATAAAATTTCATTAAATACTTTGCTTAATTCTATAATTCCTAGATTTTTCTGGGATTTATTTGAGCTAAGGAAGTATTTTTAATAAATGAAATTGCATTTAAGGAATAATTTAAATTGAAAAAGGTTTCTAAAAGTCTCTTTTGGCTTTGGGCCGAAAGCCGGCCCAAAACCGCTCTCTCTCTCTTTCCCTCAGCGCAGTCGGCCCAGTCCGCAGCCCGCAGCCATTCCGCCGCTCTCTTCTCTCTCTCAGTCGCTGACAGGTGGGTCCCACCTGTCAGGTCGTCGTCAACCTCAGGCCGCCGCCGCCCGAAACCCTAGCGCGAGCCGCCGCCATCTCCTTCCAAATCCGGTCGATCCTTTCCCGATCCGGTGAAATCTTTAGAGGGGAAATGATCCTTGAGATCTCCTCCACCTTTTCCCTTTGGGAATCATCCTCTACTTCGGTTTGGAAATCGATGGATTCGAGTTTGTTTCGGATTTGTTCTTCCCGAAGTTTCCTTCGCCGACGCCGGCCACCGTGGGCCTTCGCCGCCGCCTCCTAGCCCCTTTAAAAGGACCCCCGAGCTCTCTTCTACCCGCCGCCTCTCTCGCCTTCTGTCGCGTCCCAAAACGACTCTAAAATACATCCTCGAAATGGTGCCGAGAATAATTAAAATTCATGTGAAAGCCTCCAACAATTAAAATGTGCAAATTTAAAAGTCAAATGAGGCTTGGAGGATTTTTGTATATTTCCTAAAAGCCTAAAATGTGTAAATAAATTTTAGTGGAATTTTCAGAGCACAAATAATAATTGAGAAGAAATAAACAAAGTTAAAAAGGTTTTATAAAAAGAAAAACCCTAAAAGAAGTTCTTTTCCCCCCCTTTTCCTTCTTGGGCCGGCTCGGCCCAACTCCCTCCCTCTCTCTCTCCTCCCCCGCGGCCCATCGGCCTCCCCCGCGCGCGCGCCGCTGACAGGTGGGCCCGCCCGCCACCCTCGCTGACGGGTGGGACCCACCTGTCATCGCCTACCTCGCGCCGCGCCCGCCGCCCGCCCGTGCCCTAGCGCCCGCCGCCGCCGCCGAATCCGCCGCATCCCGCCGTCCCCGCGCGCCATAAAGAGGGGGAAATCACTCCCCGTGATTCCCTCTCCCGTTTCCCCCGTGTTTCCCTCTCGCTCTCCCTCGGATTCGTCCGGATTCATTCCCGCAAAGTTCGCCGGCGCATCAATGACGGCCGAGATCTCCGCGCCCGTTTCCTCCCTCTCCGGCCGAGCTCTCCCCCTCCCGACGCTATATAATCGTTCCCCGAGCTCCGCTCCTCCGTTTCCGCCACTTGCCGCACCCTCTCCCAGTTGGAATCGTGCTCGCGCCGTTGTCCTCTCTCTCCGCCGTCGCCGCCGAGCTCCGGTTCGCCGCCGTCGTCACCCCGGACCTCCTCCCGTCTCGGCGTCACCTCCATCGGCTTCGCCGCGTCGTCGTCAACACCGTCCGCTCCTCCGTTTCGCCCGCCGACCGCCGGAGCACCGTCGTCCTCGTCGTCCCGAACCGCGCCGCCGCTTTCCTCCGCTCCGGTCGTCGTTTCCGCCGTCCTCGTCGTCCCGGGGTGAGCCGTGGACCGCCCCTTTCGCTTCCCTCTCCTCTCCGCTCTCTCGGGCGCCGCTCCGCCGCGCCGGTGGTCGCCGGCGGTGACCATCGGGGCGCGGGCGCACCGTCTCCCGTCGGTCGTGCCGGCGAGGCCGCCTTCGGGCGCGCCCCGCGGCTGCCAGGTGGGGCCAGGCCATCAGCCGCCCGCGCCCGCGGGTGCGGCTGACGCGTGGGACCCACGGCGCCGGCCGCCGCCAGCCGCGTGCTCCCGGTCCACCGTGGACCGAGAGGCTGCCGCGTGGGCCCCACTCTCGTGGACTCGGTCCGCGCGCTCCCTCCCTCGGCTGACGCAATAAATGGGTTTTTAATTAAAAATTAAATGAAGAAATTCGCAAATATCCATTTAAAGAGCATATAAACTTCAAATGGCCATAACTTGGCCATTTGAACTCGGAATTGGACCGTTCAAGTCTCTAATTTTTCCTTAAGAAGTCAAGAACCCATTTTTGTGCTTTGTTTCTGCTGTTATGTGGGGTTTATTAGGGTTAAAGCCTTTTTCTTTTCCGTTGGTCGTGTAGACGCTGCAGCTTCGGAAGATCCGCTCTTCGTGGAAGTCGAAGCCGACGTTTGGGAAGGCGAGCAAGGCAAGTCACATCATCTTTGAACATATTGAATCCCAGTTTATAAAATTATGTTGATTTAAATTATTGCATTATCGCTTTATTTAAATTCCCGCGTTATCACTGTTTTATTTAGCCATGCCTATTTACCTTTGTTATGACCTTATTATTATTGTTATTGTTATTATTACCTTGTTCACCCTAGATGAAACAAAACCTCAACTAGTGGACACTCTACTCATGGCACCACTAGTTTAATTTTAGGTAGATGCTTCGCAATTTAATTAGGTAACATTAGGTGGTTTTTTTTTCAACTTTAGACTTGGGAAATATTCATATCACCTGGACACTTTGGAATGGTCTGGTTATTGTGGAATTGGCTTCACACTGCTCCTTCTATTCAAAATCCCAAAATGGTTTTAGGCTGGGCTCGGGGTGCATGGTTTTGATAGTAGCACCTCGGCCATATAAGGACCGGTCTTCGGGCCTCTGTTGCAAAGCATTACCGTACTTCCACATGTCTAGTGGGTAAGGCTTAGTTTGTGGCTCAGTCTGGTTATAAACAAAAGTACACGGATTGGAGATGGATGAAGTCGGGGGTCGATGGACATTCTCCAGGGCAAATGAAGGCTACACGAGCTGCGGCCCGATAGTCGAGATGTCATGGCACAGGGCCGGTGTCCTGCTGCTAGGGGCTCAGTCCTGCCTGCCTGTCCCGGGGGTTCCGGCCGTAGGCGGGATTGGGTCGGTACTCTTGTCTATGGCTAGGATGGGTTGGAAACTATGTCACGTCTTCCGTCTGTATACCGTGGTGGTATGTGGCACGTGGTTGCACGTGAGGAAGATGTGTCTTGTGGGTAAAGATGTACACCTCTGATCAGAGTATAATCTATTCGAATAGCCGCGCCCTCGGTTATGGGCAAGCCGAGCAATGTACCCAAGTTAGTGTTTTAATTCTTAAAACCTGCTTAACAACTAAAATGTGGAATGGTTGGCCTGGGTTGGCTTGGGACGAGCTGGGACCCAGGGTCGAGTTGCCAGTTCGGTCTGAATCATCAAAGGCCTTGGGTTAAGGCAGGTTCGTGTGGGTTCACGGCCTTGATTAATAAATTTATATAGTTCTAGAATCGTGTTTACAAAATAGCTCTGAGCAACTAAATGTCTTTAAATGCCGTTTACTGCAACCCTAACCCTTTATAGTGTAATTCCCTTGTACTCCCTTGCATTTATTCTGCATTTGTGGGTGTGTCTTGCTGAGTACGGTGGTTGTACTCAGTCTTGCTCAATTTTTCCCAAGCCCAGAAGAGGAGCTCCTTGAAGATGAAGGCTTTGGTGTCTAGCTCGTGCCTGCCGTCAAGCGCCTGTGGTCGTCGCCCTAGTCTTCCGCTGTTTCTCGTTTGTCTCTGTGTGTGCTGGGCCTTCGCTGCCCATGTAATAAATTAACTATTTACGCTTCCGCTTGTTAAACTCTGAATTGTATCAACTTTTGGTGTACCTTGCCTCCTGGGACAAGGATTAATGCACGCACGTCAGGAACGCCCGTTGGGTTATTTCCGGTCGTGACAAGTTGGTATCAGAGCCACCCTTGACCCTAGGACGAGCCGTAGATCCCAAGCCTTAGCTATATTTTCAAAAATAAAAATCTTTGGTTATTTGTGAAAACTGTCTAGTCTCTTTCTGTCTTGCTGCTTCATTTATCGCCAAAATCTGACCTTTAAAATGTTGTTTTCTTTTTGTTTTTGTTTGTAGATGGCCGGCAGCGTCACCCGTCGTGGTTTGGACATGACTGGCTTCGTCTTGGAGCTGCGGGGCATGTGCGTGGTCTTGGGGTATCCACATGGAGTGGACTACCAGGCCAGGCCGCTCCCGGAGCAGGAGGGTGAGGATGCAGAGCCCCACGCTGGTTGGGAGGTCACTGCAGTGATCCTCTCTGGCTCTCCTGAGCGGACTTCGCTGGCAGTCACCGCGGGTGGAGATTCCTTCCCCGCCGCTTGCCAGAACGCCGCTCTCCTCGCCATCGGCACTCTTCACCAGCGCTACCCGGACGAGTTGCAGCACTTGCCCTACCGCTACCACCCTCGTCGCGGAGGAGCCCGCGACTACGCCACCTTCCGAGGTGCTAGCTCGGAGGATGACGCTACCATCGTGCACCTGGCACGCATGGTGGAGGCATACGACGCGGCTCGTATCGACTTCCATCAGATGGTGCGTCGCGGGATGGTCGAGAACAACATGAAGATCCTGGAGCTGCGTCAGGAGAACCTGCAGCTCAAGAAGGACCTAGACGCGGTGGAGGCGCAGCTGCATCAGCTCAAGATCGCCCAGGGAGAGGTCTGCCGTCCCAAGCGCCGCCGCGTCTGCCGCAGCCAGAAGATCACCGCCCGCAAGAGCACCTCCAGGCCCGAGCTTGTTCGTCAGTCCCTGGCGTGGACCTGCTTCGTCGAGACCCCTCGTGCCGAGCCAGCGCCCGTGGTTCCCCAGGAGGGGGAAGCCTCCGGCGTTGGTAGCACGGGGGATGCGCTGTTGCTCACCTTCCGTCCTGGCCCGTCGCAGCGGTAGACGAGCAGTTAGTAGGCTTGCGCGTGTGTTCTTTCTCGTTTGTCTTTTTGAGTCGTGTGGGGCATGGTTATGCCGGTGTGTGGTATAACTATGTCGGAGCCTGTCTTATTTTATTTGCCTAAGCAACTTGAACATTAATGAACTCATTTCATATCAGTAATAAATTCAAGAACCATGGTAGTCGTGGGTGGTTAGTTTTAATTGTTAGCTCTCTCTGTTTGCTGGTTCTGTGTGGGGTTTTCAGATGGTGACGACCAGGAGAAATGTTAACACCGGTGATGGCAATCAACCTGAAGGCAGCAACCACAACCACCAGGGCAACCCACCTCCACCTCCACCTCCACCTCCACCACCACCACCAGACACCAACGCCATTCTCACCCAAATCCTCGCCCAGCAGGCCAACATGATGACTGCTTTCCTCCACCACCTCCAAAATCCGCCACAACAGAATGCCCCACCACCACCTCCCCAACACTCTAAACTCGCCGAGTTCCTCCGCATCCGTCCACCCACCTTCTCTAGTTCCAACAACCCTGTGGATGCGTTGGATTGGTTGCATGCCATGGGGAAAAAGCTAGACACTGTGCAGTGCAGCGATGAGGAGAAAGTCATCTTCGCCGCCCACCAGCTGCAGGGGCCCGCATCTCTATGGTGGGACCACTTCCAGGCTACGCAGCCAGA
This sequence comes from Oryza nivara, assembly GCA_000576065.2. Taxonomy (NCBI): domain Eukaryota; kingdom Viridiplantae; phylum Streptophyta; class Magnoliopsida; order Poales; family Poaceae; genus Oryza; species Oryza nivara. The sequence continues at coordinate 10,251,132 of CM002502.2, forward strand.
GGGACAGCCTATCACTTGGGCTCACTTCACCGCCGCTTTCCGGAGAACCCATGTGCCCGCCGGAGTCGTGGCTCTTAAGAAAAGGGAATTTCGAGAGTTGAAGCAAGGCAACCGCTCCGTGATGGAGTATTTGCATGAGTTCAACAATCTGGCCCGTTACGCTCCGGAGGATGTGCGGGAAGATGAGGAGAAGCAAGAGAAGTTCTTGGCGGGAATGGACCCTGAGCTGTCCGTTCGTCTAGTCTCTGGGGACTACCCGGACTTCCAACGTCTGGTGGACAAGAGCATCCGCTTGGAAGCCAAGCACAAGGAGCTGGAGTCGCACAAGCGCCGCTTGGCGAGCTTCCGCAATCAGCAGGGTGCTAACCAGAGGGTCCGCTACACCAATCCCTATCCAGGGGGATCCTCCTCGCAGCAGCAACAACAGCAGCAGCAATCTCGCTCCGCGCCTCGACCTCAATTCGTGGTGCGCGTCCCACAGCCGCAGCAGCAGCAGAATCAACAAGGGACTCGTGCGCCCCGTCCTCCCACGCCAGCTGTGCAGCCCGTTCAAGGCCGCAGGGACGCTCAAGGTCAGCAGCGTCTGTGCTTCAACTGCTTCGAGCCCGGGCACTTTGCGGATAAATGCCCGAAGCCAAGGCGTCAGCAAGGCCAAGCGCCTCCCCGCTCCAACAACGGCGGGAAGGACGTCATTCGGGGCCGTGTGAACCACGTGACGGCCGAGGACGTGCTGACAACTCCAGACGTCATCGTTGGTACGTTCCTCATTCATTCCATCCCAGCTACCATTTTGTTCGACTCTGGAGCTTCCCACTCGTTTATATCTGTGCCATTCGTGGGGAAAAATCAGTTGGGGGTAGAAAGGCTTAGAAACCCTCTGCTCATCACCACCCCTGGAGGGGTTATGACAGCAAAGTATTATAGCCCTGCCGTCCCTATAGAAATTCAGGGGATTCCTTTTCCCTCGGATCTGATTCTGCTAGACACCAAGAATTTGGATGTGATTCTTGGGATGAATTGGTGGGCTCAATTCCAAGGAGTAGTGGATTGCGCGAGACGCACTGTTACTCTGTACCGAGGGCCAGAACAACCGGTTGTCTTCTTTGCACCCCCAACCTCTGTCAGAAGTTCAGAATTGCATCAGATAGGGTTGTCAGAAATCCCCATAGTCAGAGAGTTCGGAGATGTGTTTCCGGAAGAACTACCTGGTATGCCGCCCAAGCGAGAGATTGAGTTCCGGATAGATCTTGCTCCAGGAACCACTCCTCTGTACAAGCGACCCTACCGTATGGCAGCAAATGAACTGGCCGAAGTCAAGAAACAGTTGGAAGAGTTGAAAGAAAAGGGATACATACGTCCGAGTACTTCCCCATGGGGTGCTCCTGTGATTTTTGTAGAGAAGAAAGACAAGACGAAGAGGATGTGCGTCGACTACAGAGCTCTCAATGAAGTCACCATCAAAAACAAGTACCCTCTTCCCCGGATCGATGATCTGTTCGACCAGCTTAAAGGTGCCACTGTATTTTCCAAGATCGATCTTCGTTCCGGATATCATCAATTATGTATTCGTGAGGAAGATATTCCGAAGACCGCATTCACCACGCGATACGGACTGTATGAATTCACGGTGATGTCGTTCGGTTTAACCAATGCACCTGCCTTCTTCATGAACTTAATGAACAAAGTGTTCATGGAATACTTGGATAAGTTTGTTGTGGTTTTCATTGATGACATTCTGATATACTCACAATCAGAGGAAGACCATCAGCACCATCTCCGTCTGGTGTTGGGAAAGTTGCGGGAACATCAATTGTATGCCAAGCTTAGCAAGTGTGAGTTCTGGTTGTCCGAAGTCAAATTCTTGGGGCACGTGATATCTGCTAAAGGAGTTGCTGTGGACCCCGAAACAGTGACCGCCGTCACCGATTGGAAGCAACCCAAGACAGTCACTCAAATTCGCAGTTTCTTAGGTTTGGCAGGATATTATCGGAGATTCATCGAGAACTTCTCCAAAATCGCTCGACCCATGACGCAGTTGTTGAAGAAAGAGGAGAAATTCGTGTGGAGCCCGCAATGCGAGAAGGCGTTTCAAACTCTCAAGGAAAAGCTGGTTTCCTCGCCGGTGTTAATCTTGCCGGATACTCGCAAGGATTTCATGGTGTACTGTGATGCTTCGCGCCAAGGATTGGGGTGCGTGCTCATGCAGGACGGTCATGTGGTAGCCTATGCCTCACGCCAACTACGACCTCATGAAGGCAACTACCCTACCCATGATTTGGAGTTAGCAGCGGTGGTTCATGCTCTAAAAATCTGGCGGCACTATCTCATTGGTAATCGCTATGAAATATATACTGATCATAAGAGTTTGAAATACATCTTCACCCAGTCAGATCTGAATCTTCGGCAAAGGAGATGGTTAGAACTCATCAAGGATTATGATGTGGGAATTCACTATCATCCTGGTAAGGCCAACGTGGTCGCCGACACTCTAAGTCGGAAGAGCCATTGCAACACTCTTAACGTCCGTGGCATTCCACCCGAGCTTAGCCAACAGATGGAAGCCCTGAACCTAAGCATAGTTGGCCGTGGATTCTTGGCGGCGTTGGAAGCCAAGCCCACCTTGCTCGATCAAATCCGCGAGGCTCAGAAGAATGATCCGGACATGCATGGACTCCTCAAGAATATGAAACAGGGTAAAGCCGCTGGTTTCATGGAGGATGAACACAGAACCCTATGGAACGGAAAGCGGGTATGTGTTCCAGATAACAGAGAACTTAAATAGCTGATACTTCAGGAAGCTCACGAGAGCCCTTATTCCATTCACCCGGGCAGTACAAAGATGTACTTAGACTTGAAGGAGAAATACTGGTGGGTTAGCATGAAGCGGGAAATTGCAGAGTTTGTGGCCCTATGTGATGTGTGCCAGCGTGTCAAGGCAGAGCACCAGCGACCGGCCGGACTCCTCCAACCTCTCCAAGTACCAGAATGGAAATGGGATGAGATTGGGATGGATTTCATCACCGGACTTCCAAAAACCCAAGGCGGATATGATTCTATATGGGTAGTTGTGGATCGATTAACCAAGGTAGCTCGATTTATTCCTGTGAAGACCACATATGGAGGGAACAAACTAGCCGAGCTCTACTTCGCTAGGATCGTGAGTCTCCATGGCGTTCCCAAGAAAATCGTATCTGATAGGGGAAGCCAATTCACCTCTCATTTCTGGAAGAAACTCCAAGAAGAGTTGGGAACCCGGCTAAATTTCAGCACCGCGTATCACCCGCAGACAGATGGACAGACCGAGCGTCTAAATCAGATCCTAGAAGATATGCTTCGCGCATGTGTCCTAGATTTCGGGAAGACTTGGGATAAGAGTCTCCCCTATGCCGAATTCTCCTACAATAACAGCTATCAAGCCAGCATACAAATGACACCTTATGAAGCGTTGTACGGGCGCAAATGCCGGACACCGCTATTGTGGGACCAAGTTGGAGAAAGCCAAGTGTTCGGGACTGATATCCTGAGAGAAGCTGAAGCTAAAGTCAGAATCATCCGGGATAATCTAAAGGTGGCACAGTCTCGGCAGAAAAGTTATGCAGATAACCGACGCCGTGATCTGGAATTCGCAGTGGATGACTTTGTGTATCTTCGGGTCACGCCATTGCGAGGTGTGCACAGGTTTCAGACAAAAGGGAAGCTCGCACCTCGGTATGTGGGTCCCTTCCGTATCATTGCTCGACGCGGAGAAGTCGCTTACCAGTTGGAGCTGCCCGCCTCCTTGGGCAACGTGCATGATGTGTTCCATGTGTCACAACTCAAGAAATGTCTTCGAGTGCCATCCGAGCAGGCCGACTCAGAGCAAATTGAAGTTCGCGAAGATTTGACCTACGTGGAGAGGCCAGTGAAAATCCTGGACACCATGGAGCGCAGGACCAGGAACCGGGTGATCCGTTTTTGCAAGGTCCAGTGGAGCAACCACGCCGAAGAAGAAGCTACTTGGGAGCGTGAAGACGAGCTGAAGGCAGCCCATCCCGATCTCTTTGCCAGCTCTTCCGAATCTCGGGGTCGAGATTCCGTTTAAGGGGGGTAGATTTGTCGCGTCCCAAAACGACTCTAAAATACATCCTCGAAATGGTGCCGAGAATAATTAAAATTCATGTGAAAGCCTCCAACAATTAAAATGTGCAAATTTAAAAGTCAAATGAGGCTTGGAGGATTTTTGTATATTTCCTAAAAGCCTAAAATGTCTAAATAAATTTTAGTGGAATTTTCAGAGCACAAATAATAATTGAGAAGAAATAAACAAAGTTAAAAAGGTTTTATAAAAAGAAAAACCCTAAAAGAAGTTCTTTTCCCCCCCCCCTTTTCCTTCTTGGGCCGGCTCGGCCCAACTCCCTCCCTCTCTCTCTCCTCCCCCGCGGCCCATCGGCCTCCCCCGCGCGCGCGCCGCTGACAGGCGGGCCCGCCCGCCACCCTCGCTGACGGGTGGGACCCACCTGTCATCGCCTACCTCGCGCCGCGCCCGCCGCCCGCCCGTGCCCTAGCGCCCGCCGCCGCCGCCGAATCCGCCGCATCCCGCCGTCCCCGCGCGCCATAAAGAGGGGGAAATCACTCCCCGTGATTCCCTCTCCCGTTTCCCCCGTGTTTCCCTCTCGCTCTCCCTCGGATTCGTCCGGATTCATTCCCGCAAAGTTCGCCGGCGCATCAATGACGGCCGAGATCTCCGTGCCCGTTTCCTCCCTCTCCGGCCGAGCTCTCCCCCTCCCGACGCTATATAATCGTTCCCCGAGCTCCGCTCCTCCGTTTCCGCCACTTGCCGCACCCTCTCCCCGTCGGAATCGTGCTCGCGCCGTTGTCCTCTCTCTCCGCCGTCGCCGCCGAGCTCCGGTTCGCCGCCGTCGTCACCCCGGACCTCCTCCCGTCTCGGCGTCACCTCCATCGGCTTCGCCGCGTCGTCGTCAACCCCGTCCGCTCTACCGTTTCGCCCGCCGACCGCCGGAGCACCGTCGTCCTCGTCGTCCTGAACCGCGCCGCCGCTTTCCTCCGCTCCGGTCGTCGTTTCCGCCGTCCTCATCGTCCCGGGGTGAGCCGTGGACCGCCCCTTTCGCTTCCCTCTCCTCTCCGCTCTCTCGGGCGCCGCTCCGCCGCGCCGGTGGTCGCCGGCGGTGACCATCGGGGCGCGGGCGCGCCGTCTCCCGTCGGCCGTGCCGGCGAGGCCGCCTTCGGGCGCGCCCCGCGGCTGCCAGGTGGGGCCAGGCCGTCAGCCGCCCGCGCCCGCCGGTGCGGCTGACGCGTGGGACCCACGGCGCCGGCCGCCGCCAGCCGTGTGCTCCCGGTCCACCGTGGACCGAGAGGCTGCCGCGTGTGCCCCACTCTCGTGGACCCGGTCCGCGCGCTCCCTCCCTCGGCTGACGCAATAAATGGGTTTTTAATTAAAAATTAAATGAAGAAATTCGCAAATATCCATTTAAAGAGCATATAAACTTCAAATGGCCATAACTTGGCCATTTGAACTCGGAATTGGACCGTTCAAGTCTCTAATTTTTCCTTAAGAAGTCAAGAACCCATTTTTGTGCTTTGTTTCTGCTGTTATGTGGGGTTTATTAGGGTTAAAGCCTTTTTCTTTTCCGTTGGTCGTGTAGACGCTGCAGCTTCGGAAGATCCGCTCTTCGTGGAAGTCGAAGCCGACGTTTGGGAAGGCGAGCAAGGCAAGTCACATCATCTTTGAACATATTGAATCCCAGTTTATAAAATTATGTTGATTTAAATTATTGCATTATCGCTTTATTTAAATTCCCGCATTATCACTGTTTTATTTAGCCATGCCAATTTACCTTTGTTATGACCTTATTATTATTGTTATTGTTATTATTACCTTGTTCACCCTAGATGAAACAAAACCTCAACTAGTGGACACTCTACTCATGGCACCACTAGTTTAATTTTAGGTAGATGCTTCGCAATTTAATTAGGTAACATTAGGTGGTTTTTTTTTCAACTTTAGACTTGGGAAATATTCATATCACCAGGACACTTTGGAATGGTCTGGTTATTGTGGAATTGGCTTCACACCGCTCCTTCTATTCAAAATCCCAAAATGGTTTTAGGCTGGGCTCGGGGTGCATGGTTTTGATAGTAGCACCTCGGCCATATAAGGACCGGTCTTCGGGCCTCTGTTGCAAAGCATTACCGTACTTCCACATGTCTAGTGGGTAAGGCTTAGTTTGTGGCTCAGTCTGGTTATAAACAAAAGTACACGAATTGGAGATGGATGAAGTCGGGGGTCGATGGACATTCTCCAGGGCAAATGAAGGCTACCCGAGCTGCGGCCCGGTAGTCAAGATGTCATGGCACAGGGCCGGTGTTCTGCTGCTAGGGGCTCAGTCCTGCCTGCCTGTCCCGGGGGTTCCGGCCGTAGGCGGGATTGGGTCGGTACTCTTGTCTATGGCTAGGATGGGTTGGAAACTATGTCACGTCTTCCGTCTGTATACCGTGGTGGTATGTGGCACGTGGTTGCACGTGAGGAAGATGTGTCTTGTGGGTAAAGATGTACACCTCTGATCAGAGTATAATCTATTCGAATAGCCGCGCCCTCGGTTATGGGCAAGCCGAGCAATGTACCCAAGTTAGTGTTTTAATTCTTAAAACCTGCTTAACAACTAAAATGTGGAATGGTTGGCCTGGGTTGGCTTGGGACGAGCTGGGACCCAGGGTCGGGTTGCCAGTTCGGTCTGAATCATCAAAGGCCTTGGGTTAAGGCAGGTTCGTGTGGGTTCACGGCCTTGATTAATAATATTGTATAGTTCTAGAATCGTGTTTACAAAATAGCTCTGAGCAACTAAATGTCTTTAAATGCCGTTTACTGCAACCCTAACCCTTTATAGTGTAATTCCCTTGTACTCCCTTGCATTTATTCTGCATTTGTGGGTGTGTCTTGTTGAGTACGGTGGTTGTACTCAGTCTTGCTCAATTTTTCCCAAGCCCAGAAGAGGAGCTCCTTGAAGATGAAGGCTTTGGTGTCTAGCTCGTGCCTGCCGTCAAGCGCCTGTGGTCATCGCCCTAGTCTTCCGCTGTTTCTCGTTTGTCTCTGTGTGTGCTGGGCCTTCGCTGCCCATGTAATAAATTAACTATTTACGCTTCCGCTTGTTAAACTCTGAATTGTATCAACTTTTGGTGTACCTTGCCTCCTGGGACAAGGATTAATGCACGCACGTCAGGAACGCCCGTTGGGTTATTTCCGGTCGTGACACCTTCGCCCGCCGTCGTGTGTAGCGTCCTAGCGCCGTGCCGCCTCGCGCCGCCATCGTTGCCGCCGCTCCAGCCGTGCGCCGCCGCCGTTTCAGCCGTCGCCGTCGCTCGGGAAGGTCGTCATCGTGGTCGCTGTCGCGTCTCCGTCCTCGTCCGCCCCTTCGCCGCCGCCGAAGAACGCCGGAGCACTGTCGCCGCCGTCGACCCGAAGGTTGCCGCCGCTTCAACCTCGTCGCCGTCGCCGTCCGTTCCTTTTCCGCCGTCGCTTTGGTCGCTGGTGAGTTCGCCGCGTCGCCCTCTACCCGTTGGTGCCCTCCGTTCGTGTCGAAGCGCCGCCGTTCGCCGGCGAGCGTGCGCCGTCTGAGCCGCCGAGCCGCCGCCGCCGGTGGTGACGTCATCGCCGACGTCATCGTCGCCCTCTCCCGTGAGCCGGTCGTGGACCGATCGATCTCGGCCGTCCGTTTTGGATGGATCGATCTCGGCCGTCCGTTCCCGTGAACCGCCGCCGTGCGCCCGGTCCACCGAAACCCTAGCCCGCTGACGCAATAAATCCCTTTTTCCTTTTCAAAAATAATTTATTATTGCGTCATAATTCAATGAAAGTCCATATAAGTGTTTTAATCCGATTTAATCTTTAAAAATTCATAACCAATTCATTTGAACTCAGTTTAATGTGGTTCAAGTTGCACAAATTATATAAAATAAGGATCTACATATTAAAATTGTCCATAAATTGAATTAAATTTATTTAATTCTTTTTAAATGGGCTTTAATTAGATTTAATCTTGTAAAATTCATAATAAATTCATTTGAAGTCAGAATGAGGCCGTTCAAGTCTCATAATTCATCTAAAATCATGATCTACATGTTTGTTTACTTTTTTTGTATTGTTTATTTGGTTTTTATTAGTCTTTTTCTTCGTTTTGCGTGTTAGCTTGTCGTTTCCGTCGTTGCGAAGGTTCGCGAGTGCGCCGGAAGTATTCAAGAAGATTAATTGAAGACCGATTATTGCAAGGCAAGTCACAGAGATCCCAAACAACCCTTTGAGCATGTTGATCCTATTTAAAGCTATTGTTTCTATTCAACTATTGCATTTATTTTTGAATGTCATTGGGAGGAATTAACCTATTCTTTGTTATGGCCCTTTTGTACTTGATTACTTTATTCCTTGATACCTTGGGTGATTATAATTGGACTAGTTGAGCTTTATATATATTGGTTCAACTAGATATTAGATATAATTGCTTAGCCATGCTTAGAAACATTAGCACACAATTGGGATAACTAATGTTTCACTATCACTTATGGTTATATTTAATGGTAGCTCACGATGGTCAATCGTGATTGGTTAAATAATTACTTGCCAACTAAAATATGATAAAGGTGGGTTGTGAGCACATGGTTTTGAGAGTCGTGCTCATGGCAATTAAGGACCGGTTCGCGAGCTACTGTTGTGAAACATTAACCGTGCCAACCACAAGCCAGCGTGGGCAACGGCTTTACCTTTTGTATAGCATGGTTCATTGCAGAGCACCAGACTGAGAAGTGGCGGAGATAAGCCCACGGGGGTCGCTGGGGAGTCCATGCCTTGTTTATAAGGGGGTGATTATGATCCAGGAATGGTGCGCTGCGGTGGATTGTGTTATGCAAGGGGTATTGTCACAGCTCGTTTCCGAGGTACCGTGGTGGTACTGAGGCACATGGTGACATGATGTGGAACTGTGTCTTGTGGGTACAGTGGTACACCTCTGGCCAGAGTAAAACTATTCGAATAGCCGTGCCCGCGGTTATGGGCGGGTTGAGCAATGTTTTTCGTGATTAGTGTCACACCTCTCACAATAATTATGGATGTTACCTGGTAATAATTTGCTTAGCTCCTGGTTTGGAGATTAGATCTATATAGCCGGGTATGGTTGTTCAGGATGGTTGGGCCTGTGCAGCATGGGCGTGCTGTTCAGTGTTGATTAAAACTTCTGATTAATTACTCCACTATTTTACTTCTCTTAAATGTTTTGCAAATGAGCCAATATTATGCCATCCTTCGGTATCCTTGTGCACTTGCATATTTGCTGTGTGGCTTGCTGAGTATGTCATATGCTCACCTTGCAATAATCAAACAACCTCAGTTGAAGAAAAAGGATCCAGAAGGAGAAGACGTTTCGCTATACCCCAGTTGAGCTGCTTGTGGGAGTGGAGCCGGAGCTTCGCTAGATTTTATTTTCCGCTGCAGTTTTCTTCATGTTGAAGACTAAGTGCCTCTTAAGTAAGTATTTATTCGCTTTAGTTATTGATGAATCTGTATATTAAATTGTCAGTTTGTGTACCTCGGCTGATTCCTGGACGAGGATTTTATGCACAAATAAGTTCGGAAATTACTAGTGAATTTCCGGGCGTGACAGTCCCACAGCCGCAGCAACAGCAGAGTCAACAAGGGACTCGTGCGCCCCGTCCTCCTACGCCAGCCGTGCAGCCTGGTCAAGGCCGCAGGGACGTTCAAGGTCAGCAACGTCTGTGCTTCAACTGCTTCGAGCCTGGGCACTTTGCGGATAAATGCCCAAAGCCGAGGCGCCAGCAAGGCCAAGCGCCTCCCTGCTCCAACAACGGTGGTAAGGATTTCATTCGGGGTCGGGTGAACCATGTGACGGCCGAGGATGTGCTGACAACTCCAGACGTCATCGTTGGTACGTTCCTCATTCATTCCATCCCTGCTACCATTTTGTTCGACTCTGGAGCTTCCCACTCATTTATATCTGTGCCATTCGTGGGGAGAAATCAGTTGGGTGTAGAAAGGCTTAGGAACCCTCTGCTCATCACCACCCCTGGAGGGGTTATGACAGCGAAGTATTATAGCCCTGCCGTTCCTATAGAAATTCAGGGAATTCCTTTTCCCTCGGATCTGATTATTCTAGACACCAAGAACTTGGATGTGATCCTTGGGATAAATTGGTTGGCTCAATTCCAAGGAGTAGTGGATTGCGCAAGACGCACTGTCACTCTGTACCGAGGGCCGGAACAACCGGTTGTTTTCTTTGCTCCCCCAACCTCTGTAGGTAGTTCAGAACTTCATCAGATAGGACTGTCAGAAATCCCCATCGTCAGAGAGTTCGGAGACGTGTTTCCGGAAGAACTACCCGGTATGCCGCCGAAGCGAGAGATTGAGTTCCGGATAGATCTTGCTCCAGGAACCACCCCCAGTACAAGCGACCCTACCGTATGGCAGCAAATGAACTGGCCGAAGTCAAGAAACAGTTGGAAGAGTTGAAAGAAAAGGGGTACATACGGCCGAGTACTTCCCCCTGGGGTGCTCCTGTGATTTTTGTGGAGAAGAAAGACAAGACGAAGAGGATGTGCGTTGACTACAGAGCTCTCAATGAAGTCACCATAAAAAACAAGTACCCTCTTCCCCGGATCGATGATCTGTTCGATCAGCTTAAAGGTGCCACTGTATTTTCCAAGATTGATCTTCGTTCCGGATATCACCAATTACGTATTCGTGAAGAAGATATCCCTAAGACCGCATTCACCACGCGTTACGGACTGTATGAATTCACGGTGATGTCGTTCGGTTTAACCAATACTCCTGCCTTCTTCATGAACTTAATGAACAAAGTGTTCATGGAATACTTGGATAAGTTGGTTGTGGTTTTCATTGACGACATTCTGCTGTACTCACAATCAGAGGAAGATCATCAACACCATCTCCGTCTGGTGTTGGGAAAGTTGCGGGAACATCAATTGTATGCCAAACTTAGCAAGTGTGAGTTCTGGTTGTCCGAAGTCAAATTCTTAGGGCATGTGATATCTGCTAAAGGAGTCGCTGTGGACCCCGAAACAGTGACCGCCGTCACTGATTGGAAGCAACTCAAGACAGTCACTCAAATTCGCAGCTTCCTGGGTTTGGCAGGATACTACCGGAGGTTCATCGAGAACTTCTCCAAAATCGCTCGACCCATGACACAGTTGTTGAAGAAAGACGAGAAATTTGTGTGGAGCCCGCAATGCGAGAAAGCGTTCCAAACTCTCAAAGAAAAGATGGTTTCCTCGCCAGTGTTAATCTTACCGGATACTCGCAAGGACTTCATGGTGTATTGTGATGCTTCACGCCAAGGATTGGGGTGCGTGCTCATGCAGGAAGGACATGTGGTAGCCTATGCCTCACGCCAGCTACGGCCTCATGAAGGCAACTACCCTACCCATGACTTGGAGTTAGCCGCGGTAGTTCATGCTCTAAAGATCTGGCGGCACTATCTCATTGGGAATCGCTGTGAAATATATACTGATCATAAGAGTTTGAAATACATCTTCACTCAGCCGGACCTGAATCTTCGGCAGAGGAGATGGTTAGAACTCATCAAGGATTATGATGTGGGAATTCACTATCATCTTGGTAAGGCCAACGTGGTCGCCGACGCTCTATGTCGAAAAAGCCATTGCAACACTCTTGGCGTCCGTGGCATTCCACCCGAACTTAATCAACAGATGGAAGCCCTGAACCTAAGCATAGTTGGTCGTGGATTCTTGGCTACGCTGGAAGCCAAGCCTACCTTGCTCGATCAAATCCACGAGGCTCAGAAGAATGATCCGGATGTGCGTGGACTCCTCAAGAATATGAAACAGGGTAAAGCCGCTGGTTTCACAGAGGATGAACACGGAACCCTATGGAACGGAAATCGGGTATGCGTTCCAGATGACAGAGAACTTAAACAGCTGATACTTCAGGAAGCTCACGAAAGTCCTTATTCCATCCACCCTGGCAGTACGAAGATGTACTTGGACTTGAAAGAGAAATACTGGTGGGTTAGTATGAAGCGGGAAATTGCAGAGTTCGTGGCCCTTTGTGATGTGTGCCAGCATGTCAAGGCAGAGCACCAATGACCGGCCGGACTTCTCCAACCTCTCCAAGTACCAGAATGGAAATGGGATGAAATTGGGATGGATTTCATCACCGGACTTCCAAAAACCCAAGGCGGATATGATTCTATATGGGTAGTTGTGGACAGACTAACCAAGGTAGCTCGGTTTATTCCTGTGAAGACCACCTATGGAGGGAACAAACTAGTCAAGCTCTACTTCGCTAGGATCGTGAGTCTCCACGGCGTTCCTAAGAAAATTGTATCTGATAGGGGAAGCCAATTCACCTCTCACTTTTGGAAGAAGCTCCAAGAAGAGCTGGGTACCCGATTAAATTTCAGCACCGCGTATCACCCGCAGACAGATGGACAGACCGAGCGTCTAAATCAGATCTTAGAAGATATGCTTCGCGCATGTGTCCTAGAGATAAGAGTCTCCCCTATGCTGAGTTCTCCTACAATAACAGCTACCAAGCCAGCATACAAATGGCACACTATGAAGCGTTGTATGGACGCAAGTGCCGGACACCGCTATTGTGGGACCAAGTTGGGGAAAGCCAAGTGTTCGGGACTGATATCCTCAGAGAAGCTGAAGCTAAAGTCAGAACCATTCGGGATAATCTAAAGGTGGCACAGCCCCGGCAGAAGAGTTATGCAGATAACCGACGCCGTAATCTGGAATTCGCAGTGGACGATTTTGTGTACCTTCGGGTCACGCCATTGCGAGGTGTACACATGTTTCAGACGAAAGGGAAGCTCGCACCTCGGTATGTGGGTCCTTTCCGTATCATTGCTCGACGCGGGGAAGTCGCTTACCAGTTGGAGCTGCCCGCCTCCTTGGGCAACGTGCATGATGTGTTCCATGTGTCGCAACTCAAGAAATGTCTTCGAGCGCCATCCGAGCAGGCCGATTGAGAGCAAATTGAAGTTCGCAAAGACTTGACCTACGTGGAGAGGCCAGTGAAAATCCTGGACACCATGGAGCGCAGGACCAGGAACCGGGTAATCCGTTTTTGCAAGGTCCAATGGAGCAACCACGCTGAGGAAGAAGCTACTTGGGAGCGTGAAGACGAGCTGAAGGCAGCCCATCCCGATCTCTTCGCCAGTTCTTCCGAATCTCGGGGTCGAGATTCCGTTTAAGGGGGGTAGGTTTGTCACGTCCCAAAATGACTCTAAAATACATCCTCTAAATTATGCCTAGAATAATTAAAATCCGTGTGAAAGCCTCCAACAATTAAAATATGCAAAGTTAAAAGTCAAATAAGGCTTGAAGGATGTTTGTATATTTCCTAAAAGCCTAAAATGCGTAAATAAATTTTAGTGGAATTTTCAGAGCACAAATAATAATTATTAAGAAATAAACAAAGTTAAAATGGTTTTATAAAAAGAAAAGCTCTAAAAAGTCCCCTTTCCTTCCCTCTCCCTCTTGGGCCGGCTCGGCCCATCTCCCTCCCCCTCCCTCTCCTCTCCCCGCGGCCCATCCAGCCTTCCCCCCCGCGCGCGCCGCTGACGGGCGGGCCCGCCCGCCACCCTCGCTGACGGGTGGGGCCCACCCGTCATCCCCTTCCTCCCGCTGCTCCCGCCGCCTCGCCCGCGCCCTAGCACCGCCGCCGCCGCGAATCCCGCCGCCTCCCGCCGTCCCCGCGTGCAATCAATAGGGGGGAATTATTCCCCGTGATTCCCTCTCCCTTTCCCCCCACTTTTCCCTCTCTCTCTCGTGTTCAAACGGGCGGATTTGCCCCCACAAATCTCGCCGGCGCCATTGATGGCGGCCGGACCTCCCGCGCCTATTCCTTCCCCGCCGGCCGCCCTCTCCCCCTTCCAACCCTATATAAACCCTCCCCGCGCCTCCTCCGTCCGTTTCCGCCTCTCGCCGCCCTTCCTCCTCGACGGAATCGAGCTCGCGCCGTCGCTCTCTCTCTCTGCCGTCGCCGTCGAGCTCCGGTCCGCCGTCGTCGTCACCCCGGACCATCTCCCACCCTGGCGTCGCCTCCTTCGGCTTCGCCGCATCCTCGGCGACCTCGTCCACCCCTCCGTTTCGCTCGCCGACCGCCGGAACGCCGCCGTCCCCGTCGACCCGAGCCACGCCACCGCCTTCCTCCGCTCCGGCTGCCTTTCCGTCGTCGCCGTCGACCTAGGGTGAGCCGTGGACCGCCGCTTCTTTTCCCCCTTCCCTTCCCCTCTCTCGGCCGCCGCTCCGCCGTGCCTATGGCCGCCGCCGGTGACCATAGGGGCGCGGGCGCGCCGCCTCCCGCCGGCTGTGCCGGCGTGGCCGCCTTCGGGCGCACCGTGCGGCTGCCGCGTGGGGCCCGGCCGTCAGCCGCCCGCGCCCTCGGGTGCGGCTGACGCGTGGGACCCACGGCGCCGGCCGGTGCGAGCCCGGGTGCGCCCGGTCCATCGTGGACCGTGAGGCTGCCGCGTGGGCCCCTCCCGTGGACCCGGTCCGCGCGCCCCTCCCCTCGGCTGACGCAATAAACCTTTTTTTAATTAAAATTTAAATGAAGAAATTCGCAAATATTCATTTAAAGAGCATATAAACTTCAAATGGCCATAACTTGGCCATTTGAACTCGGAATTGGACCGTTCAAGTCTCTAATTTTTCCTTAAGAAGTCAAGAACTCATTTTTGTGCTTTGTTTCAGCTTGTTATATGGAGTTTATTAGAGTAAAAGCCTTTTCTTTTCTGTTGGTCGTGTAGACGCTGCAGCTTCGGAAGATCCGCTCTTCGTGGAAGTTGAAGCCGACGTATGGGAAAGCAAGCAAGGCAAGTCACATCATCCTTGAACATATCGAATCCCAGTTTATAAAATTATTTTGATTTAAATTATTGCATTATCGCTTTATACCGTGGTGGTATGTGGCACGTGGTTACACGTGAGGAAGAGGTGTCTTGTGGGTAAAGATGTACACCTCTGATCAGAGTATAATCTATTCGAATAGCCGCGCCCTCGGTTATGGGCAAGCCGGGCAATGTACCCAACATATAGCTGTGAAATAATTTTTCTTAGGACCTATGAGTGATGTACTTTACTCTAAAAAGAACAGTTAATATTTACAGAACTGCCATTTTCAGCACCTGAGAGCCTGTCATTTTCATATCTCCCAAAACATAAATGATAATCTGGTGATTCTTTGACCTCAATTCAAGTTACATGTGCTCTACCCGCTGTATTTATTTCATAATTTATTGATCATTTTGAATGTGCATGTTTATTTGCCTCTTATTCGCATATTGCTTCTTTTTTATAGATTCGGAGATTCCGGAGAGTAACGAGCCATATCCCGAGGAGGATAGTGACTACCCTCAGCAGCAAGGCAAGCACCTAAGCATATAGAACCTATGCTTTCTAAAAAAAATGATTTGGTTTCAATCTATACGTATATATATGCATGCATTGCCTAGATATTAATATTGTCGATTTATGGTGTATGGGTAGAACCTATTTATGCATTTAGTTCTTGTGATATTGCTGTCCTTATACCCTATTACCACTGGTTGGGATTACTTGGGATGTCTTATTCATTAATGGACAGTGCTATTAATTGTGGTATATAAACAACTTGCATTATTGGGTATAAAACTTGAGCACTTACACTAAATAATGGTTGATGAAATATGTTGGACTTGGACGGGTGATAGGGCGATGATGAGAGGTTGGTTTCCCCTGATGCAAGTAGCCCCGTCTAGGTCGTTAAGGGCCAAACATTTTGACATCTAATCAAGCACCCTACGTACTTACCACACGCCTTATTTGGGACCGGCTTGTTCTTACTAGTTCTACTGTGATCATTTATACCACGTTGGAGAGTCGTGAGGCAGGTAGCCTTTGGAGGGCCTCGGGTGCCTATGTTGGCCTGGGTTGTCTCCCGCGTGGCGCGCCCACCTTAGTCACATCACGCACGCACGTGACTAAGTCGTCGAGAACCCCAGCGTGGTATAGGTGGTTGGGGTGGGGCTAAGAAAGGGCATGTAATGAGCTTGAATCACTTGTGTACCACACTCGATGGGGTGTGTAGCATTTGATGTTTGTTCATTTCGTGTGGGTCCAGTTGTACACCTCTGATCAGAGTATAATCTATTCGAATAGCCGCGTCCTTGGTTATGGACATTGCTTGATGTGTATCTCACTCATGTTAGCATCAAATGTGGATTATTATGGATGCGATTATGTTTGATGGTGGTTTGGCATGTTGTGCCATGTTGGTGCGGACTTTGGTAGTCCATGGTTGATGATGAGAGCGCCATTTGGGCTCATTTGCTTATACATTTCAGAATTATATACTTGCTGTACATAAATTAAAATGATGCTAGATTTACTTGTCCTTGCTTATTTTACTCATTAATTGCTCAATAAAATTAGCTTTATGCAAATATTGAACCTAGAGATCCACTGTAGGCTAGAAAGCTTGCATACTTCTCTCTCCCTTATGTATATATAGTTTTGGGTAAGACTTGCGAGTACATTCTTGTACTTAACCCGGTGTCTGCAGCTTCAGGAGAGGATTCCGGTTATGAGTTATGCTTCTTGTGTGGTCATTGCTCTGCCGAGGGCGGCTTGGGCAATGAGTGATCTCTTGCAGCTTGGCTCTTGCCCGGTTGGTTTGCCCTCGCTGCACTTTAACCGTTTTATGGTACTTGCTATGTTTATTATTGCTTGCGATGAAAGTGTGAGGGTAGTCGCATTCCTGGGGACTAGCTAAGCATGAGTAACGAGTTTTGATCGCTTGAGATAATTGGGGATAGCGCTTTGGATCGAGTCACTGGGGTATGCTTTTGGTCGCCACCTTCAAGTGGTTGACGAGCATATGACGTAGTGGACTGGCAAGCTATCTTACTGTTATGTATTGCGCTCACTACTCGACATTTCGGTTATTATAACAGAAGGTTGTCAACCGCGATCATGGACACATTGAGGACGAGTGGCTATTTATGCGTGTATGGATCCCACTTCTCCAATAGTATGTGGTGGTCGCGTTGGACACTGGATGGTATAATACTCGGGGTGTCCCCACAACGGTCAAAACCGACATGTGGGGTCCACTAGCAGTTGCCTCAAAAAAGACGGGCGGCCGACCATTGCCTGGCTGGTTCGGCCGAACCCCTGGTGAGCCCAACCGGCCCCACTTTTGACCGTTGGATTCCAACGGTCAATGTGGTCGTGGCACACCGAATTTTTCGTTGGAAATTTTATTTTGATTTGCTCTGAAAAATTCATCTGAAGAATTTCCTCAAAATTCAAAAATCCTAAAATGCAACTTTGAAATTCAAACATGTCATGATGCAAAAATTCATATTGTTGAAAATAAATATGCGGATACATACCAATTTACCTTTTGGCGAAGGTCACGTCATTTAAAGTCTGACCTACAAGACCGTACCTCCTTTTGGTTCTGTTCACGGATTTTCCACCCGTCTCCGGAGGTGATGGAGCAGGCGTTTATGGCTTCTCCCTCCACACCTTCTTTGGCTTTGGTGCGGAACTTCACCAGGCTGTCCGTCTTGGGTGGCTCCACTTTGACCACTTGAATATTCTACGGATTCGGCCCGTACTTTACCCTGACCATGGAGCAATGTTCCGTCCTCGGTTGGAACTCAAACTTCTCTTCCTTCCGGTTGATGTGGAAAAGGATACTCCCTGTTCCTACGTCAATGTTGGCTCCCACGGTGCTAAGGAATGGACACCCCAGGATGAGCGGTGTCTCTTTTCCCGTGTTCATGTCTAGCACCACGAAGTCAATCGGGATCAAGAAGTCCCGTATCTTGACTGGCACATCCTCCACTATCCTTGCTGGGTAACAGACTGAGGAATCAGCTAGTTGAAGGTGCATTGGTGTTGGTGCCAACACCGTGAAGTTAAGCTTGTCGAACACTAGCACCAAGGTCGCACAAGGCCTGGACAAACTATTGTGCCCCGATCGAGCAGGTGATCGTAGGACACCCCAGATCTTTCTTCTTCTCCAGGAGCTTGTGGAGTATCACGTTCCTGCATTGCTCCATCAGCTTGACCACCTCCGTTGTTGGGAGCGATCTCTTGTTGTTGAGTATGTCCTTGAGATAATGGGCGTATGTGTCACACCCTAAAAATCCTAAATATATAAATTGTTGTTTAAATGGAATTTTTAGAATTTATTTTAAAAGCCTAGAAGAGAAGATCTAATTTTAATCAATAAATTCCAACATAAAATGGGGCCAGATAAAATTTCATTAAATACTTTGCTTAATTCTATAATTCCTAGATTTTTCTGGGATTTATTTGAGCTAAGGAAGTATTTTTAATAAATGGAATTGCATTTCATGAATAATTTAAATTGAAAGAGGTTTTTAAAAAAGTCTCTTTTGGCTTTGGGCCGAAAGTCGGCCCAAAACCCCTCTCTCTCTCTCTTCGGCCCAGCCGGCCCAGTCCAAGCCGCCGCTCTCCTCTCTCTCTCCCGCTGACAGGTGGGCCCCACCTGTCAGGGTCGTCGTCTTCGTCGCGCCGCCGCCGCCCGAAACCCTAGCGCCGCGCCGCCGCCGTTCCCTTCCAAATTCGATCGATCCTTTCCTTTTCCGGCCGAATCAATAGAGGGGAAATGATCTTCTCGATCTCCCCTATCTTTTCTCCTTTGGAAACATCGGCTAAATCGGCTTGGAAAGTGTTGGATTCGAGTTCGAATCGGATCGGCTTTTCTCTCTCCAAGCTCGAGCTTTCCATCTCGTCGCCGGCCACCGTGGGCCTTCGCCGCCGCCTCTTAGCCCCTTTAAAAGGATCCCCGAGCTTTTCTCTACCCGTCGCCACCTTCGCCTTCGCCTCTCGTCGTCGGAAACGTCCTAGCGCCCTGAGACCTAGAGCCGCCGTCGCCGCCGCAGCTCCAGCCGTGCGCCGCCGCCGTTTCAACCGTCGTCGTCGCTCGGGAAGGTCGTCATCGTGGTCGCCGTCGTGTCTCCGTCCTCGTCCGCCCCTTCGCCGTCGCCGAAGATCGCCGGAACACCGTCGCCGCCGTCGACCCGATCTTCTCCGCCGTTTCAACCTCGTCGCCGTCGCCGTCCGTTGGTCTTCCGCCGCTCCTTTGGTCACCGGTGAGTTCGCCGCGTCGCGCTCTACCCGTTGGTGCCCTCCGTTCGTGCCGAAGCGCCGCCGTTCGCCAGCGAGCTTGCGCCACCCGAGCCGCCGCCGGTGGAGACGTCATCGCCGACGTCATCGTCGTCGTCTCCCGTGAGCCGGTCGTGGACCGATGGATCTCGGCCATTCGTTTTGGATGGATTGATCTCGGCCGTCCGTTCTCGTGAGCCGCCGCCCGTGCGCCCGGTCCACCGCAAACCCTAGCCGCTGACGCAATAAATCCCTTTTTCCTTTTCAAAAATAATTCATTATTGCGTCATAATTCACTTAAAATCCATATAAGTGTTTTAATCTGATTTAATCTTTAAAAATTCATAACTAATTCATCTTAGCTCGGATTTAGTTGGTTCAAGTCTCTAAATTTTTCTAAAATTGAGATCTACATGTCAAAAATATCCACATGTACTGTTCATGCTTGTTTATGTGCTGTTTTGGTGTTTTTGCTCTTTTCTGTTTAGATTCCGACGTTTCCGGAGAGTCAGTTTTCGCAGGAGAAGATTTCGAAGAGTTCCAAGGCCAGCAAGGCAAGTCGCACAGATCCCAAACAACCCTTTGAGCATGTTGATCCTATTTAAAGCTATTGTTTCCATTCAACTATTGCATTTATTTTCGAATGTCATTGGGTGGAATTAACCTATTCTTTGTTATGGCCCTTTTGTTCTTGATTACTTTACTCCTTGATACCTTGGGTTGTTATAACTTGACTAGTTGAACTTTATATATATTGGTTCAACTAGATATTAGATATGATTGCTTAGCCCTGCTTAGAAACATTAGCACACTATTGGGATAACTTATGACTCACTGCTATTTAATGATGGCTTAATCATAGTTCACGATGGTCAATCGTGATTTGTTAATTAATTATTTGACAACTAAAACTTGATAATGGTGGGTTGTGAGCACATGGTTTTGAGAGTCGTGCTCATGACAATTAAGGACCGGTTCACGAGTTTCGGTTGTGAAACATTAACCGTGCCAACCACAAGCCAGCGTGGGCAACGGCTTTACCTTTTGTATAGCATGGTTCATTGCAGAGCACCAGACTGAGAAGTGGCGGAGATAAGCCCACGGGGGTCGCTTGGGAGTCCATGCCTTGTTTTTAAGGGGGTGATTATGATCCAGGAAAGGTGCGCTGTAATGGATTGTGTTGTGCGAGGGGTATTGTCCCAGCTCCTTTCCGAGGTACCGCGGTGGTATTGAGTTACATGGTGACATGATGTGGGGCTGTGTCATGTGGGTACAGTGGTACACCTCTGATCAGAGTAAAACTATTCGAATAGCCGTGCCCGCGGTTATGGGCGGGTCTAACAATGTCTTTCGTGATTAGTCTCATACCTCTCATCATAATAACAGATGCTATAACTGGTAATAATTTGATTAGCTCCTGGTTTGGAATGGTTTATTCCTGGTTTGGAGATAGAACTGTGCAGCCGGGACGGTTGTTCAGAATGGTTGGGCCTATACAACCGGGTATGTTGTATAGCGTTGGATTAATATTGTTTAATTATTACTTAACTGTTTTATAAAATTCTGAAATGTTTATTAAATGCTGTTTATGCAAATGAAACCCTACTATGCCATCCTTTGTTATCCTGTGCACTTGCATAATTGCTGCGTGGCTTGCTGAGTATGTCATATACTCACCTTGCAATCATTCATCAGAGGAAGAGTTCTACAATGATGCTGATGGTGTGGAGGATTAGGTGTAGCCCTGGTTAAGCTGCCTGTGGAGTGGAGCCGTCTGCGCCGTTTATCTTATTTTCCGCTGCTTAGATCTTTATTGATTGAGAGGAACTATCCACCTCTGTAATGACATTTTATTCGCTTATTAGTTAGAGTAATAATCGTACTGTATTATCACTTTGTTATTGTGTGCCTCGGCTGATTCCTGGACGAGGGTTCACACACATGTAAGCGTTTGGAATTTTGGATAGAAATTTCGGGCGTGACAAGTTGGTATCAGAGCCTCCTTGACCCTAGGTTATGCCAAATGGTTACCCATAGAAGCCCTCTAAAAATATTGGAAAAGTAGAACTGTTCTCCTCCCTTTCTCTTTTAATTAAACCAAACTAATGGCACATGCACTTCATAATCTCTTTAATGGTTCTCATTCAAAATTTATTTCAGTGTTATTAGTACTGTACATCTATTACTGTACTGATGGCTCATTTACCAGCAAAAGTTTTACAATATTGTTTTATTTAATCTTGCTGCAATAAAACAAATTTTGCATGTTGATTTTATAACTTTCTTTCATTTCTTTTGAAACCTGTTATTCAAAAGTACAAAATTTGTAACCTCGTTTCCAACTGTTCTTGCAATATTTTACTTACCCTTTTACTTTGATTTTCTAACCTTATTCAAATTAATCCAAAAACTTGTGCTATTAATTGGATAAATGTCTTAACTCCCTCCTTTCACTTGTCTTTAGATGCCGCGCTACAAGCCTGAGTACTTGTTTGGTGTTGAGGGTTTTGTCCAGGAGTTGCGTACGATGTCCTTTGCCATAGGATTTGGGACTGCCCCTTTTTATGCCCAGATTCCTCATGATCGTCATGAAGAGAAGTGCCGAGTCAAAGTCACCTTGAACAGTAATAGTGAAGATATCCCCTCAGTGATGTTCGAAGCTGGAGGAAGAAACTATATCCATGCATGTCAGGAGGTGGCAAGGATCGCCATAGGAGAGCTTCGTGATCGCTATAGTGATCAGTTGGCCGACACTGAGTATCGCTACCATCCTCACCAATCATAGGGAAGTGACCGTGGCAGCTACCTTGAGACTGAAGGAATTGAGAATGATGCTACCACAAAGCATTTGGTTGAGATGCTGTGGGCTATGGATGAAACCCGTGCGGAGACTGTGTTAGTGGCTCAAGATCGTGAAGACAGGAATCATGGTAAGATTTGCAAGCTAGAAGACAAGGTGGATCGTTTGGAGAAGGAACTAGCCGCATTGAAGGGAGAAGCACCACCGCAGAAGACCAGGATTCGTCTTACCGCAAGGAAGAGAGCTCTATTTGTCCCTCGCTACCAATTAGCGCCAAAGGTCCGTGTGGTGGAGAAAGAAGTTACCCCAGCCCCAGCGGATCCTCCGGTCGTCGATGTAAGTGATGATGAAGGAGAAGAATCGAAGCGCACCCATTCCAAGATCGAGTGGGGAGCAACTCAAGATGATGAAGACGAGCCGAACGAGCCTTCAATCAACTCCGATGCCCGAAAGAACTAGAATGCCTTGTCAAGTCGTTGTCTTAGATCGTTGTGTTAGTTTGTTTGTTTAAGTTTGGTTGTGTGTGTCTCGCATGAGATTTACATCAGTGGTGGGATGTAAGTGCATGCATTTGTTTGCTTTCGAGTGTTAGGTAGTTGGTGAGTTTAGTGGTGTGAGAGTCTTCAGTTTTGTAATAATGAAACTCACTTAAGATCAATAAAAGTCAAATTAATTCCCTGTCCTAAGTAGTTTTCCCCGGTTTCTCTTCTTACCCTGTCCATGCCAGATGGTGCTCACTCGCAGCAACGGGAATGGCCCTAACAACAACAATAACAACAACAATGGAGAGAATCCCACACTTGCCCAAGTCCTGGCTCAACAGACACAGCTCATGAACATGATGATGCAGCAACTCCAGAACCAGCAGAACCAGGGAAATAACCATGCACCTCCCCAGAACAAGTTAGCGGAATTTCTTCGTGTAAGGCCGCCTATTTTCTCTAGCACCACTAATCCTGTTGAAGCTGGTGATTGGCTGCATGCCATAGAGAAGAAGTTGGATTTGCTTCAGTGCACTGATCAGGAGAAGGTCTCATTTGCATCACATCAGCTGCATGGCCCTGCCTCTGAATGGTGGGATCACTTCCGCCTTAACAGGACTACTGCTGAACCTATCACTTGGCTTGAATTCACCGTTGCTTTCCGGAAGACGCATATACCATCGGGAGTGGTGTCTCTCAAGAAGAAGGAGTTCAGGTCGCTCACTCAGGGGTCTCGCTCTGTTACGGAGTATCTGCACGAGTTCAATCATCTGGCTCGTTATGCTCCGGAAGATGTGCGCACTGATGAAGAGCGCCAGGAGTAGTTCTTGGTAGGACTTAATGATGAGCTTTCTTATCCACTCATGGCTGGAGATTATCCTGATTTCCAGAAGTTAGTGGATAAGGCTATTCGTCAGGAGGACAAATACAATCGCATGGAACAGAAGAAACGCCGGATTGCTCAATTCAAGGCACAACAGGGAAATAATCAGAGGCCGCGTCTTACTTTAGGACCCCAGTCCATGCCACAGGGAGGTTCTTCATCTGTTGTTCGTCCGCAGCGTCAGTTCTTCAACAACAACGTGGTCAACAACATCCGCAATCAAGCTCCACGCCTTGTTGCAGCCTCGACACAGCAACAACCTGCCAAGAGGGAGCAAGGCAGCAAGCCCGTGGTGTGTTTCAACTGTGGAGACCCAAGACATTATGCTGACAAGTGTCCGAAACCCCGACGCGTGAAGGTTGTCCCTGCCCAGAGCAACTCTACCGCACCAGCATCAAAGGCCCGTGTCAATCATGTTGCTGCTGCAGAAGCTCGAGATGCTCCAGATGTGATTTTGGGTACGTTCCTTGTTAACTCAGTTCCTGCAACAGTGCTTTTCGATTCTGGTGCTACACATTCATTCCTATCTATGAGTTTTGCGGGAAAATATGGGATGGAAGTAGAAGATCTTAGACGTCCTTTGATGGTCAGTACCCCAAGTAATCAGGCACTCTCCTTGCAACGTAGCCCCTCTGTCAGAATAGAGATTCAAGGAGTACCATTTCTAGCCAATCTTATCTTGTTAGAATCCAAAGACCTTGATGTCATCCTAGGGATGGACTGGTTAGCCAGACATAAAGGTGTGATAGACTGTGCTAACAGAAAAGTAACTCTCACCAGCAATGATGGTCGAGTTGTAACTGTTCATGCTTTGTCTTCGAAGTCTTTAAGGTCAAGACTGAACCAAATAACTTTGGAAGAGTGTCACGCCCGGAAATTCACTAGTAATTTCCGAACTTATTTGTGCATAAAAATCCTCGTCCAGGAATCAGCCGAGGTACACAAACTGACAATTTAATATACAAATCCATCATAATAATAACGTTACACACTTACAAAAGAAAAGAAAACAGCAGCGGAATAACGGTCTAGCGATGGCTTCAGCTCCACTCCCACAGGCAGCTCAACTGGGGTATAAGCCAAACGTCTTCTCCTTCTGGATCCTTTTTCTTCAACTGAGGTTGATTGATTATTGCAAGAATGAGCATATGACATACTCAACAAGCCACACAGCAAATATGCAAGTGCACAAAGATTCCAAAGGATGGCATAATATAGGCTCATTTGCGAAAGCAGCATTTAGCAAAGAGTTAAGAATAGTAAAACAGTAGAGTAATTAACCAGAAATTTTAATCAACACTGAACAGCACACCCATGCTGTACAGGCCCAACCATCCTGAACAACCATACCCGGCTGAACAGATCTAACTCCAAACCAGGAGCTAAGCAAATTATTACCAGTTAATCATCAATAATTATTGTGAGAGATGTGAGACTAATCACGAAAAACATTGCTCAACTCGCCCATAACCGCGGGCACGGCTATTCGAATAGTTTTACTCTGGCCAGAGGTGTACCACTGTACCCACAAGACACGATTCCACACATGTTGCCATGCCCCGAAATACCACCACGGCATTGCAAAGGGGGAAATCGTGACAATACCCTTTGCACAACACAACTCAAAACAGTGCACCGTACCTGGATCATAATCACCCCCTTATAAACAAGGCATGGACTCCCCAGCGACCCCCGTGGACTTCTCGCCACTTCTCAGTCTGGCGCACTATAATGAATCACGCTATACAAAAGATAAAGCCGTTGCCCACGCTGGCTTGTGGTTGGCACGATAAATGTTTCACAACGGTAGCTCGCGAACCGGTCCTTAATTGCCATGAGCACAACCATCAAAACCATATGCTCACAACCCACCTTAGTCAGGTTTTAGTTGGCAAGTAATTAATTAACCAATCACGATTGACCATCATGAACTACCATTAAATATAACCATAAATAACAATGTGGTATATATGATTCATCCCATTAGTGAGCTAATGTTTCTAAGCATTGCTAAGCAATTATATATATAACATTTAGCTGAACCAAACCAATACATAAGGTTCAAGCTAATCAATTTATTACCCAAGGTATCAAGGAATAGGGCATTCAATGCAAATTGGCCATAACAAAGGAATAGGTTCACACCACCCGGTGACATTCGAAAATAAATGCACAGTTGAAATAAATAGAGAATTTAAATATAGGATCAACATGCTCAAAGGATTGTGTTTAGGATCTGTGTGACTTGCCTTGCAATAATCGGTCTTCAATTAATCTTCTTGATCACTTCCGACGCACTCACGAACCTTCGCAACGACGGAAACGACAAGCTAATACACAAAACGAAGAAAAAGACTAATAAAAACCAAATAAACAGTACATAAAAAGTAAACAAACACGTAGATCATAATTTTAGATGAATTATGAGACTTGAACGGCCTCATTCTGACTTCAAATGAATTTATTATGAATTTTACAAGATTAAATCTAATTAAAGCCCATTTAAAAAGAATTAAATAAATTTAATTCAATTTATGGAAAATTTTAATATGTAGATCTTTATTTTAGAAAAATTTAGCAACTTGAACCACCTGAAACGGATCTACAGTTATTTAGTTATGATTTTCAGAAGATTTAATCTACGGGAAAAAGAAAAACCGATGACGTCAGCATGACGTCATCCATGGCAGCCACAGCACGGGTGGCAACCTCGCCGGAGCTAGGGTGGTCGGCCGGGATTTTGGAGGACACCTACGCGAAGAGAACGACGAGACGAACCCGATGGTACTCACCACAACGGCAAACAACGCACGACGATGGCCGGCGACGAGGAGGACGACGGCGGTGGCTCGGGTTGCGCGGCGACGGCGAGCTCCGGTGGTCGGCGACGAAGGAGAGGTGGCGGCCGAGCTTCCCCACACCACGGCGCACCTAAAGGCGACGGCGGCAAGCGGCTGCGACGGCGGAGGCGGCTGCGCGACGTCGCCGGAGTTCGGCCGGCGGCGGCGGCGGACTAAGCGGCGTCGACGGCGAGCTACGAGGCACGAGAGACCACGGGAGAGGGGGCAAACGAAAGAGGAGGACTAGGGGGTCCTATTTATAGCCTTGGATTGAAGAGATCGGACTCCAAACGAGAGGAATCGCTTCGGGAAATCAAAAACTCGGTTTTGGAGATAAACTCGAAAACGAGTTTGATTCGGATAAAATACCCAACGATTTGCTCCGATTCTTGGGGGAAAAGATAGAGGAGGACGAGAGGATCAAAACCCCTCAAAAATCCGGAAGAAACGGGGTCGGATTGGGTGGGATTTGGGAGGAGAAGGGGCGGCAAAGGGGCAGCTTGGGCTCTGCCTGGACTGCAGCCAGAGGTTAGGGACGACACTGTAGCAGGGAGGAAAAGTAGACTTTTCCGGCTTCCTTTTTCCTTACTTGGGCTGACTGAGAGAGAGGGAGATAAAACAGACTTTGGAGAGAGAGAAGAGGGGAGGCCGGCTGCTGCAGCTGGGCCGACTGAAAGAGAGGGAGAGAGAGAGATGTTGGGCCGGAATCGGCCCAACGACTTAGGGGAAGATTTAAAAACTTTTTCCAATTAAAATAATCACTTAAATGATCTTTCAATTGTTAAAAATACTTCCAATGCTCAAATAATTTCAAGAAAAATCTTGAAAATACTTGGACACTAAAAGTACTTAACAAAATTATAATTAGACCATTTAATGATTAATTTAATATGTGGATAATTACTGAAATGCTCTTTGTATGATTAAAAAATTAATAATTGAGCTCCGAAAAATCCGAGAAAATTCCAGAGAGTATAATTAACCATGGAGAATTTAATAAAAATTAAATCCATCCATGCTTTATATTTAGGAAATTTTATTTCCCACATTTAACTTCACTTGTAAATTAATGAACATTTAATATAAATTCTAATAATAATTTATTAAATAATTTATAAATCCTAAGACGAAAGTCAGGATGTGACAAATCTACCCCCCTTACAAAGAATCTCGTCCCGAGATTCGGAACGGCTAGAAAGAAAAAGGCATAGGTAAACTGCAGTCTATCTTATTCCATAACTCCGATAATTATTCTAAGGCTTTAAAGAAAACTACTGCTGCTTTGAAACTGGTGGCTGAGCTGTAACACTTGAAGACGCAACTCTTGAAGATGCAACTGGCACTGCATTGGTTCCTGTGATGACAATGTTGTTGACTTGGCCTTGTGGCTGTTGACGCTTCGGCTTCGGACACTCTCTTGCAAAGTGGCCTGGCTCATAACAATTGAAACACACCCGCTGCTCCCTTCCATTACTGTTATCTTCTTGAGACTGATCCTGCTGAACTGGCACTGATTGAGTAACTTGCTCATCCTTGTCTTCATTGCTTGCATTAGTCTCTGGGTCGATCTCACCAGCGAGGTTCAACTGTTGCGACTGTCCTTGATCAGCGGAAAAAGATTCACCAATTTGGAGTGGCTTGAAACACTGCCTCTGGCTACTACCTTGTGCCTCCTGGAATACAGTCATTTTCCTTTTACGGTTATCCATCCTGTTCTTCTTATCTTCAAGTCGAATTGCTTTGTCATCCAACTGCTGAAAATCAGCATAGTCATGAGAGATCAACGTAACCGACAGCTCATCCTTTAAGCCTTCCAAGAACTTCTCCTGCCTTTCCTCGTCAGTACGCACATCCTCTGGAGCATAGCGAGCTAGACGATTGAACTCATGAAGATATTCCGTCACAGTACGATCCTTTTGCTTAAGTGCCCTGAACTCACGCTTCTTCAAAGCAACAACACCTGCAGGTATGTGTGTCTTCTTGAATGCTTCAGTGAACTCCGCCCAAGTGATTGGTTGTCCTTCTGCTCTGTTCATCCGGAAGTGATCCCACCATTCTGAAGCAGATCCTTGCAACTGATGTGAAGCGAAAACAACTTTCTCCTGATCCGTGCACTGGAGCAATTCCAACTTCTTCTCAATAGCGTGCAACCAATCACCTGCTTCTACTGGGTTGGTAGTGCTAGAAAAGGTAGGCGGCTTCACACGAAGAAAATCAGCTAACTTGTTCTGCGGCGGCGGAGGATTGACATTGTTGTTCCCTTGCTGGTTCTGCACTTGTTGCACTAACATGTTGATCAATTGGGTCTGTTGAGCCAGCACTTGAGCAAGGGTTGGGTTCCCTTCATTGTTATTGTTTCCACTTCCACTGGCGCGAGTGTTCACCATCTGTTGCAGATTAGAGAAGATAGGAGGAGAGGGGTTACACTAAAGATAAGACCTTAACCAGGTTAACACTGATCTGATGTGTGTAAACCATTATATTGTTCAAGTTGATTAAGCAAGCAACCTAGTATAGTTACACACTCATCAATGAACTACTCCAATGATGGGAATGCAACCATACCTACACACAAAGCAAACAACAAGCGTTCTACCCTACTAACTATTCTTCAAAATTACTTTGGCGGCATAGGTTCTAAGCTAGGTTCCAAACTCCACTCTATCTTGACAGCTGAACACTTTGATTCGACTATCATCTTCTTATTCCTCGATCCACTTGACTTGCAGAAGTTGACAACATCGACGTCTTCGAGTTTCTCCATCAAGTTTAACAACTACTCAAGTTGAAAGAGGGAAAAGAGGAGAGAACGACAAAACGATTTGCGAAGAATTCTAGATAAGGAAGAAAGGAGAAATTTTCACAAATCATGTTTTCGGAAAATTAGTCCTTAAGGTTTGACCATTTGGCTTATCCTACAGTCGAGATGGCTCTGATACCAACTTGTCACGCCCGGAAATTCACTAGTAATTTCCGAACTTATTTGTGCATAAAAATCCTCGTCCAGGAATCAGCCGAGGTACACAAACTGACAATTTAATATACAAATCCATCATAATAATAACGTTACACACTTACAAAACAAAAGAAAACAGCAGCGGAATAACGGTCTAGCGATGGCTTCAGCTCCACTCCCACAGGCAGCTCAACTGGGGTATAAGCCAAACGTCTTCTCCTTCTGGATCCTTTTTCTTCAACTGAGGTTGATTGATTATTGCAAGAATGAGCATATGACATACTCAACAAGCCACACAGCAAATATGCAAGTGCACAAAGATTCCAAAGGATGGCATAATATAGGCTCATTTGCGAAAGCAGCATTTAGCAAAGAGTTAAGAATAGTAAAACAGTAGAGTAATTAACCAGAAATTTTAATCAACACTGAACAGCACACCCATGCTGTACAGGCCCAACCATCCTAAACAACCATACCCGGCTGAACAGATCTAACTCCAAACCAGGAGCTAAGCAAATTATTACCAGTTAATCATCAATAATTATTGTGAGAGATGTGAGACTAATCACGAAAAACATTGCTCAACCCGCCCATAACCGCGGGCACGGCTATTCGAATAGTTGTACTCTGGCCAGAGGTGTACCACTGTACCCACAAGACACGATTCCACACATGTTGCCATGCCCCGAAATACCACCACGGCATTGCAAAGGGGGAAATCGTGACAATACCCTTTGCACAACACAACTCAAAACAGTGCACCGTACCTGGATCATAATCACCCCCTTATAAACAAGGCATGGACTCCCCAGCGACCCCCGTGGACTTCTCGCCACTTCTCAGTCTGGCGCACTATAATGAATCACGCTATACAAAAGATAAAGCCGTTGCCCACGCTGGCTTGTGGTTGGCACGATAAATGTTTCACAACGGTAGCTCGCGAACCGGTCCTTAATTGCCATGAGCACAACCATCAAAACCATATGCTCACAACCCACCTTAGTCAGGTTTTAGTTGGCAAGTAATTAATTAACCAATCACGATTGACCATCATGAACTACCATTAAATATAACCATAAATAACAATGTGGTATATATGATTCATCCCATTAGTGAGCTAATGTTTCTAAGCATTGCTAAGCAATTATATATATAACATTTAGCTGAACCAAACCAATACATAAGGTTCAAGCTAATCAATTTATTACCCAAGGTATCAAGGAATAGGGCATTCAATGCAAATTGGCCATAACAAAGGAATAGGTTCACACCACCCGGTGACATTCGAAAATAAATGCACAGTTGAAATAAATAGAGAATTTAAATATAGGATCAACATGCTCAAAGGATTGTGTTTAGGATCTGTGTGACTTGCCTTGCAATAATCGGTCTTCAATTAATCTTCTTGATCACTTCCGACGCACTCACGAACCTTCGCAACGACGGAAACGACAAGCTAATACACAAAACGAAGAAAAAGACTAATAAAAACCAAATAAACAGTACATAAAAAGTAAAAAAAACACGTAGATCATAATTTTAGATGAATTATGAGACTTGAACGGCCTCATTCTGACTTCAAATGAATTTATTATGAATTTTACAAGATTAAATCTAATTAAAGCCCATTTAAAAAGAATTAAATAAATTTAATTCAATTTATGGAAAATTTTAATATGTAGATCTTTATTTTAGAAAAATTTAGCAACTTGAACCACCTGAAACGGATTTACAGTTATTTAGTTATGATTTTCAGAAGATTTAATCTACGGGAAAAAGAAAAATCGATGACGTCAGCATGACGTCATCCATGGCAGCCACAGCACGGGTGGCAACCTCGCCGGAGCTAGGGTGGTCGGCCGGGATTTTGGAGGACACCTACGCGAAGAGAACGACGAGACGAACCCGATGGTACTCACCACAACGGCAAACAACGCACGACGATGGCCGGCGACGAGGAGGACGACGGCGGTGGCTCGGGTTGCGCGGCGACGGCGAGCTCCGGTGGTCGGCGACGAAGGAGAGGTGGCGGCCGAGCTTCCCCACACCACGGCGCACCTAAAGGCGACGGCGGCAAGCGGCTGCGACGGCGGAGGCGGCTGCGCGACGTCGCCGGAGTTCGGCCGGCGGCGGCGGCGGACTAAGCGGCGTCGACGGCGAGCTACGAGGCACGAGAGACCACGGGAGAGGTGGCAAACGAAAGAGGAGGACTAGGGGGTCCTATTTATAGCCTTGGATTGAAGAGATCGGACTCCAAACGAGAGGAATCGCTTCGGGAAATCAAAAACTCGGTTTTGGAGATAAACTCGAAAACGAGTTTGATTCGGATATAATACCCAACGATTTGCTCCGATTCTTGGGGGAAAAGATAGAGGAGGACGAGAGGATCAAAACCCCTCAAAAATCCGGAAGAAACGGGGTCGGATTGGGTGGGATTTGGGAGGAGAAGGGGCGGCAAAGGGGCAGCTCGGGCTCTGCCTGGACTGCAGCCAGAGGTTAGGGACGACACTGTAGCAGGGAGGAAAAGTAGACTTTTCCGGCTTCCTTTTTCCTTACTTGGGCTGACTGAGAGAGAGGGAGATAAAACAGACTTTGGAGAGAGAGAAGAGGGGAGGCCGGCTGCTGCAGCTGGGCCGACTGAAAGAGAGGGAGAGAGAGAGATGTTGGGCCGGAATCGGCCCAACGACTTAGGGGAAGATTTAAAAACTTTTTCCAATTAAAATAATCACTTAAATGATCTTTCAATTGTTAAAAATACTTCCAATGCTCAAATAATTTCAAGAAAAATCTTGAAAATACTTGGACACTAAAAGTACTTAACAAAATTATAATTAGACCATTTAATGATTAATTTAATATGTGGATAATTACTGAAATGCTCTTTGTATGATTAAAAAATTAATAATTGAGCTCCGAAAAATCCGAGAAAATTCCAGAGAGTATAATTAACCATGGAGAATTTAATAAAAATTAAATCCATCCATGCTTTATATTTAGGAAATTTTATTTCCCACATTTAACTTCACTTGTAAATTAATGAACATTTAATATAAATTCTAATAATAATTTATTAAATAATTTATAAATCCTAAGACGAAAGTCAGGATGTGACAAAGAGATTCCTATAGTCCGGGAGTATCCCGATGTATTCCCAGACGATTTGCCTGGTATGCCGCCTAAAAGGGATATAGAGGGATATAGAGTTCAGAATAGGTTTGGTACCAGGAACAACTCCGATCCATAAGACACCTTATAGAATGGCAGCCAATGAGTTGGCAGAAGTCAAGAGGCAAGTAGACGATTTGCTTCGGAAAGGATACATCAGACCGAGTTCATCACCATGGGGAGGTCCAGTTATTTTTGTGGAAAAGAAAGACCATACCCAAAGGATGTGTGTGGACTATCGTGCACTAAATGATGTGACTATCAAGAATAAGTACCCGCTACCCAGAATTGATGACTTGTTTGATCAGCTTAAAGGTGCCACCGTTTTCTCCAAGATAGATCTTCGATTAGGGTATCACCAGTTGAGAATCAAAGAGGAAGATATACCTAAGACAGCTTTTACCACTAGGTATGGATTGTTCGAATGTACTGTTATGTCTTTTGGACTTACCAATGCCCCTGCTTTCTTCATGAACTTGATGAATAAGGTGTTTATGGAATACCTAGACAAGTTCGTGGTGGTCTTTATTGATGACATTCTTATCTACTCCCGAACCAAAGAAGAGCATGAAGAATATCTTCGTCTTGCACTAGAGAAGCTACGAGAACATCAACTGTATGCTAAGTTTAGCAAGTGTGAATTTTGGTTGTCTGAAGTGAAGTTCCTTGGTCACGTCATCTCAGCAGGAGGAGTTGCCGTCGATCATAGTAATGTGGAAGCCATAACCAACTGGAAACAACCGAAGACAGTTTCAGAGATTCGCAGTTTCCTAGGCCTCGCAAGCTATTATCGGAGGTTTATAGAGAATTTTTCCAAGATTGCTAAGCCCATGACACGGCTGCTTCAGAAAGATGTGAAGTACAAGTGGTCAGAAGAATGTGAGCAGAGTTTTCAAGAGTTGAAGAATCGCTTAATATCAGCTCCTATTTTGATTTTACCTGATCCAAAGAAGGGTTTCCAAGTGTATTGCGATGCATCCAAACTTGGATTAGGTTGTGTTCTGATGCAAGATGGGAAGGTGGTTGCCTATGCATCTCGTCAGTTATGTCCGCATGAGAAGAACTACCCTACTCATGATCTTGAGTTAGCTGCAGTAGTTCATGCGTTGAAGATTTGGCGTCATTATCTTTTCGGTACTCGTACAGAGGTGTACATTGATCACAAGAATTTAAAGTATATCTTTACTCAGCCGGATCTGAACATGAGACAACGGAGATGGTTAGAATTAATTAAGGACTATGACATGGGAATTCATTATCACCCGGGAAAGGCTAATGTTGTAGCAGATGCTCTTAGCAGGAAAGGCTATTGCAATGCTACGGAAGGACGACAGTTGCCATTGGAATTATGCAAGGAATTTGAGAGATTAAATTTGGGAATTGTCAGAAGAGGTTTCGTTGCAGCCTTAGAAGCGAAGCCCACTTTAATTGATCAAGTTAGAGAAGCCCAAATTAATGATCCTGATATTCAAGAAATCAAGAAGAATATGAGAAGAGGAAAAGCTATCGGTTTCTTGGAAGATGAGCAAGGAACTGTATGGTTAGGTGAGAGAATCTGCGTCCCCGACAACAAAGATTTAAAAGATGCAATTCTGAAAGAAGCTCATGATACGTTATACTCCATTCACCCCGGTAGTACCATAATGTACCAGGATCTCAAGGAAAGATTTTGGTGGGTAAGTATGAGGCGTGAAATCGCAGAGTACGTAGCAGTATGTGATGTTTGTCAGTGAGTCAAGGCAGAACATCAGAAACCTGCCGGTTTGCTGCAGCCTTTGAAGATTGTGTGTTATCAGAACATCACACGCAACCTTTGAAGATCACTGGTTTACCCCGAACGTCATCAGGCCATGACTCTATTTGGGTGATAGTCGACAGACTTACCAAAGTGGCTCATTTCATCCCAGTAAAAACAACCTATTCCGGAAGTCGGTTAGCGGAATTGTATATGGCAAGGATTGTGTGTTTGCATGGCGTCCCTAAGAAAATACTGTCTGATCGAGGCAGTCAGTTTACTTCAAATTTTTGGAAGAAGCTTCAGGAAGAGATGGGTTCTAAGCTGAACTTTAGTACTGCTTATCATCCGCAGACAGACGGACAAACCGAAAGGGTGAATCAGATTTTGGAAGACATGTTGAGAGCTTGTGCTTTAGACTTCGGTGGAAGTTGGGATAAGAATCTACCTTATGCAGAATTTTAGTACAACAACAGTT
Organism: Oryza nivara; assembly: GCA_000576065.2. Lineage (NCBI taxonomy): Eukaryota > Viridiplantae > Streptophyta > Magnoliopsida > Poales > Poaceae > Oryza > Oryza nivara. The sequence goes on from CM002502.2 coordinate 10,285,638, forward strand.
ATCAAGCTAGTCTTTAGATGGCTCCGTACGAAGCACTGTATGGTCGGAAGTGCCGCACTCCGCTTTTGTGGGATCAAACGGGAGAACGTCAGGTTTTCGGGACGGATATTCTAAGGGAAGCAGAAGAAAAGGTAAATATCATTCAAGAAAGATTGCGAGTGGCCCAGTCTCGTCATAAGAGTTATGCCGACAATCGTCATAGAGATCTAAGTTTTGACGAAGGAGATTATGTATACCTTCGTGTCACGCCTTTTCGAGGAGTTCATTGTCTCCACACCAAAGGAAAATTGGCACCGCGTTTTGTGGGACCTTATAAGATCGTCAGTAGAAGAGGAGAGGTTGCTTATCAGTTGGAGTTACCTCAATCTTTGGCAGGAGTCCATAATGTGTTCCATGTGTCGCAATTGAAAAAGTGTTTAAGGGTACCTACCGAAGAAGCTAATCTTGAACAGATAGAAGTCCAAGAGGATCTGACCTATGTTGAGAAACCTATCCGTATCTTGGAAACAGATGAGAGGAGAACCAGGAATCGAGTTATCCGTTTTTGTAAAATTCAATGGAGTAATCACTCGGAAGAAGAATCAACTTGGGAACGAGAAGACGAATTGAAGTCAGCTCATCCGCATCTGTTCGCCAGTTCTTCCGAATCTCGAGGACGAGATTCTGTTTAAGGGGGGTAGGTTTGTCACGCCCTAAAAATCCTAAATATATAAATTGTTGTTTAAATGGAATTTTTAGAATTTATTTTAAAAGCCTAGAAGAGAAGATCTAATTTTAATCAATAAATTGCAACATAAAATGGGGCCAGATAAAATTTCATTAAATACTTTGCTTAATTCTATAATTCCTAGATTTTTCTGGGATTTATTTGAGCTAAGGAAGTATTTTTAATAAATGGAATTGCATTTCATGAATAATTTAAATTGAAAAAGGTTTTTAAAAAAGTCTCTTTTGGCTTTGGGCCGAAAGTCGGCCCAAAACCCCTCTCTCTCTCTCTTCGGCCCAGCCGGCCCAGTCCGAGCCGCCGCTCTCCTCTCTCTCTCCCGCTGACAGGTGGGCCCCACCTGTCAGGGTCGTCGTCTTCGTCGCGCCGCCGCCGCCCGAAACCCTAGCGCCGCGCCGCCGCCGTTCCCTTCCAAATTCGATCGATCCTTTCCTTCTCCGGCCGAATCAATAGAGGGGAAATGATCTTCTCGATCTCCTCTACCTTTTCTCCTTTGGAAACATCGGCTAAATCGGCTTGGAAAGTGTTGGATTCGAGTTCGAATCGGATCGGCTTTTCTCTCTCCGAGCTCGAGCTTTCCATCTCGTCGCCGGCCGCCGTGGGCCTTCGCCGCCGCCTCTTAGCCCCTTTAAAAGGATCCCCGAGCTTTTCTCTACCCGTCGCCACCTTCGCCTTTGCCTCTCGTCGTCGGAAACGTCCTAGCACCGTGAGACCTAGAGCCGCCGTCGCCGCCGCAGCTCCAGCCGTGCGCCGCCGCCGTTTCAGCCGTCGCCGTCGCTCGGGAAGGTCGTCATCGTGGTCGCCGTCGCGTCTCCGTCCTCGTCCACCCGTTCGCCGTCGCCGAAGATCACCGGAACACCGTCGCCGCCGTCGACCCGATCTTCTCCGCCGTTTCAACCTCGTCGCCGTCGCCGTCCGTTGGTCTTCCGCCGCTCCTTTGGTCACCGGTGAGTTCGCCGCGTCGCGCTCTACCCGTTGGTGCCCTCCGTTCGTGCCGAAGCGCCGCCGTTCGCCGGCGAGCTTGCACCACCCGAGCCGCCGCCGGTGGAGACGTCATCGCCGACGTCATCGTCGTCGTCTCCCGTGAGCCGGTCGTGGACCGATGGATCTCGACCATTCGTTTTGGATGGATTGATCTCGGCCGTCCGTTCTCGTGAGCCGCCGCCCGTGCGCCCGGTCCACCGCAAACCCTAGCCGCTGACGCAATAAATCCCTTTTTCCTTTTCAAAAATAATTCATTATTGCGTCATAATTCACTTAAAATCCATATAAGTGTTTTAATCTGATTTAATCTTTAAAAATTCATAACTAATTCATCTTAGCTCGGATTTAGTTGGTTCAAGTCTCTAAATTTTTCTAAAATTGAGATCTACATGTTAAAAATATCCACATGTACTGTTCATGCTTGTTTATGTGCTGTTTTGGTGTTTTTGCTCTTTTCTGTTTAGATTCCGACGTTTCCGGAGAGTCAGTTTTCGCAGGAGAAGATTTCGAAGAGTTCCAAGGCCAGCAAGGCAAGTCGCACAGATCCCAAACAACCCTTTGAGCATGTTGATCCTATTTAAAGCTATTGTTTCCATTCAACTATTGCATTTATTTTCGAATGTCATTGGGTGGAATTAACCTATTCTTTGTTATGGCCCTTTTGTTCTTGATTACTTTACTCCTTGATACCTTGGGTTGTTATAACTTGACTAGTTGAACTTTATATATATTGGTTCAACTAGATATTAGATATGATTGCTTAGCCCTGCTTAGAAACATTAGCACACTATTGGGATAACTTATGACTCACTGCTATTTAATGATGGCTTAATGATAGTTCACGATGGTCAATCGTGATTTGTTAATTAATTATTTGACAACTAAAACTTGATAATGGTGGGTTGTGAGCACATGGTTTTGAGAGTCGTGCTCATGACAATTAAGGACCGGTTCACGAGTTTCGGTTGTGAAACATTAACCGTGCCAACCACAAGCCAGCGTGGGCAACGGCTTTACCTTTTGTATAGCATGGTTCATTGCGGAGCACCAGACTGAGAAGTGGCGGAGATAAGCCCACGGGGGTCGCTGAGGAGTCCATGCCTTTTTTTTAGGGGGGTGATTATGATCCAGGAAAGGTGCGCTGTAATGGATTGTGTTGTGCGAGGGGTATTGTCACAGCTCCTTTCCGAGGTACCGCGGTGGTATTGAGGCACATGGTGACATGATGTGGGGCTGTGTCTTGTGGGTACAGTGGTACACCTCTGATCAGAGTAAAACTATTCGAATAGCCGTGCCCGCGGTTATAGGCGGGTCTAACAATGTCTTTCGTGATTAGTCTCATACCTCTCATCAAAATAACAGATGCTATAACTGGTAATAATTTGATTAGCTCCTGGTTTGGAATGGTTTATTCCTGGTTTGGAGATAGAACTGTGCAGCCGGGACGGTTGTTCAGAATGGTTGGGCCTATACAACCGGGTTTGTTGTATAGCGTTGAATTAATATTATTTAATTATTACTTAACTGTTTTATAAAATTCTGAAATGTTTATTAAATGTTGTTTATGCAAAGGAAACCCTACTATGCCATCCTTTGTTATCCTGTGCACTTGCATAATTGCTGCGTGGCTTGCTGAGTATGTCATATACTCACCTTGCAATCTTTCATCGGAGGAAGAGTTCTACAATGATGTTGATGGTGTGGAGGATTAGGTGTAGCCCTGGTCAAGCTGCCTGTGGAGTGGAGCCGTCTGCGCCGTTTATCTTATTTTCCGCTGCTTAGATCTTTATTGATTGAGAGGAACTATCCACCTCTGTAATGACATTTTATTCGCTTATTAGTTAGAGTAATAATCGTACTCTATTATCACTTTGTTATTGTGTGCCTCGGCTGATTCCTGGACGAGGGTTCACACACATGTAAGCGTTTGGAATTTTGGATAGAAATTCCGGGCGTGACAGTATGTTGGCACTCGCATAGCGTCCAACAACGGCATGTTGATGTGGATCTTCTGGATTACCTCATCAAAGTGAGAAAACCGCTCGTCCGCTGACGGTTTCCTACTCTGTTAAGGAAACAGCAACAACCGTGTGTCGCAGTACTCCTGCGGCACGGTCTTTTCCTGCTGAACCTCCTTGTCAGCCAAATCACTAGATGACGCTTCTTTTGATATCCCATTAGGATACGGCAGATCACCAGTGGACTTACCTCCCTTCGTCGTGATCGCCTTAACATTTTCAACGGAGGAGTCGGATTGCCCCGGAATCCTCCCAGTTTCATTTGCAGGGACTAAGGATGCCAACTGACCTAACTGGGTCTCTTTCATTTTATATTATCTAGGATCTTGTCATTGGCAGCAAGCTTTTTGCTTAGCGCATCAGTGGTTTTAGCTTGCGCAAACACAAGATCCTTCAAGGAGGGCTGGTTAGAGAAGTTACCGTTGTTGTTAACTCTTTGATAATATTAGCGTGGTTGGTTCTACCCCTGACCTTCTTGTGGACAGTACCCGTTGTTGCCCATGTACATCGCCTCCTCACAGTTTTCCGGGCAGGCATTCCCAGAGTGACTTGTGCCACCGCAGACCTCACACGTAACGTGTGAGTCCAAAGCCCTGACGGTGCCTTGTGGCCTTTTGTCGTGGTTGTCCAATCGCTTCATGAGAAGGTCCAGCTTGGCAGCAAGCAACTCCGTCTCCTTGACGGCATGCATGCCTCGCTAACGGGTCTGGAGTCGTTCCTCGCTCCAACCCATGTTGGAGACCATCTTCTCTATTAGATCAATGGCTCCTTGAACCGTTTTAGAGAAGAAAGCTCCTCTAGCTGCCGCGTCCAAGTGATCGCGGGACATCAGGGTGAGTCCATTGTAAAAGTTCTGCAGGATCAGCTAGTCGTCCATCTCATGATGAGGACGGGCAGCCACGTACTTCCAAAGTTGTTCCAGTGCTTTCGGAATAGACTCGTCCCTTGTCTGCTAGAAACTTGAAATCCTTCCACGAGGGCATTGGTTTTGCCCATCGGGAAGAATTTCGAGAGGAATGTCGTAGAGCATTAGTCCCAAGTATTGACAGTAGCACGGCTGGCATAGAACCACTGCTTCGCTCTCCCAAGAAGGGAGAACGGAAACAGTCGCAACCTGATGGCGTCGGGACTGACGCCCTTGATGGTGTACATGCTACAGATCTCCAGGAGCTGTTGCAGATGAGCATTGGCATCCTCATTAGGCTTGCCACAGAATAGGCTAGCCTGCGCCATCGTGATGAGGCTGGACTTCAAGTCAAAATCCACGTCTCCCATGTTGATCTGCAGCCCAACGGCAAAATTGTCAGCAGAGGGAGCAGCGAACTCGCGGAGAGTCTTTGTCACGTCCTGATAAATTCATCCCGAAATTAAAAATCATTCTCTAAAAGGAATAATAGAGTTAATTAAAATTCGAAAAGAAATTGGCAAAACACTAAAATACGTACAAGAAAAATTCGAATGTGGCCCAGAGAATTTTTGTTAAATTCTCCTTGGTCTAAAATGAGCCCTCAAATTTTACTTGAATTTTCAGAGCACCGGAAATAATTATTAAGCAACAAAAACAATTATCAAAGTTTATTAAAAAGAAAAACCTAACAATAACCCTCTCTTTCCCTTTGGGCCAAGTCTGGCCCAAAGTCCTCCCCTCTCCCTCTCGGCCCGCGGCCGAAGTCCTCCTCTCCTCCCTCTTTTTCTCTCCCTCTCCCTCCCCCTCCCCTCTCTCTCTCGGGCCGTTCCTCCCTCCCCTCCCGGCCTGCCCGGCCCAGGCCGCCCTGCCCCCTCCCACCTGGGCCGTGTCCCGGCCCAGCCGAGCCTCCCCTGCCCGAGCCGCCCCTCCCTCCCGCGCACGTGCGTTGCACGCGCGCTGGGCGCGCGCCCTCGTGGGGCCCACGCGCCAGGCCGGCGGTCGTCTTCTTCCTCCTCCCGCTCAGCCTCCTCTCTGTCACACCCCGAAGTTTTCCTCCCTAGTCAAAATTGTAATTTGTAAATGACCCCAAGAAAATGCTGGTGAAATCAGGAGAAAACCCTAAGAAAATAATGCAAATAATAATCGGATTTGACATGTGGAATTTTTCTTGAGTTCTACATGTCGAAATTCATTAACAGGATTTTTAGTGGAATTTTCAGAGCTCTAGAAATAATTTTAACCAATTAAAATTGAGCAAGCAATATTTTAAATCCAGGGAAAAACCCTTTTTCTTTTTCTTTTTCTTTTCCCCCTCTTTTTCCTCCTTTTTGTGAAATGGGCCGTCGGCCCATTTCCCTTTTCCTCCCCCTCTCCTCTACTGGGCCGGCCGCAGGCCGAGGCCCAGCCCGGCAGCCGGCCGCCCGCCTCCCTCCTCTCGGGGTCGCCGACAGGTGGGGCCCACCTGTCGGTCCCGTCTCCCACCTCCCGCCTCTCCCGGCGCGCCGCCGCGCCCGTAACGGCCGCCGCGCCCACGCCTCCGCCTCTCCCGGGCCACGTCGGCCACGCCCGTGCGTGCGCCGCACCTCCCGCGCCCTTTCCCCTCTCTCTCCCGCTCGCGCCCGCGCCCGAGATGGCCGGGATTCGAATTTCGGGATTCGAATTTCGAATCCCGCCTCTCTCTCCTCCCCACTCCCCCACGTCGGCCGGCGAATCCCGCCGTTTCCGGCCACGTCCGGCCCCCTCTTCCCCTATTTAAGCATCGCCGGCGCTCCCTCTCTCTTTTTCCCCATTTCGTCGGCCTCTCTCGTGCTCCCCATCATCCCCGCGCCGTGCAACCACCCACCGCCGCTTCTTCCCGCTCTCCGGCCGCCGCTAGCCGTCGCTAGACTCGCCGCCGTCTTGCGCCGTCGCCGCCGTTAGCTTCGCGCGGCCGAGGTCCACCTCGTCCACCCCTCCTCCGTCGAGGTTCGTCGCCGGAGCCCTCATCCCCACGCGCACGGGTGAGCGCCGTCTCTACCGCCGCCTTCGGCCACGGATTCCGGTCGCCGTGGTCTATCTCCCTCTCTCTAATCCCTCTCTTTTCCGTCCTTAGGGCACGCCGGAGCCCGTCCGCTAGCCGCCGCCGTCCTCCCGTGGTTCGCCGTCGCCGTCCGCCATCGTCTTCCCGCGCGCCGGCCACCCTCGGTGAGGCATCTCCTCTCCTCCCCCGTTTCCCCGTGCGACGCCGCCGCCCGCGCTCGCCGTCGCTTTGGGTCGTTGCCGCCGTCCGCTGCCGCCGCTTCCGCGTCGCCTCCGCCGCCGGATGCCGTCGCCGGCGACGCGACGCGCACGCACCGCCGCCGCTAGCCCGGGTCGGCCGGTCGGCTTTGATGCCGACCCGAGCCCGGGGGCTGCCGCCGCCGCCGTCCGTCCGATCGGCCCGAGGGCGATCCGGGCCGTCGGATCGGCCGCCACGTGGCGCCGCCGCCCTCCCTTTTCCCCGTGCCGCTGACCAGTGGGCCCGCGCGCCGCCGCCCCTCCCTTTTCCCCCGGGTCGCTGACCGGTGGGCCCCGCATGTCGGCGCCGCGCCCCCCCCCCCCGTGCTGACGTCAGCTCTGGTTGATATTGCGCAATAATTCATTTAAGGATTTCTTTTATAGTAATAAACACAGTGAATCTTCTAAAATTCATAACTAATTCATCCGAGCTCCGTTTAATCCCATTCAAGTCTCAGTAAATCAAGAAAAATGTGTAGAATCCATTAAAAATGGTTTTGTTCTCTGTTCCAGTAGTCTTATAGCCTGTTTGCAATGTTTGCTTTGTATGTCGCTAGATTCCGATTCCTCCGACGCTCCGGTGTATTTCGAGATAGTCGCCGAAGTCCCTCCAGCAGCAGAGCAAGGCAAGTCATGCTTGTCACTTGAACATATTGACCCTATATTGCAAATGCTCTATTGTTTCCTTTCAAATACTGCATTGTTTTATAAAATCACTTTGGGTTGGTTACCTATTGTTACAGCCATGCTATTTTGATACCATGTTCCTTTGTTAGCTTGGGTTATAACATGATTAGAGTTAGGACTAGGGTTTGCTTAGCCATGCTTAGTTCAACTAGCACACATTGGGGAATCTCATTTAAAACCTAGATTATTGGTTTATATGATAATGTTGGTTTAATACCACCGCTCCGGTGTTGGTTAAATAAAATGAACCACATGGTGGGCTGTGGGTGCATGGTTTTGCTGGTCGCACCCATGGCAGTTAAGGACCGGTTCGCGGGATGCCCTGGAAGAATTTATCGTACTTACCACAAGCCAGCGTGGGCAACGGCTGGGCTTGTAGTGTAGCTTTCCTCTAGTCGACGCATCCAGGCAAGGGTGGGCGTGATGGAGCGGGGCGGGCCCTGCGACGGCCTCTGTCGCTTCCGGATTCACCTAGGCACGAGAGGGGACTGCCCGTCGCCCGCTGGGGACGGGGGTGAAACCTGAGGTGTGGTGTGCTTGGCTAGAGGGGGTTATGCGAAGGGTCCTGTCACGGCCTCTTTCCGGTATGTCGTGGTGGCATGTCGGCGCACGGAAACGTGTCGTGGGGCTGTGTCTTGTGGGTACAGTTGTACACCTCTGATCAGAGTAAAACTATTCGAATAGCCGTGCCCGCGGTTATGGGCGGTCAACCAGATTCACCGTGATTAGTCTCACCTTTTTGTAATCCTTTAATTTGGATAGTTTAGGTGGATGGTTGGGCCTGTTGCAACGTGGTGTAGCGTTGGACAGTGGGTGTTCAACACTGCTTAATTGTTACAACTGTTTTCGCATTCGAATTCTTGTTTATAAATGCCAGCATTTATGCAAATGAACCTGCTTAGCTATTCTTTGATGAATCCCTGCATCATACCTCTATTCCGGTATGACTTGCTGAGTACAGTGGGTAGTACTCAGTCTTGCTCTACTTTTCCCAACCCCAGAGTTCGAGTTCGGGTCAGATGAAGGTTTCTCTGAGGAGTAGGCTTCGTCCGTGCCGTCGAGGATGCCTGTGGAGTGGTGTTCCCGCTGCAGTTTAGTCAAGGCTTAGCTCCAGTTTTCTTTTGTTTTCCGCTGCATTCCTGTAAGACTTTATGATGTTTGTAAGACGTGGATCTGTATGTCAACATTGTCGTTTGTGTACCCCGGCTGGTCCTGGACGGGGATTTTAATGCACATTCTGCTTGGAATTCTATTCGGGAATTTCTGGGCGTGACAAGTTGGTATCAGAGCCGACCTTGACCGTAGGACAAGCCAAATGGAAAAACCTAAGAGCCCTCTGAATCCTTTTCATTGCATATGTTCTTTGCGATTGGATTTGTTCCGGGAAAATCGGGATCTGTTCTTGTGGTTCAAGGGAACAATCTTGGTCGCTCGTTCAAGTGAGGTTTTTTTTTCAAAACGAGTCAGTCTAGGGTTTTAGTAAAATTATTGGGATTTATTCGTCAGTCAGTTGGGGTTTGATGGGTGAAATGCATTAGGTCCTAGCTCTGTAACATGGGTTGCAAGGTATTTATGCTTTGTTCGTTATTATTATTATGTATCTAATTTCTCATTATTTTTATGTGAGTCTGTCTTATTTATTCGCTCTCATGTAAAATGATCTATGCATAAAATTTTGCTCTTATTTGATTCCCTTATTTGAGTCTTTTATTGCCTTATTTAAATTTGGATTTGAGCATGCATTGATCCTACTCCTTTGTCTTCTCTAGATGGCCGGTCACCCACCCAACCACCGCGGAGAAGGCATGATCGACTTTGTGGCAGAGCTGGCACGCATGACACTAGTGGTGGGCTACCCCGACGCGCCGGAGTACACGACCATTCCACCGCTCAGTGGCGAGCTGCCTCACCGTGTCCGCTTGGAGGTCCATGGCTACGTGGGGACTTGCCTCGCTAACATGGCGGTCGAGGCGTCAGGAGGCACAGCAGATCACGCCTGTCAGGAGGCAGCCTACCTGATGATGGCCAGACTACGGGAGCGCCACGACTACATCTTCCACGACACGGCGTACCGCTACCACCCCCTTCGAGCCAACAGTGATGGTGTCAGCTCCTTCCGTCCGACAGCTGGCGAGAACGACACCACCTTCGGTCACATGTGTGCTGTGATGAGGGGTTTGGACAGGATGCACTCGGATCTGCACAAGGCGACCAAGGCCTTGAACGATGGGAAGCTCATGAGGATCGTCGCTCTGAAGGACGAGATAGCGCGCCTGAAGAAGGAGAACGCTCAGCTGAAGGGTCTCCGAGCGCCAGGAGGAGTCCGGATCCGCACTACGCCCCGCAAGACGACGACGGCACCCGTGCGCATCCAGCTTGCGCCCAGGAACCCACCTCCAGCAGCAGCTTCCGCAGCACCTCCAGTTCCGCCCGCAGTTCCTGCAGCTCCAGCTCCAGCTCCCGCGTTCGCTCTCTCCTTCGCTCCAGCGTCAGCCGCCAGAGGTCCAGCCAGTGGCACCGGAGGTTGGTTGTCTGCTATTCCCAGTGGCTCAGAGACAGGCAGCGGCGAGACTTATCTGCCAGGCTCCAGGAGTCGTTCAGAGGGACCTGGTGACGAGCAGGAGGACGCCTTCGACTCCACCGACCGCAGGAGCCGTTCCGAGCATTAGGCTCGTTCTTCCCACTAGTTTATCGACTGTCTAGCTTTTGTTCATTAGTTTGTGTGTTTAGGTTGTTTGTTTGGGGTCAGTCGACGGTCGATATCATGTGCCTATGGTATGGCTGTCTTAATAAGGATGTTTGCTTGCTCTTTTAAGTGTTTTTAATTCAGATCAGAACAATTGCAGTTTAAATTCCTTTGTAATAAAGCTTAGTTCCTGAGCATCTGTTTTTCTTCTTTTCCCCGTCTGCTCTTCCTTCCAGATGGTCTACACCAGGACTGGCAACCGCACGACAGGTGAGGGCAGCAACGGCGAAGAACGCGTTGATGGTGTGCACCCCAACAGCGATCCCGGCAATGGTCCGCCACCACTTCCCGAGAATCCGACCCTTGCCCAAGTTATGGCGCATCAGACTCAGATGATGGCAGCCATGATGCAGCAGATGCAGCAGCAGCACCAACAGATGCACCAGAGGATGATGCAGTACGCCGAACAGCACCACCAGCAGTTTGGTCCCCCTCCCCCTCAGTCCAAGCTGCCTGAGTTTCTACGTGTCAGGCCACCCACCTTCTCCAGTACCACCAACCCTATGGAGGCAAACGACTGGCTCCATGCAATAGAGAAGAAGCTGAATCTCCTGCAGTGTAATGATCAGGAGAAGGTCGCTTTTGCCACACACCACCTTCAGGGTCCTGCGTCAGCTTGGTGGGACAATCACATGGCCACCCGCCCACCGGGTACTGAAGTCACATGGGCAGAGTTCTGCCGTAGCTTCAGGAAGGCACAAGTGCCAGATGGGGTCGTGGCACAAAAGAAGAGGGAATTTCGATCACTCCATCAGGGCAACAGGACGGTGACAGAGTACCTCCACGAGTTCAATCGCCTCGCGCGATATGCACCAGAGGATGTCCGCACCGACGCCGAGAAGCAGGAGAAGTTCATGGCGGGTCTGGATGACGAGCTGACCAACCAACTGATATCCGGGGACTACGCTGACTTTGAGAGGCTGGTTGACAAGGCGATCCGTCAGGAGGACCAACGTAACAAGATGGACAGGAAGAGGAAGGCCGCACAGTTCAGGGCACCTCAGGGAAGTCACCAGAGGCCGCGCTTCACTCCCGGACAGCAGGGTGGACCTACCACCATGATCGTCCGTCAGCACCGCCCGTTCAACCCTAGCAACTTCCACCAGGGCTCTAGTGGCAGTCAGAACCACCACGGAGGTCAGTCCAACCGCGGTGCAGCTCCACGCCCACCAACGGCACCGGCACAGTCAGGCCAGCCCGCGCAAGCCAAGAAGGAGACGGGAGCAAAACCAGGGTCCTGCTTCAACTGTGGCGAGCTTGGCCACTTCGCTGACAAATGCCCGAAGCCTAGGCGTGCCGGGCCAAGATTTATCCAGGCTCGTGTCAACCACGCATCTGCGGAGGAGGCACAAGCAGCACCAGAGGTCGTACTGGGTACGTTTCCTGTTAACTCAATCCCTGCAACAGTACTTTTTGATTCTGGTGCAACGCATTCTTTCATCTCAAAGAAATTTGTCGAGAGGCATGGGTTAATAAGAGAGGAGCTTAGCACACCGATGCGGGTTCATACCCCAGGGAATAGCTCCACTTCGGTTCAATTCAGCCCTTCTATAACAATAGAAATTCAAAGGTCACCGTTTCTAGCCAACCTCATCCTTCTCGAATCCAAAGACCTAGATGTCATTCTTGGGATGGATTGGCTGACCAAGTTTAAGGGAGTCATCGATTGTGCGAATCACACGGTCACCCTGACCAACGAGAAGGGAGAAACCGTGGTGTACAAATCTCCAGTCTCGCCAAAGAAAGGGGTCTCGTTGAATCAGATTGAGACGGAAATCCCAGTGGACACCGCAGAGAAGAACTCGAGAAAATTGGATGATATACCCATAGTCTGCGAGTATCCAGAAGTGTTCCCCGAAGACCTCACTACCATGCCACCCAAGAGAGAGATTGAATTCCGGATTGACTTGGTACCGGGAACCGCTCCAATCTATAAGAAACCGTACAGAATGGCGGCCAACAAATTAGCAGAGGTCAAGAAGCAAGTTGATGAACAGCTGCAGAAAGGGTACATACGACCAAGCACTTCACCTTGGGGCGCTCCGGTCATTTTTGTGGAGAAAAAGGATAAGACGAAGAGGATGTGCGTCGATTATCGCGCACTTAACGAGGTCACAATCAAGAATAAATATCCTTTACCGCGAATCGACGATTTATTTGATCAACTGGAAGGAGCTAAAGTGTTTTCTAAGATAGACCTGCGATCAGGCTACCACCAGTTGAGAATCCGGGAAGAGGATATTCCGAAGACGGCCTTCACCACTCGGTATGGGCTATATGAGTGCACGGTTATGTCCTTCGGACTTACTAACGCACCCGCATTCTTCATGAATCTGATGAACAAGGTGTTCATGGAATTTCTGGACAAGTTTGTTGTGGTGTTCATCGACGACATTTTGGTCTATTCAAAGTCCGAGGAAGAACATGAACAACATCTCCGTCTAGTACTCGAGAAGTTGAAGGAGCACCAGCTATACGCCAAGTTCAGCAAGTGTGACTTCTGGTTGACGGAGGTCAAATTTCTGGGCCATGTCATTACAGCTCAGGGTGTGGCAGTTGATCCATCGAACGTGGAGTCAGTTACCAAGTGGACCCCACCGAAGACCGTGTCGCAGATTCGGAGTTTTCTAGGACTGGCTGGTTATTACCGCCGATTCATCGAAAACTTCTCCAGAATCGCCCGACCCATGACTCAGTTGCTTAAGAAAGATGAGAAGTTTAAATGGACAGCCGAATGCGATAAGAGCTTTGAGGAGCATAAGAAGAAATTAGTATCCGCACCGGTTTTGATCCTGCCCGACCAGATGAAAGACTTCCAAGTCTATTGTGATGCATCCCGTCACGGACTTGGCTGTGTCCTAATGCAAGAGGGCAGAGTGGTTGCATATGCCTCGCGGCAGTTGCGTCCACACGAAGGAAATTATCCAACTCATGACTTGGAATTGGCAGCGGTGGTTCATGCTTTGAAGATCTGGAGGCACTATCTGATCGGCAACCGCTGCGAAGTATATACGGACCATAAGAGTCTGAAATACATCTTCACCCAACCGGACCTAAACCTTCGACAACGAAGATGGTTGGAACTAATCAAAGACTATGACATGAGTATTCACTACCACCCGGGTAAAGCCAATGTGGTGGCAGACGCCTTAAGCCGGAAAAGTTACTGCGCTGCCCTATGCATCGAGAGCATGTGTGAGGAATTGCGGCAGGAGTTTGAACATCTCAACGTGGGAATCGTTGAACACGGGTTTGTAGCCGCTCTGGAGGCACGGCCTACGCTCGTGGATCAAGTTAGAGCCGCTCAAGTAAATGACCCGGAAATAGCAGAACTGAAAAAGAACATGAGAGTCGGAAAGGCTCGGGATTTCCTTGAGGATGAGCATGGCACAATCTGGATGGGAGAAAGATTGTGTGTACCCGACGACAAGGAATTGAAGGATCTGATACTCACCGAGGCTCATCAGACCCAGTACTCCATTCATCCAGGCAGCACTAAAATGTATCAAGACCTCAAAGAAAAGTTTTGGTGGGTCAGCATGAGGAGAGAAATAGCTGAATTCGTCGCACTCTGCGATGTTTGCCAACGAGTGAAGGCAGAGCACCAAAGACCTGCAGGTTTACTCCAACCTCTTCAAATCCCGGAATGGAAATGGGAGGAGATTGGAATGGACTTTATAACGGGACTGCCCCGGACGTCATCGGGACATGATTCAATCTGGGTAGTCGCGGATCGACTTACCAAGGTGGCTCACTTTATACCAGTACATACCACCTATACGGGAAAGAGATTGGCAGAATTGTACCTCGCAAGGATCATGTGTTTGCATGGGGTACCCAGGAAGATAGTATCCGACCGAGGTAGTCAGTTCACCTCAAAGTTTTGGCAGAAACTGCAGGAAGAATTGGGGACTCGTTTAAATTTCAGCACGGCCTATCACCCGCAAACTGATGGTCAGACCGAGCGAGTCAATCAAATCTTGGAGGATATGTTGAGAGCTTGCGCTCTTGATTTTGGTGGAGCTTGGGACAAAAGCTTACCATATGCGGAATTCTCGTACAACAACAGCTACCAGGCCAGTTTACAGATGGCACCATTCGATGCTTTATACGGCCGGAAGTGCCGCACACCTCTCTTTTGGGATCAGACAGGCGAACGTCAACTATTCGGAACAGAAGTACTAGCGGAAGCAGAAGAGAAAGTCAGAATCATCAGGGAAAGATTGAGGATTGCCCAGTCTCGGCAGAAGAGCTACGCGGATAACCGTCGAAGGGAGCTCACTTTTGAGGCAGGAGATTACGTGTATCTTCGTGTCACTCCACTCCGGGGAGTACACCGTTTCCAGACGAAAGGTAAGTTGGCACCACGCTTCGTGGGACCATACAAAATTTTGGAACGAAGGGGAGAAGTTGCTTATCAGCTAGAACTTCCATCCAATATGATCAGCATCCATGATGTGTTCCACGTGTCCCAACTAAAGAAATGCTTAAGGGTACCTGAAGAACAGGCTAATTCGGAACACATTGATATCCAGGAGGACCTAACATATGTGGAGAAGCCGGTTCGCATACTTGATACCAGCGAAAGGAGAACCAGAAACAAGGTCACCAGGTTTTGTCGAGTTCAATGGAGTCATCATTCGGAAGAGGAAGCAACCTGGGAAAGGGAAGATGAGTTGAAGGCCACCCACCCGCACCTCTTCACCAGCTCCTCCGAATCTCGGGGCCGAGATTCCGTTTAAGGGGGGTAGGTTTGTCACACCCCGAAGTTTTCCTCCCTAGTCAAAATTGTAATTTGTAAATGACCCCAAGAAAATGCTGGTGAAATCAGGAGAAAACCCTAAGAAAATAATGCAAATAATAATCGGATTTGACATGTGGAATTTTTCTTGAGTTCTACATGTCGAAATTCATTAACAGGATTTTTAGTGGAATTTTCAGAGCTCTAGAAATAATTTTAACCAATTAAAATTGAGCAAGCAATATTTTAAATCCAGGGAAAAACCCTTTTTCTTTTTCTTTTTCTTTTCCCCCTCTTTTTCCTCCTTTTTGTGAAATGGGCCGTCGGCCCATTTCCCTTTTCCTCCCCCTCCCCTCTACTGGGCCGGCCGCAGGCCGAGGCCCAGCCCGGCAGCCGGCCGCCCGCCTCCCTCCTCTCGGGGTAGCCGACAGGTGGGGCCCACCTGTCGGTCCCGTCTCCCACCTCCCGCCTCTCCCGGCGCGCCGCCGCGCCCGTAACGGCCGCCGCGCCCACGCCTCCGCCTCTCCCGGGCCACGTCGGCCACGCCCGTGCGTGCGCCGCACCTCCCGCGCCCTTTCCCCTCTCTCTCCCGCTTGCGCCCGCGCCCGAGATGGCCGGGATTCGAATTTCGAATCCCGCCTCTCTCTCCTCCCCACTCCCCCACGTCGGCCGGCGAATCCCGCCGTTTCCGGCCACGTCCGGCCCCCTCTTCCCCTATTTAAGCATCGCCGGCGCTCCCTCTCTCTTTTTCCCCATTTCGTCGGCCTCTCTCATGCTCCCCATCGTCCCCGCGCCGTGCAACCACCCACCGCCGCTTCTTCCCGCTCTCCGGCCGCCGCTAGCCGTCGCTAGACTCGCCGCCGTCTTGCGCTGTCGCCGCCGTTAGCTTCGCGCGGCCGAGGTCCACCTCGTCCACCCCTCCTCCGTCGAGGTTCGTCGCCGGAGCCCTCATCCCCACGCGCACGGGTGAGCGCCGTCTCTACCGCCGCCTTCGGCCACGGATTCCGGTCGCCGTGGTCTATCTCCCTCTCTCTAATCCCTCTCTTTTCCGTCCATAGGGCACGCCGGAGCCCGTCCGCTAGCCGCCGCCGTCCTCCCGTGGTTCGCCGTCGCCGTCCGCCATCGTCTTCCCGCGCGCCGGCCACCCTCGGTGAGGCATCTCCTCTCCTCCCCCGTTTCCCCGTGCGACGCCGCCGCCCGCGCTCGCCGTCGCTTTGGGTCGTTGCCGCCGTCCGCTGCCGCCGCTTCCGCGTCGCCTCCGCCGCCGGATGCCGTGGGTAGGCGATGACAGGTGGGCCCCACCCGTCAGCGAGGGTGGCGAGCGGGCCCGCCTGTCAGCGGCGCGCGCGCGGGGAGGAGGCCGATGGGCCGCGGGGAGAGAAGAGAGAGGGAGGGAGTTGGGCCGAGCCGGCCCAAGAAGTGAAGGGGGAGGGGAAAAGAACTTCTTTTAGGGTTTTTCTTTTTATAAAACCTTTTTAACTTTGTTTATTTCTTTTCAATTATTATTTGTGCTCTGAAAATTCCACTAAAATTCATTTACGCATTTTAGGCTTTTAGGAAATATACAAAAATCCTCCAAGCCTTATTTGACTTTTAAATTTGCACATTTTAATTGTTGGAGGCTTTCACATGAATTTTAATTATTCTCGGCACAATTTTGAGGATGTATTTTAGAGTCGTTTTGGGACGCGACAAACCTACCCCCCTTAAACGGAATCTCGACCCCGAGATTCGGAAGAACTGGCGAAGAGATCGGGGTGGGCTGCCTTCAGCTCGTCTTCGCGCTCCCAAGTAGCTTCTTCTTCGGCGTGGTTGCTCCACTGGACCTTGCAAAAACGGATTACCCGGTTCCTGGTCCTGCGCTCCATGGTGTCCAGGATTTTCACTGGTCTCTCCACGTAGGTCAAGTCTTCGCGAACTTCAATTTGCTCTGAGTCGGCCTGCTCGGATGGCACTCGAAGACATTTCTTGAGTTGAGACACATGAAACACATCATGCACGTTGCCCAAGGAGGCGGGCAGCTCCAACTGGTAAGCGACTTCTCCGCGTCGAGCAATGATGCGGAAAGGACCCACATACCGAGGTGCGAGCTTCCCCTTTGTCTGAAACCTGTGCACACCTCGCAATGGCGTGACCCGAAGATATACAAAATCACCCACTGCGAATTCCAGGTCACGGCGACGGTTATCTGCATAACTTTTCCACCGGGACTGTGCCACCTTTAGATTATCCCGAATGATTCTGACTTTAGCTTCAGCTTCTCTCAGGATATCAGTCCCGAACACTTGGCTTTCTCCAACTTGGTCCCACAATAGCGGTGTCCGGCATTTGCGCCCGTACAACGCTTCATAGGGTGCCATTTGTATGCTGGCTTGATAGCTGTTATTGTAGGAGAACTCGGCATAGGGGAGACTCTTATCCCAAGTCTTCCCGAAATCTAGGACACATGCGCGAAGCATATCTTCGAGGATCTGATTTAGACGCTCGGTCTGTCCATCTGTCTGCGGGTGATACGCGGTGCTGAAATTTAGCCGGGTTCCCAACTCTTCTTGGAGTTTCTTCCAGAAATGAGAGGTGAATTGGCTTCCCCTATCAGATACGATTTTCTTGGGAACGCCATGGAGACTCACGATCCTAGCGAAGTAGAGCTCGGCTAGTTTGTTCCCTCCATAGGTGGTCTTCACAGGAATAAATCGAGCTACCTTGGTTAATCGGTCCACAATTACCCATATAGAATCATATCCACCCTGGGTTTTTGGAAGTCCGGTGATGAAATCCATCCCAATTTCATCCCATTTCCATTCTGGTACTTGGAGAGGTTGGAGAAGTCCGGCCGGTCGCTGGTGCTCTGCCTTGACACGCTGGCACACATCACATAGGGCCACAAACTCTGCAATTTCCCGCTTCATACTTACCCACCAGTATTTCTCCTTCAAGTCTAAGTACATCTTGGTACTGCCCGGGTGAATGGAATAAGGACTTTCGTGAGCTTCCTGAAGTATCAGCTGTTTAAGTTCTCTATTATCGGGAACGCATATCCGCTTTCCGTTCCACAGGGTTCCGTGTTCATCCTCCGTGAAACCAGCGGCTTTACCCTGTTTCATATTCTTGAGGAGTCCATGCATGTCCGGATCATTCTTTTGAGCCTCGCGGATTTGATCGAGCAAGGTGGGCTTGGCTTCCAACGCAGCTAAGAATCCACGACCCACTATGCTTAGATTCAGGGCTTCCATCTGTTGGTTAAGTTCGGGTGGAATGCCTCGGGCGTTAAGAGTGTTGCAATGGCTCTTCCGACTTAGAGCGTCGGCAACCACGTTGGCCTTACCAGGATGATAGTGAATTCCCACATCATAATCCTTGATGAGTTCTAACCATCTCCTTTGCCGAAGATTCAGATCTGACTGGGTGAAGATGTATTTCAAACTCTTATGATCCGTATATATTTCACAGCGATTACCAATGAGATAGTGCCGCCAGATTTTTAGAGCATGAACCACCGCTGCTAACTCCAAGTCATGTGTAGGGTAGTTGCCTTCATGAGGTCGTAGCTGGCGTGAGGCATAGGCTACCACATGACCGTCCTGCATGAGTACGCACCCCAACCCTTGGCGCGAAGCGTCACAGTACACCATGAAATCCTTGCGAGTATCTGGCAAGATTAACACTGGCGAGGAAACCAGCTCTTCCTTGAGAGTTTGGAACGCCTTCTCGCATTGCAGGCTCCACACAAATTTCTCTTCTTTCTTCAACAACTGTGTCATGGGTCGAGCGATTTTGGAGAAGTTCTCGATGAATCTCCGGTAGTATCCTGCCAAACCTAAGAAACTGCGAATTTGAGTGACTGTCTTGGGTTGCTTCCACTCGGTGACGGCGGTCACTGTTTCGGGGTCCACAGCAACTCCTTTAGCAGATATCACGTGCCCTAAGAATTTGACTTCGGACAACCAGAACTCACACTTGCTAAGTTTGGCATACAATTGATGTTCCCGCAACTTTCCCAACACCAGACGGAGATGGTGCTGATGGTCTTCCTCTGATTGCGAGTATATCAGGATGTCATCAATGAAAACCACAACAAACTTATCCAAGTATTCCATGAACACTTTGTTCATTAAGTTCATGAAGAAGGCAGGCGCATTGGTTAGACCGAACGACATCACCGTGAATTCATACAGCCCGTATCGCGTGGTGAATGCGGTCTTCGGAATATCTTCTTCACGGATACGTAATTGGTGATATCCGGAACGAAGATCGATCTTGGAGAATACAGTGGCACCTTTAAGCTGATCGAACAGATCATCGATCCGGGGAAGAGGGTACTTGTTCTTGATGGTGACTTCATTGAGAGCTCTGTAGTCAACGCACATCCTCTTCGTCTTGTCTTTCTTCTCCACAAAAATCACAGGAGCACCCCATGGGGAGGTACTCGGACGTATGTATCCCTTTTCTTTCAACTCTTCCAACTGTTTCTTGACTTCGGCCAGTTCATTTGCTGCCATACGGTAGGGTCGCTTGAACAGAGGAGTGGTTCCGGGAGCAAGATCTATTCGGAACTCAATCTCTCGCTTGGGCGGCATACCAGGTAGTTCTTCCGGAAACACATCTCCGAACTCTCTGACTATGGGGATTTCTGACAACCCTATCTGATGCAATTCTGAACTTCTGACAGAGGTTGGGGGTGCAAAGAAAACAACCGGTTGTTCTGGCCCTCGGTACAGAGTGACCGTGCGTCTCGCGCAATCCACTACTCCTCGGAATTGAGCCAACCAATTCATCCCAAGGATCACATCCAAGTTCTTGGTATCTAGCAGAATCAGATCCGAAGGAAAAGGAATCCCCTGAATTTCTATAGGAACAGCAGGGCTATAATACTTTGCTATCATAACCCCTCCAGGAGTGGTGATGAGCAGAGGGTTCCTAAGCCTTTCTACCCCCAACTGATTTCTCCCCACGAATGGCACAGATATAAATGAGTGCGAAGCTCCAGAGTCGAACAAAATGGTAGCAGGGATGGAGTGAATGAGGAACGTACCAACGATGACGTCTGGAGTTATCAGCACGTCCTCGGCCGTCACGTGGTTCACACGACCCCGAATGACGTCCTTCCCACCGTTGTTGGAGCGGGGAGGCACTTGGCCTTGCTGGCGCCTCGGCTTTGGACATTTATCCGCAAAGTGCCCAGGCTCGAAGCAGTTGAAGCACAAACGCTGCTGACCTTGTGCGTCCCTGCGGCCTTGACCAGGCTGCACAGTTGGGGTAGGAGGACGGGGCGCACGAGTCCCTTGTTGATTCTGCTGCTGCTGCGGCTGTGGGACGCGCACCACGAATTGAGGTCGGGGCGCGGAGCGAGGTTGTTGCTGCTGCTGCTGCTGCTGCTGCGCGGAGGATCCCCCTGGATAGGGATTGGTGTAGCGGACCCTCTGGTTAGCACCCTGCTGATTGCGGAAGTTCGCCAAGCGGCGCTTGTGCGACTCCAGCTCCTTGTGCTTGGCTTCCAAGCGGATGCTCTTGTCCACCAGGCGTTGGAAGTCCGGGTAGTCCCCAGAGACTAGACGAACGGACAGCTCGGGGTCCATTCCCGCCAAGAACTTCTCTTGCTTCTCCTCATCTTCCCGCACATCCTCCGGAGCGTACCGGGCCAGATTGTTGAACTCATGCAAATACTCCATCACGGAGCGGTTGCCTTGCTTCAACTCTCGGAACTCCCTCTTCTTAAGAGCCACGACTCCGGCGGGCACATGGGTTCTCCAGAAAGCGGCGGTGAAGCGAGCCCAAGTGATAGGTTGCCCCTCTGGCTGCGTAGCCTGGAAGTGGTCCCACCATAGAGATGCGGGCCCCTGCAGCTGGTGGGCGGCGAAGATGACTTTCTCCTCATCGCTGCACTGCACCGTGTCGAGCTTTTTCCCCACGGCATGCAACCAATCCAACGCATCCACAGGGTTGTTGGAGCTCGAGAAGGTAGGTGGGCGGATGCGGAGGAATTCGACGAGTTTAGTGTGTTGGGGAGGTGGTGGTGGAGCGTTATGTTGTGGCGGATTTTGGAGGTGGTGGAGGAAAGCAGTCATCATGTTGGCCTGCTGGGCGAGGATTTGGGTGAGAATGGCGTTAGTGTCTGGTGGTGGTGGTGGAGGTGGAGGTGGAGGTGGAGGTGGGTTGCCCTGGTGGTTGTGGTTGCTGCCTTCGGGTTGGTTGCCATCACCGGTAACAACATTTCTCCTGGTCGTCACCATCTGAAAACCCCTCACAGAACCAGCAAACAGAGAGAGCTAACCATTAAAACTAACCACCCACGACTACTATAAATCTTGAATTTATTACTGACATTAAATTGGTTCATTAAAGTTCAAGTTGCTTAGGCAAATAAAATAAAGACAGGCTCCGACATAGTTATACCACACACCGGCATAACCATGCCCCACAGGACCCAACAAGAAGACAAACGACAAAGAACACACGCGCAAGCCTACTAACTGCTCGTCTACCGCTGCGACGGGCCAGGGCGGAAGGTGAGCAACAGCGCATCCTCCGTGCTACCTACGCCGGAGGCTTCCCCCTCCTGGGGAACCACGGGCGCGGGCTCGGCACGAGGGGTCTCGACGAAGCAGGTCCACGCCAGGGACTGACGAACGAGCTCGGGCCTGGAGGTGCTCTTGCGGGCGGTGATCTTCTGGCTGCGGCAGACGCGGCGGCGCTTGGGGCGGCAGTCCTCTCCCTGGGTGATCTTGAGCTGGTGCAGCTGCGCCTCCACCGCGTCGAGATCCTTCTTGAGCTGCAGGTTCTCCTGACGCAGCTCCAGGATCTTCAAGTTGTTCTCGACCATCCCGCGGCGCACCATCTGATGGAAGTCGATACGAGCCGCGTCGTACGCCTCCACCATGCGTGCCAGGTGTACGATGGTAGCGTCATCCTCCGAGCTAGCATCCCGGAAGGTGGCGTAGTCGCGGGCTCCTCCGCGACGAGGGTGGTAGCGGTAGGGCGAGTGCTGCAACTCGTCCGGGTAGCGCTGGTGAAGAGTGCCGATGGCGAGGAGAGCGGCGTTCTGGCAAGCGGCGGGGAAGGAATCTCCACCCGCGGTGACTGCCAGCGAAGTCCGCTCAGGGGAGCCAGAGAGGATCACTGCAGTGACCTCCCAACCAGCGTGGGGCTCTGCATCGTCACCATCCTGCTCCGGAAGCGGCCTGGCCTGGTAGTCCACTCCATGTGGATACCCCAGGGCCACGCACATGCCCCGCAGCTCCAAGACGAAGCCAGTCATGTCCAAACCACGACGGGTGACGCTGCCGGCCATCTACAAACAAAATCAAAAAGAAAAACGACATTTTAAAGATCAGATTTTGGCGATAAATGAAGCAGCAAGACAGAGAGAGACTAGACAGTTTTCACAAATAACAAAGGATTTTTATTTCGAAAATACTGCTAAGGCTTGGGATCTACGGCTCGTCCTAGGGTCAAGGGGGGCTCTGATACCAACTTGTCACGACGGGAAATAACCCAACGGGCGTTCCTGACGTGCGTGCATTAATCCTTGTCCCAGGAGGCAAGGTACACCAAAAGTTGATATAGTTCAGAGTTTAACAAGCGGAAGCGTAAATAGAAATTATTACACGGGCAGCGAAGGCCCAGCACACAAAGACAAACGAGAAACAGCGGAAGACTAGGGCGACGACCACAGGCGCTTGACGGCAGGCACGAGCTAGACACCAAAGCCTTCATCTTCAAGGAGCTCTTCTCCTGGGCTTGGGAAAAAATTGAGCAAGACTGAGTACAACCACCGTACTCAACAAGACACACCCACAAATGCAGAATAAATGCAAGGGAGTACAAGGGAATTATACCATAAAGGGTTAGGGTTGCAGTAAACAGCATTTAAAAACAGAGCTATTTTGTAAACACGATTCTAGAACTATACAATATTATTAATCAAGGCCGTGAACCCACACGAACCTGCCTTAACCCAAGGCCCATGATGATTCAGACCGAACTGGCAACCCGACCCTGGGTCCCAGCTCGTCCTAAGCCAACCCAGGCCAACCATTCCACATTTTAGTTGTTAAGCAGGTTTTAAGAATTAAAACACTAACTTGGGTACATTGCTCGGCTTGCCCATGACCGAGGGCGCGGCTATTCGAATAGATTATACTCTGATCAGAGGTGTACATCTTTACCCACAAGACACATCTTCCTCACGTGCAACCACGTGCCACATACCACCACGGTATACAGACGGAAGACGTGACATAGTTTCCAACCCATCCTAGCCATAGACAAGAGTACCGACCCAATCCCGCCTACGGCCGGAACCCCCGGGACAGGCAGGCAGGACTGAGCCCCTAGCAGCAGGGCACCAACCCTCCGCCATGACATCTCGACTACCGGGCCGCAGCTCGTGTAGCCTTCATTTGCCCTGGAGAATGTCCATCGACCCCCGACTTCATCCATCTCCAATCCGTGTACTTTTGTTTATGACTAGACTGAGCCACAAACTAAGCCTTACCCACTAGACATGTGGAAGTACGGTAGTGCTTTGCAACAGAGGCCCGAAGACCGGTCCTTAAACGGCCGAGGTGCTACCATCAAAACCATGCACCCCGAGCCCAGCCTAAAACCATTTTGGGGACTTTTGAATAGAAGGAGCGGTGTGAAGCCAATTCCAATATACCCAAACCATTCCATAGAGTCCAGGTGATATGAATATTTCCCAAAGTCTAAAGTTGTAAAATCACCTAATGTTACCTAATTAAATTGCGAAGCATCTACCTAAAATTAAACTAGTGGTGTCATGAGTAGAGTGTCCACTAGTTGAGGTTTTGTTTATTCTAGGGTGAACAAGGTAATAATAACAATAACAATAATAAGGTCATAACAAAGGTAAGTAGGCATGGCTAAATAAAACAGTGATAACGCGGAAATTTAAATAAAGCGATAATGCAATAATTTAAATTAACATAATTTTATAAACTGGGATTCAATATGCTCAAAGATGATGTGACTTGCCTTGCTCGCTTTCCCAAACGTCGGCTTCAACTTCCACGAAGAGCGGATCTTCCGAAGCTGCAGCGTCTACACGACCAACGGAAAAGAAAAGGCTTTTACTCTAACAAATTCCACATAACAGCAGAAACAAAGCACAAAAATGGGTTCTTGACTTCTTAAGGAAAAATTAGAGACTTGAACGATCCAATTCCGAGTTCAAATGGCCAAGTTATGGCCATTTGAAGTTTATATGCTCTTTAAATGGATATTTGCGAATTTCTTCATTTAATTTTTAATTTAAAAAACGAATTATTGCGTCAGCCGGGAGAGGGGAGCGCGCGGACCGGGTCCACGAGAGTGGGGCCCACGCGGCAGCCTCTCGGTCCACGGTGGACCGGGAGCACGCGGCTGGCGGCGGCCGGCGCCGTGGGTCCCACGCGTGAGTCGCACCCGCGGGCGCGGGCGGCTGACGGCCGGGCCCACCTGGCAGCCGCGGGGCGCGCCCGAAGGCGGCCTCGCCGGCACGGCCGACGGGAGGCGGCGCACCCGCGCCCCGATGGTCGCCGCCGGCGACCAACGGCGCGGCGAAGCGGCACCCGAGAGAGAGGAGGGGAGGGGGAAAGCGAACGGCGGTCCTCGGCTCACCCCGGGACGACGAGGGCGGCGGAAACGGCGATCGGAGCGGAGGAAGACGGCGGCGCGGTTCGGGTTGACGAGGGCGGCGGCGTTCCGGCAGTCGGCGGGCGAAGCGGAGGAGCGGACGGGGTCGACGACGACGCGGCGAAGCCGATGGAGGTGACGCCGAGCCGGGAGGAAGTCCAGGGCGACGGCGGCGGCGAAACGGAGCTCGGCGGCGACGGCGGAGAGAGAGGACAACGGCGCGAGCACGATTCCGACGGGGAGAGAGTGCGGCAAGTGGCGGAAACGGAGGAGCGGAGCTCGGGGAACGATTAAATAGCGCCGGGGGAGGGAAAGAGCGGCCGGAGAGGGAGGAAACGGGCGCGGAGATCTCGGCCGCCATTGATGACGCCGGCGAAGATCGCGGGCGCGATTTCGGACGAATCCGAGGGAGAGAGAGAGGGAAAAACGGGGGAAACGGGAGAGGGAATCACGGGGAGTGATTTCCCCCTCTTTATTGCGCGCGGGGACGGCGGGATGCGGCGGATTCGGCGGCGGCGGCGGCGCTAGGGCACGGGCGGCGGCGGGCGCGGCGTGAGGTAGGCGATGACAGGTGGGCCCCACCCGTCAGCGAGGGTGGCGGGCGGGCCCGCCTGTCAGCGGCGCGCGCGCGGGGAGGAGGCCGATGGGCCGCGGGGAGAGAAGAGAGAGGGAGGGAGTTGGGCCGAGCCGGCCCAAGAAGGGAAGGGGGAGGGGAAAAGAACTTCTTTTAGGGTTTTTCTTTTTATAAAACCTTTTTAACTTTGTTTATTTCTTTTCAATTATTATTTGTGCTCTGAAAATTCCACTAAAATTCATTTACGCATTTTAGGCTTTTAGGAAATATACAAAAATCCTCCAAGCCTTATTTGACTTTTAAATTTGCACATTTTAATTGTTGGAGGCTTTCACATGAATTTTAATTATTCTCGGCACAATTTCGAGGATGTATTTTAGAGTCGTTTTGGGACGCGACACAAGCCGAGCAATGTACCCAAGTTAGTGTTTTAATTCTTAAAACCTGCTTAACAACTAAAATGTGGAATGGTTGGCCTGGGTTGGCTTGGGACGAGCTGGGACCCAGGGTCGGCTTGCCAGTTCGGTCTGAATCATCAAAGGCCTTGGGTTAAGGCAGGTTCGTGTGGGTTCACGGCCTTGATTAATAATATTGTATAGTTCTAGAATCGTGTTTACAAAATAGCTCTGAGCAACTAAATGTCTTTAAATGCCGTTTACTGCAACCCTAACCCTTTATAGTGTAATTCCCTTGTACTCCCTTGCATTTATTCTGCATTTGTGGGTGTGTCTTGTTGAGTACGGTGGTTGTACTCAGTCTTGCTCAATTTTTCCCAAGCCCAGAAGAGGAGCTCCTTGAAGATGAAGGCTTTGGTGTCTAGCTCGTGCCTGCCGTCAAGCGCCTGTGGTCGTCGCCCTAGTCTTCCGCTGTTTCTCGTTTGTCTCTGTGTGTGCTGGGCCTTCGCTGCCCATGTAATAAATTAACTATTTACGCTTCCGCTTGTTAAACTCTGAATTGTATCAACTTTTGGTGTACCTTGCCTCCTGGGACAAGGATTAATGCACGCACGCCAGGAACGCCCGTTGGGTTATTTCCGGTCGTGACAAGTTGGTATCAGAGCCACCCTTGACCCTAGGACGAGCTGTAGATCCCAAGCCTTAGCTATATTTTCAAAAATAAAAATCTTTGGTTATTTGTGAAAACTGTCTAGTCTCTCTCTGTCTTGCTGCTTCATTTATCGCCAAAATCTGACCTTTAAAATGTTGTTTTCTTTTTGTTTTTGTTTGTAGATGGCCGGCAGCGTCACCCGTCGTGGTTTGGACATGACTGGCTTCATCTTCGAGCTGCGGGGCATGTGCGTGGTCTTGGGGTATCCACATGGAGTGGACTACCAGGCCAGGCCGCTCCCGGAGCAGGAGGGTGAGGATGCAGAGCCCCACGCTAGTTGGGAGGTCACTGCAGTGATCCTCTCTGGCTCCCCTGAGCGGACTTCGCTGGCAGTCACCGCGGGTGGAGATTCCTTCCCTGCCGCTTGCCAGAACGCCGCTCTCCTCGCCATCGGCACTCTTCACCAGCGCTACCCGGACGAGTTGCAGCACTCGCCCTACCGCTACCACCCTCGTCGCGGAGGAGCCCGCGACTACGCCACCTTCCGAGATGCTAGCTCGGAGGATGACGCTACCATCGTGCACCTGGCACGCATGGTGGAGGCGTACGACGCGGCTCGTATCGACTTCCATCAGATGGTGCGTCGCGGGATGGTCGAGAACAACATGAAGATCCTGGAGCTGCGTCAGGAGAACCTGCAGCTCAAGAAGGACCTAGACGCGGTGGAGGCGCAGCTGCATCAGCTCAAGATCGCCCAGGGAGAGGTCTGCCGTCCCAAGCGCCGCCGCGTCTGCCGCAGCCAGAAGATCACCGCCCGCAAGAGCACCTCCAGGCCCGAGCTTGTTCGTCAGTCCCTGGCGTGGACCTGCTTCGTCGAGACCCCTCGTGCCGAGCCAGCGCCCGTGGTTCCCCAGGAGGGGGAAGCCTCCGGCGTTGGTAGCACGGAGGATGCGCTGTTGCTCACCTTCCGTCCTGGCCCGTCGCAGCGGTAGACGAGCAGTTAGTAGGCTTGCGCGTGTGTTCTTTCTCGTTTGTCTTTTTGAGTCGTGTGGGGCATGGTTATGCCGGTGTGTGGTATAACTATGTCGGAGCCTGTCTTATTTTATTTGCCTAAGCAACTTGAACATTAATGAACTCATTTCATATCAGTAATAAATTCAAGAACCATGGTAGTCGTGGGTGGTTAGTTTTAATTGTTAGTTCTCTCTGTTTGCTGTTCTGTGTGGGGTTTTCAGATGGTGACGACCAGGAGAAATGTTAACACCGGTGATGGCAATCAACCTGAAGGCAGCAACCACAACCACCAGGGCAACCCACCTCCACCTCCACCTCCACCTCCACCACCACCAGACACCAACGCCATTCTCACCCAAATCCTCGCCCAGCAGGCCAACATGATGACTGCTTTCCTCCACCACCTCCAAAATCCGCCACAACAGAATGCCCCACCACCACCTCCCCAACACTCTAAACTCGCCGAGTTCCTCCGCATCCGTCCACCCACCTTCTCTAGTTCCAACAACCCTGTGGATGCGTTGGATTGGTTGCATGCCGTGGGGAAAAAGCTAGACACTGTGCAGTGCAGCGATGAGGAGAAAGTCATCTTCGCCGCCCACCAGCTGCAGGGGCCCGCATCTCTATGGTGGGACCACTTCCAGGCTACGCAGCCAGAGGGACAGCCTATCACTTGGGCTCACTTCACCGCCGCTTTCCGGAGAACCCATGTGCCCGCCGGAGTCGTGGCTCTTAAGAAAAGGGAATTTCGAGAGTTGAAGCAAGGCAACCGCTCCGTGATGGAGTATTTGCATGAGTTCAACAATCTGGCCCGTTACGCCCCGGAGGATGTGCGGGAAGATGAGGAGAAGCAAGAGAAGTTCTTGGCGGGAATGGACCCTGAGCTGTCCGTTCGTCTAGTCTCTGGGGACTACCCGGACTTCCAACGTCTGGTGGACAAGAGCATCCGCTTGGAAGCCAAGCACAAGGAGCTGGAGTCGCACAAGCGCCGCTTGGCGAGCTTCCGCAATCAGCAGGGTGCTAACCAGAGGGTCCGCTACACCAATCCCTATCCAGGGGGATCCTCCTCGCAGCAGCAACAACAGCAGCAGCAATCTCGCTCCGCGCCTCGACCTCAATTCGTGGTGCGCGTCCCACAGCCGCAGCAGCAGCAGAATCAACAAGGGACTCGTGCGCCCCGTCCTCCCACGCCAGCTGTGCAGCCCGTTCAAGGCCGCAGGGACGCTCAAGGTCAGCAGCGTCTGTGCTTCAACTGCTTCGAGCCCGGGCACTTTGCGGATAAATGCCCGAAGCCAAGGCGTCAGCAAGGCCAAGCGCCTCCCCGCTCCAACAACGGCGGGAAGGACGTCATTCGGGGCCGTGTGAACCACGTGACGGCCGAGGACGTGCTGACAACTCCAGACGTCATCGTTGGTACGTTCCTCATTCATTCCATCCCAGCTACCATTTTGTTCGACTCTGGAGCTTCCCACTCGTTTATATCTGTGCCATTCGTGGGGAAAAATCAGTTGGGGGTAGAAAGGCTTAGAAACCCTCTGCTCATCACCACCCCTGGAGGGGTTATGACAGCAAAGTATTATAGCCCTGCCGTCCCTATAGAAATTCAGGGGATTCCTTTTCCCTCGGATCTGATTCTGCTAGACACCAAGAATTTGGATGTGATTCTTGGGATGAATTGGTTGGCTCAATTCCAAGGAGTAGTGGATTGCGCGAGACGCACTGTTACTCTGTACCGAGGGCCAGAACAACCGGTTGTCTTCTTTGCACCCCCAACCTCTGTCAGAAGTTCAGAATTGCATCAGATAGGGTTGTCAGAAATCCCCATAGTCAGAGAGTTCGGAGATGTGTTTCCGGAAGAACTACCTGGTATGCCGCCCAAGCGAGAGATTGAGTTCCGGATAGATCTTGCTCCAGGAACCACTCCTCTGTACAAGCGACCCTACCGTATGGCAGCAAATGAACTGGCCGAAGTCAAGAAACAGTTGGAAGAGTTGAAAGAAAAGGGATACATACGTCCGAGTACTTCCCCATGGGGTGCTCCTGTGATTTTTGTAGAGAAGAAAGACAAGACGAAGAGGATGTGCGTCGACTACAGAGCTCTCAATGAAGTCACCATCAAAAACAAGTACCCTCTTCCCCGGATCGATGATCTGTTCGACCAGCTTAAAGGTGCCACTGTATTTTCCAAGATCGATCTTCGTTCCGAATATCACCAATTACGTATTCGTGAGGAAGATATTCCGAAGACCGCATTCACCACGCGATACGGACTGTATGAATTCACGGTGATGTCGTTCGGTTTAACCAATGCACCTGCCTTCTTCATGAACTTAATGAACAAAGTGTTCATGGAATACTTGGATAAGTTTGTTGTGGTTTTCATTGATGACATTCTGATATACTCACAATCAGAGGAAGACCATCAGCACCATCTCCGTCTGGTGTTGGGAAAGTTGCGGGAACATCAATTGTATGCCAAGCTTAGCAAGTGTGAGTTCTGGTTGTCCGAAGTCAAATTCTTGGGGCACGTGATATCTGCTAAAGGAGTTGCTGTGGACCCCGAAACAGTGACCGCCGTCACCGATTGGAAGCAACCCAAGACAGTCACTCAAATTCGCAGTTTCTTAGGTTTGGCAGGATATTATCGGAGATTCATCGAGAACTTCTCCAAAATCGCTCGACCCATGACGCAGTTGTTGAAGAAAGAAGAGAAATTCGTGTGGAGGCCGCAATGCGAGAAGGCGTTTCAAACTCTCAAGGAAAAGCTGGTTTCCTCACCGGTGTTAATCTTGCCGGATACTCGCAAGGATTTCATGGTGTACTGTGATGCTTCGCGCCAAGGATTGGGGTGCGTGCTCATGCAGGACGGTCATGTGGTAGCCTATGCCTCACGCCAACTACGACCTCATGAAGGCAACTACCCTACCCATGATTTGGAGTTAGCAGCGGTGGTTCATGCTCTAAAAATCTGGCGGCACTATCTCATTGGTAATCGCTATGAAATATATACTGATCATAAGAGTTTGAAATACATCTTCACCCAGTCAGATCTGAATCTTCGGCAAAGGAGATGGTTAGAACTCATCAAGGATTATGATGTGGGAATTCACTATCATCCTGGTAAGGCCAACGTGGTCGCCGACGCTCTAAGTCGGAAGAGCCATTGCAACACTCTTAACGTCCGTGGCATTCCACCCGAGCTTAGCCAACAGATGGAAGCCCTGAACCTAAGCATAGTTGGTCGTGGATTCTTGGCGGCGTTGGAAGCCAAGCCCACCTTGCTTGATCAAATCCGCGAGGCTCAGAAGAATGATCCGGACATGCATGGACTCCTCAAGAATATGAAACAGGGTAAAGCCGCTGGTTTCACGGAGGATGAACACAGAACCCTATGGAACGGAAAGCGGGTATGTGTTCCAGATAACAGAGAACTTAAACAGCTGATACTTCAGGAAGCTCACGAGAGCCCTTATTCCATTCACCCGGGCAGTACAAAGATGTACTTAGACTTGAAGAAGAAATACTGGTGGGTTAGCATGAAGCGGGAAATTGCAGAGTTTGTGGCCCTATGTGATGTGTGCCAGCGTGTCAAGGCAGAGCACCAGCGACCGGCCGGACTCCTCCAACCTCTCCAAGTACCAGAATGGAAATGGGATGAGATTGGGATGGATTTCATCACCGGACTTCCAAAAACCCAAGGCGGATATGATTCTATATGGGTAGTTGTGGATCGATTAACCAAGGTAGCTCGATTTATTCCTGTGAAGACCACATATGGAGGGAACAAACTAGCCGAGCTCTACTTCGCTAGGATCGTGAGTCTCCATGGCGTTCCCAAGAAAATCGTATCTGATAGGGGAAGCCAATTCACCTCTCATTTCTAGAAGAAACTCCAAGAAGAGTTGGGAACCCGGCTAAATTTCAGCACCGCGTATCACCCGCAGACAGATGGACAGACCGAGCGTCTAAATCAGATCCTAGAAGATATGCTTCGCGCATGTGTCCTAGATTTCGGGAAGACTTGGGATAAGAGTCTCCCCTATGCCGAATTCTCCTACAATAACAGCTATCAAGCCAGCATACAAATGGCACCTTATGAAGCGTTGTACGGGCGCAAATGCCGGACACCGCTATTGTGGGACCAAGTTGGAGAAAGCCAAGTGTTCGGGACTGATATCCTGAGAGAAGCTGAAGCTAAAGTCAGAATCATCCGGGATAATCTAAAGGTGGCACAGTCTCGGCAGAAAAGTTATGCAGATAACCGACGCCGTGATCTGGAATTCGCAGTGGATGACTTTGTGTATCTTCGGGTCACGCCATTGCGAGGTGTGCACAGGTTTCAGACAAAAGGGAAGCTCGCACCTTGGTATGTGGGTCCCTTCCGTATCATTGCTCGACGCGGAGAAGTCGCTTACCAGTTGGAGCTACCCGCCTCCTTGGGCAACGTGCATGATGTGTTCCATGTGTCGCAACTCAAGAAATGTCTTCGAGTGCCATCCGAGCAGGCCGACTCAGAGCAAATTGAAGTTCGCGAAGATTTGACCTACGTGGAGAGGCCAGTGAAAATCCTGGACACCATGGAGCGCAGGACCAGGAACCGGGTGATCCGTTTTTGCAAGGTCCAGTGGAGCAACCACGCCGAAGAAGAAGCTACTTGGGAACGTGAAGACGAGCTGAAGGCAGCCCATCCCGATCTCTTCGCCAGTTCTTCCGAATCTCGGGGTCGAGATTCCGTTTAAGGGGGGTAGATTTGTCGCGTCCCAAAACGACTCTAAAATACATCCTCGAAATGGTGCCGAGAATAATTAAAATTCATGTGAAAGCCTCCAACAATTAAAATGTGCAAATTTAAAAGTCAAATGAGGCTTGGAGGATTTTTGTATATTTCCTAAAAGCCTAAAATGTGTAAATAAATTTTAGTGGAATTTTCAGAGCACAAATAATAATTGAGAAGAAATAAACCAAGTGGAAATGGTTTTATAAAAAGAAAAATCCTAAAAAGTCTTCTTTCCCCCCCCCCTTTTCCTTCTTGGGCCGGCTCGGCCCAACTCCCTCCCTCTCTCTCTCCTCCCCCGCGGCCCATCGGCCTCCCCCGCGCGCGCGCCGCTGACAGGCGGGCCCGCCCGCCACTCTCGCTGACGGGTGGGGCCCACCTGTCATCGCCTACCTCGCGCCGCGCCCGCCGCCCGCCCGTGCCCTAGCGCCGCCGCCGCCGCCGCCGAATCCGCCGCATCCCGCCGTCCCCGCGCGCAATAAAGAGGGGGGAATCACTCCCCGTGATTCCCTCTCCCGTTTCCCCCGTGTTTCCCTCTCGCTCTCCCTCGGATTCGTCCGGATTCATTCCCGCAAAGTTCGCCGGCGCATCAATGACGGCCAAGATCTCCGCGCCCGTTTCCTCCCTCTCCGGCCGAGCTCTCCCCCTCCCGACGCTATATAATCGTTCCCCGAGCTCCGCTCCTCCGTTTCCGCCACTTGCCGCACCCTCTCCACGTCGGAATCGTGCTCGCGCCGTTGTCCTCTCTCTCCGCCGTCGCCGCCGAGCTCCGGTTCGCCGCCGTCGTCGCCCCGGACCTCCTCCCGTCTCGGCGTCACCTCCATCGGCTTCGCCGCGTCATCGTCAACCCCGTCCGCTCCTCCGTTTCGCTCGCCGACCGCCGGAGCACCGTCGTCCTCGTCGTCCCGAACCGCACCGCCACTTGCCTCCGCTCCGGTCGTCGTTTCTGCTGTCCTCGTCGTCCCAGGGTGAGCCGTGGACCGCCCCTTTCGCTTCCCTCTCCTCTCCGCTCTCTCGGGCGCCGCTCCGCCGCGCCGGTGGTCGCCGGCGGTGACCATCGGGGCGCGGGCGCGCCGTCTCCCGTCGGCCGTCCCGGCGAGGCCGCCTTCGGGCGCGCCCCGCGGCTGCCAGGTGGGGCCAGGCCGTCAGCCGCCCGCGCCCGCGGGTGCGGCTGACGCGTGGGACCCACGGCGCCGGCCGCCGCCAGCCGCGTGCTCCCGGTCCACCGTGGACCGAGAGGCTGCCGCGTGGGCCCCACTCTCGTGGACCCGGTCCGCGCGCTCCCTCCCTCGGCTGACGCAATAAATGGGTTTTTAATTAAAAATTAAATGAAGAAATTCGCAAATATCCATTTAAAGAGCACATAAACTTCAAATGGCCATAACTTGGCCATTTGAACTCGGAATTGGACCGTTCAAGTCTCTAATTTTTCCTTAAGAAGTCAAGAACCCATTTTTGTGCTTTGTTTCTGCTGTTATGTGGAGTTTATTAGGGTTAAAGCCTTTTTCTTTTCCATTGGTCGTGTAGACGCTGCAGCTTCGGAAGATCCGCTCTTCGTGGAAGTCGAAGCCGACGTTTGGGAAGGCGAGCAAGGCAAGTCACATCATCTTTGAACATATTGAATCCCAGTTTATAAAATTATGTTGATTTAAATTATTGCACTATCGCTTTATTTAAATTCCCGCGTTATCACTGTTTTATTTAGCCATGCCTATTTACCTTTGTTATGACCTTATTATTATTGTTATTGTTATTATTACCTTGTTCACCCTAGATGAAACAAAACCTCAACTAGTGGACACTCTACTCATGGCACCACTAGTTCAATTTTAGGTAGATGCTTCGCAATTTAATTAGGTAACATTAGGTGGTTTTTTTTCAACTTTAGACTTGGGAAATATTCATATCACCTGGACACTTTGGAATGGTCTGGTTATTGTGGAATTGGCTTCACACCGCTCCTTCTATTCAAAATCCCAAAATGGTTTTAGGCTGGGCTCGGGGTGCATGGTTTTGATAGTAGCACCTCGGCCATATAAGGACCGGTCTTCGGGCCTCTGTTGCAAAGCATTACCGTACTTCCACATGTCTAGTGGGTAAGGCTTAGTTTGTGGCTCAGTCTGGTTATAAACAAAAGTACACGGATTGGAGATGGATGAAGTCGGGGGTCGATGGACATTCTCCAGGGCAAATGAAGGCTACACGAGCTGCGGTCCGGTAGTCGAGATGTCATGGCACAGGGCCGGTGTCCTGCTGCTAGGGGCTCAGTCCTGCCTGCCTGTCCCGGGGGTTCCGGCCGTAGGCGGGATTGGGTCGGTACTCTTCCATCTTCCGTCTTCCGTCTATGTCACGTCTATGGCTAGGATGGGTTGGAAACTATGTCACGTCTTCCGTCTGTATGCCGTGGTGGTATGTGGCACGTGGTTGCACGTGAGGAAGATGTGTCTTGTGGGTAAAGATGTACACCTCTGATCAGAGTATAATCTATTCGAATAGCCGTGCCCTCGGTTATGGGCAAGCCGAGCAATGTACCCAAGTTAGTGTTTTAATTCTTAAAACCTGCTTAACAACTAAAATGTGGAATGGTTGGCCTGGGTTGGCTTGGGACGAGCTGGGACCCAGGGTCGGGTTGCCAGTTCGGTCTGAATCATCAAAGGCCTTGGGTTAAGGCAGGTTCGTGTGGGTTCACGGCCTTGATTAATAATATTGTATAGTTCTAGAATCGTGTTTACAAAATAGCTCTGAGCAACTAAATGTCTTTAAATGCCGTTTACTGCAACCCTAACCCTTTATAGTGTAATTCCCTTGTACTCCCTTGCATTTATTCTGCATTTGTGGGTGTGTCTTGTTGAGTACGGTGGTTGTACTCAGTCTTGCTCAATTTTTCCCAAGCCCAGAAGAGGAGCTCCTTGAAGATGAAGGCTTTGGTGTCTAGCTCGTGCCTGCTGTCAAGCGCCTGTGGTCGTCGCCCTAGTCTTCCACTGTTTCTCGTTTGTCTGTGTGTGTGCTGGGCCTTCGCTGCCCATGTAATAAATTAACTATTTACGCTTCCGCTTGTTAAACTCTGAATTGTATCAACTTTTGGTGTACCTTGCCTCCTGGGACAAGGATTAATGCACGCACGTCAGGAACGCCCGTTGGGTTATTTCCGGTCGTGACAGTCCTCGGCTCCGCGTCGTCAAGCCTCGTGTCAGCCGCGTCTCGCCTTCGTCCAAGGATCGCCGCCGAAGCCGCCCCCTCGCCGTTCGTCTCCGTTGTGCCCGTCTGTCTCCGCCGCGCCCGTTCGTCGTTGTCGTTCCCGCGCCTCGTCGTGTGGTGGTAAGGATCCCTCTCCCTCGCTGCCCCGTCCTCGTCCTTT
Organism: Oryza nivara; assembly: GCA_000576065.2. NCBI lineage: Eukaryota > Viridiplantae > Streptophyta > Magnoliopsida > Poales > Poaceae > Oryza > Oryza nivara. The sequence continues at coordinate 10,321,101 of CM002502.2, forward strand.
CGGTGTCGCCCCGTACCCGTTGTGCGGTCGTCGACCCCGGTACCCGTGTACCGGTGTCGGTAGTCGTTCACGTGTGCGGGTGGTGACCGTTGTCATGACCGGAAATAACCCAACGGGCGTTCCTGACGTGCGTGCATTAATCCTAGTCCCAGGAGGCAAGGTACACCAAAAGTTGATACAATTCAGAGTTTAACAAGCGGAAGCGTAAATAGTTAATTTATTACATGGGCAGCGAAGGCCCAGCACACACAGAGACAAATGAGAAACAGCGGAAGACTAGGGCGACGACCACAGGCGCTTGACGGCAGGCACGAGCTAGACACCAAAGCCTTCATCTTCAAGGAGCTCCTCTTCTGCGCTTGGGAAAAATTGAGCAAGACTGAGTACAACCACCGTACTCAACAAGACACACCCACAAATGCAGAATAAATGCAAGGGAGTACAAGGGAATTACACTATAAAGGGTTAGGGTTGCAGTAAACGGCATTTAAAGACATTTAGTTGCTCAGAGCTATTTTGTAAACACGATTCTAGAACTATACAATATTATTAATCAAGGCCGTGAACCCACACGAACCTGCCTTAACCCAAGGCCTTTGATGATTCAGACCGAACTGGCAACCCGACCCTGGGTCCCAGCTCGTCCCAAGCCAACCCAGGCCAACCATTCCACATTTTAGTTGTTAAGCAGGTTTTAAAAATTAAAACACTAACTTGGGTACATTGCTCAGCTTGCCCATAACCGAGGGCGCGGCTATTCGAATAGATTATACTCTGATCAGAGGTGTACATCTTTACCCACAAGACACATCTTCCTCACGTGCAACCACGTGCCACATACCACCACGGTATACAGACGGAAGAAGTGACATAGTTTCCAACCCATCCTAGCCATAGACAAGAGTACCGACCCAATCCCGCCTACGGCCGGAACCCCCGGGACAGGCAGGCAGGACTGAGCCCCTAGCAGCAGGACACCGGCCCTGTGCCATGACATCTCGACTACCGGGCCGCAGCTCGTGTAGCCTTCATTTGCCCTGGAGAATGTCCATCGACCCCCGACTTCATCCATCTCCAATCCGTGTACTTTTGTTTATAACCAGACTGAGCCACAAACTAAGCCTTACCCACTAGACATGTGGAAGTACGGTAATGCTTTGCAACAGAGGCCCGAAGACCGGTCCTTATATGGCCGAGGTGCTACTATCAAAACCATGCACCCCGAGCCCAGCCTAAAACCATTTTGGGATTTTGAATAGAAGGAGCGGTGTGAAGCCAATTCCACAATAACCAGACCATTCCAAAGTGTCTAGGTGATATGAATATTTCCCAAGTCTAAAGTTGAAAAAAAAACCACCTAATGTTACCTAATTAAATTGCGAAGCATCTACCTAAAATTAAACTAGTGGTGCCATGAGTAGAGTGTCCACTAGTTGAGGTTTTGTTTCATCTAGGGTGAACAAGGTAATAATAACAATAACAATAATAATAAGGTCATAACAAAGGTAAATAGGCATGGCTAAATAAAACAGTGATAACGCGGGAATTTAAATAAAGCGATAATGCAATAATTTAAATCAACATAATTTTATAAACTGGGATTCAATATGTTCAAAGATGATGTGACTTGCCTTGCTCGCCTTCCCAAACGTCGGCTTCGATTTCCACGAAGAGCGGATCTTCCGAAGCTGCAGCGTCTACACGACCAACGGAAAAGAAAAAGGCTTTAACCCTAATAAACCCCACATAACAGCAGAAACAAAGCACAAAAATGGGTTCTTGACTTCTTAAGGAAAAATTAGAGACTTGAACGGTCCAATTCCGAGTTCAAATGGCCAAGTTATGGCCATTTGAAGTTTATATGCTCTTTAAATGGATATTTGCGAATTTCTTCATTTAATTTTTAATTAAAAACCCATTTATTGCGTCAGCCGAGGGAGGGAGCGTGTCACGCCCGGAATTTCTATCCAAAATTCCAAACGCTTACATGTGTGTTAAACCCTCGTCCAGGAATCAACCGAGGCACACAATGACAATATTGATAATAGAGTACAAATAACTATTAAATATTCACAAAATAAAATTATTACAGAGGTGGATAGTTCCTCTCAAAGAAAAACACATTCTACGCAGCGGAAAAATAAAACTAAAACAAACTACGGAACAGCGATGGCAACTCCACTCCACAGGCAACTTAACCAGAACAAGCCTAATCCTCCAGATCATCACCTTCACTGAGGTACTCCTCTTCTGATGAATGAATATTGCAAGAATGAGCATATAACATACTCAACAAGCCACACAGCAAATATGCAAGTGCACAGGATAACAAAGGATGGCATAATATAGCTCATTTGCAGAAAACAGCATTTAATAAATATTTAAGAGAATAGTAAAAACAGTTGAATAATTAATCAATATTAAACAAACACCATAAAACACACCCGTGTAGCATAGGCCCAACCATATTTGAAGAACCAACCCCAGTTGAACAAATTAACCCTCCAAACCAGGAATTAACCATCCCAAACCAGGAATTATATTATCACATTATTACCATTAATGAGTAGTGTGAAACTAATCACGAAAAACATTGCTCAACTCACCCATAACCGCGGGTACGGCTATTCGAATAGTTTAAACTCTGATCAGAGGTGTACCACTGTACCCACAAGACACAACCCCTCATCATGTTACCATGTGCCTCAATACCACCACGGTATCTCGGAAAGGAGTCGTGACAATACCCCTCGCATAACACAATTCACCACAGTGCACCGTACCTGGATCATAATCACCCCCTTATAAACAAGGCATGGACTCCCCAGCGACCCCCATGGACTTCTCGCCACTTCTCAGTCTGGCGCACTATAATGAATCATGCTATACAAAAGATAAAGCCGTTGCCCACGCTGGCTTGTGGTTGGCACGATAAATGTTTCACAACAGTAGCTCGCGAACCGGTCCTTAATTGTCATGAGCACAACCATCAAAACCATATGCTCACAACCCACCTTAGTCAGGTTTTAATTATCAATTAATTATCCTCACATGATTGACCATCGTGAACTACCATTAATTAACCACAATTATTAACATAAAATAATGTAGTTTATAATTAACCCTTTTGGTTATCTAAAGTTTCTAAGCATGGCTAAGCAAACCTATATATAGCATTTAGCTGAACCAATCCAATATATAAGGTTCATGCTAATCAAATTATAACCCATAGGAAAATAAAGTCAACTTCGGCCATAAATAACTGGGAAAGGTTCACCACCCGATGACATTCGAAAACAATGCATAGTTGAAATAAAATAATAGCTTTAAATAGGATCAACATGCTCAAAGGGTTGTTTGGGATCTGTGTGACTTGCCTTGGGCTTCCACAAACACTTCGGAACCTTCCTCAACGGAAACGCTCTCCTCCGGAACGTCGGAAACTAAAGCAAATAAACAAAATCAACAAAACAGTACAAAAACAAGCATAAACAGTACATGTGGATATTTTTAACATGTAGATCTCGATTTTAGAAAAATTTAGAAACTTGAACCACCTAAAACGGATCTACGGTTATTTAGTTATGATTTTCCAAAGTTTTAATCTATTAGAAAATCGAGAAAAAGGAAAAAGAGAGAGAGATGACGTCAGCCCTAGCAATGATGACGTCAGCCCTAGGGTTGACGTCGGCATGACGTCACCCAACGGCGGCCGGCTCGGGACGACGAGCTCGCCGGCGCTAGACGAGTCGGCGACGGGATTGGAGGGCATCAACGCGTAGAGGGCAACGAGGCGAACCCGTTGGTACTCACCACTACGCCGAAAGATGCACGACGGCGGCCGGCGACGAGAAGGAAGACGGCGGCGGCTCGGGTCGACGGCGTCGAGGGTGCTCCAGTGGTCGGCGGCGGAAACGGAGGGGCGGCCGAGCTTCACGGTGCACCTAACGGCGGTGACGGCGACCAAAGGCGACGGCGGAGACGGCGGCGCGACGCGACCGAAGACGACCGGCGGCGGCGGCGGACTTGGAGCTCGTCGCGACGGCGCTAGGAGGCACGGGAGGACTCGGGAGAGGGGGCAAACGGAAGAGGAGATCAAGGGGAAGCTTTATATGAGCGCGGATTGAAGAGATCAATCCGCAAACGGGAGGAATCAAATCGGGAAGATCTCGGACTCGGTTTTTAGGGATAAAACAAAACGAGTTCGATTCGACTCGAATCCTCAACGGTTTCCTTTGCCTCTTGGGGGAAAAGAAAGAGGAGACCGAGAGGAACAAAACCCCTCAATCAATTGAAAGAGATGGGGTCGGATTCGGCCGGAAACGACGGCGCAAACGGCTAGGGTTCGGCGGCTCGGCGCGGCGGCGGCCGGAGGTAGGAGACGAGCCTGACAGGTGGGCCCCACCTGTCAGCGCCTGGAGGAGAGAGGGCGGGCGCGGGCGGCTTGGGCCGACGTGGGCCGCGCGCGGGAAAGAGAGAGAAAGGGAGAGATGGGCCGAAAACGGCCCAAGGACCTGAGAGGGGGAACTTTTGAACTTTTTTGAATAAAACAATTTGTAAAATGTTGTTTCAATTATTAAAAATACTTCCCTTGCTCAAATAATTCCCAGAAAATTCTAGAAAATAGAGGAGCAAGCATAGTATTTAATAAAATTTTATCTAGCCCACTTTTATGTTGAAAATTTTCCTAGAAAATTAGGGTTTAGCTTGTAGACTTTTAATTTAATTTCTAAAAATTCCAATTAAACAACAATTTATATATTTAGGATTTTTAGGGTGTGACAAACCTACCCCCCTTAAACAGAATCTCGTCCTCGAGATTCAGAAGAACTAGAGAACAGATGGGGATGAGCTGACTTCAATTCATCTTCTCGTTCCCAAGTGGCTTCTTCTTCCGAATGATTACTCCACTGAACTTTACAGAACCGTATAACGCGATTCCTGGTTTTCCTCTCGCTTACTTCCAAAATTCTGACTGGCTTCTCAACATAAGTTAAATCTTCCTGAAGCTCTATACAATCAGGATCTGCTTCCTCCGTAGGTACACGTAAACATTTCTTCAACTGAGACACATGGAACACGTCATGTATTCCCGCCATTGACGGAGGCAACTCTAACTGATAGGCTACTTCACCTCTTCGACTCACGATCTTAAAAGGTCCCACAAAACGCGGTGCCAATTTCCCTTTGGTTTGGAAACGATGAACTCCTCGTAACGGCGTAACTCGTAGATACACATAATCTCCTTCTTCAAAAGCTAAATCTCTGCGACGATTGTCGGCATAGCTCTTCTGACGCGACTGAGCAACGCGCAACCTTTCTTGGATAATCTTCACTTTTTCTACCGCCTCTCGCAGTATGTCTGTCCCGAAAACTTGACGCTCACCGGTTTGATCCCAAAGAAGCGGCGTACGGCACTTTCGACCATATAATGCTTCATTCGGAGACATTTGCAAACTAGCTTGATAACTATTGTTATATGAAAATTCCGCATACGGCAAATTCTTATCCCAACTTCCACCAAAATCTAGAACACAAGCTCTCAACATATCTTCTAAAATTTGGTTTACTCTTTCCGTCTGACCATCTGTTTGAGGGTGATAAGCAGTACTGAAATTCAAACGGGTACCCAATTCTGATTGTAACTTCTGCCAAAACTTCGAAGTAAACTGGCTACCTCTATCTGACACTATCTTCTTAGGAACACCATGCAAACATACCACTCTGGCCATATATAACTCTGCGAGCTTATGTCCCGTATAGGTTGTTTTGACCGGTATGAAGTGAGCGACTTTTGTCAACCGATCAACCACTACCCAAATAGAATCATGTCCTGCCGACGTTCTGGGTAGACCGGTTATAAAATCCATTCCTATTTCTTCCCACTTCCATTCTGGAATCTTCAACGGTTGTAACAGACCGGCTGGTTTCTGATGTTCTGCCTTGACCCTCTGACACACATCACATAGAGCCACATACTCTGCTATCTCACGTCGCATGCTGGCCCACCAAAATTGTTGCTTTAAGTCTTGATACATCTTAGTGCTTCCAGGGTGAATGGAATACAAAGTTTCATGAGCTTCTTTCATGATAGTATCCTTCAACTCCTTATTTTCTGGGACGCAAATTCTTTCTCCTAACCACACAGTACCTTGTTCATCTTCTACAAAACCGATGGCTTTACCTCTTCTCATGTTCTTCTTTATTTCCTGGATATCAGGATCATTCACTTGAGCTTCTCTAATTTGATCAAACAGAGTAGGTTTAGCTTCCAAAGTAGCCACAAAACCTTTGCTGACTATTCCCAAGTTCAACCTTTCAAATTCTTGGCATAACTCCCAAGGTAAACGTCGACCTTCTGACATATTACAGTAGCTTTTCCTGCTAAGGGCATCGGCTACAACATTTGCTTTCCCCGGGTGATAATGGATTTCCATATCATAGTCCTTAATCAACTCTAACCATCTTCGCTGACGCATGTTCAAATCAGGTTGAGTAAAAATGTACTTCAAACTTTTATGATCCGTATACACCTCTGTACGGTTACCAACTTGTCACGCCCGGAATTTCTATCCAAAATTCCAAACGCTTACATGTGTGTTAAACCCTCGTCCAGGAATCAACCGAGGCACACAATGACAATATTGATAATAGAGTACAAATAACTATTAAATATTCACAAAATAAAATTATTACAGAGGTGGATAGTTCCTCTCAAAGAAAAACACATTCTACGCAGCGGAAAAATAAAACTAAAACAAACTACGGAACAGCGATGGCAACTCCACTCCACAGGCAACTTAACCAGAACAAGCCTAATCCTCCAGATCATCACCTTCACTGAGGTACTCCTCTTCTGATGAATGAATATTGCAAGAATGAGCATATAACATACTCAACAAGTCACACAGCAAATATGCAAGTGCACAGGATAACAAAGGATGGCATAATATAGCTCATTTGCAGAAAACAGCATTTAATAAATATTTAAGAGAATAGTAAAAACAGTTGAATAATTAATCAATATTAAACAAACACCATACAACACACCCGTGTTGCATAGGCCCAACCATATTTGAACAACCAACCCCAGTTGAACAAATTAACCCTCCAAACCAGGAATTAACCATCCCAAACCAGGAATTATATTATCACATTATTACCATTAATGAGTAGTGTGAAACTAATCACGAAAAACATTGCTCAACTCACCCATAACCGCGGGTACGGCTATTCGAATAGTTTAAACTCTGATCAGAGGTGTACCACTGTACCCACAAGACACAACCCCTCATCATGTTACCATGTGCCTCAATACCACCACGGTATCTCGGAAAGGAGTCGTGACAATACCCCTCGCATAACACAATTCACCACAGTGCACCGTACCTGGATCATAATCACCCCCTTATAAACAAGGCATGGACTCCCCAGCGACCCCCATGGACTTCTCGCCACTTCTCAGTCTGGCGCACTATAATGAATCATGCTATACAAAAGATAAAGCCGTTGCCCACGCTGGCTTGTGGTTGGCACGATAAATGTTTCACAACAGTAGCTCGCGAACCGGTCCTTAATTGTCATGAGCACAACCATCAAAACCATATGCTCACAACCCACCTTAGTCAGGTTTTAATTATCAATTAATTATCCTCACATGATTGACCATCGTGAACTACCATTAATTAACCACAATTATTAACATAAAATAATGTAGTTTATAATTAACCCTTTTGGTTATCTAAAGTTTCTAAGCATGGCTAAGCAAACCTATATATAGCATTTAGCTGAACCAATCCAATATATAAGGTTCATGCTAATCAAATTATAACCCATAGGAAAATAAAGTCAACTTCGGCCATAAATAACTGGGAAAGGTTCACCACCCGATGACATTCGAAAACAATGCATAGTTGAAATAAAATAATAGCTTTAAACAGGATCAACATGCTCAAAGGGTTGTTTGGGATCTGTGTGACTTGCCTTGGGCTTCCACAAACACTTCGGAACCTTCCTCAACGGAAACGCTCTCCTCCGGAACGTCGGAAACTAAAGCAAATAAACAAAATCAACAAAACAGTACAAAAACAAGCATAAATAGTATATGTGGATATTTTTAACATGTAGATCTCGATTTTAGAAAAATTTAGAAACTTGAACCACCTAAAACGGATCTACGGTTATTTAGTTACGATTTTCCAAAGTTTTAATCTATTAGAAAATCGAGAAAAAGGAAAAAGAGAGAGAGATGACGTCAGCCCTAGCAATGATGACGTCAGCCCTAGGGTTGACGTCGGCATGACGTCACCCAACGGCGGCCGGCTCGGGACGACGAGCTCGCCGGCGCTAGACGAGTCGGCGACGGGATTGGAGGGCATCAACGCGTAGAGGGCAACGAGGCGAACCCGTTGGTACTCACCACTACGCCGAAAGATGCACGACGGCGGCCGGCGACGAGAAGGAAGACGGCGGCGGCTCGGGTCGACGGTGTCGAGGGTGCTCCGGTGGTCGGCGGCGGAAACGGAGGGGCGGCCGAGCTTCTCCACACCACGGCGCACCTAACGGCGGTGACGGCGACCAAAGGCGACGGCGGAGACGGCGGCGCGACGCGACCGAAGACGACCGGCGGCGGCGGCGGACTTGGAGCTCGTCGCGACGGCGCTAGGAGGCACGGGAGGACTCGGGAGAGGGGGCAAACGGAAGAGGAGATCAAGGGGAAGCTTTATATGAGCTCGGATTGAAGAGATCAATCCGCAAACGGGAGGAATCGAATCGGGAAGATCTCGGACTCGGTTTTTAGGGATAAAACAAAACGAGTTCGATTCGACTCGAATCCTCAACGGTTTCCTTTGCCTCTTGGGGGAAAAGAAAGAGGAGACCGAGAGGAACAAAACCCCTCAATCAATTGAAAGAGATGGGGTCGGATTCGGCCGGAAACGACGGCGCAAACGGCTAGGGTTCGGCGGCTCGGCGCGGCGGCGGCCGGAGGTAGGAGACGAGCCTGACAGGTGGGCCCCACCTGTCAGCGCCTGGAGGAGAGAGGGCGGGCGCGGGCGGCTTGGGCCGACGTGGGCCGCGCGCGGGAAAGAGAGAGAAAGGGAGAGATGGGCCGAAAACGGCCCAAGGACCTGAGAGGGAGAACTTTTGAACTTTTTTGAATAAAACAATTTGTAAAATGTTGTTTCAATTATTAAAAATACTTCCCTTGCTCAAATAATTCCCAGAAAATTCTAGAAAATAGAGGAGCAAGCATAGTATTTAATAAAATTTTATCTAGCCCACTTTTATGTTGAAAATTTTCCTAGAAAATTAGGGTTTAGCTTGTAGACTTTTAATTTAATTTCTAAAAATTCCAATTAAACAACAATTTATATATTTAGGATTTTTAGGGTGTGACAGAGCGCGCGGACCGGGTCCACGAGAGTGGGGCCCACGCGGCAGCCTCTCGGTCCACGGTGGACCGGGAGCACGCGGCTGGCGGCGGCCGGCGCCGTGGGTCCCACGCGTCAGCCGCACCCGCGGGCGCGGGCGGCTGACGGCCTGGCCCCACCTGGCAGCCGCGGGGCGCGCCCGAAGGCGGCCTCGCCGGCACGGCCGACGGGAGACGGCGCGCCCGCGCCCCGATGGTCACCGCCGGCGACCACCGGCGCGGCGGAGCGGCGCCCGAGAGAGCGGAGAGGAGAGGGAAGCGAAAGGGGCGGTCCACGGCTCACCCCGGGACGACGAGGACGGCGGAAACGATGACCGGAGCGGAGGCAAGCGGCGGCGCGGTTCGGGACGACGAGGACGACGGTGCTCCGGCGGTCGGTGGGCGAAACGGAGGAGCGGACGGGGTTGACGACGACGCGGCGAAGCCGATGGAGGTGACGCCGAGACGGGAGGAGGTCCGGGGCGACGACGGCGGCGAACCGGAGCTCGGCGGCGACGGCGGAGAGAGAGGACAACGGCGCGAGCACGATTCCGACGGGGAGAGGGTGCGGCAAGTGGCGGAAACGGAGGAGCGGAGCTTGGGGAACGATTATATAGCGTCGGGAGGGGGAGAGCTCGGCCGGAGAGGGAGGAAACGGGCGCGGAGATCTCGGCCGTCATTGATGCGCCGGCGAACTTTGCGGGAATGAATCCGGACGAATCCGAGGGAGAGCGAGAGGGAAACACGGGGGAAACGGGAGAGGGAATCACGGGGAGTGATTTCCCCCTCTTTATTGCGTGCGGGGACGGCGGGATGCGGCGGATTCGGCGGCGGCGGCGGCGGCGCTAGGGCACGGGCGGGCGGCGGGCGCGGCGCGAGGTAGGCGATGACAGGTGGGTCCCACCCGTCAGCGAGGGTGGCGGGCGGGCCCGCCTGTCAGCGGCGCGCGCGCGGGGGAGGCCGATGGGCCGCGGGGGAGGAGAGAGAGAGGGAGGGAGTTGGGCCGAGCCGGCCCAAGAAGGAAAAGGGGGGGGGAAAGAAGACTTTTTAGGATTTTTCTTTTTATAAAACCATTTCCACTTGGTTTATTTCTTCTCAATTATTATTTGTGCTCTGAAAATTCCACTAAAATTTATTTACACATTTTAGGCTTTTAGGAAATATACAAAAATCCTCCAAGCCTCATTTGACTTTTAAATTTGCACATTTTAATTGTTGGAGGCTTTCACATGAATTTTAATTATTCTCGGCACCATTTCGAGGATGTATTTTAGAGTCGTTTTGGGACGCGACAACCGTGTAGTGTCCGTGTTAGTGTTCCCGCTCGGTAGCCGCGTGGTTTCCATGTGTTCAACCCGTGTGGTGTCTAGTGGAGTCCGTTTGTCGGCCACTCGCCTCGGTTGACACACGGGATCCGCTTCCGTCGACCCGTGGACCGTCTCTGTGTACTCGGTCTACCGCGGTCCTTTAGGTTGACATGTGGGGTCCGCATGTCAACGGCGCAGCCTTCCTGTCTTTTCCAGGCTAGCGCTTACACATGTTTTATAGTTGCAAAGTTTAATTATAATAATCCGCAAATCCCCATATAACAGCATTAAACTTCGGATGATCATATCTTGGTCATACGAACTCCGAATCGACCCGTTCAAGTCTCTTAATGTTTGTTATAACCTAAAGAACCCTGTGCTTTGTTTTTTATGTATTGTTATTGCTTCTTTATAGGCTTGTAGCTTTGCTTGTGTGCTTCGCGTAGCTTTCGTCGTTCCGGAGGTTCCCAAAGCGTGGTTCGTGGTCGTCGCCGAAGGTTCGGAAGGCCGTTCTCTCTGAGCAAGGCAAGTCACATCATCCTTGAACATGTTGAATCCCAGTTTATAAAATTATTTTGATTTAAATTATTGCATTATCGCTTTATTTAAATTCCCGCGTGATCACTGTTTTATTTAGCCATGCCTATTTACCTTTGTTAAGACATTATTATTGCTATTGTTATTATTACCTTGTTCACCCTAGGATAAACAAAACCCCAACTAGTGGGTACTCTATTCATGGTTCCACTAGTATGAATTTAGGTAGATGCTTCGCTGATTAATTAGGCAACATTAGGTGGTTTTTATAACTCTAGACTTTGGGAATATTCATATCCCCTGGACACTATGGAATTGTTGGATTATGGTGGAATTGGACATACCCCTCTCTTCCTCTTTCAAAGTCCCTAAAACCTGTTTTTCGGTGGGGTTTGGGTGCATGCCAGTTGTGGGAAGTAGCACCCCGGCCACTATAAGGATTAAGCTCGGGCCTCTGTTGCAAAGCACTACCGTACTTCCACATGTCTAGTGGGTAAGGCTTAGTTTGTGGCTCAGTCTGGTTATAAACAAAAGTACACGGATGGAGATGGATGAAGTCGGGGGTCGATGGACATTCTCCAGGGCAAATGAAGGCTACACGAGCTGCGGCCCGGTAGTCGAGATGTCATGGCACAGGGCCGGTGTCCTGCTGCTGGGGGCTCAGTCCTGCCTGCCTGTCTCGGGGGTTCCGGCCGTAGGTGGGATTGGGTCGGTACTCTTGTCTATGGCTAGGATGGGTTGGAAACTATGTCACGTCTTCCGTCCGTATACCGTGGTGGTATGTGGCACGTGGTTACACGTGAGGAAGATGTGTCTTGTGGGTAAAGATGTACACCTCTGATCAGAGTATAAACTATTCGAATAGCCGCGCCCTCGGTTATGGGCAAGCCGAGCAATGTACCCAAGTTAGTGTTTTAATTCTTAAAACCTGCTTAACAACTAAAATGTGGAATGGTTGGCCTGGGTTGGCTTGGGACGAGCTGGGACCCAGGGTCGGGTTGCCAGTTCGGTCGGAATCATCGTAGGCCTTGGGTTAAGGCAGGTTCGTGAGGGTTCACGGCCTTGATTAATAATACTGTGTAGCTCTAGGATCGTCTTTATAAAATGGCTTTGGGCAACTAAGTGACTTTTAAATGCTGGTTACTGCAAAACTTAACCCCTATGTTATTATCCCCTTGTACTCCCTTGCATTAATTATGCATCTCCGGTGTGGCTCGCTGAGTACCGTGGTTGTACTCATTCTTGCTCAATTGTTCCTCCTTCAGTAAGAGAAGCTTTGGAGAGAAGTCTTAGGTGGAGTCCTGGCTTATACCCCAGTTGAGCGCCTGTGAAGATGGAGCCGTAGGCCCGCTAGTCCACTGCTGTTTATTTTTATTTGCCAGGCCTGAAGCGCCTCTGTAATAATGTAAATACTATCGATATAATAAAGATGTGTCTTTTGTATCATGTTTGTGTGGTGTACCCCGGCTTTTCCTGGGACGGGGATTAATACACTAGCGTTCGGGAAAAGGCAATTTTCTCGGTCGCGTCAGTCTTGTTAGCCATAGTCTTGAAGGTCGGTGGCGCTGGTACAGCTGGTTTCTCTATCGGTAGAGTTTCTTGCGGAGTAGCGACTCGCGGCCTGACACTCCGGAAGAAAGCTTCTGGATTTTCTTTGAAGTTTTCCGGCAGGTTGAAACCGGTCATGCACTACCCTGTTTTCACAACAAAAAGTGAAAACAACCAAGGTTAGCCTGCAAAGGAAAAATGATTATAAAGAGGTAAATATAAAGTATTAGTTTAGGTAATCACTATTATGAATCTTCCCCGACAACGGTGCCAGAAATGCTTGTTGGTATTTCTTAATGACATTACTAGAAATATGATTCCCAGCAATGACGCAGAAATACTTATGGTATATTATGGTTATAGAGTTCATCCGCAAGCGCACGGATATACCATTGTAGCATTTCACCCGAGAGTATTTCAAGGGTATCGTATTTATTTTATCCCGTGGGACGATCATGTAGAGAGAACTTGACTAATAGTTTATATATTACTTGTGATAATCATATTCTAAGCAGGGGTTAAGATAATCCAAGGGTAGAGTGACACACAAGCATTAGCTAAGTGGGAAGAACAGAGAAATATAATCCATTCCTATACTTCGAATATACATAGTATACATACATTCTAGTTAAGTGACATACTAGCTAATACCCTCTATCCGATGCCCTCCTGGTACTTCGAGAAGCCACCCCTGACTGCCGAGTTCCTTACGACAGCCCATCATGACCATACGACCAGAGCAAAATACGGAGGAATACCCTCCCCAGGAAATTAACTTAGGATTATATACAGGCGCGGAGGAATACCCGTACTGAGCATCACTGTCACGTCCTGATAAATTCATTCCAAAATAAAAATCATTCGCTAAAAGGAATAATAGAATTAATTAAAATTCGAAAAGAAATTGGCAAACACTAAAATACGCACAAGAAAAATTCGAATGTGGCCCGGAGAATTTTTGTTAAATTCCCCTTGGTCTAAAAAGAGCCCTCAAATTTTACTTGGATTTTCAGAGCACAAATAATAATTATTAAGAAATAAACAAAGTTAAAAAGGTTTTATAAAAGAAAAACCCTAAAAGAAGTCCTTTTCCCCCCCTTCCCTTCTTGGGCCGGCTCGGCCCACTTCTCTCCCTTTCTCTCCTCTCTCCCCCGCGGCCCATCGGCACCTCCCCCGCGCGCGCGCCGCTGACAGGCGGGCCCGCCCGCCACCCTCGCTGACGGGTGGGGCCCACCTGTCATCGCCTTCCTCCCGCCGCTCCCGCCGCTCGCCCGTGCCCTAGCGCCGCCGCCGCCGCGAATCTCGCCGCCTCCCGCCGTCCCCGCGCGCCATAAAGAGGGGGAAAATATTCCCCGCGATTCCCTCTCCCGTTTCCCCCGTTTTTCCCTCTCTCTCTCCCTCGGATTCGTCCGGATTCACTCCCGCAAACCTCGCCGGCGCCATCAATGGCGGCCGAGATCTCCGCGGCCGATTCCTCTCTCTCCGGCCGCTCTCTCCCCCTCCCGGTGCTATTTAATCCACCCCCGTGCCTCTCTCCTCCGTTTCCGCCGCTCGCCGCTCGCTCTCTCCGTCGGATTCGTGCTCGCGCCGTCCTCCTCTCTCTCCGCCGTCACCGCCGAGCTCCGGTTCGCCGCCGTCGTCGCTCCGGACTTCCTCCCGTCTCGGCGTCACCTCCTTCGGCTTCGCCGCGTCGTCGTCGACCTCGTCCGCGCCTCCGTTTCGCCCGCCGACCGTCGGAGCGCCGTCGTCCTCGTCATCCCGAACCGCACCGCCGCTTTCCTCCGCTTCGGCCGCCGTTCCCGTCGTCGCCGTCGACCCGCGGTGAGCCGAAGACCGCTCTTTCGCTTCCCTCTCCTCTCCGCTCTCTCGGCCGTCGCTCCGTCGCGCCGTTGGTCGCCGGCGGTGACCATCGGGGCGCGGGCGCGCCGCTTCCCTTCGGGCCGTCGGCCGTGCCGGCGAGGCCGCCTTCGGGTGCGCCCTCGCGGCTGCCAAGTGGGCCCGGCCGTCAGCCGCCCGCGCCCGCGGGTGCGGCTGACGCGTGGGACCCACGGCGCCGGCCGCCGCCAGCCGCGTGCTCCCGGTCCACCGTGGACCGAGAGGCTGACGCGTGGGCCCCACTCCCGTGGACCCGGTCCGCGCGCCCTCTCCCTCGGCTGACGCAATAAATGGGTTTTTAATTAAAATTTAAATGAAGAAACTCGCAAATATCCATTTAAAGAGCATATAAACTTCAAATGGCCATATCTTGGCCATTTGAACTCGGAATTGGACCGTTCAAGTCTCTAATTTTTCCTTAAGAAGTCAAGAACCCATTTTTGTGCTTTTTTTCTTCTGTTATGTGGAGTTTATTAGAGTAAAAGCCTTTTCTTTTCCGTCGGTCGTGTAGACGCTGCAGCTTTGGAAGATCCGCTCTTCGTGGAAGTTGAAGCCGGCATTTGGGAAAGCGAGCAAGGCAAGTCACATCATCCTTGAGCATATTGAATCCCAGTTTACAAAATTATTTTAATTTAAATTAATGCATTATCGCTTTATTTAAATTCCCGCGTTATCACTGTTTTATTTAGCCATGCCTATTTACCTTTGTTATGACCTTATTATTATTGTTGTTGTTATTATTACCTTGTTCACCCTAGATTAAACAAAACCTCAACTAGTGGACACTCTACTCATGACACCACTAGTTTAAATTTAGGTAGATGCTTCGCCGATTAATTAGGCAATATTAGGTGGTTTTATAACTTTAGACTTTGGGAATTCTCATATCATTTGGACACTATGGAATTGTTGATTTATGGTGGAATTGGACATACACCTCTCTTCCTCTTTCAAAACCCCTAAAACCTGTTTTCGGTGGGGTTTGGGTGCATGCCAGTTGTGGGAAGTAGCACCCCGGCCACTATAAGGATTAAGCTCGGGCCTCTGTTGCAAAGCACTACCGTACTTCCACATGTCTAATGGGTAAGGCTTAGTTTGTGGCTTAGTCTAGTCATAAACAAAAGTACACGGATTGGAGATGGATGAAGTCGGGGTTCGATGGACATTCTCCAGGACAAATGAAGGCTACACGAGATGCGGCCCGGTAGTCGAGATGTCGTGGCAGAGGGTTGGTGCCCTGCTGCTTGGGGCTCAGTCCTGCCTGCCTGTCCCGGGGGTTCCGGCCGTAGGCGGGATTGGGTCGGTACTCTTGTCTAAGGCTAGGATGGGTTGGAAACTATGTCACGTCTTCCGTCTGTATGCCGTGGTGGTATGTGGCACGTGGTTACACGTGAGGAAGATGTGTCTTGTGGGTAAAGATGTACACCTCTGATCAGAGTATAATCTATTCGAATAGCCGCGCCCTCGGTTATGGGCAAGCCGAGCAATGTACCCAAGTCAGTGTTTTAATTCTTAAAATTTGCTCAACAACTAAAATGTGGAATGGTTGGCCTGGGTTGGTGTCACGACCGGAATTAACCCAACGGGCGTTCCTTACGTGCGTGCATTAATCCTTGTCCCAGGAGGCAAGGTACACCAAAAGTTGATACAATTCAGAGTTTAACAAGCGGAAGCGTATATAAAATTATTACACGGGCAGCGAAGGCCCAGCACACAAAGACAAACGAGAAACAGCGGAAGACTAGGGCGACGACCACAGGCGCTTGACGGCAGACACGAGCTAGACACCAAAGCCTTCATCTTCCAGGAACTCCTCTTCTGGGGTTGGGAAAAATTGAGCAAGACTGAGTACAACCACCGTACTCAACAAGACACACCCACAGATGCAAAATAAATGCAAGGGAGTACAAAGGGATTATACTATAAAGGGTTAGGGTTGCAGTAAACAGCATTTAAAGACATTTAGTTGCTCAAAGCCATTTTGCAAACGCGATCCTAGAACTATACAATGTTATTAATCAAGGCCGTGAACCCACACGAACCTGCCTTAACCCAAGGCCTACGATGATTCGGACCGAACTGGCAACCCGACCCTGGGTCCCAGCTCGTCCCAAGCCAACCCAGGCCAACCAATCCACATTTTAGTTGTTAAGCAGGTTTTAAGAATTAAAACACTAACTTGGGTACATTGCTCGGCTTGCCCATAACCGAGGGCGCGGCTATTCGAATAGATTAAACTCTGATCAGAGGTGTACATCTTTACCCACAAGACACATCTTTCTCACGTGCAACCACGTGCCACATACCACCACGGTATACAGACGAAAGACGTGACATAGTTTCCAACCCATCCTAGCCATAGACAAGAGTACCGACCCAATCCCGCCTACGGCCGGAACCCCCGGGACAGGCAGGCAGGATTGAGCCCCTAGCAGCAGGGCACCAACCCTCTGCCATTTGACATCTCGACTACCGGGCCGCAGCTCGTGTAGCCTTCATTTGCCCTGGAGAATGTCCATCGACCCCCGACTTCATCCATCTCCAATCCTTGTACTTTTGTTTATGACTAGACTGAGCCACAAACTAAGCCTTACCCACTAGACATGTGGAAGTACGGTAGTGCTTTGCAACAGAGGCCCGAAGACCGGTCCTTATACGGCCGAGGAGCTACTATCAAAACCATGCTCCCCGAGCCCAGCCTAAAACCATTTTGGGGATTTTGAATAAAGGAGATGGTGTGAATCCAATTCCAAAATAAACCAACAATTCCAAAGTGTCCAGGTGATATGAATATTTCCCAAAGTCTATAGTTGTAAAACCACCTAATGTTACCTAATTAAATTGCGAAGCATCTACTAAAATTATACTAGTGGTACTATGAGTAGAGTGTCCACTAGTTGGGGTTTTGTTTGTCCTAGGGTGCACAAGGTAATAATAATAACAATAACAATAATAATATGGTCATAACAAAGGTAAATAGGCATGACTAAATAAAACAGTGATAACGCGGGAATTTAAACAAAGCGGTAATGCAATAATTTAAATCAACATAATTTTATAAACTGGGATTCAATATGATCAAGATGATGTGTCTTGCCTTGCTCGCCTTCCCAAACGTCGGCTTCAACTTCCACGAAGAGCGGATCTTCCGAAGCTGCAGCGTCTACACGACCAACGGAAAAGAAAAGGCTTAAACTCTAATAAATTCCACATAACAGCAGAAACAAAGCACAAAAATGGGTTCTTGACTTCTTAAGGAAAAATTAGAGACTTGAACGGTCCAATTCCGAGTTCAAATGGCCAAGATATGGCCATTTGAAGTTTATATGCTCTTTAAATGGATATTTGCGAATTTCTTCATTTAAATTAAAAATCCATTTATTGCGTCAGCCGAGAGAGAGGGCGCGCGGACCGGGTCCACGGGAGTGGGGCCCACGCGTCAGCCTCTCGGTCCACGGTGGACCGGGAGCACGCGGCTGGCGGCGGTCGGCGCCGTGGGTCCCACGCGTCAGCCGCACCCGAGGCACGGGCGGCTGACGGCCGGGCCCCACCTGGCAGCCGCGGGGCGCGCCCGAAGGCGGCCTCGCCAGCACGGCCGATGGGAGGCGGCGCGCCCGCGCCCCGATGGTCACCGCCGGCGACCACCGGCGCGGCGGAGCGGCGCCCGAGAGAGCGGAGAAGAGAGGGAAGCGAAAGGGGCGGTCCACGGCTCACCCCGGTCGACGGCGGCGGCGCTAGGGCACGGGCGGGCGGCGGCGCGGCGCGAGGAGGAAGACGACAGGTGGGCCCCACCCGTCAGCGAGAGTGGCGGGCGGGCCCGCCTGTCAGCGGCGCGCGCGCGCGGGGAAGGCCGATGGGCCGCGGGGGAAGAGAGAGAGAGGGAGGGACTGGGCCGAGCCGGCCCAAGAAGGGAGGGGGGGAAAAGAAGACTTTTTCGGATTTTCTTTTTATAAAACCTTTTTAACTTTGTTTATTTCTTTTCAATTATTATTTGTGCTCTGAAAATTCCACTAAAATTTATTTACACATTTTAGGCTTTTAGGAAATATACAAAAATCCTCCAAGCCTCATTTGACTTTTATCTTTGCACATTTTAATTGTTGAAGGCTTTCACATGAATTTTAATTATTCTCGGCATAATTTTGAGGATGTATTTTAGAGTCGATTTGGGACGCGACAAACCTACCCCCCTTAAACGGAATCTCGACCCCGAGATTCGGAAGAACTGGCGAAGAGATCGGGATGGGCTGCCTTCAGCTCGTCTTCGCGCTCCCAAGTAGCTTCTTCTTCGGCGTGGTTGCTCCACTGGACCTTGCAAAAACGGATTACCCGGTTCCTGGTCCTGCGCTCCATGGTGTCCAGGATTTTCACTGGCCTCTCCACGTAGGTCAAGTCTTCGCGAACTTCAATTTGCTCTGAGTCGGCCTGCTCGGATGGCACTCGAAGACATTTCTTGAGTTGAGACACATGGAACACATCATGCACGTTGCCCAAGGAGGCGGGTAGCTCCAGCTGGTAAGCAACTTCTCCGCGTCGAGCAATGATACGGTAGGGACCCACATACCGAGGTGCGAGCTTCCCTTTTGTCTGAAACCTGTGCACACCTCGCAATGGCGTGACCCGAAGATATACAAAATCACCCACTGCGAATTCCAGGTCACGACGACGGTTATCTGCATAACTTTTTTGCCGGGACTGTGCCACCTTTAGATTATCCCGAATGGTTCTGACTTTAGCTTCAGCTTCTCTCAGGATATCCGTCCCGAACACTTGGCTTTCTCCGACTTGATCCCACAATAGCGGTGTCCGGCATTTGCGCCCGTACAACGCTTCATAGGGTGCCATTTGTATGCTGGCTTGATAGCTGTTATTGTAGGAGAACTCGGCATAGGGGAGACTCTTATCCCAAGTCTTCCCGAAATCTAGGACACATGCGCGAATCATATCTTCTAGGATCTGATTTAGACGCTCGGTCTGTCCATCTGTCTGCGGGTGGTATGCGGTGCTGAAGTTCAATCGGGTACCCAGCTCTTCTTGGAGCTTCTTCCAAAAGTGAGAGGTGAATTGGCTTCCCCTATCAGATACGATTTTCTTGGGAACGCCGTGGAGACTCACGATCCTAGCGAAGTAGAGCTCGGCTAGTTTGTTCCCTCCATACGTGGTCTTCACAGGAATAAATCGAGCTACCTTTGTTAATCGATCCACAATTACCCATATAGAATCATATCCACCTTGGGTTTTTGGAAGTCCGGTGATGAAATCCATCCCAATTTCATCCCATTTCCATTCTGGTACTTGGAGAGGTTGGAGAAGTCCGGCCGGTCGTTGGTGCTCTGCCTTGACACGCTGGCACACATCACATAGAGCTACGAACTCTGCAATTTCCCGCTTCATGCTAACCCACCAGTATTTCTCCTTCAAGTCTAAGTACATCTTGGTACTGCCAGGGTGGATGGAATAAGGACTTTCGTGAGCTTCCTGAAGTATCAGCTGTTTAAGTTCTCTGTTGTCTGGAACGCATACCCGGTTTCCGTTCCATAGGGTTCCGTGTTCATCCTCTGTGAAACCAGCGGCTTTACCCTGTTTCATATTCTTGAGGAGTCCATGCATGTCCGGATCATTCTTCTGAGCCTCGCGGATTTGATCGAGCAAGGTAGGCTTGGCTTCCAATGCAGCCAAGAATCCGCGACCAACTATGCTTAGGTTCAGGGCTTCCATCTGTTGATTAAGTTCGGGTGGAATGCCACGGACGTTGAGAGTGTTGCAATGGCTTTTTCGACTTAGAGCGTCAGCAACCACGTTGGCCTTACCAGGATGGTAGTGAATTCCCACATCATAATCCTTGATGAGTTCTAACCATCTACTTTGCCGAAGATTCAGATCCGACTGGGTGAAGATGTATTTCAAACTCTTATGATCAGTATACATTTCACAGCGGTTCCCAATGAGATAGTGCCGCCAGATTTTTAGAGCATGAACCACCGCTGCTAACTCCAAGTCATGTGTAGGATAGTTGCCTTCATGAGGTCGTAGCTGGCGTGAGGCATAGGCTACCACATGACCGTCCTGCATGAGTACGCACCCCAATCCTTGGCGCGAAGCGTCACAATACACCATGAAATCCTTGCGAGTATCCGGCAAGATTAACACTGGCGAGGAAACCAGCTTTTCTTTGAGAGTTTGAAACGCCTTCTCGCATTGCAGGCTCCACAAAAATTTCTCTTCTTTCTTCAACAACTGCGTCATGGGTCGAGCGATTTTGGAGAAGTTCTCGATGAACCTCCGGTAGTATCCCGCCAAACCTAAGAAACTGCGAATTTGAGTGACTGTCTTGGGTTGCTTCCAATTGGTGACGGCGGTCACTGTTTCGGGGTCCACAGCAACTCCTTTAGCAGATATCACGTGCCCCAAGAATTTGACTTCGGACAACCAGAACTCACACTTGCTAAGCTTGGCATACAATTGATGTTCCCGCAACTTTCCCAACACCAGACGGAGATGGTGCTGATGGTCTTCCTCTGATTGTGAGTATATCAGAATGTCATCAATGAAAAGCACAACAAACTTATCCAAGTATTCCATGAACACCTTGTTCATTAGGTTCATGAAGAAGGCAGGTGCATTGGTTAGACCGAACGACATCACCGTGAATTCATACAGTCCGTATCGCGTGGTGAATGCGGTCTTCGGAATATCTTCCTCACGGATACGTAATTGGTGATATCCGGAACGAAGATCAATCTTGGAGAATACAGTGGCACCTTTAAGCTGATCGAACAGATCATCGATCCGGGGAAGAGGGTACTTGTTCTTGATGGTAACTTCATTGAGAGCTCTGTAGTCAACGCACATCCTCTTCGTCTTGTCTTTCTTCTCCACAAAAATCACAGGAGCACCCCAAGGGGAAGTACTCGGACGTATGTACCCCTTTTCTTTCAACTCTTCCAACTGTTTCTTAAATTCGGCCAGTTCATTTGCTGCTATACGGTAGGGTCGCTTGTACAGAGGAGTGGTTCCTGGAGCAAGATCTATCCGGAACTCAATCTCTCGCTTGGGCGGCATACCAGGTAGTTCTTCCGGAAACACGTCTCCGAACTCTCTGACAATGGGGATTTCTGACAGTCCTATCTGATGCAGTTCTGAACTACTGACAGAGGTTGGGGGTGCAAAGAAGACAACCGGTTGTTCTGGCCCTCGGTACAGAGTGACAGTGCGTCTCGCGCAATCCACTACTCCTTGGAATTGAGCCAACCAATTCGTCCCAAGAATCACATCCAAATTCTTGGTGTCTAGCAGAATCAGATCCGAGGGAAAAGGAATCCCCTGAATTTCTATAGGGACGGCAGGGCTATAATACTTTGCTGTCATAACCCCGCCAGGGGTGGTGATGAGCAGAGGGTTTCTAAGCCTTTCTACCCCCAACTGATTTTTCCCCACGAATGGCACAGATATAAACGAGTGGGAAGCTCCAGAGTCGAACAAAATTGTAGCAGGGATGGAATGAACGAGGAACGTACCGACGATGACGTCTGGAGTTGTCAGCACGTCCTCGGCCGTCACGTGATTCACACGACCCCGAATGACGTCCTTCCCACCGTTGTTGGAGCGGGGAGGCGCTTGGCCTTGCTGACGCCTTGGCTTCGGGCATTTATCCGCAAAGTGCCCGGGCTCAAAGCAGTTGAAGCACAGACGCTGCGGACCTTGAGCGTCCCTGCGGCCTTGAACGGGCTGCACAGCTGGCGTAGGAGGACGGGGCGCACGAGTCCCCTGCTGATTCTGCTGCGGCTGCGGCTGTGGGACGCGCACCACGAATTGAGGTCGAGGCGCGGAGCGAGATTGCTGCTGCTGTTGTTGCTGCTGCGAGGAGGATCCCCCTGGGTAGGGATTGGTGTAGCGAACCCTTTGGTTAGCACCCTGCTGATTGCGGAAGTTCGCCAAGCGGCGCTTGTGCGACTCCAGCTCCTTGTGCTTGGCTTCCAAGCGGATGCTCTTGTCCACCAGACGTTGGAAGTCCGGATAGTCCCCGGAGACTAGACGAACGGACAGCTCAGGGTCCATTCCTGCCAAGAACTTCTCTTGCTTCTCCTCATCTTCCCGCACATCCTCCGGAGCGTAACGGGCCAGGTTGTTGAACTCATGCAAATACTCCATCACGGAGCGGTTGCCTTGCTTCAACTCCCGGAACTCCCTCTTCTTAAGAGCCACAACTCCGGCGGGCACATGGGTTCTCCAGAAAGCGGCGGTGAAGCGGGCCCAAGTGATAGGTTGCCCCTCTGGCTGCGTAGCCTGAAAGTGGTCCCACCATAGAGATGCGGGCCCCTGCAGCTGATGGGCGGCGAAGATGACTTTCTCTTCATCACTGCACTGCACAGTGTCCAGCTTCTTCCCCACGGCATGCAACCAATCCAACGCATCCACGGGGTTGTTGGAGCTCGAGAAGGTAGGTGGGCGGATGCGGAGGAACTCGGCGAGTTTAGAGTGTTGTGGGGGTGGTGGTGGAGCATTCTGTTGTGGCGGATTTTGGAGGTGGTGGAGGAAAGCAGTCATCATGTTGGCCTGCTGGGCGAGGATTTGGGTGAGAATGGCATTGGTATTTGGTGGTGGTGGTGGAGGTGGAGGTGGAGGTGGAGGTGGGTTGCCTTGGTGGTTGTGGTTGCTGCCTTCGGGTTGGTTGCCATCACCGGTAACAGCATTTCTCCTGGTCGTCACCAACTGAAAGCCCCACACAGACCAGCAAACAGAGAGAGCTGACAATTAAAACTAACCACCCACGACTACCATAATTCTTGAATTTATTACTGCTATTAAATTGGTTCATTAATGTTCAAGTTGCTTAAGCAAATAAAATAAGACAGGCTCCGACATAGTTACACCACACACCGGCGTAACCATGCCCCACACAACTCAAGGAGACAAACGAGGAAAAACACACGCGCAAGCCTACTAACTGCTCGTCTACCGCTGCGACGGGCCAGGACGGAAGGTGAGCAACAGCGCATCCTCCGTGCTACCAACGCCGGAGGCTTCCCCCTCCTGGGGAATCACGGGCGCGGGCTCGGCACGAGGGGTCTCGACGAAGCAGGTCCACGCCAGGGACTGACGAACAAGCTCGGGCCTGGAAGTGCTCTTGCGGGCGGTGATCTTCTGGCTGCGGCAGACGCGGCGACGCTTGGGGCGGCAGTCCTCTCCCTGAGCGATCTTGAGCTGATGCAGCTGCGCCTCCAACGCGTCTAGGTCCTTCTTGAGCTGCAGGTTCTCCTGACGCAGCTCCAGGATCTTCAGGTTGTTCTCGACCATCCCACGACGCACCATCTGATGGAAGTCGATACGAGCCGTGTCGTATGCCTCCACCATGCGTGCCAGATGCACGACGGTAGCATCATCCTCCGAGCTAGCATCCCGGAAGGTGGCGTAGTCGCGGGCTCCTCCGCGACGAGGGTGGTAGCGGTAGGGCGAGTGCTGCAACTCGTCCGGGTAGCGCTGGTGAAGAGTGCCGATGGCGAGGAGAGCGGCGTTCTGGCAAGCGGCGGGAAAGGAATCCCCACCCGCGGTGACTGCCAGCGAAGTCCGCTCGGGAGAGCCGGAGAGGATCACTGCAGTGACCTCCCAACCAGCGTGGGGCTCTGCATCCTCACCCTCCTGCTCCGGGAGCGGCCTGGCCTGGTAGTCCACTCCATGTGGATACCCCAAGACCACGCATATGCCCCGCAGCTCCAAGACGAAGCCGGTCATGTCCAAACCACGACGGGTGACGCTGCCGGCCATCTACAAACAAAAACAAAAGAAAAACAACATTTTAGAGATCAGATTTTGGCGATAAATGAAGCAGCAAGACAGAGAGAGACTAGAGAATTTTCACAAATACAAGAGATTTTTATTTCGAAAATACTGCTAAGGCTTGGGATCTACGGCTCGTCCTAGGGTCAAGGGGGCTCTGATACCAACTTGTCACGACCGGAATTAACCCAACGGGCGTTCCTTACGTGCGTGCATTAATCCTTGTCCCAGGAGGCAAGGTACACCAAAAGTTGATACAATTCAGAGTTTAACAAGCGGAAGCGTATATAAAATTATTACACGGGCAGCGAAGGCCCAGCACACAAAGACAAACGAGAAACAGCGGAAGACTAGGGCGACGACCACAGGCGCTTGACGGCAGGCACGAGCTAGACACCAAAGCCTTCATCTTCCAGGAACTCCTCTTCTGGGGTTGGGAAAAATTGAGCAAGACTGAGTACAACCACCGTACTCAACAAGACACACCCACAGATGCAAAATAAATGCAAGGGAGTACAAAGGGATTATACTATAAAGGGTTAGGGTTGCAGTAAACAGCATTTAAAGACATTTAGTTGCTCAAAGCCATTTTGCAAACGCGATCCTAGAACTATACAATGTTATTAATCAAGGCCGTGAACCCACACGAACCTGCCTTAACCCAAGGCCTACGATGATTCGGACCGAACTGGCAACCCGACCCTGGGTCCCAGCTCGTCCCAAGCCAACCCAGGCCAACCATTCCACATTTTAGTTGTTAAGCAGGTTTTAAGAATTAAAACACTAACTTGGGTACATTGCTCGGCTTGCCCATAACCGAGGGCGCGACTATTCGAATAGATTAAACTCTGATCAGAGGTGTACATCTTTACCCACAAGACACATCTTTCTCACGTGCAACCACGTGCCACATACCACCACGGTATACAGACGAAAGACGTGACATAGTTTCCAACCCATCCTAGCCATAGACAAGAGTACCGACCCAATCCCGCCTACGGCCGGAACCCCCGGGACAGGCAGGCAGGACTGAGCCCCTAGCAGCAGGGCACCAACCCTCTGCCATTTGACATCTCGACTACCGGGCCGCAGCTCGTGTAGCCTTCATTTGCCCTGGAGAATGTCCATCGACCCCCGACTTCATCCATCTCCAATCCGTGTACATTTGTTTATGACTAGACTGAGCCACAAACTAAGCCTTACCCACTAGACATGTGGAAGTACGGTAGTGCTTTGCAACAGAGGCCCGAAGACCGGTCCTTATACGGCCGAGGAGCTACTATCAAAACCATGCTCCCCGAGCCCAGCCTAAAACCATTTTGGGGATTTTGAATAAAGGAGATGGTGTGAATCCAATTCCACAATAAACCAACAATTCCAAAGTGTCCAGGTGATATGAATATTTCCCAAAGTCTATAGTTGTAAAACCACCTAATGTTACCTAATTAAATTGCGAAGCATCTACCTAAAATTATACTAGTGGTACTATGAGTAGAGTGTCCACTAGTTGGGGTTTTGTTTGTCCTAGGGTGAACAAGGTAATAATAATAACAATAACAATAATAATATGGTCATAACAAAGGTAAATAGGCATGACTAAATAAAACAGTGATAACGCGGGAATTTAAACAAAGCGGTAATGCAATAATTTAAATCAACATAATTTTATAAACTGGGATTCAATATGATCAAGATGATGTGTCTTGCCTTGCTCGCCTTCCCAAACGTCGGCTTCAACTTCCACGAAGAGCGGATCTTTCGAAGCTGCAGCGTCTACACGACCAACGGAAAAGAAAAGGCTTAAACTCTAATAAATTCCACATAACAGCAGAAACAAAGCACAAAAATGGGTTCTTGACTTCTTAAGGAAAAATTAGAGACTTGAACGGTCCAATTCCGAGTTCAAATGGCCAAGATATAGCCATTTGAAGTTTATATGCTCTTTAAATGGATATTTGCGAATTTCTTCATTTAAATTAAAAATCCATTTATTGCGTCAGCCGAGAGAGAGGGCGCGCGGACCGGGTCCACGGGAGTGGGGCCCACGCGTCAGCCTCTCGGTCCACGGTGGACCGGGAGCACGCGGCTGGCGGCGGTCGGCGCCGTGGGTCCCACGCGTCAGCCGCACCCGAGGCACGGGCGGCTGACGGCCGGGCCCCACCTGGCAGCCGCGGGGCACGCCCGAAGGCGGCCTCGCCGGCACGGCCGACGGGAGGCGGCGCGCCCGCGCCCCGATGGTCCCCGCCGGCGACCACCGGCGCGGCGGAGCGGCGCCCGAGAGAGCGGAGAAGAGAGGGAAGCGAAAGGGGCGGTCCGCGGCTCACCCCGGTCGACGGCGACGACGGGAACGGCGACCGAAGCGGAGGAAGGCGGCGGCGCGGTTCGGGATGACGAGGACGACGGTGCTCCGGCGGTCGGCGGGCGAAGCGAAGGGGCGGACGGGGTCAGCGACAACGCGGCGAAGCCGAAGGAGGTGACGCCGAGTCGGGAGGAGGTCCGGAGCGACGACGGCGGCGAACCGGAGGTCGACGGCGACGGCGGAGAGAGAGGTGCACGGCGCGAGCACGAATCCGACGGCGAGAGCGAGCGGCGAGCGGCGGAAACGGAAGAGCGGAGCTCGGGGAACGAATATATAGCACCGAGAGGGGGAAAGCGCGGCCGGAGAGGGAGGAATCGGCCGCGGAGATCTCGGCTCCATTGAAGACGCCGGCGAAACTCGCGGGATTCAAATCGGACGAATCCGAGGGAGAGAGAGAGGGAAAAGAGGGGGAAACGGGAGAGGGAATCACGGGGGTGATTTTCCCCCTCTTTAATGCGCGCGGGGACGGCGGGATGCGGCGGAATCCGCGGCAGCGGCGGCGCTAGGGCACGGGCGGGCGGCGGCGCGGCGCGAGGAGGAAGACGACAGGTGGGCCCCACCCGTCAGCGAGAGTGGCGGGCGGGCCCGCCTGTCAGCGGCGCGCGCGCGCGGGGAAGGCCGATGGGCCGCGGGGGAAGAGAGAGAGAGGGAGGGACTGGGCCGAGCCGGCCCAAGAAGGGAGGGGGGGGGAAAAGAAGACTTTTTAGGATTTTCTTTTTATAAAACCTTTTTAACTTTGTTTATTTCTTTTCAATTATTATTTGTGCTCTGAAAATTCCACTAAAATTTATTTACACATTTTAGGCTTTTAGGAAATATACAAAAATCCTCCAAGCCTCATTTGACTTTTATCTTTGCACATTTTAATTGTTGAAGGCTTTCACATGAATTTTAATTATTCTCGGCATAATTTTGAGGATGTATTTTAGAGTCGATTTGGGACGCGACAGTTGGCTTGGAACGAGCTGGGACCCAGGGTCGGGTTGCCAGTTCGGTCTGAATCATCGTAGGCCTTGGGTTAAGGCAGGTTCGTGTGGGTTCACGGCCTTGTTTAATAATACTGTGTAGCTCTAGGATCGTCTTTATAAAATGGCTTTGGGCAACTAAGTGACTTTTAAATGCTGTTTACTGCAAAACTTAACCCCTATATTATTATCCCCTTGTACTCCTTTGCATTAATTGTGCATCTCCGGTGTGGCTTGCTGAGTACTGTGGTTGTACTCATTCTTGCTCAATCTCTCCCCTCTTCAGTAAGAGAAGCTTTGGAGAAGATGTCTTAGGTGGAGTCCTGGCTTATACCCCAGTTGAGCGCCTGTGAAGATGGAGCCGTAGGCCCGCTAGTCCGCTGCTGTTTATTTTTGATTGTCAGGCCTTAAGTGCCTTTGTAATAATGTAAATATTATCGATATAATAAATATGTGTCTTTTATATCATGTTTGTGTGGTGTACCCCGGCTTTTCCTGGGACGGGGATTAATACACTGGCGTTCGGGAAAAGGCAATTTTCCCGGTCGCGACAATCACCATCAGCGGCCCACCTCACATCCACAGCATATAACCCCAAATAATGATATCCCGTAGTCTAGACACCACGTCTAAACTACCAGATACTACTATAATATCATCGTCGTGACATAGAGTAATTGCATAAGCAAACATTATACCCGCACCAAAGCATCTCCCAGATAAGCTAGCTGTATATTCAGTATAACATAAACATAATGTAAAGTAGATACTCATATACTCGGAAAGTATTTCAATACCATAAATGTATATAGAAGAGTATTCTAATAAAAGTACAAAGCTTACAAAAGATGAAAGGAAAGCTACTAGAACCATACCTGAACTCTTCCAAAGGCTTCCGGACTCCTGATTTCTACTCTATTCCTATTCCACCAGCTAGATACTACTAAACTAAACTTGAGAGAAATGAGAGAGCTCTTGCTTGAGTTGTGTGTTGAAGTGAACTCCTTAAATAGGCAGGTAATGATGATTATGGTTGTTGGAAAGGTCGGTAATACCCTCCAACCGCCATAGGGAGTGAATCTCCACCGTTCCATCAAAACCCTGCATCCATCGGCGCTGGCATTGGTTTGGCCGAACCCCCTGGTTCGGCCGAACCCTCTGGTTCGGACGAACCCTGCGCTGGCCCAACCAGCCCACAAGTTGGCTGCTGGCCTCCTCTAGTGTTCCTCTCCGTAGACTAGTGAATTTTGGCCTAGTGTGTCGTGTCAATTCTGAGTTCTTCGTCCATCCGTACATAAGTCTGGTTCTTTATAAAAGGTTAGAATAGCTAATACTAGTGGAATATTATTATTCTAACATATATATGCATTGCAAGCATCACTAGTTCTCCTCTATTTTGGTAGTATTGACGGTATGCATACCTCGCTGAGGTTTTTGCTATCGATAAGTTTAGTTCTTACTTCGTGGGAGCTAAGGTGATAGTTTATGCTGACCATGCTGCTCTGAAGTACCTGCTCACTAAGAAAGATGCTAAACCACGTTTCTTAAGATGGATTTTGCTGCTCCAAGAATTTGACTTAGAAATTAAGGATATAAAGGGAGTAGAGAATTCTGTAGCAGATCATTTGTCTAGGCTGCAGATCTCTTACACGCAGGAACAACCGATAAATGACTTCTTGAGAGACAACATGCTGATGACGGTTCGCGACTCCAACCCGTGGCATAGTATATTACATGGTATCCATGTACATACCACCACGGGAAAATCAAAGAAAACTGAAGTATGAAAGTCGCCGTCATATATGGGATGAGCCATAGTTATATTGGGTCTGCTCCGATGGCTTACTACGAAGATGTGTGCCGACTGATGAAGGACTTTACATTATAGAGCGATGCCATGCCTCACCCTTTGGTGGCCATTACGGTGCATTCCGTACCCAAGCCAAGATTTGGCAAAGGAGCTTCTTCTGGCCAACAATGTACGAAGACTCAGAAGAATTCGTCAGAAGAGGCACAAGCTGCCAGAGGCAAGGAGGAATTACTGCTCGTGATGCATTGCCCCTCACATACAATTTGCAAGTCGAGATATTCGATGTTTGGTGTATAGAATTTGTGGGACCTTTCCTTAAGTCTTGCAACTGCGAGTACATTCGGATGGCAGTCGACTATGTCTCCAAATGGGTTGAGTCTATGCCGTGCAGCGCCGCGGATGCGAAGCATGCCAAGAAGATGTACACAGAAAACACCTTCCCAAGATTTGGTACCCATAGGATGGTCATACGTGATGGAGGTTCTCACTTTATAGACAAAACCTTTCGAGACCTCCTACAAGAGATGGGAGCCAAACACAACGTAGCAAATCCTTACCATCCACAGACCAAAGGTCAAGCAGAAACATCGAACAAACAGATCAAGAATATTCTGTAGAAGACGGACAACAAAATGGGAACAAGATGGAAGGATAGATTGCCGGACACACTATGGGCATACCGGACAGCACACAAGACACCCATTGGAATGTCTCCTTATCAAATAGTCTGCGGGAAGTCATGTCGACTACCCATAGAACTCGAGCACAGAGCATACTGGGCCATCAGGAACTGGAACATAGACAGTGAGGGGAGTAGGAGAATGGAGAAAATTGCAAATTGCTGAACTTGAAGAATGGAGAGAGAAAGCTTACCACAACGCAAGGATATACAAAGAAAGGACGAAGCGCTGGCATGGCAGAAGGATAAAAATTAAGAAATTCAGGCCAGGAGACAAAGTACTAATGTTCAACTCTAGGGTTAAGCTTTTCGGTCACAGAAAATTGCGCAGTAAATGGGAAGGACCGTTCGACGTCATCGACACCTCTTTGCACGGGGCAATCATACTCCGTGACGACTCAGGTAATATATTCAAGGTAAACGGTCAAAGCTTAAAGATTTTCCTTGAGCCAAATGAAACTTTAGATGAACAAGTGGATGTTATTAAATTAATCGATTATGAACCATGATGATCTCATCTATTGCATGCTTAGAACCCTGTATAGTTGTTACTTTTGTGCTTAGTTTAGGTTTTAGTGGGCCTAGGGAAAAATTGGCGGCCAGCTGGACCCACCAGGGTTCGGTCGGCCGAACCAGGGCAGCGCCCGATCGGCCCCAATTTCGAACCTCAGTCTCCCCCGCTCGTTTGTAGTCCATTGTGATGTGCTTTCGGTGGTAGATCAGTCGTATCAATCCAGAGCACCTGTTCTTCCTCCTTTGTCCCACTTTTGCAAGCCTTTTCTCCATCTCATCTCAGTTCCCTTGCTCCATCACCTCCAATTCACCAATGGCTGGCAAATCTTTGATCCCATTCATCGGCTCTTCCTCCAACTCGACATACAACCTCGACGGAGAGCCGACACCAGCAAATCAACTAATTCCGGTGGAACACCACACAATGGAAGGGGTGAACGCACTGTGGGCGCAGCCCCTCGCAATAGTGCCGGGCTCCCCTGTGAATCTGAAGCTTGTCGGCGAGCTCCTTGGTTCGGCCGAACAAGGGGTTCGGCCGAACCATTCTCAGCCCCATTCGGCAGCATAGTCCCTTTCCCCTCGCCATGTCACAAAAACCAAAATCCGGGGGGATTCTGTCACGCCCAGAAATTCCCGAATAGAATTCCAAGCAGAATGTGCATTAAAATCCCCGTCCAGGACCAGCTGGGGTACACAAACGACAATGTTGACATACAGATCCACGTCTTACAAACATTATAAAGTCTTTACAGAAATGCAGCGGAAAACAAAAGAACTGGAGCTAAGCCTTGACTAAACTGCAGCGGGAACACCACTCCACAGGCATCCTCGACGGCACAGACGAAGCCTACTCCTCAGAGAAACCTTCATCTGACCCGAACTCGAACTCTGGGGTTGGGAAAAGTAGAGCAAGACTGAGTACTACCCACTGTACTCAGCAAGTCATACCGGAATAGAGGTATGATGCAGGGATTCATCAAAGAATAGCTAAGCAGGTTCATTTGCATAAATACTGGCATTTATAAACAAGAATTTGAATGCGAAAACCGTTGTAATAATTAAGCAGTATTAATCATCCACTGTCCAACGCTACACCACGTTGCAACAGGCCCAACCATCCACCTAAACTATCCAAATTAAAGGATTACACTAAGGTGAGACTAATCACGGTGAATCTGGTTGACCGCCCATAACCGCGGGCACGGCTATTCGAATAGTTTTACTCTGATCAGAGGTGTACAACTGTACCCACAAGACACCGCCCCACGACACGTTTCCGTGCGCCGACATGCCACCACGACATACCGGAAAGAGGCCGTGACAGGACCCTTCGTATAACCCCCTCTAGCCAAGCACACCACACCTCAGGTTTCACCCCCGTCCCCAGCGGGCGACGGGCAGTCCCCTCTCGTGCCTAGGTGAATCCGGAAGCGACAGAGGCCATCGCAGGGCCCGCCCCGCTCCATCACGCCCACCCTTGCCTGGATGCGTCGACTAGAGGAAAGCTACACTACAAGCCCAGCCGTTGCCCACGCTGGCTTGTGGTAAGTACGATAAATTCTTCCAGGGCATCCCGCGAACCGGTCCTTAACTGCCATGGGTGCGACCAACAAAACCATGCACCCACAGCCCACCATGTGGTTCATTATAATTAACCAACACCAAGGCGGTGTCCCTAATCCAACATTATCATATAACCCTATAGTCTAGGTTTTAAATGAGATCTCCCCATTGTGTGCTAGTTGGACTAAGCATGGCTAAGCAAACCCTAGTCCTAACTCTAATCATGTTATAACCCAAGCTAACAAAGGAGCATGGTATCAAAATAGCATGGCTGTAACAATAGGTAACCCTCCCAAAGTGACATTATAAAACAATGCAGTATTTGAAAAGAAACAATAGAGCATTCGCAATATAGGATCAATATGTTCAAGTGACAAGCATGACTTGCCTTGCTCTGCTGCTGGAGGAACCTCGGCGACTATCTCGAAGTACACCGGAGCGTCGGAGGAATCGGAATCTAGCGACATACAAAGCAAACATTGCAAACAGGCTATAAGACTACTGAAACAGAGAACAAAACCATTTTTAATGGATTCTACACATTTTTCTTGATTTACTGAGACTTGAATGGGATTAAACGGAGCTCGGATGAATTAGTTATGAATTTTAGAAGATTCACTGTGTTTATTACTATAAAAGAAATCCTTAAATGATTTATTGCGCAATATTAACCAGGGCTGACGTCAGCACGGGGGGGGGGCGGCGCCGACATGCGGGGCCCACCGGTCAGCGACCCGGGGGGGGAGAGAAAAGGGGCGGCGGCGCGCGGGCCCACTGGTCAGCGGCTCGGGGAAAAGGGAGGGGCGGCGGCGCCACGTGGCGGCCGGACCGACGACCCCGATCTACCCAAGGGTAGATCGGACGGCGGCGGGAGCTCGCGCCCGGGGCGCGCGGGCGCGGCGCAAGACGGCGGCGACCATGGCGCCGGCGGCGCAGCGCTCACGCGGCTGCGGCCGAGCAAGGCGACGGCCGACGGCCGCCGACCGGCGACGGAGAGCGGCGGCTAGAGGGAAGAGAACGGGCGGCGATTAAGGCGGCCGCCGGCTCGGTTCGGCATCAAAGCCGACCGATCGGTCACGGCGACGGCGCGCACACGCGCACGCGCGTTGCCGACAGCGGCAACGCCGGCGGAGGCGGCGGCGCGAGACGGCGCCGAAGGACGGTGATGCTAAAGCGACGGCTAACGGGCGGCGGCGCCAAAGCAACGGCTAGGAAGGAGAGGGAATTGGAGAAGAGGGGAGGGAGTGCCTCACCGAGGGTGGCCGGCGCGGAGGAAGACGATGGCGGACAGCGACGGCGAACCACGGGAGGACGGCGTCGGCTAGCGGACGAGCTCCGGCGTGCCCCGTGCGCGTGGGGATGATGGCTCCGGCGACGAACCTCGACGGAGGCGGGGTGGACGAGGTGGACCTCGGCCGCGCGAAGCTAACGGCGGCGACGGCGCAAGACGGCGGCGAGTCTAGCGACGATTAGCGGCGGCCGGAGAGCGGGAAGAAGCGGCGGTGGGTGGTTGCACGGCGCGGAGGCGATGGGGAGCACGGGAGAGGTCGACGAAATGGGGAAAAAGAGAGAGAGAGCGCCGGCGATGCTTAAATAGGGGAAGAGGGGGCCGGACGTGGCCGGGAGCGGCGGGAATCGCCGGCCGACGCGGGGGAGTGGGGAGGAGAGAGAGGCGGGATTCGATTTTCGAATCCCGGCCATCTCGGGCGCGGGCGCGAGTGGGAGAGAGAGGGGAAAGGGCGCGGGAGATGCGGCGCACGCACGGGCGTGGCCGACGTGGGCCGGGGAAGGCGGAGACGTGGGCGCGGCGTCGGTTGCGGTGGCGGCGGCGCGAGCGGGATCGGCGGGAGGAGGGAGACGGGTCCGACAGGTGGGCCCCACCTGTCGGCGACCCCGAGAGGAGGGAGGCGGGCGGCCGGCTGCCGGGCTGGGCCTCGGCCTGCGGCCGGCCCAGTAGAGGGGAGGGGGAGGAAAAAGAGAAATGGGCCGACGGCCCATTTCACAAAAAGGAGGAAAAAGAGAGGAAAAAGAAAAAGAAAAAGAAAAAGGATTTTTCCCTGGAATTAAAAATTGCACTTTGGTGATTTTTAATTGGTTACAATTATTTCTAGAGCTCTGAAAATTCCACTAAAAATCCTGTTAATGAATTTCGGCATGTAGAACTCAAGAAAAATTCCACATGTCAAATCCGATTATTATTTGCATTATTTTCTTAGGGTTTTCTCCTGTTTTCACGAGCATTTTCTTGGGGTCATTTACAAATTACAATTTGGCTTGGGAGGAAAACTTCGGGGTGTGACAGATTCACCTGCACGGCGGCCGACGACGGGAGAACTCGGTTGGTTGAAGGCGCGACACCTTTTCCAAGATGATGAGAAGGCCGCTCCGCCTCCCGCCGAGCGCTATGTGGGCACCCTGTTCACCAAGGCAGGGGATGAGGTGCTCCACAAGTATGTCACACCCACCGCTACTCCACCCACTCCGAAGGAGGAGCGATTCCGCATTCAGGGAGTGCGAACTCCCGGCGGTGGGTATGGCAAAGGATTGCTCCGGCCTTTGATGGCATCGGAGAAGGAGGGGGCAGCGGAATCACGTAGCCCTCCACCTATGAAGGTGAAGCGTCATTTGATGCCCCCTCCAATTTTGAGGGCTCCCGGCCAATTCCAAGAAGATGAAGTAAAATCGCCGGAGCCCTCAATCCATAAGCTCACCGCTCAAGTGAAGAAACACCGCAAGGAGAACATAGAGCTTAGGGATTGCAATGCGGAGCTAGGGGTAGAACTCGCTGAAATTAGAAATAATTTCGATACCCTTAGTCACGGTTTGTGCGCTAAGATCAAGCGTGCATTCATAGAGATGGGGAAGGAAAATAAGTATTATGCTGATTAGATGTTTCCTTTCCCATGAATAAAGTAGTAGGTGCTTGGTTTTATTTTCCAATCATGTAAGCACTTGCTATGAATAATGTGGCTCATTGGTGTTAATCCCAATTTTTGCCAAAGTTTGTTTTTGTTTCATGTTTAATAAAGTTCAGGTTTTGAATAAGTGTGGGGGAGATATCCCAGCTTCTGATGTGCACATACTCTGAAAACTAAAGAAATGTCTGAACACCTGGAAGCACTGAACTCTGCAGAAAGTTGCAGAGGGATCAGGCGCCAGAGTGGTTCGGCCAAACCAGTGTTGGCCCAGTCCCTCTCAATTTTCACAGGTAAGCAGGTGAGCACGTCCATTATCTGTATATCTCCACTATTGTATAGTACTAGAGCTGGAAATTCAGAATACAATTGGTTCAAGCATAAGTAAGAGATAAAATTTCCAACTAATGAAATTCTTTATATGATTGATCTTGTATATTCATGATTCTCAGCTGAACGTACTTGTGCTTGTGAACAACCATCCATGTTTAGGGAACCTTATGCATCTAAGTAATTGCATCATGTGAGATGATTCAAGATGAATGGAATTCTTGCTACTCTTGTTATAACTCTTGGGAATTTTTTTTCAAAATAAAATTGTTTTAAATGCTCAATCCTCCAATTGACTTCATGTTATACCTACCAAGGCCATATGCAAGTTGTTCATTGATGAACCTTATTATGCATATAACTTCTTGACATTATATTGAGCTTTGTCAAACTTATGTGACTCGTGTTAGATATCTTTCATACTCTTATGATCAAGGGGTCATTTCCATTTCCATTTTTCCACATATATAATTAAGCTAAGCTTCTACACCGGAAGTTGGCTTCCCACAAAAATTCCATTCAAATAAATTCCGACATTAGACTATGCTTTCTTCTCCTGGAAAAGTTCTTGGCAAAAAGAAAAAAAAAGGAGGAAAGGCATGGCTACAAAAAAAAACAGAAGGACATAAAGCTTGCCCCCAAAACATTGAGCAAAGTTGGAAAGAAAATATAGCCATGCCCCTTCCATATGCATGCCAAGAAAACAAAAGGGAGGAGAAAGTATAGGGAAAGGGGAGAATCATTTATTTTTTTCACCATTCCACAAAATATTTTACTTTTCCATTTTTCACCACAAATAAAGACCTTTGATCTAGGAGTATGACTGATGATCTTCTTGAGTCCATATTTTTGGCATTGCATTATATATGATGCAGGTATGTCACAATTTATCCCTACTGTCACATCCTGATTTTCGTTTCAGGATTTATAAATTATTTAATAAATTATTAATAGAATTTAAATTAAATGATCTTTAATTTTACAAGTGAAGTAAAATGTGGGAAATAAAATTTCCTAAATATAAAGCATGGATGGATTTAATTTTTGTTAAATTCTCCATGATTAAGTCAACTCTCTGAAATTTTCTCGGATTTTTCGGAGCTCAATTCCTAAATGATACAAAGAACAGTTCAGTAATTATTTGATCATTAATGATCTAATTATAATTGTTAAGAGCTTTTCTTGTTTAAAATCATTAAATTATAAATTGTTGTTTAAAAGGAATTATTATAAATGATTTTAAAAGCCTAAAAGAGAAGATCTAATTTTAATTTGCTAAATCTCAACATAAAATTGGGCTAGATAAAATTTTGTTAAATACTTTGCTTAATTCTATAATTCCTAGATTTTTCTGGGATTTATTTGAGCTAAGGAAGTATTTTTAACAAATGGAATTGCATTTAAGAAATAAATTAAATTGAAAAAGGTTTTTAAAAGTCTTCCTTTGGCTTTGGGCCGAAAGCCGGCCCAAAACCTTCTCTCTCTCTTCTCGGCCCAAGTCGGCCCAGTCCGCCGCTCTCTCCCGCTCGCTGACAGGTGGGCCCCACCTGTCAGTCTTGTCTTCTTCCTTCGGCCGCCGCCGCCCGCAAACCCTAGCGCGCCGCCGCCGCCTTCTCCTTCCAAATTCGGCCGCGTCTTTCCTTCTCCGGCCGAATTGTTAGAGGGGAAATAATCTCCTCGATCTCCTCTTCCTTTTCTCTTTTGGAATCATCGTCTTTTTCGGTTTGGAAACTTGTGGATTCGAGTTTGCTTCGGATTCATTTTCCCCGATGTTTCCTTCTCGTCGCCGGTCGCCGTGGGCCTCCGCCGCCGCTCGCTAGCCCCTTTAAAAGGACCCCCGAGCTGCCCTCTACCCGCCGCCTCCCTCGCCTTCGCCCACCGCCGTCTGTAGCGCCCTAGCCCCGTGAGCCTTTGTGCCGCCGTCGTTGCCGTCGGTTCAGCCGCGTCGCGCCGCCGTTGCAGCCGCCGTCGTCGGTCGCCGTCGCCACCATCGGGATCGCCAAGTCGCCGCCGTCCTCGTCCGCCTCTTCGTCGCCGCCGAAGACCGCCGGAGCTCCGTCGCCGCCGCCAACCCGATCTCCGCCGCCGCTTCTTCCTCGTCGCCGGTGCCGTCCTTTGCTCCTCCGCCGACGTTTTGGTCATCGGTGAGTTCGCCGCGCCGTGATCTACGTCTTGGTGCCCTCCGTTTGTGCCGAAGTGCCGCCGTTCGCCGGCGAGCATGCGAGCCCGAGCCGCCGAGCCGCCGCCGCCGGGGTGACGTCATCGCTGACGTCATCGGAGCCGTTCGCCGTGAGCCGGTCGTGGACCGTTTGATCTCGGCCGTCCGTTTTGGATAGGGTTGATCTCGGCCGTTCGTTTCCGTGAACCGCTGCCGTGCACCCGGTCCACCGCAAACCCTAGCCCGCTGACGCAATAATCCTTCTTTTCCTTTTCAAAAATAATTCATTATTGCGTCATAATTCAATTAAAATCAATATAAAGGTTTTAATCCGATTTAATCTTTAAAAATTCTTAACTAATTCATTTGAACTCAGTTTAATGTGGTTCAAGTTGCAAAAATTGTGTAAAATAAAGATCTACATATTAAAATTGTCCATAAATTGAATTAAATTTATTTAATTCTTTTTAAATGGGCTTTAATTAGATTTAATCTTGTAAAATTCATAGTAAATTCATTTGAAGTCAGAATGAGGCCGTTCAAGTCTCATAATTCATCTAAAAATATGATCTACATGTTTGTTTACTTTTTATGTATTGTTTATTTGGTTTTTATTAGTCTTTTCCTTGTTTGCGTGTTAGCTTGTCGTTTCCGTCGTTGCGAAGGTTCGCGAGTGCGCCGGAAGTATTCAAGAAGATTAATTGAAGACCGATTATTGCAAGGCAAGTCACACAGATCCTAAACACAATCCTTTGAGCATGTTGATCCTATATTTAAATTCTCTATTTATTTCAACTGTGCATTTATTTTCGAATGTCATTGGGTGGAATTAACCTATTCTTTGTTATGGCCTTTTTGTTCTTGATTACTTTATTCCTTGATACCTTGGGTGATTATAACTTGACTAGTTG
The DNA here is from genome assembly GCA_000576065.2 of Oryza nivara. Taxonomy (NCBI): domain Eukaryota; kingdom Viridiplantae; phylum Streptophyta; class Magnoliopsida; order Poales; family Poaceae; genus Oryza; species Oryza nivara. Next base: position 10,359,757 of record CM002502.2, read on the forward strand.
AGCTATATATATTGGTTCAGCTAGATATTAGATATGATTGCTTAGCCATGCTTAGAAACATTAGCACACAATTGGGATAACTAATGTTTCACTATCACTTATGGTTATATTTAATGGTAGCTCACGATGGTCAATCGTGATTGGTTAATTAATTACTTGCCAACTAAAACTTGATAATGGTGGGTTGTGAGCACATGGTTTTGAGAGTCGTGCTCATGACAATTAAGGATCGGTTCGCGAGCTACTGTTGTGAAACATTAACCGTGCCAACCACAAGCCAGCGTGGGCAACGGCTTTACCTTTTGTATAACATGATTCATTGCGGAGCACCAGACTGAGAAGTGGCGGAGATAAGCCCACGGGGGTCGCTGGGGAGTCCATGCCTTGTTTTATAAGGGGGTGATTATGATCCAGGAATGGTGCACTGTGGTGAGTTGTGTTGTGCAAAGGGTATTGTCACAGCCTCTATTCGGGTACTTTCCAGTATCGCGACGCATGGTAGACATGATGTTGAGGCTGTGTCTTGTGGGTACAGTGGTACACCTCTGGCCAGAGTAAAACTATTCGAATAGCCGTGCCCGCGGTTATGGGCGAGTTGAGCAATGTTTTTCGTGATTAGTCTCACACCTCTCACAATAATTATTGATGCTATAACTGGTAATAATTTGTTTAGCTCCTGGTTTGGAGTTAGATCTGTACAGCCGGGTATGGTTGTTCAGGATGGTTGGGCCTGTGCAGCATGGGTGTGCTGTTCAGTGTTGATTAAAATTTCTGATTAATTACTCCACTGTTTTTCTTCTCTTAAATGTTTTGCTAAATGCTGCTTTTGCAAATGAGCCTATATTATGCCATCCTTTGGTATCCTTGTGCACTTGCATATTTGCTGTGTGGCTTGCTGAGTATGTCATATGCTCACCTTGCAATAATCAATCAACCTCAGTTGAAGACAAGTTGCGAAGGAGAAGACGTTTGGCTTATACCCCAGTTGAGCTGCCTGTGGGAGTGGAGCCGGAGCTTCGCTAGATTTTATTTTTCCGCTGCAGTTTTCTTCATGTTGAGGACTAAGTGCCTCTTAAGTAAGTATTTATCGTTTTAGTTAATTTGATGAATCTGTATATTAAATTGTCAGTTTGTGTACCTCGGCTGATTCCTGGACGAGGATTTTATGCACAAATAAGTTCGGAAATTACTAGTGAATTTCCGGGCGTGACACCTACCAAGCTCCACATACCAGCCTTAGAATAGGGGTAAATTCTGGCACATTTTGCCTTCATGAGGATCCAAAAAGAAAATATACATCTTTGAGAGACAAGAGAGAAAGTCAATATAAGGAAAAGAGCTGGTTTGTGAAAATTTATAAAAATCCCATGAGTCTGACAGAGAAGCAGGAAGGACTGGAATCGAGATCATTCCATTTATCAATTACTCAAGATGGTAAGATAGCCACTGATAAAGTTCACAGGTGCAAGTATGGTTGTGAATGATTTATATGCTCGATTCATATCTTGAAGAAATTCATTCTACACTAACCTTTACTCAGGGATGAGCAAAGAGCTAAGTGTGGGAGTTTTGTTGGCGGTTGTTAAATGCTGATTCTATACCGCCAAGATCTGCATAAAGTTCAAATAATAACCAACATAGTGATAGGTTCTTAATCTCACATATTCGACAAGTGTTGGTCTATCACGCCCGAAATTTCTATCGAAAACTCCAAACGCTTACATGTGTGTAAAACCATTGTCCAGAAATCAACCGAGGCACACAATAACAAATTGATAATAGAGTGCAATTATTAATCTAATTAATAGGCGAATATAAAGTTATTACAGAGGTAGATAACTCCTCTTAAACAATAAAGATCTAAGCAGCGGAAAGTAAGATAAACAGAGCAGGCGACTCCATCCCACAAGCAGCTTGACCAGGGCTACGCCTAATCCTCCACACCTTCAGCATCACTATAGAACTCCTCCTCTAATGAATGATTGCAAGGTGAGTATATGACATACTCAACAAGCCACGCAACAAATATGCAAATGCAGGGGATAACAAAGGATGGAATAATATAGTCTCATTTGCATAAATGGCATTTAATAAATACTTCAGAATTTAATAAAACAGTAAAGTATTTAATTAAACAATATTAATCCAATGCTATACAACATACCCGTTGTATAGGCCCAACCATTCTGAACAACCATTCCCAGCTGCATAGTTCTAACTCCAAACCAGGAATATACCATTCCAAACCCGGAGCTAAACCAGTTATTACCAAGTCCATCATCATTTATTAAGGTGAGAGGTATGAGACTAATCACGAAAGACATTGTTAGACCTGCCCATAACCATGGGCATGGCTATTCGAATAGTTTTACTGTGGCCAGAGGTATACCACTGTACCCACAAGACACAACCTCAACATCATGTCAACCATTCATCGCGATACTTAACAAGTACCCGAATAGAGATTGTGACAATACCCTCTGCATAATATAATTCAAAGCAGTGCACCCTTCATGCATCATAATCACCGCCTTATAAACAAGGCATGGACTCCCCAGTGACCCCCGTGGGCTTATCTCCGCCACTTCACTGTCTGGTGCTCCACGATGAACCACACTATACAAAAGGTAAAGCCGTTGCCCACGCTGGCTTGTGGTTGGCACGGTTAATGTTTCACAACCGAAAATCGTAAACCGGTCCTTAATTGTCATGAGCACGACCATCAAAACCATGTGGTCACAACCCACCAATATCAAATTTTAGTTGGCAAATTAATTAACCATTCATGATTAACCATCGTGAGCTACCATTAATCCATCATTAAATAATAGTGAATCATTAATCATCCCATTCATATGAGCTAGTGTCTCTACGCATGGCTAAGCATCCTAATCACTTTAGCTAAAACCATATAATGTTCCAGCTAATCCAATTATTAACCAAGTGACAAAGTATAGGTAATCAATAACAAATGGCTATAACAAAGACAATAGGTTTTTCCCACCCGGTGACATTCAAAGATAAATGCAACAGTTGAATAGAAACAATAGCTTTAAATAGGATCAACATGCTCAAAGGGTTGTTTGGGATATGTGTGACTTGCCTTGCTGGCCTTGGAACTCTTTAAAGTCTTCTCCTTCAAACTCAGACTCTCCGGGAACGTCGGAATCTAAGCATAAAAGAGCAAAATCACCAAAACAGCACATAAACTATCATAAACAGTACATGTGGATATTTTTAACATGTAGACCTCAATTTTAGATAAATTTAGAGACTCGAACCACCTAAATCCGAGCTAAGATGAATTAGTTATGAATTTTTAAAGATTAAATCAGATTAAATCATTTATTTAGATTTTAATTGAATTATGACGCAATAAAGAATTATTTTTGAAAAGGAAAAAGGATTTATTGCGTCAGCTGCTCGGGTTCACGGTGGACCGGGTGCACGAAAGCGGTCTACGAAACGAACCGCCGAGATGTAATCTAATCCAAACGAACGGCCGAGATCTAATCAATCTATCGCGGTCTATGGCTGACGTGGCGCTGACGTCGATGATGACATCATCACCGGCGGCGGCTCGGCACCTTGCACTCGCCGGCGAATGACGGCACGGCGGCACAAACGGAGGGCACCAATGGGTAGAGGGCGACGCGGCGAACTCACCGAGGGCTCGGACGACAACGGACGGTAACGGTCGGCGACGGCGGCGAGTTCGAAGCGGTGGAGACGTTCGGGTCGACGACGACGGCAATGCTCCGGTGGCCTTCGGCGGAAACGGAGGATAGGACGAGGACAGCGACGACTTGGCAATCCCGACGGCGGTCTTCCCGAGCGACGACGACGACCAAAGCGACGGTAGCGCACGGCTGGACTTGCGGCAGCGACGGCGGCGCAAAGGCTAACGCGGCTAGGGTTCTACCGGCGGTGGAAGGCTAAGGCGAGGGTGGCGGCGGACGGAGGAGGTCTCAGGGGTCCTTTTATAGGAGCTAGGGGGCGGCGGCTAGGCCCACGGCGGCCGGCAGCGACGATGGAAAGTTTAGTGTTGGATGGAAAGTTTCTATAGAGGTAAAGGTAGAGGAGATCGAAGGGATCAGGAAAAACGCGGCCGAATTGGGAAGGGGCGATGGCGGCTTGCGCGCGGCTAGGGCGCGGCTGCGGCGGGAGGTAGAAGACGACCCTGACAGGTGGGCCCCTCCTATCAGCGGGAAAGAGGAGGGAGAGCGGGCGGCTCGGATTGGCGGGCTGACTTGGGCCGAACGCGAGCAGGCCGAAGGAGAGAGAGAGAGACTTGGGCCGACTTTCGGCCCAAAGCCAAAAGAGGACTTTTAAAACCTTTTTCTTTTTAAATTATTCATGAAATGCAATTCCATTTATTAAAAATACTTCCTTGGCTCAAATAAATCCCAGAGAAATCTAGGAACTATAGAATTAAGAGAAGTATTTAATAAAATTTTATCTAGCCCACTTTTATATTGGAATTTATTATTTAAAATTGGATCTTTTCTTCTAGGCTTTTAAAATCATTTCTTATAATTCCATTTAAACAACAATTTATAAATTTAGGATTTTTAGGGTGTGACAAACCTACCCCCTTAAACAGAATCTCGTCCTTGAGATTCGGAAGAGCTGGCTAAAACCTGCGGATGAGCTGACTTTAATTCATCTTCTCATTCCCTACTAGCTTCTTCTTCCGAGTGATTACTCCATTGGACCTTATAGAAACGGATAACTCGATTCCTGGTTCTTCTCTCATCTGTCTCCAAGATACGGTTTGGTTTCTCAACATATATCAGATCCTCTTGGATTTCTGTCTGCTCAAGATTGGCTTCTTCAGTGGGTACCCTTAAACACTTTTTCAACTATGACACATGAAACACATTATGAACACCTGCCGAGGATTGAGGTAACTCCAACTGATAGGCGACCTCACCTCTTCTACTGACAATCTTATAATGTCCCACGAAACGCAGTGCCAATTTCCCTTTGGTGTGAAAACGATGAACTCCCCGAAGTGGCACGACACGAAGATACACATGATCTCCTTCCTCAAAACTTAGATCCCTGTGGCGATTGTCAGCATAACTCTTCAAAAATCTGATTTACCCTTTCAGTTTGCCCGTCTGTTTGCGGATGATATGCGGTACTGAAATTCAGCTTGGAACCCATCTCTTCTTGAAGCTTCTTCCAAAATTTTGAAGTAAACTGGCTACCTCGATTGGATACTATTTTCTTACGAACACCGTGCAAACACACAATCCTTGCCATATACAATTCCGCCAAACGACTTCCGGAATATATTGTCCTCACAGGGATGAAATGAGCCACTTTGGTAAGCCTGTCGACTATCACCCAAATAGAGTCATGGCCTGATGACGTTCTGGGTAGACCAGTGATGAAATCCATCCCAATCTCCTCCCACTTCCATTTGGGTATCTTTAAAGGTTGCAACAAACCTACGGGTTTCTGATGTTCTGCCTTGACTAGCTGACAAACATCGCACACAGCTACATACTCTGCTATCTCACGCTTCATACTCGCCCACCAAAATTTCTCCTTGAGATCTTGGTACATCTTGGTACTACCAGGGTGAATGGAGTGTAAAGTGTCATGAGCTTCTTTCAGGATTGTGTCTTTCAACTCCTTGTTGTCTGGGACACAAATTCTCTCACCCAACCATACGGTTCCTTGCTCATCTTCCAAATAACTGATAGCTTTTCCTCTTCTCATATTCTTCTTGATTTCTCGAATATCCGGATCATTGACTTGAGCTTCTCTAACTTGATCAATGAGAGTGGGCTTCGCTTCTAAAGCTGCAACGAAACCTCTACTGACAATTCCCAAATTCAGTTTCTCAAATTCCTTACATAACTCCCACGACAACTGTCGTCCTTCCGTAGCATTGCAATAGCCTTTCCTGCTGAGAGCATCTGCTACAACATTAGCCTTTCCCGAGTGATAATGAATTCCCATGTCGTAATCCTTAATCAATTCCAACCATCTCCACTGTCTCATGTTCAGATCTGGCTGGGTGAAGATATACTTCAAACTCTTGTGATCCGTGTACACCTCCGTACGAGTACCAAAGAGGTAGTGACGCCAAATCTTCAAGGCATGAACCACTACAGCTAACTCAAGATCATGGGTAGGGTAATTCTTTTCATGGGGATGTAACTGACGAGATGCATAGGCAACCACCTTCCCATCTTGCATCAAAACACAACCTAACCCAAGCTTAGATGCATCGCAATACACTTGAAAACCCTTCTTTGGATCAGGCAAAATCAGAATAGGTGCTGATATTAAGCGTCTTTTCAACTCTTGAAAACTCTGCTCATATTCTTCTGACCACTTGTACTTCACGTCTTTCTGAAGCAGGTGTGTCATGGGCTTAGCAATCTTGGAAAAATTCTCTATGAACCTCCGGTAATAGCCCGCAAGACCCAGGAAACTACGAATCTCCGAAACTGTCTTCGGTTGTTTCCAGCTTGTTACGGATTCCACATTACTAGGATCAATGGCAACTCCTTCGGCTGAGATGATGTGTCCAAGGAACTTACCTTCAGACAAACAAAATTCACATTTGCTAAACTTGGCATACAGTTGATGTTCTCATAGCTTCTCTAGTGCAAAGCGAAGATGTTCTTCATGCTCTTCTTTGGTTCGGGAGTAGATAAGGATATCATCAATAAAGACCACCACGAACTTGTCCAGGTACTCCATAAACACCTTATTCATCAAGTTCATGAAGAAAGCAGGGGCATTGGTAAGTCCAGAAGACATAACAGTACATTCAAACAATCCATACCGAGTGGTGAAAGCCGTCTTCGGTATATCTTCCTCTTTAATCCTCAACTGGTTATAACCTGAGCGAAGATCGATCTTGGAGAAAACGGTGGCACCTTTAACCTGATCAAACAAATCATCAATTCTAGGCAGCGGGTACTTATTCTTGATGGTCACATCATTTCGTGCACGATAATCCACACACATCCTCTGGGTATGATCTTTCTTTTCCACAAAAATGACTGGAGCTCCCCATGGAGATGAACTTGGTCTAATGTATCCTTTCTGAAGCAAATCATCTACTTGCCTCTTGACCTCTGCTAATTCATTGGCTGCCATTCTATAAGGTCTCTTATGGATCGGGGTTGTCCCTGGTACCAGATCTATTCTGAATTCTATATCTCTTTTAGGCGGCATACCAGGTAAATCATCCGAGAACACATCTGGGTAGTCCCATATTATAGGAATCTCTTGCAAAGTTATTTGTTTCAACCTTGACCTTAAAGGTTCAGAAGGCAATGCATGAACAGTTACAACTTGACCATCATTGCTGGTGAGAGTTACTTTTCTATTGGCACAGTCTATTACACCTTTATATCTGGCTAACTAGTCCATCCCTAGGATGACATCAAGGTCTTTGGATTCTAACAAAATAAGGTTGACCAAAAATGGAACACCTTGAATCTCTATTTTGACAGAAGGGCTACGTTGTGATGAGAGTGCTTGATTACTCGGGGTACTAACCATTATAGGACGTCTAAGATCTTCTACCTCCATCCCATGATTTCCTGCAAAACTCATAGATAAAAATGAATGTGTAGCACCAGAATCGAAAAGCACTATTGCAGGAACTGAGTTAACATGGAGCGTACCAAAAATCACATCTGGAGCACCTTGGGCTTCGGCAGCAGTCACATGATTGACATGAGCCTTTGACGCTGGTGCGGCGGAGTTATTCTGTGCAGGAACAACCTTCACGCGTCGGGGCTTTGGACACTTGTCAGAGTAATGACCTTGTTCCCCACAGTTGAAGCACACTCCTGGCTTGTTTCCTTGTTCCCTCTTGACAGGCTGATGCTGGACTAGAGTTGCAACAGGACGTGGAGCTTGGTTGCGGTTGTTGTTGCCAGCATTGTTGTTGTAGATCTGACGCTGTGGACGAACAACTAAGGAAGATCCTCCCTGTGACACCGCCTGAGGTCCCATAGTGAGACGCAGCCTCTGACTATTCCCTTGCTGAGCTTTGAAGTGAGCAATCCTGCGTTTCTTCTGTTCCATCCGGTTGTACTTATCCTCCTGGCGAATGGCGTTATCCACCAACTTCTGGAAATCAGAATAATCCCCAGTCATCAGCGGGTAAGAAAGCTCATCATTCAGTCCTTCCAAGAACTTTTCCTGACGCTCTTCATCTGTGCGCACATCCTCTGGAGCATAACGGGCCAAACGATTGAATTCATGCAGATATTCAGTGATAGAACGATGTAACATCCCGGCCTAGGGCTTAATAGGATTAATAGAATACTCATATCAACAAGTTGCAACTTCTTTTCCGGAAGCCAATCTTCAAAGAACTCCAGGGTTAAGCGTGCTTGGCCTGGAGCAATTTGGGATGACCTTGGCCTGGAGCAATTTGGGATGAGTGACCGATCGGGAAATTCTTCCCTGATGCACACGAGTGAGGACAAAGTGTGCAGAAAAGACATGTGTTGGTCTGTGAGGGCAGTCTATGACCTATGAAAGCTATCAGATGTAAGTGGGCCCTCCCCCACAGTGAGCACCATGAAGTCTTTCTTCTTGAGAGACACCACTCCCAATGGTATGTGAGTTTTCCTGAAAGCAGCAGTGAACTCAAGCCAAGTGATTGGTTCAGCAGTAGCCCTGTTGAGACGGAAGTGATCCCACCACTCAGAGGTGGGGCCATGAAGCTGATGTGAAGCAAAGGAGATTTTTTCTTGATCAGTGCACGGAAGCAGCTCCCACTTCTTTTCTATGGCGTGCAGCCAATCACCAGCCTCAACTGGATTGGTAGTGCTGGAAAAAGTGGGCGGCCTCACACGAAAAAATTCTACTAACTTGTTCTGGAGAGGTGCATTATTGTTCCCCTGGTTCTGTTGGTTCTAGAGTTGCTGCATCATCATGTTCCTAAGTTGAGCCTGTTGAGCTAGGACTTGGTCAAGCATGGGATTCTCTCCATTGTTGTTGTTGGGCCCATTTCCATTGCTGCGAGTAAGCACCATCTGGCATAGGCAGGAGCACAAGAAGAGAAACAAGGGGGAAAACTATTTAGGACAGGGAATTAATTTTTACTAACTTGACTTTTATTGATCTTAACTGAGTTTCATTATTACATATAACTGAAGACTCTCACCCCACTTACTCAAACCTCCTAACACACGAAAGCAACCAAACGCATGCATTTACATCCCACCAATGATGTAAATCACATGCAAGACCCACACACACAACCAAACTTAAACAAGCAAACCAGCACAACGAACTAAGGCAACGACTCCACAAGACGTCTAGGTCTTCCTGGCATCGGAGTTGATTGAAGGCTCATCCTAATCATCTTGGGTAGCACCCCACTCAACCTTTGAATGGGTGCGCTTTGAATCTTCTCCATCATCATCACTTACATTAACAACCGGAGGATTCGCTGGGACTGGGCAGCTTCTTTTTCCACCACACGAACCTTAGACGCCAACAGATAACGAGGGACAAAAAGAGCTCTCTTCCTTGCGGTAAGACGAACCCTGGCCTTCTGTGGTGGTGCTTCTCCCTTCAACTCGGCCAGTTCCTTCTCCAACTGATCAACATTGTCCTCCAGCTTGTAGATCTTACCACTATTCCGGTTTTCACGAGCTTGAGCAGCTGACACGACTTCAGCGTGGGACTCATGCATGGCCCATAGCGTCTCGACCAAATGCCTTGTGGTAGCATCATTCTCAATTCCTTCAAGTTCAAGATAGCTACCACGGTCACTTCCCTAAGGTTGACGAGGATGGTAGCGATACTCAGTGTCGGCCAACAGATCATTGTAACGGTCACGGAGTTCTCCTATGGTGATCCTTGCCGCCTCCTGACAAGCATGAGGATAGCTTCCCCCTCCAGCCTCGAACATCACTGATGGGATATCTTCACGATTACTGTTCAAGGTGACTTTGACACGACACTTCTCTTCATCACGATCATGAGGAATCTGGGCATACAAAGGGGCAGTCCCGAAACCTATGGTAAAGGACATCGTACGCAGCTCTTGGACAAATCCCTCAATACCGAACAAGTACTCGGGCTTGAAGCGCGGCATCTAAAGGCAAGTGAAAGGATGTCACGCCCGGAATTTCTATCCAAAATTCCAAACGCTTACATGTGTGTTAAACCCTCGTCCAGGAATCAACCGAGGCACACAATGACAATTTGATAATAGAGTACAAATAAATAACTATTTAATATTCGCAAATAACAAAATATTACAGAGGTAGATAGTTCCTCTCAAAAAAAACATTCTACGCAGCGGAAAATAAAACTATAACAAACTACGGAACAGCTATAGCGACTCCACTCCACAGGCATCTTAACCGAGAACAAGCCTAATCCTCCAGATCATCACCTTCACTGAGATACTCCTCTTCTGATGAATGAATGTTGCAAGAATGAGCATATGACATACTCAACAAGTCACACAGCAAATATGCAAGTGCACAGGATAACAAAGGATGGCATAATATAGCTCATTTGCAGAAACAACATTTAATAAATATTTAAGAGAATAGTTAAACAGTTGAATAATTAATCAATATTAAATAAACACCATACAACACACCCATGTTGCATAGGCCCAACCACATTTGAACAACCAACCCCAGTTGAACAAATTAAACCTCCAAACCAGGAATTATTCATTCCAAACCAGGAGTCAAATTAATTATCACATTATCACCATTAATGAGTAGTGTGAGACTAATCACGAAAAACATTGCTCAACTCACCCATAACCGCGGGTACGGCTATTCAAATAGTTTAAACTCTGATCAGAGGTGTACCACTGTACCCACAAGACACAACCCCACATCATGTCACCATATGCCTCAATACCACCACGGTACCTCGGAAAGGAGTTGTGACAATACCCCTCGCACAACATAACCCATTACAGCGCACCTTTCCTGGATCATAATCACCCCCTTATAAACAAGGCATGGACTCCCCAGCGACCCCCATGGACTTCTCGCCACTTCTCAGTCTGGCGCACTATAATGAATCACGCTATACAAAAGATAAAGCCGTTGCCCACGCTGGCTTGTGGTTGGCACGATAAATGTTTCACAACAGTAACTCGCGAACCGGTCCTTAATTGTCATGATCAGAACCATCAAAACCAGATGCTCACAACCCACCTTAACCAGGTTTTAATTATCAATTAATTAACATCACACGATTTACCATCGTGAGCTACCATTGAATATAACCCTAATTAATAATAATAATATAATTTAGATGTAACCCCTTTAGTTAGCTTATGTTTCTAAGCATGGCTAAGCAAACATACATATAGCATTTAGCTGAACCAATCCAATATATAAGGTTCATGCTAATCAAATTATAACCCATAGGAAAATAAAGTCATCTTCGGCCATTATTTAATTGGGAAAGGTTCACCACCCAATGACATTCGAAAACAATGCATAGTTGAAATAAAATAATAGCTTTAAACGGGTTCAACATGCTCAAAGGGTTGTTTGGGATCTGTGTGACTTGCCTTGGGCTTCCACAAACTCTTCGGAACCTTCCTAAACGGAAACGCTCTCCTCCGGAACGTCGGAAACTAAAGCAATTAAACAAAAATCAACAAAACAGTACAAAAACAAGCATAAACAGTACATGTGGATATTTTTAACATGTAGATCTTGATTTTAGAAAAATTTAGCAACTTGAACCACCTGAAACGGATCTACGGTTATTTAGTTATGATTTTCCGAAGATTTAATCTATTAAAAGAAATTGGAAAAAGAGGAGATGATGACGTCGGCATGACATCATCCATGGCGGCCGGCTCGGATGGCGACCTCGCCGGAGCTAGGGTGGTCGGCCGCGGATTTGGAGGACATCTACGCGTAGAGGACGACGAGACGAACTCGACGGTACTCACCCTCGAGCCTAACGACGAACGACGACGGCCGGCGACGAGGAGGACGGCGGCGAAGGGGGACAGGCGGCCGGGCTTCTCCACCCCTTGGCGCACCTCTTGGCGACGGCGGCAAGCGGCGGCGACGGCGGAGGCGGCGGCGCGACCTCGCCGAAGCTCGGCCGGCGGCGGCGGCGAGTTCGACGACGCGGCGACGAGGCTACGGGGCACTAGAGAGCTCGGGAAAAGGGGCAAACGAAAGAGGGCGACGAGGTGGTCCTATTTATAGCCTTTGATTGAAGAGATCGGACTCCTCCCGCAAGAAATCGCTTCGGGAAATCAAAAACTCGGTTTTGGAGATAAACTCGAAAACGAGTTTGATTTGGATAAAATACCCAACAGATTGCTCCGATTCTTGAGGGGAAAGATAGAGGAGAATGAGAGGATCAAAACCCCTCAAAAATCTGGAAGAATCAGGGTCGGATTGAGGCGGATTTGAGAGGAGAAAGGGGGCGGCTCGGGCGGCTTGAGCCGGCCGGCTGGAGGTTAGGGATGGATCCGACATGTGGGGCCCACATGTCGGTCTCCCGAGAGGAGGGGGCGGGCGGCGTCGGCTGGGCCGGCTTGGGCCGGTTCGGCCGCGCGGGAAGGAAAAGGATGTTGGGCCGGATTCGGCCCAACGGCTTAGGGAGGGGTTTTTTGAACTTTTTAAATAAAATAATTTGTGAAATGTTGTTTCATTTATTAAAAATACTTCCCTTGCTCAAATAATTCCCAGAAAAATCTAGAAAATAGAGGAGCAAGTATAGTATTTAATAAAATTTTATCTAGCTCATTTTTATGTTGAAAATTTTCCTAGAAAATTAGGGTTTAGCTTGTAGGCTTTTAAAATAATTTCTAAAAATGATTTAAAATACGCATTTTTAATTTAGTCGATTTTTAGGGCGTGATAAAGGAGGAAGTTAAGACATTTATCCAATTAATAGCACAATTTGTTTTTGGATTAAATTGAATAAAGTCAAAAAATCAAAGTGAAAGGTAAATAAATAAAGTAAACTAATCTTACAAGATAAATTGAAACAGTTGAAAACAGGATCACAAATTTTGCACTTTTGAATAACAGGTTTTAAAAAAAAGAAATAAAATAAAAGATAGTTATAAATCAACATGCTAAGTTTAGTATATTGCAACATGATTAAATAAAATAATGTTGTAAAACTTTTGCTGGTAAATGGATGTACGGTAATAGATGTACAGTACTAACAACACAAGAATAATAAATAAATTTTGCATGAGAACAATTGAAGAGACTAAAATCTGCATGTGCCATTAGCTTGGGTTAATTACAAGAGAAAGAGGGGAGAACAGTTCTACTTTTTCAATATTTTTAGAGGGTTTCTATAGGTAACCATTTGGCATAACCTAGGGTCAAGGAGACTCTGATACCAACTTGTTACGCCCGGAATTTCTATCCAAAACACCAAACGCTTACATGTGTGTAAAACCCTTGTCCAGGAATCAGCCGAGGCACACAATAACAAATTGATAATAGAGTGCAATTATTAATCTAATTAATAGGCAAATATAAAGTTATTACAGAGGCAGATAGTTCCTCTCAAACAATAAAGATCTAAGCAGCGGAAAATAAGATAAACAGCGCAGGTGACTCCATCCCACAAGCAGCATGACCAGGGCTACACCTAATCCTCCACACCTTCAGCATCACTGTAGAACTCCTCCTCTGATGAATGATTGCAAGGTGAGTATATGACATACTCAATGTCACGACCGGAATTAACCCAACGGGCGTTCCTTACGTGTGTGTATTATTCCTTGTCCCAGGAGGCAAGGTACACCAAAAGTTGATACATTTCAGAGTTTATCAAGCGAAAGCGTAAATAGTTAATTTATTATATGGGCAGCAAGGGCCTAGCACACACAAAGACAAACGGGAAACAACGGAAGACTAGGGCGACGACCACAGGCGCTTGACGGCAGGCACGAGCTAGACACCAAAGCCTTCATCTTCTAAGGGCTCCTCTTCTGGGTTTGGGAAAAAATTGAGCAAGACTGAGTACAACCACCGTAATCAACAAGAGACACCCACAAGTGCAGAATAAATGCAAGGGGGGCTATAGTATAAAGGGTTAGGGTTTGCAGTAAACAGCATTAAAAGACATTTTGTAAACACGATTCCAGAGCTACACAATATTATTAAACAAGGCCGTGAACCCACACGAACCTGCCTTAACCCAAGGCCTACGATGATTCAGACCGAACTGGCAACCCGACCCTGGGTCCCAGCTCGTCCCAAGCCAACCCAGGCCAACCATTCCATATTTTAGTTGTTAAGCAGGTTTTAAGAATTTAAAACACTAACTTGGGTACATTGCTCGGCTTGCCCATAACCGAGGGCGCGGCTATTCGAATAGATTATACTCTGATCAGAGGTGTACATCTTTACCCACAAGACACCTCATCCTCACGTGTAACCACGTGCCACATACCACCACGGTATACAGACGGAAGACGTGACATAGTTTCCAACCCATCCTAGCCATAGACAAGAGTACCGACCCAACCCCACCTACGGCCGGAACCCCCGGGACAGGTAGGCAGGACTGAGCCCCTAGTAGCAGGACACCGGCCCTATGCCATGACATATCGACTACCGGGCCGCAGCTCGTGTAGCCTTCATTTGCCTTAGAGATGTCCATCGATCCCCGACTTCATCCATCTCCATCCGTGTACTTTTGTTTATAACCAGACTGAGCCACAAACTAAGCCTTACCCACTAGACATGTGGAAGTACGGTAGTGCTTTGGAACAGAGGCTCGAAGACCGGTCCTTATATGGCCGAGGTGCTACTATCAAAACCATGCACCCCGAGCCCATCTAAAACCATTTTGAGGGTTTTGAATAGAGGGGGATGTGTGAATCCAATTCCACAATAATCAAACCATTCCATAGTGTCCAGGTGATATGAATATCCCAAAGTCTTGAGTTGTAAAACCACCTAATGTTGCCTAATTAACCAGCGAAGCATCTACCTAAAATCATACTAGTGGTACCATGAGTAGAGTGTCCACTAGTTGGGGTTTTGTTTATTCTAGGGTGAACAAGGAAATAATAACAATAACAATAATAAGGTCATAATAAAGGTAAATAGGCATGGCTAGATAACACAGTGATAACGCGGGAATTTAAATAAAGCGATAATGCAATAATTTAAATCAAAATAATTTTATAAACTGGGATTCGATATGTTCAAGGATGATGTGACTTGCCTTGCTCGCTTTCCCAAACGTCGGCTTCAACTTCCACGAAGAGCGGATCTTCCGAAGCTGCAGCGTCTACACGACCAACGGAAAAGAAAAGGCTTTTACTCTAATAAACTCCATATAACAAGCTGAAACAAAGTACAAAAATGGGTTCTTGACTTCTTAAAGAAAAATTAGAGACTTGAACGGTCCAATTCTGAGTTCAAATGGCCAAGTTATGGCCATTTGAAGTTTATATGCTCTTTAAATGAATATTTGCGAATTTCTTCATTTAAATTTTAATTAAAAAAAAGGTTTATTGCGTCAGCCGAGGGGAGGGGCGCGTGGACCGGGTCCACGGGAGTGGGGCCCACGCGGCAGCCTCACGGTCCACGGTGGACCGGGCGCACCCGGGCTCACACCGGCCGGCGCCGTGGGTCCCACGCGTCAGCCGCACCCGAGGGCGCAGGCGGCTGACGGCCGGGCCCCACGCGGCAGCCGCACGGTGCGCCCGAAGGCGGCCATGCCGGCGTAGCGGCGGGAGGCGGCGCACCCGCGCCCCTATGGTCGCCGGCGGCGGCCATAGGCATGGCGGAGCGGCGGCCGAGAAAGGGGAGGGAAAGGGGGAAACGAAGCGGCGGTCCACGGCTCACCCTAGGTCGACGGCGACGACGAAAAAGGCGGCCGGAGCGGAGGAAGGCGGCGGCGCGGCTCGGGTCAACGGGGACGACGGTGCTCCGGCGGTTGGCGACCGAAACGGAGAGGTGGACGAGGTTGGCGAGGATGCGGCGAAGCCGAAGGAGGCGGCGCCGGGGCGGGAGATTGTCCGGGATGACGACGACGGCGGACCGGAGCTCGACGGCGACGGCGGAGAGAGAGGGCGACGGCGCGAGCTCGATTCCGTCGAGGAGGAAGGGCGGAGAGAGGCGGAAACGGACGGAGGAGGTGCGGGGAGGGTTTATATAGGGTTGGAAGGGGGAGAGGGCGGCCGGAGGGGAAGGAAACCGGCGCGGCGCTCTCGGGCTCCATGAATGGCGCTGGCGGGATTAGGCGAGGGGTTTCCAAACGAATCCGAGGGAGAGAGGGAGGGAAAAATGGGGGGAAAGGGGAGAGGATCCCGGGGAATAATTCCCCCCTATTGATTGCACGCGGGGACGGCGGGAGGCGGCGGGATTCGCGGCGGCGGCGGCGCTAGTGCGCGGGCGTGGCGGCGGGAGCGGCGGGAGGAAGGGGATGACGGGTGGGCCCCACCCGTCAGCGAGGGTGGCGGGCGGGCCCGCCCGTCAGCGGTGCGCGCACGGGGGAAGGCCGGATGGGCCGCGGGGAGAGGAGAGGGAGGGGGAGGGAGATGGGCCGAGCCGGCCCAAGAGGGAGAGGGAAGGAAAGGGGACTTTTTAGAGCTTTTCTTTTTATAAAACCATTTTAACTTTGTTTATTTCTTAATAATTATTATTTGTGCTCTGAAAATTCCACTAAAATTTATTTACGCATTTTAGGCCTTTAGGAAATATACAAAAATCCTCCAAGCCTTATTTGACATTTTAACTTTGCACATTTTAATTGTTGGAGGCTTTCACACGGATTTTAATTATTCTAGGCATAATTTAGAGGATGTATTTTAGAGTCGTTTTGGGACGTGACACTCAACAAGCCATGCAGCAAATATGCAAATTCAGGGGATAACAAAGGATGGCATAATATAGTCTCATTTGCATAAATGGCATTTAATAAATACTTCGGAATTTAAACAGTAAAGTATTTAATTAAACAATATTAATCCAACGCTATACAACATATCCATTCTGAACAACTATTCTCGGCTGCACAGTTCTAACTCCAAACCAGCAATATACCATTCCAAACCCAGAGCTAAACCAGTTATTACCAAGTCCATCATGACTTATTAAGGTGAGAGGTATGAGACTAATCACGAAAGACATTGTTAGACCCGCCCATAACCGCAGGCACGGCTATTCGAATAG
The DNA here is from genome assembly GCA_000576065.2 of Oryza nivara. Lineage (NCBI taxonomy): Eukaryota > Viridiplantae > Streptophyta > Magnoliopsida > Poales > Poaceae > Oryza > Oryza nivara. The sequence goes on from CM002502.2 coordinate 10,376,910, forward strand.
TTTTACTGTGACCAGAGGTATACCACTGTACCCACAAGACACAACCTCAACATCATGTCAACCATGCGTCGCGATACTTAACAAGTACCTGAATAGAGATTGTGACAATACCCTCTGCATAACATAATTCAAAGCAGTGCACCCTTCCTGCATCATAATCACCGCCTTATAAACAAGGCATGGACTCCCCAGCGACCCCCGTGGACTTATCTCCGCCACTTCACAGTCTGGTGGTCCACGATGAACCACACTATACAAAAGGTAAAGCCGTTGCCCACGCTGGCTTGTGGTTGGCACGGTTAATGTTTCACAACCGAAAATCGTGAACCGGTCCTTAATTGTCATGAGCACGACCATCGAAACCATGTGCTCACCTCCCACCATTATCAAATTTTAGTTGGCAAATTAATTAACCAATCACGATTAACCATCGTGAGCTTCCATTAATCCATCATTAAATAATAGTGAATCTTTAATCATCCCATTCATATGATCTACTGTCTCTACGCATGGCTAGGCATCCTAATCACTTTAGCTAAAACAATATATTGTTCTAGCTGATCCAATTATTAACCAAGTGACAAAGTATAGGTAATCAATATGTCGCGACCGAGAAAATTGCCTTTTCCCGAACGCTGGTGTATTAATCCCCGTCCCAGGAAAAGCCGGGGTACACCACACAAACATGATATAAAAGACACATCTTTATTATATCGATAATATTTACATTATTACAGAGGCGCTTCAAGCCTGACAATCAAAAATAAACAGCAGCGGACTAGCGGGCCTACGGCTCCATCTTCACAGGCGCTCAACTGGGGTATAAGCCAGGACTCCACCTAAGACATCTTCTCCAAAGCTTCTCTTACTGAAGGGGGGAAAGATTGAGCAAGAATGAGTACAACCACAATACTCAGCAAGTCACACCGGCAGATGCATGATTAATGCAAGGGGGTACAAGGGGTTAATAATAGGGGTTAAGTTTTGCAGTAAACAGCATTTAAAAGTCACTTAGTTGCCCAAAGCCATTTTAAAAAGACGATCCTAGAGCTACATAGTATTATTAATCAAGGTCGTGAACCCACACGAACCCGCCTTAACCCAAGGCCTACGATGATTCAGACCGAACTGGCAACCCGACCCTGGGTCCCAACTCGTCCCAAGCCAACCCAGGCCAACCATTCCACATTTTAGTTGTTAAGCAGGTTTTAAGAATTAAAACACTAACTTGGGTACATTGCTCGGCTTGCCCATAACCGAGGGCGCGGCTATTCGAATAGATTATACTCTGATCAGAGGTGTACATCTTTACCCACAAGACACATCTTCCTCACGTGTAACCACGTGCCACATACCACCACGGTATACGGACGGAAGACGTGACATAGTTCCCAACCCATCCTAGCCATAAACAAGAGTACCGACCCAACCCCACCTACGGCCGGAACCCCCGGGACAGGCAGGCAGGATTGAGCCCCCTAGCAGCAGGACACCAGCCCTGTGCCATGACATCTCGACTACCGGACCACAGCTCATGTAGCCTTCATTTGTCCTAGAGATGTCCATCGACCCCCGACTTCGTCCATCTCCATCCGTGTACTTGTTTATAACTAGACTGAGCCACAAACTAAGCCTTACCCACTAGACATGTGGAAGTACGGTAGTGCTTTGCAACAGAGGCCCGAGCTTAATCCTTATAGTACCCGAGGTACGACTAACAAAACCCAACCACGCACCACGAGCCCAGCCTAAAACCATATTGGGAGTTTTGAATAGAGGGGGAGGTGTGTGTCCAATTCCACAATAAGCCAACCATTCCATACTGTCCAAATGATATGAGAATTCCCAAAGTCTAAAGTTATAAAACCACCTAATGTTGCCTAATTAATCAGCGAAGCATCTACCTAAATTCATGCTAGTGGAACCTTGAATAGAGTACCCCACTAGTTGGGGTTTTGTTTATCCTATGGTGAACAAGGTAATAATAACAATAGCAATAATAATAAGGTCATAACAAAGATAAATAGGCATGGCTAAATAAACCAGTGATAACGCAGGAATTTAATTAAAACGATAATGCATTAATTTAAATCAAGATAATTTTATAAACTGGGATTCAATATGCTCAAGGATGATGTGACTTGCCTTGCTCAGAGAGAACGGCCTTCCGAACCTTTGGCGACGACCGCGAACCACGCTTCGAGAACCTCCGGAACGACAGAAGCTACGCGAAGCACACCAGCAAAGCTACAAGCCTATAAAGAAGCAATAACAATACATAAAAAGAAAGCACAGGGTTCTTTACGTTATAACAAACATTAGGAGACTTGAACGGATCGATTCGGAGCTCGTATGACCAAGACATGGTCATCCGAAGTTTAATGCTGTTATATGGAGATTTGAGGATTATTATAATTAGGTTTTGCAACTATAAAACATGTGCAAGCGCTAGGCTGGAAAAGACAGGAAGGCTGCGCCGTTGACATGCGGACCCCACATGTCAACCTAAAGGACCGCGGTAGACCGAGTACACAGAGACGGTCCACGGGTCGACGGAAGCGGACCCCGTGTGTCAACCGAGGTGAGTGGCCAACAAACGGACTCCACTAGACACCACGCGGGCTGCACACGTGAAACCACGTGGCTACCGAGCGGGCACACTAACAGGGTCACCACACGCACAAGCGAACGACTACCGACACCGGTACACGGGTACCGGGGTCGACAACCGCACAACGGGTACGGGGCGACACCGAAAGGATGAGGACGGGGCAGCGAGAGGAGAGATCCTTACCACCACGCGATGAGGCGAGGGAACGACAACGACGAACGGGCGCGGCGGAGACGAACGGCGAGGGAACGACTTCGGCGGCGATCCTTGGACGAAGGCGAGACACGGCCGGCACAAGGCTTGACGACGCGGAGCCGAGGACGAAGACGATGACGGGGGCTGCAGCGACCTTGACGAAACACCGAGGATGGACGAGGACGGCTCGACGGAGGGACGAACGCCACGACGACCGGGAACGACGAGAGGACGACGACGACGACACCGGGGCCGGTGAGGAGGCGACGAGGGCAGCCGGCGGCAGCTGCACGGAGACGAGGACAGCGCGGAACACGCCGCTGTGATGCCGACGACGGAGGCGGCGCTGCGAGACGACGAGTCGGCGAGGATGAACGGCCGACCGGAGGAGTTGTCAACGAGGACAAACGGAGACGACGACGATGGACCGCGGAGGGGTTCGGTCGAAGGGGAGGCGAGGCCGAGGGCGAACTTGCCGCTGCGATGCCGGAGGTGGAGACGGCAACGTCGGCCGGCGCACTGGCACGGCGAAAGGGGCTGCCGGAGTGGGTGCCGACGAGACCGAGGGAGAGGCGGCGCGCGCGACGGCGTTCCGACGAAATACGGGCGACGCCGTGGCTTGACCAGGGAAGAGGATGGTGTTCCGGTGCCGGGAGAGGTGGTGGCGACGTCGGCCGGCGCACAGGGGACGCGGCAGAGGCGGCCGGAGGCGGAACAGCGGTGGCAACGCCACTGTTGCCGGCGGGGATGCACTTCCGGTGGTCTTCGCGGAAACAGAGGGCAGGCCGGCGAAGAGTAGGCGGCTGCGACGCTGGAGGAGGCGACGGCACGGCCGGCCGGCGTGCTAACGCGGCGGCAGGGGCGGCTGAAGATGGCCGGCGGCACGGGAGAGAGGGGACGACGGCGGGGAGGTGGCTAGGGACCACGGGAGATCGCGGGAGGGGGCTAAAATGATAGAACGGAGCGAGGGGATTCCGTTTTATAGCGGAGGGAAGCGAGCCGAGCACGGGAGGAGCGGGGAACGGCGGCGGAAATGGCGGCCGGCGGCCATGGAAGGCAGCCGAGGAAGGCGCGGGCGTTCCCGACGATTGGGGGCACGAATCAAGGGGGAAATTAGGGGGAATTGAAGAGGAAGGAAAGGGGATTAATTCCCCCTAATCAATTTTGGAATTCCCGGTTTGAATCGCGTCGATTTAGGGGAGGAATCGACGCTAGGTTTCACGGGAGAGAGAAGAGAGAGAGAGGATGCCGGGCGGGAGGAAGGAGACGACCGGGAGGGTGGGACCCACCGGTCAGGTGCGCGTCGTCAGCGCGCGCACGTGCGCGGCACGGGCGGGAGGGCGCCGCTCGGCTTGGGCCGGGCGGCCGGCCCAGGAGGAGAGGAGGGGGAGGCGGCCTGGGGGAGAGAGGGAGGAGGAGGGAGTGGGCCGAGAGGAAGGAGAGGAGGCCGAAGAGAAGGAGGGAGAGGAGGAGAGGGAGAGGAATAGAGGGAGGAAGAGAGGACTTTGGCCGCGGGCCGAGAGAGAAAGAGGGAGGTTTTGGGCCAGACTTGGCCCAAAGGGAGGAGGGGGATTGTTTTTAGGTTTTCTTTTTAATAAACTTTGATAATGTTTTTTGTTGCTTAATAATTGTTTCCGGTGCTCTGAAAATTCAAGTAAATTTTGAGGGCTCCTTTTTGACCAAGGAGAATTTAACAAAAATTCTCCGGGCCACATTCGAAATTTTCTTGTACGTATTCTAGTGTTTGCCAATTTCTTTTCGAATTTTAATTAATTCTATTATTCCTTTTAGAAAATGATTTTTATTTCGGGATGAATTTATCAGGACGTGACAAATCCACCCCCCTTACAAGAATCTCGTCCCCGAGATTCGAGGAGGCTAGCAAGAAGATAGGTTGGGCGGTCTTCTCTTCTTGTCTGACTTCTTCCGTCGCGTCTTCTATAACGAACTTGCCTAGCAAAACTTCTCCACTCTGGACTGCTTGGCTCGATCTCCTATTATAGATGGAATCTTCTCTTCACCTGACTTTTCCCTGGTTGCATCTCTAGCTGACTTCGACTGGGCTGCGGCATTGGAAGATGGGGCTTCAGTTCTAGAACTTCTTATAACTCATATCTTTGGAGTCAACCTCATACAAGTTACCACTTCATGTCATGCGTCAGCACTAGCTTGTCATTACTAGGATACCATGTTTGTCATCATAAGAATATCATGCTTGTCATTTACTTTTAACTTGCCACCAACTGCCTCATATTAGCTTTCCTGGTCTCCGGGTGCTAGCTACTTCTGTTATTTGATGCAAGGGTCGATAACTTTGCCTTTAAATTATGTTTCTCAACAGAACCAACTTATCCCACTTGACATGCTTTGACGTCTTCCCAAATGGCTTTACTGCTGGACTTGTTATTGTCTGATCGTTTTCCTGCCAAATCTGAAGCTTTGTTGTTAGATGTGATTTTAATCTGACCTCTATAGACTATCTTTGAACATATTACTTGGTTCATAACTGGGAATAGCTCCCACGAACAGACAACTCGGATTCTCTTTCTTTACATTCAGTTTACTTCCCACTATTCTCTTCATGTTGTCATCATTAAGCATTCAAAGTATTCCTTTACACATTCAACCCTGACGTATTCTTTTCAGATTTCTCTTATCAATCACCTTTCGACCTACTTCTTTGCCCGGTAATAAACATCTTTTTCGATATATTCTATCAATCATCTTTTGACCTTTGTCAACTAAGTACTCTTCACTCCGAGAGTTGTGGATGCTTCTGGTGACGATGTGGTACTTGAGCCTGCTGCCTTTTAGAGAAACCTTCAAGTGGTTCGTCAAAAGCTAGACTGGCGGTTGTTGCCTTTGATCGAAAGAAGACACATCTGAAACTCTTAGTCCAAACAAAAGTCTCGGTGGAAACGGAGGATGGGACGAGGACGGTGACAACTTGGCGATCCTGACGGCAGCCTTCCCGAGCGACGATGGCGACCAAAGCGACGGCGGTGCACGGCTAGACTTGCGGCGGCGCAAAGGCTAATGCGGCTAGGGTTCTACCGGCGGTGGAGGGCTAAGGCAAGGGTGGCGGCGGACGGAAGAGGTCTCGGGGGTCCTTTTATAGGTGCTAGGGGGTGGCGGCTAGGCCCACGGCGGCCGGCGGCGACGATGGAAAGTTAAGGGTTGGAGGGAGAAAACAAATCCGAATCGAGATCAAATCCGGCGATTTCCTAACGAAATTAGCTAAAGTTTCTATAGAAGAAAAGGTAGAGGAGATCGAAGGGATCATTTCCCCTCTATTAATTTGATCGGAACGGGAAAAACGCACCCAAATTTGGAAGGGGCGACGGCGGCTTGCGCGCGGCTAGGGCGCGGCTGCGGCGGGAGGTAAACGACGCCCTGACAGGTGGGCCCCACTTGTCAGCGGGAGAGAGGAGGGAGAGTGGGCGGCTCAGCTTGGTGGGCCGACTTGGGCCGAACGCGAGCAGGCCAAAGGAGAGAGAGAGAGACATGGGCCAACTTTCGGCCCAAAGCCAAAAGAGGACTTTTAAAACCTTTTTCTTTTTAAATTATTCATGAAATGCAATTCCAGTTATTAAAAATACTTCCTTGGCTCAAATAAATCCCAGAGAAATCTAGGAACTATAGAATCAAGAGAAGTATTTAACAAAATTTTATCTAGTCCACTTTTATATTGGAATTTATTATTTAAAATTGGATCTTTTCTTCTAGGCTTTTAAAATCATTTCTTATAATTCCATTTAAACAACAATTTATAAATTTAGGATTTTTAGGGTGTGACATGGTCTATATGCATATGCAGGTGATAAACTCTTATGTTGTGAGGAAATCTAGACTAATGTGAGGAGAATCATGTATCCATCCAAGGAGGTGGTTGTGAACTTCATCAAAGCATCAGTGAATCAACCCAAAACTCAGAGAAATGGAAAGAGGAGAGTCCAGGGAGTCCATCGACCGAAAGCCAGGCCAGGAGGGCCCAACCTAGGTTCGGCCGAACCTCCTGGTTCGGCTGAACCCCCTGATCACAGTTGATCCTAGGGTTTGGCGTGGACGCTCCAGATGCTCTCCCTATGATGGTTGCGGGGCAGTTCGGACATTTCCCTTTCTCACAACCGTCATAACTGCCCTATAAAAGGACATCACTCCTTCACTTCAGTCACACACTTCCAAGCTTGAGCTGAATTATAAGAGGCTCTATTGTACTATACAGTATACTAGAATAGGAAGAGAGTAGAGTAGAAGAAGTCAGAAGAATTCTGGAGTTGTCGATAATCTTCCCCTATTTCTTTTGTTCTATTTATTACTCTGAATTCAATATAATATTCTTCCTGAGTAATATAGATTTATTTTGTGAGAATTATCTCTTGGTGTTGGAGGCTGTTAAATGCCAATCTCATACCGCTAACTTCTGCATAAAGTTCAGATAATAAAACATCCAACAAAGTGATAGGTGTCTAAACTCACATATTCCACAAGTGTTGGTGTATATTTGTATGCAGATGATAAACCCTGAAGTTGGGAGGAAAATCAGACTAAAGTAAGGAGAATTATGTATCCATACAAAGAGGGGTTGTGAACTTCATTGAAACATCAGTAATTGAACCCAAAACTCTAAGAAATGGACATAGGGGAGTCCAGGGAGTCCACCGACCGAAGGCCAGTCTAGGAGGGCCCAGCCCAGGTTCGGCCGAACCCCCCTGATCACCGTTGATCCTGGGGTTTGGCGTTGACGCTCCAGATGTTCTCCCAACGACGGTTGCGGGGCAGTTCGAACATTTCCCTTCTCACAACCGTCATAACTGCCGTATAAAAGGACCTCACTTCATTCACTCTCACACACACTTCCAAGCTTGAGTTGAATTATAAGAGGCTCTATTATACTATATTGTATACTAGAATAGGAAGAGAGTAGAATAGAAGGAGTCGAAAGAATGCCGGAGTTGTCAGTAATCTTCTCCTATTTCTTTTATTCTGTTTATTACTCTAAATTTAATATAATATTCTTCTTGAGTAATTTAGATTTATCGTGTGAGAATTATCTCTTGGTTAATTCCTAAATAGCATACAGGATTATTGTTCACTATAATCAACTAAAATATACTGATTGCTTTGGTGACAAGCTCTCTAAAGACGAGACTCAACGTCTTCTCACCGTGTTAGAAAAGCATCGTTCTGTTCTTGGCTACTCGCTTCAAGATCTTAGGGGGATTAATCCCGCGCTTTGCACCTATCGTATTCCTATTGACCCCGAGAGTACTCCCTCCAGGGAACCTCAATGACGGCTCAATAATGCAATGCGAGAGGTTGTAAAGAAAGAGGTCTTGAAACTCCTGCATGCCGAGATTATCTATCCCGTACCATACAGCAAGAGCGTTAGCCCAGTCCAGGTTGTGCCAAAGAAGGGAGGAATGACGGTCATTGCAAATGCTCAAAACGAACTAATTCCGCAACAAACCGTAACCGGATGGAGGATGTGTATCGATTATAGGAAACTTAACAAGGCTACAAAAAAGGATCATTTCTCGCTACCCTTCATTGATGAAATGTTGGAATGGCTGGTAAACCACTCCTTTTTCTGTTTCCTTGATGGGTATTCCGGGTATCATCAAATTCGCATCCATCCGGAGGACCAGAGTAAGACTATGTTCACATGTCCGTATGGCACCTATGCATAGTGTAGGATGTCCTTCGGACTATGTAACGCTCCTGCATCTTTCCAAAGATGTATGATGTCTATTTTCTCGAACATGATCGAAGATATCATGGAAGTCTTCATGGATGACTTCTCAGTTTATGGAAAGACTTTCGGTCACTGTCTGCGGAATTTAGACAAAGTCTTACAACGATTCCAAGTAAAGGACCTGGTGCTTAATTGGGAAAAGTGCCATTTCATGGTCCGTGAAGGGATAGTTCTTGGGCATCGAGTGTCCGAGCGAGGAATTGAAGTTGATTGTGCTAAAATCGATGTTATAGATCAGCTTCCTCCTCCTGTGAACATCAAAGGAATCCGCAGCTTCTTGGGACATGCCGGCTTTTATAGAAGGTTCATCAAGGAGTTTTCTACAATTGCCAGACCTCTAACCAATTTGCTAGCCAAGGATGCGCCCTTTTAGTTCGATGACACGTGCCTAAAATCTTTTGAAATTCGCAAAAAGGCACTCGTTTCTGCTCCAATCATTCAACCTCCTGATTGGACTCTACCCTTCGAGATTATGTGTGATGCAAGCGATTTCGCTGTTGGTGCGGTCTTGGGCCAAACTAAGGACAAAAAGCATCATGCAATCTGTTACGCTAGCAAAACTCTAACCGGAGCTCAGTTGAATTATGCAACTACTGAAAATGAGCTGCTCGCAGTTGTTTTTGCTATCGATAAGTTTATTTCTTACTTAGTAGGAGCCAAGGTGATAATTTATACTGATCATGCTAAACCTCATCTCTTAAGATGGATTTTTCTGCTCCAAGAATTTGATTTAGAAATTAAAGATAAAAAGGGAGTAGAAAATTCCGTAGCAAATCACTTGTCTAGGCTGCAGATCACTGACATGCAGGAACAACCGATAAATGATTTCTTAAGAGACGACATGCTGATGACGGTTAACGACAATAACCCGTGGTATGCCAACATAGTGAACTACATGGTATCCAGGTACATACCACCAGGGGAAAATCAATGGAAACTGAAGTATGAAAGTCGCTGTCATATATGGGATGAGCCATACCTATATTGAGTCTGCTCCGATGGCTTACTACGAAGATGCGTGCGAACTGAAGAGGGACTTAAGATCATAGAACGATGCCATACCTCACCCTATGGTGGCCATTACGGTGCATTCCGTACCCAGGCCAAGATTTGGCAGAGTGGCTTCTTCTAGCCAACAATGTACGAAGACTCAAAAGAATTCGTCAAAAGATGCACAAGCTGCCAGAGGCAAGGAGGAATCACTGCTCGCGATGCAATGCCCCTCACATACAACTTACAAGCTGAGATATTCGACGTTTGGGGTATAGACTTTATGGGACCTTTCCCTAAGTCTCGCAACTGCGAGTACATTCTGGTCGCAGTCGACTATGTCTCCAAGTGGGTTGAGGCTATGCCGTGCAGCGCCGCGAATACGAGGCATGCCAAGAAGATGTTCATAGAAATCATCTTCCCAAGATTTGGTACCCCTAGGATGGTCATAAGTGACGGAGGTTCGCATTTCATTGACAAAACATTCCGAGACTTCCTTCGAGAAATGGGAGCCAAACACAATGTTCCCACTCCTTACCATCCACAGACCAGTGGTTAAGCAGAAACATTGAACAAACAGATCAAAAACATTCAAGACACCCATTGTGGCATAATGGATGGAATGATAAATTGCCGGACACACTGTGGCATACCGGACAACATACAAGACAACCATTGGAATGTCCCCATATCAGGTAGTCTACGGGAAGTCATGTCGAATACCCATAGAACTTGAGCACAGAGCATACTGGCCATCAGGAACTGGAACATGGATTTTGAGAGAGCAGGAGAATGGAGAAAAATGCAATTAGCTGAACTTGAGGAATGGACAGAGAAGGCTTACCACAATGCGAAGATATATAAAGAAAGGACGAAGCGCTGGCATGACAAAAGAATCAAAATCAAGAAATTCAAGCCAGGAGACAAAGTACTAATGTTCAACTCCAGGGTTAAGCTTTTCGGCCACGGAAAACTGTGCAGTAAATGGGAAGGACCATTCGACATCATCGACACCTCTTCGCACGGGGCAATCACACTCCGCGACGAATCAAGTAACATATTTAAGGTAAACAGTCAATGCCTAAAGATTTTCCTTGGGCCAAATGAAACTTGAGATGAAGAAGTGGATGTTATTGAATTAATCGATTATGCACCATGATGATCTCATCTAATGCATGCTTAAAACCCTATATAGTTGTCATTTTTGTGCCTAGTTTAAGATTTACTAGGCCTAGGGAAAAATTGGCGGCCAGTCGGACCCACCTAGGTTCGGCCGAACCAGGGCAGTGCCCGATCGGCCCCAATTTCGAACGATAGTCTCCCCTGCTCGTACTTAGTCTGTTTAGATACGCGTTTGGTGGTAGAACGTTCGGATCACACTAGAACACTTCTTCTTCCTCCTTTACTCCACCTTTGCACATTCTCCTCTCCAATTCAAACCAATTCCTCGAATTTCCACTCATATCTACTCATGGCTGGCAAATCCCTGATCCCATTCATTGGCTCCTCGTCAAATTCCACTTACAACCTCACCGGAGAGCCAACATCAGCAAATCAACCCATCCCGGTGGAAAACTACACAGTGGAAGGGGTGAATGCACTGTGGGCGCAGCCTCTCGCAGTAGTGCTAGGCTCCCATGAAAATTTGGAGCCTGTCGGCGAGCTCCCTGGTTCGGCCGAACCCTTCTCGGCCCCGATCGGCCCCCCATTCGGCAGCGCGATCCCTCTCCCATCACCACGTCACAAGGACAAAAATCCGGGGGGATTCGCCTGCGTGACGGTTGACAACGGGAGAACTCGGCTTGTTGAAGGCACGACGCCTTTTCCAAGATGACGGGAAGGCCGCGCCTGTAATACCCTAAAAAAATAAATAGGAGTTGTTTGATTTATTGGTTTTGGATTGCTTTGCAATATAATATCATTAAATAAATAAATACATTTTTTAGTCGTGGGCCGAACTTACCTAGCCTAAGGCCCAATAAGTCCAGCCCACTTTCCCCACCACCATATAAAACCCTAGAGGAGAAGGGACAGGATACCCTTCCCCCTCACGGCGCCTCTTCCCCCTCCACTCCTCTCCTGTGTGTACTTTCTTCTCCCTCTCCACTCCATCATACCTTGCTCTCCGTAGATCTCCACCTTCATAGCTTGGATCAAGAAGTGAAGTGGAAAAACGGAACGAGGAGGAGGAGAAGAGAAGAAGGATGGGTTAAATCGGACTTTCCCCGCCGTTTCCTACGGGATATGAAAGGAAAACCCTAGGTGAGGTTTACCCCCCTTGTTGTATCAGTTGTTCTAGGGTGATTTTAGTGGTTTAATTCGCGGTAAACGAAGGTAAGAGAAGGGGTTTTGGTTGTTGTGGTTCGGTTCGGTAGATCTCCTCCGTTGGCAGATTTGCAGTGTTTCAGTTTTTTGTTGTTTCGGGGGTCTAAATGATGTTTTCTGTGAAAGTGTATAACTAGGAAGTTGTAGAAAATTCATAGATCTATTTTCTGACCAGAGGGCGTGACTTTATCTTTAGTGGTTTAGGCTATATGAATTTTTGAGTATGACTGTTGTTTTTATGTCATAATCTGGACATTCGTAGCTTGAACTGTTTTTAGAGGGATTAAACAGATGAATTAGCTTTTGTGGCTATAAAATAAGTTGCAGGTATTGCTTTAGTCTTTCCATATTGGTAAAGTACACTTTGATTGGGCATGTAGAACTCCAGTTATGGTTGTTTAAGTGCAGATAGTCTGAATTCTTGGGCAGATTCTGAAGCCTGCTTTCAAGCGCAAACTAGACCATTTAAATGGCAAAATAAAAATATGCTTTCTATATAAAAGTTGTAGGACTTGATCTGTAGATTTCCAAAATGTATTTATTTGCATTCATATAATTTTTATATTTTGATATATAAATGTTTGAATCAGCAGTACTGTTTATAGTTCAAGCGGCGTTCCTTGTTATTGCGTTTTGAGGTGTTGAGGCCGTAAGTGCATGTTATTTATTGTTTTATATATGCATATTTGAGTGTATATGCTGAGGTTGACTTGTGAATAGGTGGTGGTGCTTCGGATCAAGCTTGGTATCGCTCCTCGTTTTTAGAGGCAAGTAAACGTAGTGGTGGTTTGCTACAGCTTTGACTTGTTATTTGATTCTACCTCCCCTTTGAAATTACATGTCATCAACCAAGATATTATTATACGTTACACAGAGGATTTACCTGTCTGAATCACACTTATTGATTTTACACTGTTTTTGGTTATATGTTATGCTCTTGGTTATAATACCCTTATACTGATCTCCATCGAAGGAATGTGGTTCCGAAGTTATACTCTGGAATTTATACTGCATTTGCATCACACTTGCATTACATTTGAAGTTATATCGTGAACCTATGGTTGCGACCATACCGGTACAGCATCGTATATTGTCGTATTACGATGCAGCTTCACGCCTTGTTGGGTGTGAAGGCAGGAGTACATATCATTGCATTGCATATGCACATATTCACCTTGTTGGGTGTGAAGGCAGGAGGATTTATTATTGCATTGCATACGCACATATTACAGGATGTTATGAAAATTATCGATCGAAGATGTCTTTGAGAAGTGTTTTCTTCTGTGATTTGTCAGTATAAGGATTTGATTGGTGACGTTATGATGTTTTGGTTCTTGGATATTCAATTTGTCTTTATGTGAATCATAACTTGGCATTTAATTTACTATATAATAAATCTGTGGTTTAAATAGCTTGTTAAAGCCGTTTGCTTGCTGAGATTTATTCTCACCCCCTTATAGTCTTTTCAGGTACTTGCCATGACATGTTTGCATGAAGGGATTGGATTAGCTACACTGTCGCACGACATAATCTCACTTAGTCATGATTATTGTGTTATGTTGAAAAGATTACTTGTGTTTAGACATAATGGGTTAATTAAATACTAGAGTTATTGACCATTGATTAACTACTCTTTCAAGGCTATCCCTATATGTCCATCAATTGTTGTATCATAACCTTAATCTATATGTTGATGCTTCCGTGATGTTTTCTTGTCCAGGTAGTTGTTGCCGAAATTTGTTTGTTTTGGCAATTTTGTATAGTTGTTTAGTGGCATCCCAGGCTTCTGGTTTTCTGGGGTGTTACAGTTGGTATCAGAGCGTAGGCTTTAGATTGTAGGGAAAACGATGATTAACTTGACACACATGCACATATAGGATGGGTATGGGTTTGCAACTTACATCCAACTATTATTTTGTATTGCAAATGGTTATGATTCCCCTATGTCTTTAATGCTTGTTGTACTATGTTGCTTGTCTTGTTGTATTGGTGCCCTGAAATAGAGTTACCTTCCCATATGCTTTGTACGCATACACTTGTGTTGATTTTCATCTTGTTTGTACGTGTGTGATCTTGTATTGCCATTCTGTCGCGACCGAGAAAATTTGCATTTTCCCGAACGCTAGTGTATTAATCCCCATCCCAGGAAAAGCCGGGGTACACCACACAAACATGATACAAACGGCACATCTTTATTATATCGATAATATTTACATTATTACAAAGGCACTTCAGGCCTGACCATCAAAAATAAACAGCAGCGGACTAGCGGGCCTACGGCTCCATCTTCACAGGCGCTCAACTGGGGTATAAGCCAGGACTCCACCTAAGACTTCTTCTCCAAAGCTTTTCTTACTGAAGGGGGGAAAGATAGAGCAAGAATGAGTACAACCACAGTACTCAGCAAATCACACCGGGAGATGCATGATTAATGCAAGGGGGGTACAAGGAGTGATAATATAGGGGATTAGGTTTTGCAGTAAACTGCATTTAAAAGACACTTAGTTGCCCAAAGCTATTTTATAAAGACGATCCTAGAGCTACACGGTATTATTAATCAAGGCCGTGGACCCACACGAACCTGCCTTAACCCAAGGCCTACGATGATTCAGACCGAACTGGCAACCCGACCAGGGTCCTAGCTCGTCCCAAGCCAACCCAGGCCAACTATTCCATATTTTAGTTGTTAAGCAAATTTTAAGAATTAAGTCACTAACTTGGGTACATTGCTAGGCTTGCCCATAACCAAGGGCGCAGCTATTCGAATAGATTTACTCTGATCAGAGGTGTACATCTTTACCCACAAGACACATCTTTACTCCGCATTCCATGGCCTTGGAACCCGTCGTAGACATGTGACATAACCCTTCACCCATCCTAGCCGTGAAGAAAAGTACCGACCCAACCCTGCCTATGGCCGGTATCCCGGGACAAGCAGGCCAGGATTGAGCCCCTAGCAACAGGATCTAGACCGGGTGCGCCACACGCATAGGGGTGAGACCACCTGCGTACTAGTCCAGTGCCATGGCATCTCGACTAAGGGGCACCGACCCGTGTAGTCTTCATTTGCCTAGACATCTCGATTACCGAGCCGCAGCTCGCGTAGCCTTCATTTGCCTCAGAGATATCCATCGTCGCAACGACTTCATCTATCTCTATCCGTGTCCTTTTGTTCAGGACTAGACTGAGCACCGAGTTAAGCCTTACCCATTAGACATGTGGTTAGTACGGTAGTGCTTTGCAATAGAGGCCCGAAGACCGGTCCTTATAGTGGCCGAGGTGCTACTAGCAAAACCCTGCACCTCGAGCCCAGCCTAAAACCATTTTGGGAGTTTTGAATAGAGGGGGGAGGTGTGTGTTCAATTCCATCACAAGCCAACCATTCCACAGTGTCCAAATGATATGAGAACTCCCAAAGTCTAAAGTTATAAAACCACCTAATGTTGCCTAATTAGTCAGCGAAGCATCTACCTAAATTCATACTAGTGGAACCGTTAATAGAGTACCCACTAGTTGGGGTTTTGTTTATCCCAGGGTGAACAAGGTAATAATAAACAATGGCAATGATAAGGCCATAACAGGGATTAATAGGAAGTGCTAAATAAAACAGTGATAACGCGGGAATTTAAATAAAGCGGTAATGCAATAATTTAAACCAAAATAATTTTATAAACTGGGATTCAATATGCTCAAGGGTGATGTGACTTGCCTTGCTTAGAGAGAACAGCCTTCCGAACCTTCGGCGACGACCACGAACCATGCTTCGAGAACCTTCGGAACGACAGAAGCTACGCGATGCACACAAGCAAAGCTACAAGCCAATAAAGAAGCAATAACACCACATAAAAAGAAAGCACACGGTTCTTTATGTTATAACAAACATTAAGAGACTTGAACGGGTCGATTCGGAGCCCGTATGACCAAGACATGGTCATCCGAAGTTTAATGCTGTTATATATGGAGATTTGCAGATTATTATAATTAGGTTTTGCAACTAAAAAACATGTGTAAGCGCTAGCCTGGAAAAGACAGGAAGGCTGCGCCGTTGACATGCGGACCCCACTAGACACCACACGGCCTGCACACGTGGAAACCTCACGGCTACCGAGCGGGCACACTAACACGGTCACCACACGCACAAGCGAACGACTACCGACACCGGTACACGGGTACCGGGGTCGACAACCACACAACGGGCATGGGCGACACCGAAAGGACGAGGACGGGGCAGCGAGAGGATGGACCCTTACCACCACGCGACGAGGCGAGGGAACGACAAGGACGAACGGGCGCGGCGGAGACGGCTCGGGGACGATGGAGGCGAACGGCGAGGGAACGACTTCGGCGACGATCCTTGAATGAAGGCGAGACACGGCTGGCACGAGGCTTGACGACGCGGAGGCGAGGACGAAGACGACGACAGGGCTGCAACGGCTCGCTTGACGAACCATGGGCGGCGAACGCGATCGGCTTGACGGAGGGACGAACACCACGACGACCGGGAACGACGGGAGGACGACGACGACGACGACCGGGGCCGGCGAGGAGACGACGAGGGCAGCCGGCAGCGGCTGCATGGAGACGAGGATGGCGTGGAACACGCCGCTGCGATGCCGACGACGGAGGCGGCGCCGTGAGACGACGAGCCGGCGAGGATGAACGGTGAAGACGACGACGGACACCGGCGGTGTTCGGCTGAAGGGGAAGCGATGCCGAGGACGATGTCGCGGCTGCGATGCCGAAGGTGGAGACGGCGACGTCGGCCGGTGCACGGGCACGGCGGAAGAGGCTGCCGAAGGCGACGTCGTCGAGGAGGAAGGAGAGGCTGGCGCGGCGGCAGCGGTGTTCCGGTGAAACCGAGGAGCAGCCGGAGGAGAGGACGACGCTGCGACATCAACGGAGGAGACAGCGACATCGGTCGGCGTACCGGCGACGAACAGCAGCCGGCCGGAGACGGTGTAGTGGCGGCGACGCCACTGGACGCCGGCGGGGGCGCGTCTCCGGCGATTTCCCCACGAATCGGAGGCAGCACCAGCGAAGAGGAGGCGGCTGCGACGCCGGGGAAGGCGACGGCACGGCCAGACGGCGCTCAGGCGAGGAGGGGGAGGCTGCTGGAGGCGGCCGGTGCGGGGGAAAGAGAAGGGCGACGGCGGGGAGGGGTGGTGAGGCCACGGGAGAACGCGGGAGGGGGCTAAAACGATAGAACGGAGGATGGGGATTCCATTTTACAGGGGAGGAGAGGGAGCTGGCCACGGGAGAGGCGGGGAACGGCGGCGGAATAGGCTCCCGGCGGCCATGGAAGGTGGCCGGGGTTGGCGCGTCCGTTCCCGGCGATTGAGGGCACGATTCAAGGGGGAAATTGGGGGGAATTGAAGAGGAAGGAAAGGGGATTAAAAGCCCCCAATTAATTTTGGAATTCCCGGATTGAATGAGGCGGATTTGGGGGAGCAATGGCGCTAGGGTTCCCGGGAGAGAGAGAGGAGCTGCGGGACGGGAGGAAGACGACGACCTGGCGCGTGGGGCCCACGCAGGCGCGTGGTCAACGCGCGGCAACGGCGCGCTCGCGCACGTGCGCGGCACGGGAAGGAGGCGCGGCTCGGCCTGGAGAGGGGGCGCGGCTTGGGCCGGCGGCCGGCCCAGGAGGAGAGGAGGGAGAGGCAGCCCAGGAGGGAGAGGGAGGAGGAGGGAGTGGGCCGAGAGGGGGAGGGGAAAAGGTGGGCCAGGAGGAGGAGGAGAGGCCCGGGAGAGGAGGGAAAGAGAGGGAGGAGTGGGAGACTTTGGCTGGGCTTGGCCCAAAGGAGGAAGAAGGATTAATTTTAGGTTTTTCTTTTAAATAAAGTTTGTTAATTGTTTTTGTTGCTTAATAAATATTTCCGGTGCTCTAAAAATTCAAGTAAAATTTGAGAGCTCATTTTAGACCAAGGGGAATTTAACGAAAATTCTCCGGGCTACATTCGAATTTTTCTTCTACGTATTTTAGTGTTTGCCAATTTCTTTTTGAATTTTAATTAATTCTATTATTCCTTTTAGAAAATGATTTTTATTTTGGGATGAATTTATCAGGACGTGACACTTTCACTATGTTCTCTATATATCCTTAAGGTTTTGTATTCCTATGTGATTGAGCGGTGATGATGATGCTATGGGGTTTTTGTTGTCTCCTCCTATCTGTAGGACCCGTTAATTTGTTTTGAATGCTATTGTTTTGTATTGTTTTCTATACATTCTTGACTGAGATTGCTGTAGTGTTTAGGTTACAACTAGTTATTTAAATTCAAACTAGATAATTAAGTGACAGATGGACTAGCCACCATGTTATGCACCCTAACTACTTGCTATACTTATTTTTGACGCTTCTACAATGCTTATGTTTTAGAGGAGTTGCTGTCGAAATTTCTCCTTCTTTGTTAAATGTATGTCTTTTTTGTAGCATCCCAGTGTCTTTGTAGTTTCTGGGGTGTTACAGCTTCGCCTCCCGCCGAGCACTATATGGGCACCCTATTCACCAAGGCAGGGGATGTGGTCCTCCACAAGTACACCACACCCACCACTACTCCATCTACTCCAAAGGAGGAGCGATTCCACATTCAGGGAGTGCAAACTCCCAGCGGTGGGTATGGCAAAATTTTGCTCCGGCCTTTGACGGCATCGGAGAAGGAGGGGGCAGCGGAATCCCGTAGCCCTCCACCTATGAAGGTGAAGCGTCACTTGACGCCCCCTCCAATTGTGAGGGCTCCCAGCCAATTCCAAGATGATGAGGTGAAGTCGCCAGAGCCCTCGATCCACAAGCTCGCTGCTCAAGTGATGAAACTCCGCAAGGAGAACATAGAGCTTAGGGATCGCGATGCGGAGCTAGGGGTAGAACTTGCTGAAATTAGAAATAATTTTGATACCCTTAGTTGCGGTTTGTGCGCTAAAATCAAGTGTGCATTCATAGAGATGGGGAAGGAAAATAAATATTATGTTAATTAGATGTTTCATTTCCCATGAATAAAATAGTAGTAGGTGCTTGGTTTTATTTTTCCAATCATGTAAGCACTTGCTATGAATAATGTGGCACATTGGTGTTAACCCGAATGTTTGCCAAAGTTTGTTTTTTTTTCATGTTTAATAAAGTTCAGGTTTTGAATAAGTCTGGAGGATATATCCCAGCTTCTGACGTGCATGTACTCTGAAAATTGTTGAAATCTCTGAACACCTAGAAGCACTAAACTCTGCAGAAAGTTGCAGAGGGATCAGGCGCCAGAGTGGTTCGGCCAAACCACACTAGTGTTGGCCCCAATCCCTCTCAACTTTCACAGGTAAGCAGGTGAGCACGTCCATTATCTGTATATCTCCACCATGGTATAGTACTAGAGCCGAAAATTCACAAAACAATTGGTTCAAGCATAAGTCAAAGATAAAATTTCCAACTAATGAAATTCTTTGTGTGATTGATCTTGTATATTCATTATTATCAGCTGAACTTGTGCGTGTGAACAACCATCCATGTTTAGGGAACCTTATGCATCTATTTGATTGCTTTATCTGAGATGATTAAGATGAAAGGAATTCTTGTAACTCTTTTTATGACTCTTGGGACTTTGTTTCGAAAATAAAATTGTTTTACAAAGCTCCATCCTCCAATTGACTTTATCTTATACCTACCAAGGCCATATGCAAGTATATAATTGATAAACCTTATTATGCTTATGACTGCTTGACATCATATTGAGCTTTGTCAAATTTGTGTGACTTGTGTTAGATATCTTTCATACTATCATGATCAAGGGGTCAATATCAATTCCACTTTTCATAACCACATATAAAATTAAGCTAAGCTTCTACACTAGAAGTTGGCTTTTCACAAAAAAAAATATCCATTCAAATAAACTCCTACATAAAATTATGCTTTCTTCTCCTATAAAAGTTCTTGGCAAAAAGAAAATGAGAAAAGGAGGGAAACGGCATGGCTAGAAAAAAAAAAGAGAGAGAAAGAAAGAAATAAAGCTTGCTCTCAAAATATTGAGTAAAGTTGGAAAGAAAATATAGCCATGCCCCTTCCATGATCATGCCAAGAGAACAAATTGGACAAGTAGTATAGGAAAAAGGGAGAATCATTTCTTTATTCCACCATTCCACAACATATTTCACTTTTCCACTTTCCACCACAAATAAAGACCCTTGATCTAGGAGTATAATCCAATTATCTTTTTGAGTCCATATTTTTGGCTTTGCAATATATATGATGCAGGTATGTCACAGTTTATCCCTACCAAGTTCCACATATCAGCCTTAGAATAGGGATGAATTATGGCACATTTTCCTTGGCAAGGATCCAAAAAGAAAATATACATCCTTGAGAGACAAGAGAGGATGTCAATAGGAGGAGAAGAGCTGATTTGCGAAAATTTATAAAAATACCATGAGTCTGACAGAGAGGCAGGAAAGACAGGAATCAAGATCATTCCATTTATCAATTACTCAAGATGGTAAGATAACCATTGATAAAGTTCACAGGTACAGGTATGGCTGTGAAAGATTTATATGCTTGATTTATATCTTGAAAAAATTCATTCTACACTAACCTTTACTCAGGGATGAGCAAAGGGCTAAGTGTGGGGGGTTTTGTTGGCGGCTGTTAAATGCCAATCTCATACCGCCAACATCTGCATAAAGTTCAGATAATAAAACATCCAACATAGTGATAGGTGTCTAAACTCACATATTCCACAAGTGCTGGTGTATATTTGTATGCAGATGATAAACCCTGAAGTTGGGAGGAAAATCAGACTAAAGTGAGGAGAATTATGTATCCATACAGGGAGGGGTTGTGAACTTCATTGAAACATCAGCAATTGAACCCAAAACTCCGAGAAATGGACATAGGGGAGTCTAGGGAGACCACCGACCGATGGCCAGGCTAGGAGGGCCTAGCCCAGGTTCGGCCGAACCCCCCTGATCACCGTTGATCCTGGGGGTTGGCGTGGGCGCTCCAGATGTTCTCTCAATGACAGTTGTGGGGCAGTTCGAACATTTCCCATTCTCACAACCGTCATAACTGCCCTATAAAAGGACCTCACTTCATTCACTCTCACACACACTTCCAAGCTTGACATGAATTATAAGAGGCTCCATTGTACTATATTGTATACTAGAATAGGAAGAGAGTAGAGTAGGAGTCGAAAGAATTCTGGAGTTGTCGGTAATCTTCTCCTATTTCTTTTATTATGTTTATTACTCTGAATTTAAAATAATATTCTTCTTGAGTAATTTAGATTTATTGTGTGAGAATTATCTTTTGGTTAGTTCCTAAATAGCATACGGGATTATTGTTCACTATAATCAACTAAAATATAGCGATTGCTTTGGTGAGTTAGAAACACTAAAGTAGATATTAATTGCTTAGACGTGGTGTTTAGGTAATTGTTATCTAGTAATTGCTGCGTATCCCACAGTATGTTTGAGGTGGGTGTAGAGGTGGTGACAGCCCTCGAGATCACTTATGTCTTCCCTGTCTGGGTACGTAGTAGAGCGACATCTGGGAACAGTGTGTTGCCGGTGCCTGAAGTATTGCGTTAGGATTAAAGTTAAGCTTTCCCTAGACGCTTTTTCTGATTAGAAAATCCTCTTTATCCTGGCCTATCATCTGCTTGGTGTCCTTGGATGAACAGGAGGAAGAACTGACCACACACGTTCCCTTAGATTCGATACCCTTGGAATACTCCTTAGGAGAAGTGCTACATCGGTATATCCGTGCGCTTGCGGATTCTATCTGTGATCGTAAGATATACCAACAGATACAAGGATGAACAAGGTTTAGAGATAGACAGCAACCGCTCCCTGGCAACGGCGCCAGAAATGCTTGATGGTATTCATAATGTTACATAAAAAATCTACAAGCGCACGGAAGATACCGATGTAGCACTTCACCTGGGAATATTCCAAGGTATCGATTTCCACAAGGAAAGTGTGTGTCAGCTCTTCTCCAGGTTCATCCAAGGACACGAAGCTAAGAATGGCTAAGGGTAGAGAGGATTTACTAGTCACAGGCACTGTCTACAGAAAGCTCAATATAATCCTAACGCGGTACTTCAGGCACTAGCCAGCCCGCTGCTCCCAAATATGGCTCTACAATGTAGCCGGACATGGAGAACATCAGTGTACTTAAGTTCTGTCACCACCACTACACCATCTCAAACCTACTGTGGGATACGAAGCAAACACAGAAAATTAATTACCTAGCCACCACACCTACACAGTTAATAACTACTGTAGCGTTAGCTAAACACTAAAGCAACAACTCTATTTTACTAGATTATAGTGATCAGTGATCCTGTACATTGATTAGGAACTAACTAAGAGGTAACTCTCACAGAATAAATCTTAATTACTCCTAATGATAATGCGATTAAAATAGAGTACTTAACAAAGTAAAATAAATAAGAAGAGGATTACCGACAACTCCGGAATTCCTCTGACTTCCTGTATTCTACTCTCTCCCTATTTCCAGTATATAATAAAGTACAATAAAGCCTATTATAATTCAGTTCAAGCTTGGAGTGTGTGAAGAAGTGAAGGAGGTGAAGCCCTTTTATAGCTGAACTTTGACGGTTATGATGGTTAGAAAGTTTGGTAATAACCTCCAACCGTCATTGGGGATGAATCTTCACCGTTACCCAAAGGCCTAGATCCAACAGTGATCATCAGGGTTCGGCCGAACCTGGGCTGGTCCAGGTGGCCTCCAGACGTGGTCTGGGCCTCCCCTTCACTCTGCCTTATACAAATCTAGGAGTAACAGGCCCATTCTCTAGTAATTCGATGATGTTTAAAGCGCATTGTTGGATAGATAAAAGTACTCCACTTAAGTCTGGTTTTCCTCCCAACATTGACGGTTTATCTCCTGCATCTGAAGATACACCAACACTTGTGGAATATATAAGAATTAAACCCTACCACTATGTCGGATGTGTCATTATTATGTTTTATGCAGGTATTGGCAGCATAGAATTGGCATATAACATACGCCAACACTAGTAACATAAACACCAAATTGCTTAAAGATGAACCTATAGCTTTTCCTTTGGCCGATGATGGAATTATTGCATTATCAGCCTTAACTTCACCAGCTTGCACAATCTTGCTCTTAATACGACATTCTTTCCTTGTTTGTTTTAGATGATGATTAATTTCTTCTTCAACTTCTTGCATATGTTCTTTGTTCCTCAACTTGTCAACGTTTGAGGTGTCGACTATGGTATTTGGATGGTATGGGGATCGTTGGTACCAGGGTATATGCGAGATTAAGGTAAAAGAGATGGAGACAGGGATTTTTATACAGGTTTGGGCCCCTTATCTGACAGGTAATAGCCCTACTCCTGTTGGTCGAAGCCAGGCTTGCTCTTTTTCACCATAATCACACCAGTACAATATTTGGCGGCATGGATAACCAATACGTAGTCGATAACAGGGTAGTCTTTCTTCTCGAATCCGCACTCGGCGAGATCAAAGATAACGCTAGATCCCTCTTGTTGGCCTCTACGGACACCATATTAGGTTTGTCTAGGCTTATCTCTGATGTCAATATCCAACGGCTTGTCTTGCCGTGTGTTGGCTTGTCTATTGTGCGTCTATGGTGGCTTGTCCCCTCTCCTCCTAGTAGGGCATGTATTTATACCCATAGATGCCCCCTTGTCCAAGTAGAACTCTATTCGTTACAATTTTCATATAGAACTCTATTTGTCCTTCCTTACCCGGAACTCCTATATACGAGGTATGATTCCATATAAGACATGGTATATGGTGGGCCCTACCGATCTTAATCAACTACCATTAGGTATGTGGTATCCATAACCCTGACAGTAGCCCCCGACTTCAATGCAAATGAATGAGTTCATGTTCTTGACCGAAGACTTTGGAATAACTGTTGTCGTGCTCACTTGACCGTTCTCGCTTAGTAAAGATAATGCTAGGTTCCCTTTATCGGCCTCCACAGGCATTATATTGGGTTTGTCTAGGTTAATCTCTGATGTTGACTAAAAAGGCATGGAGAATGCGACTAAGTCTCCCGTCTCCCGTCTTGACACCAGCTATGATGATGGAAAAGTCAATTTCCGATTACACGGCTTGGTTAATACGCATCCATTGAGTACTCTTAAATGACCAGGTTTTACATGATCGTTTGGCTCTTAGAATCTAACAAAGCCTTATCTGCTCTGGGCGTCCCCAGCCGAAATCCCCTTAGGTTTTTCGGAGGCTTTGTCAGAAATATTGCACATAGAAACGCCTATGGAAGTTGACGTAGATGATGAGATGACTACCATACTGGGCAAACACCAGGTGTATATTTGTACTCAACAAGTCGTAGAGGTAGTGGTAGAATCGCTACACCACTGGTCGAAAACCAGTTGTAGTCATAACTGTTCACTTGAAGTGAGGTACAAGAAATCGCTACAACCTGCTGGTTCGAGAACAAGGAATAGGAGCCTCTCAACAGCTTGAAATTGAGGTGCGAGGACTTCTACGCTACTGGTCGAGGAGCAGTCGTAGTCGTACCTCGACCTTTGGAAGTTGTGGCACGAGGAACGTTACACTGCTGGTCGAGGACCAGTCGTAGTCACACCATGAACATTGAAAGTCGTGGTTGGAGGACCGCTACGCTGCTGGTCGAGAACCGATCGTAGTCGTACCTTAACATTTGCAAGTTGTGGTATGAGGACCGCTATGCTGCTGGTCGAGGACCAGTCGTAGTCGTACCTCGAACATTGGAAGTCGTGGTACGAGGACCGCTACACTGTTGGTCAAATACATCTAGAATTCGGATCACAAATTCTAAAAAAAACAGAAAACAAAACAAATCCCGCGCCTCGTCGGCCGCCACCTGCCGCGCAGGACGCCATCTTCTGGCGGCCGCCCGGTCGCCGCCGAGCAGGTCGCCGCCTTCCGCCTTCCGCCAGCCGCCCTGCCAGCGCTGCCGCGAGCCCGCCCGGCCAGTGCCACCGCGAGCCCGCCGCCCGCCCGGCCGTTGCCACCGCTAGGTTGCCAGGCCGCCGCCGCCGCCGCCTGTAGATCGGGGAGAGGGGGGAGGGGGAGGAGAAGGAGAGTATCCTCCGCGCGTACGCTGGCGAGGAGAAGAGGAGGAGAGGAGAAGGGGGAGGAGAAGAAGAGATAGGGTGTGAGGAGAGGAGGACAGGAGTTAAACGAGAGGATGAGATAGAACAGGGAGGGCAGAGGAGATATGTATCTTGATCAGATGCGCGCGCACGCCTCGATCTCTCCGCGCGTGACGATCTTTTTTCCTGGTTGATGTTACCAACCGAGACTAGAAATAGATCTTTAATTCCGGTTGATAACACCAGCCGGGACTAAACATAATAGAGGGGTTTGACACCACCTGCCGTTTTTTGAACCGGGACTAAAAATGATCTTTAGTCCCGTTTGGTGATAAAAAGTAGCTCTAACCTTTTGAACTTGGACTAAAGATAATCTTTATTCCTGGTTTGTGTTGCAACCGGGACTATTGTGGAATTTGGTCGACTATCCAAAGATGTTTTCTTCACCAGTGAGGGTGATGGTGAGCTGTGCGATGCATAGTCTCAAATCGAGCTGATGCATCGAGTCGACTTTTTTTTTTCATTTCGAGAACCTTAAAGGTCCTAGTTTGACTAGAATGGGATCGCTTATCTGTGACGGGCTGAAATCCTCATCACTATCGAGTAAGGCCCCCGTCACTGGGCAAAGGTCATTGATGTGAGAAAATATATCAATCGGGCCGAAAACAAAGCCCGTCACATGTGAGTATGACCAGTCAAACCAGCGTAGTTAGGAGCCCGTCACGGATGACTAATCTCAATCGGGCACACCACTAAGCCTGTCACGGATGAGTAGTCATCTCAATCGGGCATTTAGATAGAGCCCGTCACCGATAGGTTTAACCCCACGTGTTAGATCAAACTAGTCCCGGTTCGGATGACTTATTTCTATCAGGCTTACTCTAAAAGCCCATCACGGATGACTTTCTATAAAGGGCTTGACCCTATAGCCCATCACGGATGAGATATCTCTTTCGGGCATTACTAAAAAGCCAGTCAGGGATGAGTTTGGAACCAAAAAAAAATATAATTATAAAATTTGGCTAGCCTCAGGCCTTTGCTAGCCATGCCTTTGCTAGCCTCAGGCCTCAAGCACATATATATAGTCCCATTCCCAGCAACCCCATTCCCAGCATCACAGCATTCACAGCCAATTCATTCACAGCCAATTCACAGCATCACAACATTTATATTCCCAGCATCACAGCATTTATATTCCATCACAACACATGCATTCACAGCCAATTCACAACTCATTCACCTTTATATTCCATCACAACACATGCATTCACATCCACAACCCATTCACATATACTCCCTCCATTCCACAATGTAAGGCTTCCAAGCATTGGCCACATATATAGATGTTAATGAATCTAGACACATACATATGTCTAGATTCATGAACATCTAAATGAATATGGGCAATGCTAGAAAGTATTACATTGTGAAACGGAGGAAGTATATGTCAGTAACATCCATTTCTCTCTCTGAACCGCCGACATGCATCAAAACCTACAAAACTAAGTCACCTAGTACTTAGAAATGAAAGTATATAGAAAGAGACGAGCTACCTAGTACTTTACTCTAAAGAATTTAATTGTATTACAAAGAATATTTACAAAAATCAAATGTTTGTCGCATATGCATTGCAAATGTTCTGCCATTCCGATACGAGCTACGTAGGACTTCACTCTAAACATCCCTTTCGGTGACAAGAGATCATCTAGTATGAATTGTGCTATCTCCTCTCTAATGATATCGAAGTTTATTTCCAGAATCGCTGAAATTTTTTCCTGCATGTGAGGTGCCAATTTAGTCTACGTACTTGTAAATTTGTAGCACTATGTGTGTATAAACAATTGAAGGACACACCTCAGGGTCGAGCAATGTCACCTTGTCTGCGAAGCTCCTCATGTTATGGCAGACATGGAACCCACACTGGTCACCAACTTGTGACCGAGTTTGGGATGCCCATCCTTATGCCTCCAGCCTTTTACCACGTATTGGTCCCATGCCTCGTTCAAGGCAGATTTGATGGCCGACCAATCGTATATTTTTGGATTGATATTGGAGTTAAGGTAGTGTACCAAACTCCACTTCGGCGTTATTGCCAGAAGAAACCAATGACACCTGCGAAATTAATAAATTGCCAGTTACATACTACAGCTATACGCGTCGCGCATTTGAGTATAAGTAGGGTACAAGCTTACTGTTGATTGTAGGCACACATAATGAAGTCCTTGTCTTGACGGGCAAATAAGCAGTCCTTGATATAGTCCACCATGTTAGCTTGATCATTTTTTAGCATTGTCTCGTTGACGACAGCTGGATCGAGTAAGGCAACATGGGGGTGCTTTACGATGGACATGCTTCCAGGTTAACCTACGAGCAAGACAGTAGTCCAGGTAAGCGTAATTTATGGACAGTTACTACCCTTTAGAGGTCCCATAGATCTTTGAAGTCTACGGCGAAGAAGGCAGAAGGCACAAGGAACGGCTGGCTATCGTGATGGCCCAACATGGAGGTCTCTCTATTCTTCCTCCTTGCGTTGGACTTCTCCATGTAGTACCCGTGCAACTCCTTGCATGCAGGGCCCATCTTGAATAAGGCACCGACCAATGGCAAGCCCATTGTGAATTCAGCTGGAGGCTTTGGAGGAGCTACTAGCGCCTTGCCAAGATCAAGCTTCTTTGAGGCTAATGGCACCTTTCCCTTTCCTCTCCCCATTCCAGCAGCATTTCTGCGTGTGTCAAGCTTGGGTGGGGAAGATTTCGCCCTCTTACTCCTTTTGGCAGGAGGGGGGAGGTGCGGCCTGCTATCGACCTCCATACCATCGTCCCCTAAATCTGTATAATACTGTAATTGGAAATCTTCATCTCTTTCTTCAACGGCAGGAGGGAGAGATACAACAGTTGGATGGGGACGCGTCGGCGCCGGAAGAGAACTTGACGCTGGCCTTGGAGTTATATTGATCTCAATGCTGTGCTTGGGCCATTGAATAAAGGTCCCACGTGTAGCCCCAAGGGTCAGAATCTCGTCATTAGGTTGGTGTGGGATAGTGTAGACAACCCAATCGGTCTTCACTAAGTCCACTTGAACTTTGGCATTACCGGCTAGCAGCTGCGCCCTATGCACTCGGATCTCCGGGATAGGCTTGAATGCTTGACCCTATGCAGCAGGAATTGCAAATCCTGGTGTCACCCTAACGACTAGGGTACGGGAGGTGGGTTCCTGCTATAGATTTATTAGTTGTTTTTACCGTTATGTGGTCCACCGCGGCAGGGACTTCAGGCTGTTCTGGCAGAGCCTAAGTTGATCGCAGCTGCTACGCCTCTGCGTGGGGCTCACTTGTACTATGGGAAAGGGAGCGGCATCGGTCGACCTATCCCTGATGCGTGCCTTCACCGAGCCTCCATACCTAACTGCTCGGTGGTTAGCTCTTCTCTAAGCTCTTCTTTAAGCTCCACCCGAAGTTGGTCCCTAAGGCATGTAGTTTTCTGTGCCTTGGAAACCTTGTGCTTCTTGTACTGCCACGCGTATTGGGGAAACCCAAACTTCCATGGAACAGTAGAGCCAATGCCCTTGTTCGTCCACGGTGTTCTTCGTTTCCCAACGCTTTCGTGAGAATGTCATCCTCGCGTCTTTGTGAGCAGACCTCTTTGGAAACTGTCTCTCCGCATTTAGTTCGACCTGGGGTACAGTTAGGACGTGTTAGACGAAGAATACGGTACAACAAAATGAAACTTATTCTGTCTGTTCAACTTATGATTTTCTTGTACACCGCTTGATCTTCGGGATTTGGGAACAAAAAAGTTCCGTCACTATTCTTCTTCACCCTTGCCCTTGCCCAGTTCATTGCCCGCTGGACCGGGATATCAGCAAGCACTTGCGCGGTGTTAGATTCCGCTGCAGCTTCATCCTTCTTGTCCCATTCTTCATGTTTCTCCGTATAGCCTCCAGTGCCAAGCAAGGGCTTAATAGGATTACTAAAATACTCATATCAACAAGTTGCAACGTCTTTTCCGAAAGCTGAACTCGAAAGAACTCTGAGGTTAAGCGTGCTTGGCCTGGAGCAATTTAGGGATGGGTGACCGATTGGGAAATTCTCGTGCGCATAAAGTGTGTAGAAAAGACTTGTGTTGCTCTGTGAGGGTAGTCTATGACCTATGAGAGCTGCCAAATGTAAGCAGGTCCGTCCGGCCTGGGAGAGGCGGGTCGTTACGCCTGCAGATCCCAGTAGGAGAGTAGCCAGATGTAATCGGGCCCGGCCTGGGAGAGGTTGGACGTTACAAGGTTAAGCATGCTTGGCCTCGATTCAGGCCCTTCCACCGCAAGCCACACAAGAGCCAGTGTACCTCGTCGGGCAGACTTCGGCCACAACAGCGTACCCGACCTCTCATGTACAGCCGCAGGCGAGGCCGGTTGCTGCCCAAGTACAGCCCCCACCACCTGGCCAAATGTCACAAGCAGTGGCGGAAGGGGCTTCAGCTTTGTAGGAGCAGCTTCAGGCTTTTCTTCAGCAACTCAGCCAACCCCACAACATTTCAAGCATAGCCCCTTCGGCCCGACCGGAGGGGAACACAAGCCAAGGTGCTCCCAATTGGCTGCCGTCGAACCAGCCAGGTCCGGGGCCTTCGCCTTGGAGTCAAGGACCGCAGTTCGACTTCAGCAACGCTGCTCAAGCCTCCATTCGACCAGTCCTTGGTGGAGCCCCAAGCATCAGCATTCGGAGCCGGGCAGCTGAACACTATGGCCCAACCTCACGCGCAAGCCATGACTTCGACCTTCGCCACGCCATATCCGCAGCAAGGTGCTGTGAAAAAAGCGGGCGGCGAAAAGGGGCTATCACTGAGTGGGGGATTCAAGATCCATCCAATCCCACCCCAGTTCAAGTTCCCACCCGTTCTGTGATACTGGGGCGAAACAGACCCAAAAGAGTTTCTGTCCATCTACGAGTCCGCGATCGAAGCTGCTCGCAGCGACGAAAACACCAAGGCAAAGGTAATCCATCTCGCTCTAAATGGCATCGCCCGTTCTTGGTACTTCAACTTACTTGCCAATAGCATTTACTTATGAGAGCAATTGCGCGATGTCTTTGTTCTAAACTTTCGAGGTACCTATGAGGAGCCGAAGACGCAGCAACATTTACTCGGCATTCACCAAAGGCCGGGCGAATCAATACGAGAGTACATGCGTCATTTCTCCCAAGCCCGATGCCAAGTTCAAGACATAACCGAAGCATCTGTCATCAACGCCGCTTCGGCCGGGTTGCTCGAAGGCGAACTCACAAGAAAAATCGCCAACAAGGAGCCACAAACACTTGAGCACCTACTTCGCATCATTGACGGGTTCGCAAGGGGTGAAGAGGATTCCAAGCGACGGCAAGCTATACAAGCTGAATATGATAAGGCTTCCGTCGCTGCCGCTCAAGCCCAAGCACAAGTTCAAATTGCCGAACCGCCTCCTCCCACTGTTCGCCCGCCACTGCCAGCGATCCAAGGTCAACAGCCAAGACAAGGTCAAGCCCCCATGACATGGAGGAAGTTCAGAACCGACCGCGCGGGCAAGGCTGTGATGGCCATCGAAGAGGTGCAAGCCCTCGCAAGGAGTTCGACGCCCAGCAGGCAAGCAACCATCAGCAGCCTATCCACAAGAAGGTACAGAAAGACCTCTACTGTGCATTCCACGGGCGTTCTTCGCATGCCATGGAGTAGTGTCGAAACATTTGGCAACGTGGCAACATGCAAGACCCAAGGCCGCAGCAGGGAACAGCTGCCGAAGCAGCTCGTGAAGCAGCCCAAGAACAAGCACCCCCGGCCGAACAGCGCCAAGACATCCAGCGCAAAGTAATCCAAGTGATTACAAGAGCCAATTCACCAGCTCAGCAGTCGAAGCGGCAAAAGAAGATGCAGCTACGAACTGTGCACAGCATTACGGCGGCAGGTGATGGGGCTCCTAGGTACCTCAACCAGCAAATCTCCTTCGGTCCGGAAGATGCCGAAGGGGTCCTATTCCCACATCAAGACCCCTTGGTGATCTGGGCTGAAGTAGCTGGCTTCGAAGTCCGGCGAATCCTGGTCGACGGGGGAAGTTCGGCCGATGTCATTTTCGCTGACGCATATGCCAAGATGGGGTTGCCAACCCTAGCCCTCACCCAAGCACCAGCCTCGCTTCGTGGTTTCGGCGGCGAAGCAGTTCAAGTCTTGGGCCAAGTACAGCTGGCAGTAGCCTTTGGTATAGGCGAGAACAAGCGCGAAAAGCAAATACTATTCGACATCGTCGACATCCCATACAACTACAATGCTGTCACGCCCGGAAATTCACTAGTAATTTCCGAACTTATTTGTGCATAAAATCCTCGTCCAGGAATCAGCCGAGGTACACAAACTGACAATTTTAATATACAAATCCATCTTAATAATAACGTTACATACTTACAAAGAAAAGAAAACAGCAGCAGAATTAACGGTCTAGCGATGGCTTCAGCTCCACTCCCACAGGCAGCTCAACTGGGGTATAAGCCAAACGTCTTCTCCTTCTGGATCCTTTATCTTCAACTGAGGTTTGATGATTATTGCAAGAATGAGCATATGACATACTCAACAAGCCACACAGCAAATATGCAAGTGCACAAGGACTCCAAAGGACGGCCTAATATAGGCTCATTTGCAAAAGCAGCATTTAGCAAAGATTTAAGATAAGTAAAACAGTAGAGTAATTAATCATCAATTTTAATCAACACTGAATAGCACACCCATGCTGCTCAGGCCCAACCATCCTGAACAACCATACCCGGCTGTACAGATCTAATCTCCAAACCAGGAGCTAAGCAAATTATTACCAGTTATAACATCCATAATTATTGTGAGAGGTGTGAGACTAATCACGAAAAACATTGCTCAACCCGCCCATAACCGCAGGCACGGCTATTCGAATAGTTTTACTCTAGCCAGAGGTGTACCACTGTACCCACAAGACACGATTCCACACATGTTGCCATGCCCCGAAATACCACCACGGCATTGCAAAGGGGGAAATCGTGACAATACCCTTCGCACAACACAACTCACCACAGTGCACCATTCCTGGATCATAATCACCTCCTTATAATCAAGGCATGGACTCCCCAGCGACCCCATGGACTTCTCGCCACTTCACAGTCTAGCGCACTATAATGAATCATGCTATACAAAAGATAAAGCCGTTGCCCACGCTGGCTTGTGGTTGGTACGGTTAATGTCTCACAACAGTAGCTCGCGAACCGATCCTTAATTGCCATGAGCACAACCATCAAAACCATATGCTCACAACCCACCTTAACCAGATTTTAATTATCAATTAATTAACATCACACGATTAATCATCGTGAGCTACCATTAAATATAACCATAATTAATAAGAATAATATAATTTATATTTAATCCCCTTTAATTAGCTAATGTTTCTAAGCATGGCTAAGCAAACATACATATAACATTTAGCTGAACCAATCCAATATGTAAGGTTCATGCTAATCAAATTATAACCCATAGGAAAATAAGATCATCTTCGGCCATTAATTAACGGAGAAAGGTTCACCACCCGATGATATTCAAAAATAATGCATAGTTGAAATAAAATAATAGCTTTAAATGGGTTCAACATGCTCAAAGGGTTATTTGGGATCTGTGTGACTTGCCTTGAGCTTCCGCAAACACTTCCGAACCTTGCTCAACGAAACGCTCTCCTTCAGAACGTCGGAAACTAAAGCGAAAGAATAAAAAATCAACAAAACAGTACAAAAACAAGCATAAACAGTACATGTGGATATTTTTAACATGTAGATCTTGATTTTAGAAAAATTTAGCAACTTGAACCACTCGAATCGGAGTTATGGTTAATTAGTTATGATTTTCCGAAGATTTAATCTATTAGAAAAAACTGGAAAAGAGGAATCATGACGTCATGCTGACGTCATCATCGCCGGCATGACACGGGCGACGACCTCGCCGGCGATAGAGAGGTCGGCCGGGCTATCCAAGGGCACCTACGCGCAGAGGACGTCTCACGACAACCGACGACGGCCGGCGACGACGCAAGAGGCGGCGGCGGCTCGGTTGAACGGCGGCGGCGGAGCTCCGGTGACCGGCGGCGAAGGGGGACGGGCGGCCGGGCTTCCTCACCTCCGTGCGCACCTAACGGCGGCGACGGCAAGCGGCGGCGACGGCGGACGCGGCGGCGGCGAGTTAGACACGCGCGGCGGCGACGCTACGGAGCACGAGAGACCACGGGAGATGGGGCAAATGAAAGAGGAGGACTAGAGGGTCCTATTTATAGCCTTGGATTGAAGAGATCGGACTCCTCCCGCAAGAAATCGCTTCGGGAAATCAAAAACTCGGTTTTGGAGATAAACTCGAAAACGAGTTTGATTCGGGCAAGATACTCAACCATTTGCTCCGATTCTTGAGGGGAAAGATAGAGGAGAACGAGAGGATCAAAACCCCTAAAAAACCCGGAAGAAAAAGGGCCGGATTGGAGCGGATTTGAGAGGAGAAGGGGGCTCGGTCGGCCGGCTCGGGCTCGGCTTGGCCGACGGCTGGAGGTAGGAGACACCTCCGACAGGTGGGCCCCACCTGTCGACCTCCACGTGAGAGGAGCGGGCGGCGTTGGCTGGGCCGTTTGGGCCGGCTCGGCCGCGCGGGAAAGGAGGGATGTAGGGCCGAAAACGGCCCAACGGCTTTAGGGAGGGTTTTTAAGACTTTTCCAATTAAAATAATTCGTGAAATGATGTTTCATTTATTAAAAATACTTCCCTTGCTCAAACAATTCCCAGAAAATTCTAGAAAATAGAGGAACAAACAAAGTATTTAATAAAATTTTATCTAGCTCATTTTTATATTGAGATTTAACAAATTAAAATTAGATCTTCTCTTTTAAGCTTTTAAAATCATTTCTAATAATTCCTTTTAAACAAAAATTTATAATTTAAGGATTTTAAACAAGAAAAACACTTAACAATTATAATTAGATCATTATTGATCAAATAATTACTGAACTGTTCTTTGTATCATTTAGGAGTTGAGCTCCGAAAAATCCGAGAAAATTCCAGAGAGTATAATTAACCATGGAGAATTTAATAAAAATTAAATCCATCCATGCTTTATATTTAGGAAATTTTATTTCCCACATTTAACTTCACTTGTAACTTAATGAACATCTAATATAAATTCTATTAATAATTTATTAAATAATTTATAAATCCTAAGGCGAAAATCAGGGTGTGACAAATGCCATCTTCGGCCGCACAACCCTGAACAAGTTCGAAGCCATCTCCCACCACAACTACCTCAAGCTCAAGATGCCGGGTCCAACAGACGTGATCGTCGTCAAGGGTCTTCAACTTTCAGCTTCATCAAGGGGCGAGATGGCCGAAATCAACAGAGCAGTGCATAATGTTGAGGCCGAACCACATGACCATGCTAAACGCATACCGAAGCCCGCTCCTCATGGCAAGGTGGTCAAGAAGCAGATCGACGACTCCGATCCCACAAAGCTTGTTCTGCTCGGGGGCGATCTAGGCGAAGAGGAAGCCGAAAATATCCTTGAGGTGCTCAAGAAGAACGTTGACATCTTCGCCTGGAGCCCCGACGAAATGGGAGGTGTTTCGACGGACCTCATCATGCACCACCTGGCAGTCAAGCCGGATGCCAAGCCAAGGAAACAGAAGCTACGCAAGATGTCCGCTGATCGCCAAGACGCAGCAAAAGCCGAAGTGCAGAAGCTACTCAATGCGGGGGTGATTCAAGAGATCGACAACCCAGAGTGGTTGGTGAACCCGGTTCTGGTGAGCAAGTCGAACGGCAAGTGGCGCATGTGCGTCGATTTCACAGACCTCAGCAAGGTGTGCCCGAAAGACGACTTTCCTTTGTGCGGATCGACCAACTTGTCGATTCGACACCTGGCTGTGAGCTCATGAGCTTTTTGGATGCATATTCCGGCTATCATCAGATCCACATGAATCCGGCAGACATCCCAAAGACAGCCTTCATCACGCCGTTCGGCACTTTCTGCCACCTCAGGATGCCTTTTGGCCTGAGGAACGCTGGAGCAACGTTCGCCAGGCTGGTGTACAAGGTCCTTTACAAGCAGTTCGGACGAAATGCGGAAGCCTATGTCGATGATATCGTCGTAAAAAGCCGCAAGGCTTCCGACCATGCGACCGACCTACAGAAGACCTTCGACAACCTGCGCGTAGTCGGTATGAAACTAAACCCTGAAAAGTGCGTTTTTGGTGTTCGCGCGGGCAAGTTGTTGGGTTTTCTTGTCTGTCACGCCCGGAATTTCTATCCAAAATTCCAAACGCTTACATGTGTGTGAACCCTCGTCCAGGAATCAGCCGAGGCACACAATAACAAATTGATAATAGAGTACAATTATTACTCTAATTATTAAGCGTATAAAATGTCATTACAGAGGTAGATAGTCCCTCTCAATCAATAAAGATCTAAGCAGCGGAAAATAAGATAAACGGCGCAGACGGCTCCACTCCACAGGCAGCTTGACCAAGGCTACACCTAATCCTCCACACCATCAGCTTCACTGTAGAACTCTTCCTCTAATGAATGATTGCAAGGTGAGTATATGACATACTCAGCAAGCCACGCAGCAAATATGCAAGTGCATAGGATAACAAAGGATGGCATGATAGGGTCTTAGTTGCAAAAGCAGCATTTAGCAAACATTTGAGAATTTGATAAAACAGTTAAGTAATTAAACAATATTAATCCAACGCTATACAACATACCCTGTTGCATAGGCCCAACCATTCTGAACAACCATCCCGGCTGCACAGTTCTATCTCCAAACCAGGAATATACCATTCCAAACCAGGAGCTAATCAAATTATTACCAATTATAACATTAATTACTATGGTGGGAGGTGTTGTCACGCCCGGAAATTCACTAGTAATTTCCGAACTGATTTGTGCATAAAATCCTCGTCCAGGAATCAGCCGAGGTACACAAACTGACAATTTAATATACAAATCCATCATAATAACTAAACCGATAAATACTTACTTAAGAGGCACTTAGTCCTCACCACGAAGAAAACTGCAGCGGAAAATAAAATCTAGCGAAGCTCCGGCTCCACTCCCACAGGCAGCTCAACTGGGGTATAAGCCAAACACCTTCTCCTTCTGGATCCTTTTTCTTCAACTGAGGTTGATTGATTATTGCAAGAATGAGCATATGACATACTCAACAAGCCACACAGCAATTATGCAAGTGCACAAGGATTCCAAAAGATGGCATAATATAGGCTTATTTGCAAAAGCAGCATTTAGCAAAACATTTAAGACAAATAAAACAGTAAAGTAATTATTCCTCAATTTTAATCAACACTGAACAGCACACCCATGCTGCACAGGCCCAACCATCCTGAACAACCATACCCGGCTGTACAGATCTAATCTCCAAACCAGGAGCTAAGCAAATTATTACCAGTTATAGCATCAATAATTATTGTGAGAGGTGTGAGACTAATCACGAAAAACATTGCTCAACTCGCCCATAACCGCGGGCACGGCTATTCGAATAGTTTTACTCTAGCCAGAGGTGTACCACTGTACCCACAAGACACAACCTCAACATCATGTCAACCATGCGTCGCGATACTGGAAAGTACCCGAATAGAGGCTGTGACATTATCCCCTGCATAACACAACTCACCACAGTGCACCATTCCTGGATCATAATCACCCCCTCTACAACCAGAGGCATGGACTCCCCAGCGACCCCCATGGACTTCTCGCCACTTCACAGTCTGGCACACTATAATGAATCATGCTATACAAGAGATAAAGCCGTTGCCCACGCTGGCTTGTGGTTGGTACGGTTAATGTTTCACAACAGTAGCTCACGAACCGGTCCTTAATTGTCATGAGCACAACCATCAAAACCATATGCTCACAACCCACCTTAACCAGGTTTTAATTATCAATTAATTAACATCACACGATTT
This sequence comes from Oryza nivara, assembly GCA_000576065.2. NCBI lineage: Eukaryota > Viridiplantae > Streptophyta > Magnoliopsida > Poales > Poaceae > Oryza > Oryza nivara. Next base: position 10,413,860 of record CM002502.2, read on the forward strand.
ACCATCATGAGCTACCATTAAATATAACCATAATTAATAATGTGGTATATATAATTCATCCCATTAATGAGCTAATGTTTCTAAGCATTGCTAAGCAATTATATATATATAACATTTAGCTGAACCAAACCAATACATAAGGTTCAAGCTAATCAATTTATTACCCAAGGTATCAAGGAATAGGGCATTCAACTGCAAATTGGCCATAACAAAGGAATAGGTTCACACCACCCGGTGACATTCGAAAATAAATGCACAGTTGAAATAAATAGAGAATTTAAATATAGGATCAACATGCTCAAAGGATTGTGTTTAGGATCTGTGTGACTTGCCTTGCAATAATCGGTCTTCAATTAATCTTCTTGAACACTTCCGGCGCACTCACGAACCTTCGCAACGACGGAAACGACAAGCTAACCCGCAAAACGAAGAAAAAGACTAATAAAAACCAAATAAACAGTACATAAAAAGTAAACAAACATGTAGATCATAATTTTAGATGAATTATGAGACTTGAACGGCCTCATTCTGACTTCAAATGAATTTATTATGAATTTTACAAGATTAAATCTAATTAAAGCCCATTTAAAAAGAATTAAATAAATTTAATTCAATTTATGGACAATTTTAATATGTAGATCTTTATTTTAGAAAAATTTAGCAACTTGAACCACCTAAAACGGATCTACGGTTATTTAGATATGATTTTCTGAAGATTTAAACTATTTAGAAAAAAGGAAAAAGGAAAAGGAAAAAAAAGACGATGACGTCAGCCCTGACCCTGATGACGTCAGCCCTAAGATGACGTCAGCATGACGTCACCCAACGGCGGCCGGCTCGGGTTCGCGAGCTCGCCGGCGCTAGGGAAGTCGGCGGCGGAAACGGAGGGCACCTTCGCGTAGAGGACGACGAGGCGAACTCAACGGTACTCTCCAACGCGACGAACGACGACGGATGACGGCCGGCGACGAGAAGGACGATGGCGGCGGCTCGGGTTGGACGTCGGCGGCGAGCTCCGGTGACCGGCGGCGAAAAAGGACGAGCGGCCGAGGTTCCTCACTCCACGGCGCACCTCTTAGTGGCGGCGGCAAGCGGCGGCGCGGCTGGAGAAGGCCGACGGCGGCGGCGGCGAGTTTTCACGCGGCGACGACGCCACGGAGCATGGGAGAGGACGGGAGAGAGGGCAAACGAAAGAGGACGACGAGGTGAAGCTATTTATAGCATTGGATTGAAGAGTTTGAGCTCCAAACGAGAGGAATCGATCCAAGAAAATCAAAACTCGGTTTTGGAGATAAACTCGAAAACGAGTTTGATTCGAGCAATATACTCAACCATTTGCTCCGATTCTTGAGGGGAAAGATAGAGGAGAACTAGAGGATCAAAACCCCTCAAACAATCGGAAGAAACGGGCCGGATTGGGTGCGGAATCGGAGGGGAAAGGAGGCTTGGTCGGTCGGCTAGGGCAGCAGCTCGGGCACGGCTGGAGCTTGAAGAAAGACCCGACATGTGGGTCCCACATGTCGGTGACCCGAGGAGGAGGGGAGGGCGGCGTCGGCTGGGCCGGCGTGGGCCGCGCGCGGGAGAGAGAGAAAGAGAGAGGAGTTGGGCCGAAATCGGCCCAACGGCTTAGGGGAGGATTTTTAAAACTTTTTCAATTAAAATAATTCGTGAAATGATGTTTCATTTATTAAAAATACTTCCCTTGCTCAAATAATTCCCAGAAAATTCTAGAAAATAGAGGAACAAGCAAAGTATTTATTAAAATTTTATCTAGTTCAATTTTATATTGAGATTTAGCAAATTAAAAAAAAGATCTTCTCTTTTAAACTTTTAAAATTAATAATTGAGCTCCGAAAAATCCGAGAAAATTTCAGAGAGTATAATTAATCATGGAGAATTTAATAAAAATTAAATCCATCCAAGCTTTATATTTAAGAAAATTTTGTTTCCCACATTTTACTTCACTTGTAAATTAAAGAACATTTAATATAAATTCTTTTATTAATTTATTAAATAATTTATAAGCCCTAAGACGAAAATCAGGGTGTGACAAATCTACCCCCCTTACAAAGAATCTCGTCCCGAGATTCGGAACGGCTAGAAAAGAAAAGGGCATAGGTAAACTGCAGTCTATCTTTTCCATAACTCCGATAATTATTCTAAGGTTTTAAAGAAAACTACTGCTGCTTTGAAACTGGTTGCTGAGCTGTAACACTTGAAGACACAACCGGCACTGCATTGGCTCCTGTGACGACAATGTTGTTGACTTGGCCTTGTGGCTGTTGACGCTTCGGCTTCGGACACTCTTTCACGAAGTGACCTGGCTCATAACAATTGAAACACACCCGCTGCTCCCTTCCATTACTGTTATCTTCCTGAGACTGATCCTGCTGAACTGGCACCGATTGAGTAGCTTGCTCGATGTTAACTTCATTGCTTTCATTAGTCTCTGAGTTGATCTCACCACCGGTATTCAACTGTTGCAACTGTCCTTGACCTGCAGAAAAAGATTCACCAATTTGGAGTGGCTTGATACGCTGCCTCTGGCTACTATCCTGTGCCTCCTGGAAAACAATCCTTCCTCTCTTACGATTGTCCATCCTGTTCCTCTTGTCTTCCAGTCGAATTGCTTTATCAACCAACTCCTGAAAATCCTCATAGTCATGAGAGATCAACATAACTGACAGCTCATCCTTTAAGCCTTCCAAAAACTTCTCTTGCCTTTCCTCGTCAGTACGCACATCTTCTGGAGCATAGCGAGCTAGACGATTGAACTCATGAAGATATTCCGTAACGGTACGATCCTTTTGCTTAAGTGCCCGGAACTCACGCTTCTTCAAAGCAACAACACCTGCAGGTATGTGTGTATTCTTGAATGCTTCAGTGAACTCCGCCCAAGTGATTGGTTGTCCTTCTGCTCTATTCATCCGGAAATGATCCCACCATTCTGATGCAGCTCCTTGCAACTGATGTGAAGCGAAAACAACTTTCTCCTGATCCGTGCACTGGAGCAGTTCCAACTTCTTCTCAACAGCGTGCAGCCAATCACCTGCTTCTACTGGGTTGGTAGTGCTAGAAAAGGTAGGTGGCCTCACACGAAGAAAATCAGCTAACTTGTTCTGCGGCGGCGGAGGATTGACATTGTTGTTCCCTTGCTGGTTCTGCATTTGTTGCACTAACATGTTGATCAATTGGGTCTGTTGAGCCAGCACTTGAGCAAGAGTCGGGTTCTCTTCATTGTTATTATTTCCACTTCCACTGGCACGAGTGTTCACCATCTATTGCAGATTAGAGAAGATAGAGGGAGAGGGGTTACACTAAAGACAAGACCTTAACCAGGTTAACACTGATCTGATGTGTGTAGACCATTATATTGTTCAAGTTGATTAAACAAACAACCTAGTACAGTTGCACACTCATCACTGAACTACATCAATGACGGGAATGCAACCATACCTATACACAAAACAAACAGCAGCGTTCTACCCTACTAACTATTCTTCAATGACACTTTGGCGGCATAGGTTCTAAGGTAGGATCCAAACTTCATTCCATCTTGACAGCTGAACACTTTGATTCGACTATCATCTTCTTATTCCTCGATCCACTTGACTTGCAGAAGTTGACAACATCGACGCCTTCGAGTTTCTCCATCAAGTTTAACAACTACTCAAGTTGAAAGAGGGAAAAGAGGAGAGAACGACAAAACGATTTGCAAAGAATTCTAGATAAGGAAGAAAGGAGAAATTTTCACAAATTATGTTTTCGGAAAATTAGTCCTTAAGATTTGACCATTTGGCTTATCCTACAGTCAAGATGGCTCTGATACCAACCTGTCACGCCCGGAAATTCACTAGTAATTTCCGAACTGATTTGTGCATAAAATCCTCGTCCAGGAATCAGCCGAGGTACACAAACTGACAATTTAATATACAAATCCATCATAATAACTAAACCGATAAATACTTACTTAAGAGGCACTTAGTCCTCACCAAGAAGAAAACTGCAGCGGAAAATAAAATCTAGCGAAGCTCCGGCTCCACTCCCACAGGCAGCTCAACTGGGGTATAAGCCAAACACCTTCTCCTTCTGGATCCTTTTTCTTCAACTGAGGTTGATTGATTATTGCAAGAATGAGCATATGACATACTCAACAAGCCACACAGCAATTATGCAAGTGCACAAGGATTCCAAAAGATGGCATAATATAGGCTTATTTGCAAAAGCAGCATTTAGCAAAACATTTAAGACAAATAAAATAGTAAAGTAATTATTCCTCAATTTTAATCAACACTGAACAGCACACCCATGCTGCACAGGCCCAACCATCCTGAACAACCATACCCGGCTGTACAGATCTAATCTCCAAACCAGGAGCTAAGCAAATTATTACCAGTTATAGCATCAATAATTATTGTGAGAGGTGTGAGACTAATCACGAAAAACATTGCTCAACTCGCCCATAACCGCGGGCACGGCTATTCGAATAGTTTTACTCTGGCCAGAGGTGTACCACTGTACCCACAAGACACAACCTCAACATCATGTCAACCATGCGTCGCGATACTGGAAAGTACCCGAATAGAGGCTGTGACATTATCCCCTGCATAACACAACTCACCACAGTGCACCATTCCTGGATCATAATCACCCCCTCTACAACCAGAGGCATGGACTCCCCAGCGACCCCCATGGACTTCTCGCCACTTCACAGTCTGGCACACTATAATGAATCATGCTATACAAGAGATAAAGCCGTTGCCCACGCTGGCTTGTGGTTGGTATGGTTAATGTTTCACAACAGTAGCTTGCGAACCGGTCCTTAATTGTCATGAGCACAACCATCAAAACCATATGCTCACAACCCACCTTAACCAGGTTTTAATTATCAATTAATTAACATCACACGATTTACCATCATGAGCTACCATTAAATATAACCATAATTAATAATGTGGTATATATAATTCATCCCATTAATGAGCTAATGTTTCTAAGCATTGCTAAGCAATTATATATATATAACATTTAGCTGAACCAAACCAATACATAAGGTTCAAGCTAATCAATTTATTACCCAAGGTATCAAGGAATAGGGCATTCAACTGCAAATTGGCCATAACAAAGGAATAGGTTCACACCACCCGGTGACATTCGAAAATAAATGCACAGTTGAAATAAATAGAGAATTTAAATATAGGATCAACATGCTCAAAGGATTGTGTTTAGGATCTGTGTGACTTGCCTTGCAATAATCGGTCTTCAATTAATCTTCTTGAACACTTCCGGCGCACTCACGAACCTTCGCAACGACGGAAACAACAAGCTAACCCGCAAAACGAAGAAAAAGACTAATAAAAACCAAATAAACAGTACATAAAAAGTAAACAAACATGTAGATCATAATTTTAGATGAATTATGAGACTTGAACAGCCTCATTCTGACTTCAAATGAAATTATTATGAATTTTACAAGATTAAATCTAATTAAAGCCCATTTAAAAAGAATTAAATAAATTTAATTCAATTTATGGACAATTTTAATATGTAGATCTTTATTTTAGAAAAATTTAGCAACTTGAACCACCTAAAACGGATCTACGGTTATTTAGATATGATTTTCCGAAGATTTAAACTATTTAGAAAAAAGGAAAAAGGAAAAGGAAAAAAAGGACGATGACGTCAGCCCTGACCCTGACGACGTCAGCCCTAACATGACGTCAGCATGGCGTCACCCAACGGCGGCCGGCTCGGGTTCGCGAGCTCGCCGGCGCTAGGGAAGTCGGCGGCGGAAACGGAGGGCACCTTCGCGTAGAGGACGACGAGGCGAACCCAACGGTACTCTCCAACGCGACGAACGACGACGGATGACGGCCGGCGACGAGAAGGACGATGGCGGCGGCTTGGGTTGGACGTCGGCGGCGAGCTCTGGTGACCGGCGGCGAAAAAGGACGAGCGGCCGAGGTTCCTCACTCCACGGCGCACCTCTTAGTGGCGGCGGCAAGCGGCGGCGACGGCGCAAGCGGTGCGGCGGCGCGGCTGGAGAAGGCCGACGGCGGCGGCGGCGAGTTTTCACGCGGCGACGACGCCACGGAGCATGGGAGAGGACGGGAGAGAGGGCAAACGAAAGAGGACGACGAGGTGAAGCTATTTATAGCATTGGATTGAAGAGTTTGAGCTCCAAACGAGAGGAATCGATCCAAGAAAATCAAAACTCGGTTTTGGAGATAAACTCGAAAACGAGTTTGATTCGAGCAATATACTCAACCATTTGCTCCGATTCTTGAGGGGAAAGATAGAGGAGAACTAGAGGATCAAAACCCCTCAAACAATCGGAAGAAACGGGCCGGATTGGGTGCGGAATCGGAGGGGAAAGGAGGCTCGGTCGGTCGGCCAGGGCAGCAGCTTGGGCACGGCTGGAGCTTGAAGAAAGACCCGACATGTGGGTCCCACATGTCGGTGACCCGAGGAGGAGGGGAGGGCGGCGTCGGCTGGGCCGGCGTGGGCCGCGCGCGGGAGAGAGAGAAAGAGAGAGGAGTTGGGCCGAAATCGGCCCAACGGCTTAGGGGAGGATTTTTAAAACTTTTTCAATTAAAATAATTCGTGAAATGATGTTTCATTTATTAAAAATACTTCCCTTGCTCAAATAATTCCCAGAAAATTCTAGAAAATAGAGGAACAAGCAAAGTATTTATTAAAATTTTATCTAGTTCAATTTTATATTGAGATTTAGCAAATTAAAAAAAAGATCTTCTCTTTTAAACTTTTAAAATTAATAATTGAGCTCCGAAAAATCCGAGAAAATTTCAGAGAGTATAATTAATCATGGAGAATTTAATAAAAATTAAATCCATCCAAGCTTTATATTTAAGAAAATTTTGTTTCCCACATTTTACTTCACTTGTAAATTAAAGAACATTTAATATAAATTCTTTTATTAATTTATTAAATAATTTATAAACCCTAAGACGAAAATCAGGGTGTGACAGGTGTGAAACTAATCACGAAAGACATTGTTAGACCCGCCCATAACCGCGGGCATGGCTATTTGAATAGTTTTACTCTGATCAGAGGTGTACCACTGTACCCACAAGACACAACCCCAGATCATGTCACCATGTGCCTCAATACCACCACGGTACCTCGGAAAGGAGTTGTGACAATACCCCTTATACAACACAATCCACTGCAGCGCACCTTCCTGGATCATAATCACCCCCTTATTAACAAGGCATGGACTCCCCAGCGACCCCCGTGGGCTTATCTCCGCCACTTCTCAGTCTGGTGCCCCGCAATGAACCATGCTATACAAAAGATAAAGCCGTTGCCCATGCTGCCTTGTGGCTGGCACGGTTAATGTTTCACAACCGAAACTCGTGAACCGGTCCTTAATTGTCATGAGCACGACCGTCAAAACCATGTGCTCACAACCCACCATTACCAGGTTTTAGTTGGCACATTAATTAATTAACTAATCACGATTGTCCATCGTGAACTATCATTAAGCCATCATTAAATAACAGTGAGTCATAAGTTATCCCAGAAGTGAGCTAATGTTTCTAAGCAGGGCTAAGCAATTATATCTAATATCTAGTTGAACCAATACATAAAGCTCAACTAGTCAAGTTATAATAACCCAAGGTATCAAGGAACATGGTAATCAAGAACAAACGGGCTATAACAAACAATAGGTTAATTCCACCCGATGACATTAGAAAATAAATGCAATATTTGAATAGAAACAATAGCTTTAAATAGGATCAACATGCTCAAAGGGTTGTTTGGGATCTGTGTGACTTGCCTTGCTGGCCTTGGAACTCTTCAAACTCTTCTCCGGCGAAAACGGATTCTCCGGAAACGACAGAATCTAAACAGAAAAGAGCAAAAACACCAAAACAAGACATAAACAAGCATGAACAGTACATGTGGATATTTTTAACATGTAGATCTCAATTTTAGAAAAATTTAGAGACTTGAACCAACTAAATCAGAGCTAAGATGAATTAGTTATGAATTTTTAAAGATTAAATCGGATTAAAACACTTATATCGGTTTAAATTGAATTATGATGCAATATTGAATTATTTTTGAAAACGAAAAGGGGATTTATTGCGTCAGCGGGCTAGGGTTTGCGGTGGACCGGGCGCACGGCGGCGGTTCACGCGAACGGACGGCCGAGATCGAACCAATCCAAGATGGACGGCCGAGATCAATCGGGTCCACGGCGGCTCATGGCGGACGACCCCGATGACGTCGGCAATGACGTCTCCGACGGCGGCAGCGGCTCGGCGGAGCGGACGGCTCGGGCGGCGCACGCTCGCCGGCGAACGGCGGCGCGAGGACGCAAACGGAAAGCACCGGGACGAAGCGGGCGGCACGGCGAACTCACCGGCGACCAAAAGAGCGGCGGAAGATCAACGGACGGCGACGGCGACGAGGAGGAAGCGGCGAAGCTCTTCGGGTCGACGACGGCGATGACGCTCCGACGATCTCCGGCGACAGCGAAGGGGCGGACGAGGACGGCGAAGAGACGGCGAACACGACGGCGGTCTTCCCGAGCGACGGCGACGGCTGAAACGACGGCGGCGCACGGCTGGAGCGGCGGCGACGACGGCGGCGCTAGGGCACACGGCGCTAGAGCGATTCCGACGACGAGAGGCGAAGGCGAGGGTGGCGACGGGTAGAGGAGACCACGGGGAGCCTTTTAAAGGGACTCGGAGGCGGCGGCGAAGGCCCACGGCGACGGCAACGGTGAAGGAAACCTCGGCTTGGAGAGAGAGAGACCGATCCGATTCGAACTCGAATCAAACACATTCCAAACCGATTTAGCCGATGATTCCAAAGGAGAAAAGGTAGAGGAGATCCCGAGGATCATTTCCCCTCTATTGATTCGGCCGGAGAAGGAAAAGGGCGGCCGGATTTGGAAGGAAACGGCGGCGGCGGCTCGGCGGCGGCGCGCTAGGGTTTCGGCCCGAGGAAGACGACGGGCCTGACAGGTGGGACCCACCTGTCAGCGACCGAACGCGCGTGCGCGCGGGCGGCTGCGGACTGGGCCGGACTGGGCCGAGGGAAAGAGAGAGAGGGGGGGGGGTTTTGGGCTGACGTTCGGCCCAAAGCCAAAAGAGAACTTTTTAAAACCTTTTTCAATTTAAATTATTTCTTAAATGCAATTCCATTTATTAAAAATACTTTCTTAGCTCAAATAAATCCCAGAAAAATCTAGGAATTATAGAATTAAGCAAAGTATTTAATGAAATTTTATCTGGCCCCATTTTATATTTGAATTTATTAATTAAAATTAGATCTTCTTTTCTAGGCTTTTAAAAATAAATTCTAATAATTCCAATTAAACGACAATTTATATATTTTGAATTTTCAGGGTGTGACAAACCTACCCCCCTTAAACAGAATCTCGTCCTCGAGATTCGGAAGAACTGGCGAACAAAAGTGGATGAGCTGACTTCAATTCATCTTCTCGTTCCCAAGTTGATTCTTCTTCCGAGTGATTACTCCATTGAACTTTGCAAAAACGGATAACTCGATTTCTGGTTCTTCTCTCATTTGTTTCCAAAATACGGATTGGTTTCTCCATATAGGTCAGATCCTCTTGGACTTCTATCTGTTCAAGATTAGCTTCTTCGGTAGGTACCCTTAAACACTTCTTCAATTGCGACACATGGAACACATTATGGACTCCTGCCAAAGATTGAGGTAACTCCAACTGATAAGCAACCTCTCCTCTTCTACTGACAATCTTGTAAGGTCCCACAAAACGTGGTGCCAATTTTCCTTTGGTATGAAAACGATGAACTCCTCGTAGAGGCGTGACACGAAGATACACATAATCTCCCTCTTCAAAACTCAAATCTCTGCGGCGATTGTCGGCATAACTCTTATGACGAGACTGAGCCACACGCAATCTTTCTTGAATGATCTTTACCTTTTCTTCTGCTTCCCTTAGGATATCCGTCCCGAAAACCTGACGTTCTCCCGTTTGATCCCACAAAAGCGGAGTGCGACACTTCCGACCATACAGTGCTTCGTAAGGAGCCATCTGAAGACTAGCTTGATAACTGTTGTTATACGAAAATTCTGCATAAGGTAGATTCTTATCCCAACTTCCACCGAAGTCTAAAGCACAAGCTCTCAACATGTCTTCCAAAATCTGATTCACCCTTTCAGTTTGTCCATCTGTTTGCGGATGATAAGCAGTACTAAAGTTCAGCTTAGAACACATCTCTTCCTGAAGTTTCTTCCAAAAATTTGAAGTAAACTGACTGCCTCGATCAGACACTATCTTCTTAGGGACGCCATGCAAACACACAATCCTTGCCATGTACAATTCCGCTAAGCGACTTCCGGAATAAGTTGCCTTTACCGGAATGAAATGTGCCACTTTATTAAGTCTGTCGACTATCACCCAAATAGAGTCATGGCCTGATGACGTTCTGGGTAGACCAGTGATAAAATCCATACCGATTTCTTCCCATTTCCATTCAGGAATCTTCAAAGGCTGCAACAAACCGGCAAGTTTCTGATGTTCTGCCTTGACTCGCAGACAAACATCACATACTGCTACGTATTCTGCGATTTCACGCTTCATACTTGCCCACCAAAACCTTTCCTTGAGATCCTGGTACATCTTAGTACTACCAGGGTGAATGCAGTATAAAGTATCATGGGCTTCTTTCAGAATTGCATCTTTTAAATCTTTGTTGTCGGGGACACAGATTCTCTCACCCAACCATACAGTTCCGTGCTCATCCTCCAAGAAACCGATAGCTTTTCCTCTTCTCATATTCTTCTTGATCTCTTGAATATCAGGATCATTAATTTGGGCTTCTCTAACTTGATCAATTAAAGTGGGCTTCGCTTCTAAGGCTGCAACGAAACCTCTACTAACAATTCCCAAATTTAATCTTTCAAATTCCTTACATAATTCCAATGGCAACTGTCGTCCTTCTGTAGCATTGCAATAGCCTTTCCTGCTAAGAGCGTCTGCTACAACATTAGCCTTTCCTGGGTGATAATGAATTCCCATGTCATAATCCTTAATTAATTCCAACCATCTCCTTTGTCTCATGTTCAGATCCGGCTGAGTAAAGATATACTTTAAACTCTTGTGATCGGTATACACCTCTGTACGAGTACCGAAAAGATAATGACGCCAAATCTTCAACGCATGAACTACTGCAGCTAACTCAAGATCATGAGTAGGGTAGTTCTTCTCATGCGGACGTAACTGACGAGATGCATAGGAAACCACCTTCCCATCTTGCATCAGAACACAACCTAACCCAAGTTTGGATGCATCACTGTCACACCCTAAAAATCCTAAATATATAAATTGTTGTTTAATTGGAATTTTTAGAAATTAAATTAAAAGTCTACAAGCTAAACCCTAATTTTCTAGGAAAATTTTCAACATAAAAGTGGGCTAGATAAAATTTTATTAAATACTATGCTTGCTCCTCTATTTTCTAGAATTTTCTGGGAATTATTTGAGCAAGGGAAGTATTTTTAATAATTGAAACAACATTTTACAAATTGTTTTATTCAAAAAAGTTCAAAAGTTCCCCCTCTCAGGTCCTTGGGCCGTTTTCGGCCCATCTCTCCCTTTCTCTCTCTTTCCCGCGCGCGGCCCACGTTGGCCCAAGCCGCCCGCGCCCGCCCTCTCTCCTCCAGGCGCTGACAGGTGGGGCCCACCTGTCAGGCTCGTCTCCTACCTCCGGCCGCCGCCGCGCCGAGCCGCCGAACCCTAGCCGTTTGCGCCGTCGTTTCCGGCCGAATCCGACCCCATCTCTTTCAATTGATTGAGGGGTTTTGTTCCTCTCGGTCTCCTCTTTCTTTTCCCCCAAGAAGCAAAGGAAACCGTTGAGGATTCGAGTCGAATCGAACTCGTTTTGTTTTATCCCTAAAAACCGAGTCCGAGATCTTCCCGATTCGATTCCTCCTGTTTGCGGATTGATCTCTTCAATCCGAGCTCATATAAAGCTTCCCCTTGATCTCCTCTTCCGTTTGCCCCCTCTCCCGAGTCCTCCCGTGCCTCCTAGCGCCGTCGCGACGAGCTCCAAGTCCGCCGCCGCCGCCGGTCGTCTTCGGTCGCGTCGCGCCGCCGTCTCCGCCGTCGCCTTTGGTCGCCGTCACCGCCGTTAGGTGCGCCGTGGTGTGGAGAAGCTCGGCCGCCCCTCCGTTTCCGCCGCCGACCACCGGAGCACCCTCGACGCCGTCGACCCGAGCCGCCGCCGTCTTCCTTCTCGTCGCCGGCCGCCGTCGTGCATCTTTCGGCGTAGTGGTGAGTACCAACGGGTTCGCCTCGTTGCCCTCTACGCGTTGATGCCCTCCAATCCCGTCGCCGACTCGTCTAGCGCCGGCGAGCTCGTCGTCCCGAGCCGGCCGCCGTTGGGTGACGTGATGCCGACGTCAACCCTAGGGCTGACGTCATCATTGCCAGGGCTGACGTCATCTCTCTCTCTTTTTCCTTTTTCTCTATTTTCTAATAGATTAAAACTTTGGAAAATCATAACTAAATAACCGTAGATCCGTTTTAGGTGGTTCAAGTTTCTAAATTTTTCTAAAATCGAGATCTACATGTTAAAAATATCCACATGTACTGTTTATGCTTGTTTTTGTACTGTTTTGTTGATTTTGTTTATTTGCTTTAGTTTCCGACGTTCCGGAGGAGAGCGTTTCCGTTGAGGAAGGTTCCGAAGTGTTTGTGGAAGCCCAAGGCAAGTCACACAGATCCCAAACAACCCTTTGAGCATGTTGATCCTGTTTAAAGCTATTATTTTATTTCAACTATGCATTGTTTTCGAATGTCATCGGGTGGTGAACCTTTCCCAGTTATTTATGGCCGAAGTTGACTTTATTTTCCTATGGGTTATAATTTGATTAGCATGAACCTTATATATTGGATTGGTTCAGCTAAATGCTATATATAGGTTTGCTTAGCCATGCTTAGAAACTTTAGATAACCAAAAGGGTTAATTATAAACTACATTATTTTATGTTAATAATTGTGGTTAATTAATGGTAGTTCACGATGGTCAATCATGTGAGGATAATTAATTGATAATTAAAACCTGACTAAGGTGGGTTGTGAGCATCTGGTTTTGATGGTTGTGCTCATGACAATTAAGGACCGGTTCGCGAGCTACTGTTGTGAAACATTTATCGTGCCAACCACAAGCCAGCGTGGGCAACGGCTTTATCTTTTGTATAGCATGATTCATTATAGTGCGCCAGACTGAGAAGTGGCGAGAAGTACATGGGGGTCGCTGGGGAGTCCATGCCTTGTTTATAAGGGGGTGATTATGATCCAGGTACGGTGCACTGTGGTGAATTGTGTTATGCGAGGGGTATTGTCACGACTCCTTTCCGAGATACCGTGGTGGTATTGAGGCACATGGTAACATGATGAGGGGTTGTGTCTTGTGGGTACAGTGGTACACCTCTGATCAGAGTTTAAACTATTCGAATTGCCGTACCCGCGGTTATGGGTGAGTTGAGCAATGTTTTTCGTGATTAGTCTCACACTGCTCATTAATGGTAATAATGTGATAATATAATTCCTGGTTTGGAGGGTTAATTTGTTCAACTGGGGTTGGTTGTTCAAATATGGTTGGGCCTATGCAACACGGGTGTGTTGTATGGTGTTTGTTTAATATTGATTAATTATTCAACTGTTTTTACTATTCTCTTAAATATTTATTAAATGCTGTTTTCTGCAAATGAGCTATATTATGCCATCCTTTGTTATCCTGTGCACTTGCATATTTGCTGTGTGGCTTGTTGAGTATGTTATATGCTCATTCTTGCAATATTCATTCATCAGAAGAGGAGTTTCTCAGTGAAGGTGATGATCTGGAGGATTAGGCTTGTTCTGGTTAAGTTGCCTGTGGAGTGGAGTTGCCATCGCTGTTCTGTAGTTTGTTTTAGTTTTATTTTTCCGCTGCGTAGAATGTGTTTTTCTTTGAGAGGAACTATCCACCTCTGTAATAATTTTATTTTGCGAATATTTAATAGTTATTTGTACTCTATTATCAATATTGTCGTTGTGTGCCTCGGTTGATTCCTGGACGAGGGTTTAACACACATGTAAGCGTTTGGAATTTTGGATAGAAATTCCGGGCGTGACGAGTTGGTATCAGAGCCGCCTTGACCTTAGGATAAGCCAAATGGTAAACCTTAAGTAGCCTTCAAAATATTTTGAAAATAGAACTGCTCTTCTCTATTCTCTTATAAATTAATTAAGTTGGCAGCACATGCAAGGTTATGCACAAAAATTTATTGAATTCAATTTCTTTTCTTTTAAAAGCAAAAAGTTGTTTCTTTTCTTTTAAAAGCAAAAAGTTGTTTTTGAAATGTTTCCTTTTCTCTTTACCAAATTTAATTGATTGGTCGGCACTGTACATTCATTATGGTATCGATTTAATCATGTTAGCACCAGTACTACTCATCTTTCTTGTGGTGACACTGTACCGTGCTTATAATAGATCATAATTGTTTTGGTTTTATTTTAATTATTTGTTAAAAAAGAAAAATACATTTGTCTCTGTCCAAAAAGTAAAAAAAAAATTCTAAAAAAAAAACATATTTATAAAACAGCTTTGTATGTGTCTTTTCTTTTATTTTCTTCCTTTTTGGTCAAAAATCAGTTAAGTCTAGTTGGTGCAGCTAACTTAGAAAAATATGCTTTATTTTCTTCTCTTCCATGTCTCTTTAGATGCCTCGCCATTCACCGAGAAATTTGATCGAGGTGTTAGGATTCGTCAGGGAGCTGAGGTTGATGGCTTTTGAGGTAGGTTATGAAGTTGCTCCTGAGTATCGTCAGATTTCCCATGACCCCGACGAGGAGAAGTGTCGTGTTCGTGTGACGTTGGCTAGTGATAGTGAAGACCTTCCGTCTTTTAAGTTCGAAGCTGGAGGAAGATCGTACTGCCATGCTTGTCAAGAAGTAGCTTTGGTGGCCATTGGAGAGTTGCGTCAACACTTTGAAGAAGAGTTGGATTCGTCAGCTTTCCAATATCATCCTCACAAGCCTCATGGTCAAGATTACGGAACCTATACCTGTCCTGATGGTGAAGAAAGTGCCACTCTGATGCATGCGGTGCATATGCTTAGTGCTATGGATGCAGTAAGTGTGGAGCGAGACAAAGCAGCTCATGACAGAGAAAACTGGAATCGAGGTAAGATTTGCAAGTTGAAGAGCAAGGTGCACCGTCTACAGAAGGAATTAGCTGAACTTAAAGGAGAGAAGCCGCCGCCAACATCCAAGCTTCGCCTCGCTGCAAGAAAGAGAACCTGTCCGCCACCTCGTCTCCAGTTAGCTTCGAAGATTCGCGTGATGGGTGAAGCTGTGCCCGATCGTGCTGAACCTGTCATCGACATCATAAGTGATGAGGAAGAAGAGGAAGATCCTGAAGAAAGAGAGCCCGCTACTCCAGAGGAAGAAGATCCATCGCTTCGTTCCGACGCAAGGCGGAATTAGTCGCTTAGTTAGAACGTTGCCATAGTTCGTTGTGTTAGATTGCTTGTTTAAGTTTGCTTGTGAGTGTGTGGGTTTTAGTTGTTGCTTACATCATGGGTGGGATGTAACAGCATGAGTCTAGTTCTTTTGCTTGTCAGAGTGTAAGATAGTTGGTGAGATAGTGTTAATGCAACTTAAATGTAATCATACACAGTTAAGAGCAATATAGAAATTTGAACTAATTAAATAACTCCGTTCTAAGGATGTCTCTCCGTCTTTCTTTCCTTTTGTCTCTGCTTCGTCAGATGGTGAACACTCGCACTGGCACTGGAAGTGGAAGTGGTAGTGGAGCCAATAACAATGAGGGAGAACCTACGCTAGCTCAAATTCTGGCTCAACAAACACAACTGATCAATTTGTTAGTGCAGCAGGCACAGAATCAGCAGGGAAATAATCAGAACCAGAATCCACCCCCACCTCCTCAAAATAAGTTGGCCGATTTCTTACGTGTGAGACCCCCTACCTTTTCCAGCACCACCAATCCAGTAGAAGCAGGAGATTGGTTGCATGCG
This sequence comes from Oryza nivara, assembly GCA_000576065.2. Taxonomy (NCBI): domain Eukaryota; kingdom Viridiplantae; phylum Streptophyta; class Magnoliopsida; order Poales; family Poaceae; genus Oryza; species Oryza nivara. The sequence goes on from CM002502.2 coordinate 10,429,904, forward strand.
GTGGAGAAGAAGTTGGATTTGATCCAGTGTACTGAGCAGGAGAAAGTTTCTTTTGCTTCGCATCAGTTGCATGGACCTGCTGCTGAATGGTGGGATCATTTTCGCCAAGGCAGGGCTGGAGGAGAACCTATCACCTGGCAGGAATTCACAGCTGCTTTTAAGAAGACGCATATACCGTCAGGTGTTGTAGCTCTAAAGAAGAGAGAGTTCAGAGCACTCAACTAGGGATCTCGTTCGGTCACTGAGTACCTCCATGATTTCAACCGTTTAGCTCGCTATGCACCAGAGGATGTTCGCACTGATGAAGAACGTCAGGAGAAGTTTTTGGAGGGACTGAATGATGAGTTGTCTTATGCTTTGATGTCTACGGATTTCCGGGATTTCCAGCAGTTGGTGGACAAGGCAATTCGTCAGGAAGACAAGTACAACCGGATGGAGCAGAAGAAGCGCAGGGCAGCTCAATTTAAGGCGCAACAGGGTAGTAACCAGAGGCCGCGTCTCGTTACTGGACCTCAAGTTCCATCGTACCCTCAAGGAGGATCTTCATCAGTTGTCCGTCCCCAGCGCCAGTTCTACAACAACAATACTGGTAATCGTAGCAATGACAACCGTAATGTGGTTGCTCGTCCTGCAGCAACTCCAGTTCAGAACCAGCCCGTCAGGAAGGAGCAGGGAAGCAAGCCAGTGATATGCTTCAATTGTGGTGATCCGGGACATTATGCTGATAAGTGTCCGAAGCCTCGGCGTGTGAAGAACGCTCCAGCCCCAAACAACTCCAATGTTCCAGCACCGAAGGCACGTGTTAATCATGTTGCAGCCGCAGAAGCTCAGAATGCACCAGATGTTGTTTTGGGTACGTTTCCTGTTAACTCTATACCCGCAACTGTGCTTTTTGATTCCGGTGCTGCACATTCCTTTTTGTCTAAAAGTTTTGCGAGCAAACATGGGATGGAAGTTGTTAGTCTTGGGAGACCTTTACTAGTTAATACCCCAGGCAATCAAGTATTTTCGACACAGTATTGTCCTTCTGTTACTATAGAAATAGAAGAAGTTCCTTTCCCATCCTCTCTTATCGTGCTAGAATCCAAAGACCTAGATGTTATCTTAGGGATGGATTGGTTATCTCGTCACAGAGGAGTTATAGATTGTGCCAACCGTAAGATGACCTTAACCAGTAGCAATGGGGAAACTGTTTCTTTCTTTGCGTCCTCTCCTAAATCTCATGGTGTGGTCTTAAACCAAGTTGCTCTACAAGAGATACCTATAGTGCAAGACTACCCAGATGTGTTTCCGGAGGATTTGCCAGGTATGCCACCTAAGAGAGATATAGAGTTTCGGATAGACTTGGTACCTGGAACTAACCCTATCCATAAGAGACCATATAGAATGGCAGCTAATGAGTTAGCCCAAGTGAAGAAACAGGTGGATGATTTGCTTCAGAAAGGATATATTCGACCCAGTACTTCGCCATGGGGAGCACCAGTCATCTTTGTGGAGAAGAAAGATCATACGCAGAGGATGTGTGTGGATTATCGAGCGTTGAATGAGGTCACTATCAAAAATAAGTATCCTTTACCTAGAATTGATGACCTGTTTGATCAATTGAAAGGTGCTATAGTTTTCTCCAAGATAGATCTCCGTTCTGGATATCATCAACTTCGAATCCGTGAGGAAGATATACCAAAGACCGCCTTCACAACTCGGTATGGTTTGTTCGAATGTACCGTTATGTCGTTTGGACTCACTAATGCCCCAGCCTTTTTCATGAATCTAATGAACAAGGTGTTTATGGAATATCTGGATAAGTTTGTCGTGGTGTTCATTGATGACATTCTTATTTACTCCAAGACGAAGGAAGAACATGAAGAGCATCTTCGTCTAGCTTTAGAGAAACTACGTGAGCATCAGCTTTATGCCAAGTTCAGTAAATGTGAATTTTGGTTGTCCGAAGTGAAGTTTCTTGGTCATGTCATCTCGTCTGGAGGAGTGGCAGTAGATCCAAGTAATGTGGAGTCAGTGTTAAGTTGGAAGCAACCCAAGACGGTTTCAGAAGTTCGTAGTTTCCTTGGACTTGCAGGGTATTACCGCAGGTTTATTAAGAACTTTTCAAAGATCGCCAGACCAATGACTCGTCTGCTTCAGAAGGAAGTGAAGTACAAGTGGACGGAGGATTGCGAACGAAGTTTCCAAGAACTGAAAAAAAGGCTAGTGACTGCGCCTGTGTTAATTTTGCCTGATTCGAGGAAAGGTTTCCAAGTGTATTGTGATGCATCCCGACATGGTTTGGGTTGTGTGTTGATGCAAGAAGGAAAGGTGGTTGCCTATGCATCTAGGCAATTACGTCCTCATGAGAATAACTACCCAACGCATGACCTGGAATTGGCAGCTGTGGTGCATGCATTGAAGATTTGGCGTCATTATCTTTTCGGTAACCGTACAGAGGTGTATACGGATCATAAAAGTTTGAAGTACATTTTTACTCAACCTGATTTGAACATGCGTCAGCAAAGATGGTTAGAGTTGATTAAGGACTCTGATATGGAAATCCATTATCACCCGGGGAAAGCAAATGTTGTAGCCGATGCCCTTAGCAGGAAAAACTACTGTAATATGTCAGAAGGTCGACGTTTACCTTGGGAGTTATGCCAAGAATTTGAAAGGTTGAACTTGGGAATAGTCAGCAAAGGTTTTGTGGCTACTTTGGAAGCTAAACCTACTCTGTTTGATCAAATTAGAGAAGCTCAAGTGAATGATCCTGATATCCAGGAAATAAAGAAGAACATGAGAAGAGGTAAAGCCATCGGTTTTGTAGAAGATGAACAAGGTACTGTGTGGTTAGGAGAAAGAATTTGCGTCCCAGAAAATAAGGAGTTGAAGGATACTATCATGAAAGAAGCTCATGAAACTTTGTATTCCATTCACCCTGGAAGCACTAAGATGTATCAAGACCTAAAGCAACAATTTTGGTGGGCCAGTATGCAACGTGAGGTAGCAGAATATGTGGCTCTATGTGATGTTTGTCAGCGGGTCAAAGCAGAACATCAGAAGCCAGCTGGTCTGTTACAACCGTTGAAGATTCCAGAATGGAAGTGGGAAGAAATAGGAATGGATTTTATAACCGGTCTACCCAGAACGTCGGCATGACATGATTCTATTTGGGTAGTGGTTGATCGGTTGACAAAAGTCGCTCACTTCATACCGGTCAAAACAACCTATACGGGACATAAGCTCGCAGAGTTACATATGGCCAGAGTGGTATGTTTGCATGGTGTTCCTAAGAAGATAGTGTCAGATAGAGGTAGCCAGTTTACTTCGAAGTTTTGGCAGAAGTTACAATCAGAATTGGGTACCCGTTTGAATTTCAGTACTGCTTATCACCCTCAAACAGATGGTCAGACGGAAAGAGTAAACCAAATTTTAGAAGATATGTTGAGAGCTTGTGTTCTAGATTTTGGTGGAAGTTGGGATAAGAATTTGCCGTATGCGGAATTTTCATATAACAATAGTTATCAAGCTAGTTTGCAAATGTCTCCGAATGAAGCATTATATGGTCGAAAGTGCCGTACGCCGCTTCTTTGGGATCAAACCGGTGAGCGTCAAGTTTTCGGGACAGACATACTGCGAGAGGCGGAAGAAAAAGTGAAGATTATCCAAGAAAGGTTGCGCGTTGCTCAGTCGCGTCAGAAGAGCTATGCCGACAATCGTCGCAGAGATTTAGCTTTTGAAGAAGGAGATTATGTGTATCTACGAGTTACGCCGTTACGAGGTGTTCATCGTTTCCAGACCAAAGGAAAATTGGCACCGCGTTTTGTGGGACCTTTTAAGATCGTGAGTCGAAGAGGTGAAGTAGCCTATCAGTTAGAGTTGCCTCCGTCAATGGCGGGAATACATGACGTGTTCCATGTGTCTCAGTTCAAGAAATGTTTACGTGTACCTACGGAGGAAGCAGATCCTGATTGTATAGAGCTTCAGGAAGATTTAACTTATGTTGAGAAGCCAGTCAGAATTTTGGAAGTAAGCGAGAGGAAAACCAGGAATCGCGTTATACGGTTCTGTAAAGTTCAGTGGAGTAATCATTCGGAAGAAGAAGCCACTTGGGAACGAGAAGATGAATTGAAGTCAGCTCATCCCCATCTGTTCTCTAGTTCTTCTGAATCTCGAGGACGAGATTCTGTTTAAGGGGGGTAGGTTTGTCACACCCTAAAAATCCTAAATATATAAATTGTTGTTTAATTGGAATTTTTAGAAATTAAATTAAAAGTCTACAAGCTAAACCCTAATTTTCTAGGAAAATTTTCAACATAAAAGTGGGCTAGATAAAATTTTATTAAATACTATGCTTGCTCCTCTATTTTCTAGAATTTTCTGGGAATTATTTGAGCAAGGGAAGTATTTTTAATAATTGAAACAACATTTTACAAATTGTTTTATTCAAAAAAGTTCAAAAGTTCCCCCTCTCAGGTCCTTGGGCCGTTTTCGGCCCATCTCTCCCTTTCTCTCTCTTTCCCGCGCGCGGCCCACGTCGGCCCAAGCCGCCCGCGCCCGCCCTCTCTCCTCCAGGCGCTGACAGGTGGGGCCCACCTGTCAGGCTCGTCTCCTACCTCCGGCCGCCGCCGCGCCGAGCCGCCGAACCCTAGCCGTTTGCGCCGTCGTTTCCGGCCGAATCCGACCCCATCTCTTTCAATTGATTGAGGGGTTTTGTTCCTCTCGGTCTCCTCTTTCTTTTCCCCCAAGAAGCAAAGGAAACCGTTGAGGATTCGAGTCGAATCGAACTCGTTTTGTTTTATCCCTAAAAACCGAGTCCAAGATCTTCCCGATTCGATTCCTCCCGTTTGCGGATTGATCTCTACAATCCGAGCTCATATAAAGCTTCCCCTTGATCTCCTCTTCCGTTTGCCCCCTCTCCCGAGTCCTCCCGTGCCTCCTAGCGCCGTCGCGACGAGCTCCAAGTCCGCCGCAGCCGCCGGTCGTCTTCGGTCGCGTCGCGCCGCCGTCTCCGCCGTCGCCTTTGGTCGCCGTCACCGCCGTTAGGTGCGCCGTGGTGTGGAGAAGCTCGGCCGCCCCTCCGTTTCTGCCGCCGACCACCGGAGCACCCTCGACGCCGTCGACCCGAGCCGCCGCCATCTTCCTTCTCGTCGCCGGCCGCCGTCGTGCATCTTTCGGCGTAGTGGTGAGTACCAACGGGTTCGCCTCGTTGCCCTCTACGCGTTGATGCCCTCCAATCCCGTCGCCGACTCGTCTAGCGCCGGCGAGCTCGTCGTCCCGAGCCGGCCGCCGTTGGGTGACGTCATGCCGACGTCAACCCTAGGGCTGACGTCATCATTGCCAGGGCTGACGTCATCTCTCTCTCTTTTTCCTTTTTCTCGATTTTCTAATAGATTAAAACTTTGGAAAATCATAACTAAATAACCGTTGATCCGTTTTAGGTGGTTCAAGTTTCTAAATTTTTCTAAAATCGAGATCTACATGTTAAAAATATCCACATGTACTGTTTATGCTTGTTTTTGTACTGTTTTGTTGATTTTGTTTATTTGCTTTAGTTTCCGACGTTCCGGAGGAGAGCGTTTCCGTTGAGGAAGGTTCCGAAGTGTTTGTGGAAGCCCAAGGCAAGTCACACAGATCCCAAACAACCCTTTGAGCATGTTGATCCTGTTTAAAGCTATTATTTTATTTCAACTATGCATTGTTTTCGAATGTCATCGGGTGGTGAACCTTTCCCAGTTATTTATGGCCGAAGTTGACTTTATTTTCCTATGGGTTATAATTTGATTAGCATGAACCTTATATATTGGATTGGTTCAGCTAAATGCTATATATAGGTTTGCTTAGCCATGCTTAGAAACTTTAGATAACCAAAAGGGTTAATTATAAACTACATTATTTTATGTTAATAATTGTGGTTAATTAATGGTAGTTCACGATGGTCAATCATGTGAGGATAATTAATTGATAATTAAAACCTGACTAAGGTGGGTTGTGAGCATCTGGTTTTGATGGTTGTGCTCATGACAATTAAGGACCGGTTCGCGAGCTACTGTTGTGAAACATTTATCGTGCCAACCACAAGCCAGCGTGGGTAACGGCTTTATCTTTTGTATAGCATGATTCATTATAGTGCGCCAGACTGAGAAGTGGCGAGAAGTACATGGGGGTCGCTGGGGAGTCCATGCCTTGTTTATAAGGGGGTGATTATGATCCAGGTACGGTGCACTGTGGTGAATTGTGTTATGCGAGGGGTATTGTCACGACTCCTTTCCGAGATACCGTGGTGGTATTGAGGCACATGGTAACATGATGAGGGGTTGTGTCTTGTGGGTACAGTGGTACACCTCTGATCAGAGTTTAAACTATTCGAATAGCCGTACCCGCGGTTATGGGTGAGTTGAGCAATGTTTTTCGTGATTAGTCTCACACTGCTCATTAATGGTAATAATGTGATAATATAATTCCTAGTTTGGAGGGTTAATTTGTTCAACTGGGGTTGGTTGTTCAAATATGGTTGGGCCTATGCAACACGGGTGTGTTGTATGGTGTTTGTTTAATATTGATTAATTATTCAACTGTTTTTACTATTCTCTTAAATATTTATTAAATGCTGTTTTCTGCAAATGAGCTATATTATGCCATCCTTTGTTATCCTGTGCACTTGCATATTTGCTGTGTGGCTTGTTGAGTATGTTATATGCTCATTCTTGCAATATTCATTCATCAGAAGAGGAGTTTCTCAGTGAAGGTGATGATCTGGAGGATTAGGCTTGTTCTGGTTAAGTTGCCTGTGGAGTGGAGTTGCCATCGCTGTTCTGTAGTTTGTTTTAGTTTTATTTTTCCGCTGCGTAGAATGTGTTTTTCTTTGAGAGGAACTATCCACCTCTGTAATAATTTTATTTTGCGAATATTTAATAGTTATTTGTACTCTATTATCAATATTGTCGTTGTGTGCCTCGGTTGATTCCTGGACGAGGGTTTAACACACATGTAAGCGTTTGGAATTTTGGATAGAAATTCCGGGCGTGACAATCACAATACACCTGGAAACCCTTCTTTGGATCAGGTAAAATCAAGATAGGAGCTGATATTAAGCGATTCTTCAACTCTTGAAAACTCTGCTCACATTCTTCCGACCACTTATACTTCACATCTTTCTGAAGCAGTCGTGTCATGGGCTTAGCAATCTTGGAAAAATTCTCTATAAACCTCCGATAATATCCTGCGAGGCCTAGGAAACTGCGAATCTCTGAAACTGTCCTTGGTTGCTTCCAATTAGTTACGGATTCCACATTACTAGGATCGACGGCAACTCCTCCTGCTGAGATGACGTGACCAAGGAACTTCACTTCAGACAACCAAAATTCACACTTGCTAAACTTAGCATACAGTTGATGTTCTCGTAACTTCTCTAGTGCAAGGCGAAGATGTTCTTCATGCTCTTCTTTGGTTCGAGAGTAGATAAGAATGTCATCAATAAAGACCACCACAAACTTATCTAGATATTCCATAAACACCTTATTCATCAAGTTCATGAAGAAAGCGGGGGCATTGGTAAGTCCAAAAGACATAACAGTACATTCGAACAACCCATACCTAGTGGTAAAAGCTGTCTTAGGTATATCTTCCTCTTTGATTCTCAACTGGTGATACCCTGATCGAAGATCTATCTTGGAGAATACAGTGGCACCTTTAAGCTGATCAAACAAATCATCAATTCTGGGTAGCGGGTACTTATTCTTGATAGTCACATCATTTAGGGCACGATAATCCACACACATCCTCTGGGTATGGTCTTTCTTTTCCACAAAAATAACCGGAGCTCCCCATGGAGATGAACTCGGTCTGATGTATCCTTTCTGAAGCAAATCGTCTACTTGCCTCTTGACTTCTGCCAACTCATTGGCTGCCATTCTATAAGGTCTCTTATGGATCGGAGTTGTTCCAGGTACCAAATTGTCACGCCCGGAATTTCTATCCAAAATTCCAAACGCTTACATGTGTGTGAACCCTCGTCCAGGAATCAGCCGAGGCACACAATAACAAATTGATAATAGAGTACAGTTATTACTCTAATTATTAAGCGTATAAAATGTCATTACAGAGGTAGATAGTTCCTCTCAATCAATAAAGATCTAAGCAGCGGAAATTAAGATAAACGGCGCAGACGGCTCCACTCCACAGGCAGCTTGACCAAGGCTACTGTCACGCCCGGAAATTCACTAGTAATTTCCGAACTTATTTGTGCATAAAATCCTCGTCCAGGAATCAGCCGAGGTACACAAACTGACAATTTAATATACAAATCCATCTTAATAATAACGTTACACACTTACAAAAGAAAAGAAAACAGCAGCGGAATTAACGGTCTAGCGATGGCTTCAGCTCCACTCCCACAGGCAGTTCAACTGGGGTATAAGCCAAACGTCTTCTTCTTCTGGATCCTTTTTCTTCAACTGAGGTTTGATTGATTATTGCAAGAATGAGCATATGACATACTCAACAAGCCACACAACAAATATGCAAGTGCACAAGGATACCAAAGGATGGCATAATATAGGCTTATTTGCAAAAGCAGCATTTAGCAAAGATTTAAGAGTAGTAAAACAATAGAGTAATTAATCATCAATTTTAGTCAACACTGAACAGCACACCCATGCTGCTCAGGCCCAACCATCCTGAACAACCATACCCGGCTGTACAGATCTAATCTCCAAACCAGGAGCTAAGCAAATTATTACCAGGTATAACATCCATAATTATTGTGAGAGGTGTGAGACTAATCACGAAAAACATTGCTCAACTCGCCCATAACCGCGGGCACGGCTATTCGAATAGTTTTACTCTGGCCAGAGGTGTACCACTGTACCCACAAGACACGATTTCACACATGTTGCCATGCCCCGAAATACCACCACGGCATTGCAAAGGGGGAAATCGTGACAATACCCTTTGCACAACACAACACAAAACAGTGCACCGTTCCTGGATCATAATCACCCCCTTATAAACAAAGCATGGACTCCCCAGCGACCCCCATGGACTTCTCGCCACTTCTCAGTCTGGCGCACTATAATGAATCACGCTATACAAAAGATAAAGTCGTTGCCCATGCTGGCTTGTGGTTGGCACGATAAATGTTTCACAACAGTAGCTCGCGAACCGGTCCTTAATTGTCATGAGCACGACCTTCAAAACCATGTGCTCACAACCCACTATTAATCATATTTTAATTACCAATTAATTCTCATAACACGATTAACCATCGTGAGCTACCATTAAATATAACCATAAATAATAATGTGATATATATGATTCATCCCATTAGTGAGCTAATGTTTCTAAGCATTGCTAAGCAATTATATATATAACATTTAGCTGAACCAAACCAATACATAAGGTTCAAGCTAATCAATTTATTACCCAAGGTATCAAGGAATAGGGCATTCAATGCAAATTGGCCATAACAAAGGAATAGGTTCACACCACCCGGTGACATTCGAAATTAAATGCACAGTTGAAATAAAATAGAGAATTTAAATATAGGATCAACATGCTCAAAGGGTTGTGTTTAGGATCTGTGTGACTTGCCTTGCAATAATCGGTCTTCAATTAATCTTCTTGATTACTCCCAACGCACTCACGAACCTTCGCAACGACGGAAACGACAAGCTAACACGCAAAACGAAGTAAAAGACTAATAAAAACCAAATAAACAGTACATAACAAGTAAACAAACACGTAAATCATAATTTTAGATGAATTATGAGACTTGAACGGCCTCATTCTGACTTCAAATGAATTTATTATGAACTTTACAAGATTAAATCTAATTAAAGCCCATTTGAAAAGAATTAAATAAATTTAGTTCAATTTATGGACAATTTTAATATGTAGATCTTTATTTTAGAAAAATTTAGCAACTTGAACCACCTGAAACGGAGCTACGGTTATTTAGTTATGATTTTCCGAAGATTTAATCTATTAGAAAAACGGGAAAAAGAAAAACCGATGACGTCATGCTGACATCACCCATGGCCGAACCAAGATGGCGACCTCACCGGAGATAGAGCGGCCAGCTGCGGAATTGGAGGGCATGTACACGTAGAGGACGACGAGAGGAACCCGATGGTACTCACCAACGCGACGAACGACGACGGATGACGGCCGGCGATGAAGAAGCGACGGCGGCGGCTCGGCTTGCACGGTGGCGACGGCTCTCCGGTGGCCGGCGGCGAAGGGGAAGCGGCGGCCGGGCTTCTCCACCCCTTGGCGCACCCACGGGCGGCGACGGCAAGCGGCGGCGACGGCGGAGACGGCGCGGCGGCGCAACCGGAGTTCGGCCGGCGGCGGCGGCAGATGGTTTCACGCGGCGACGGCTCTACGGGTCACGGGAGAGGACGGGAGAAGGGGCAAACGAAAGAGGAGGACTAGGGGGTCCTATTTATAGCCTTGGATTGAAGAGATCGGACTCCAAACGAGAGGAATCGAAGCCGAAAAACAAAAACTCGGTTTTGGAGATAAACTCGAAAACGAGTTCGATTCGGATAAAATACCCAACGATTTGCTCCGATTCTTGGGGGAAAAGATAGAGGAGAACGAGAGGATAAAAACCCCTCAAACAAATTTGGAAAAACACAAGAGAAAAGGTCGGATTTGGAGGGGAAAACCGCGGCTACACAGGGCACAGGACAGCAGCTCGGGCTCTGTCCAGAGCTGGAAGATGAACAGTAGCACAGGGAGGAAAAGTAGACTTTTCCGGCTGGGCTGAGAGGAGAGGAGGCGGCTTAGGCTGGGCCGATTGGGCCGGTTCGGCCGTGCGGAGAGAGAAAGAGTTGGGCCGGATTCGGCCCAACAACTTAGGGAAGGATTTTTAAAACTTTTTCAATTAAAATAATCACTTAAATGATCTTTCAATTGTTAAAAATACTTCCAATGCTCAAATAATTCCAAGAAAAATCCTGAAAATACTTGGACACTAAAAGTACTTAACAAAATTATAATCAGACCATTTAATAATTAATTTAATATGTGGGTAATTACTGAAATGCTCTTTGTATGATTAAAATTAGGAATTGAGCTCCGAAAAATCCGAGAAAATTCCAGAGAGTATAATTAACCATGGAGAATTTAATAAAAATTAAATCCATCCATGCTTTATATTTAGGAAATTTTATTTCCCACATTTAACTTCACTTGTAAATTAATGAACATTTAATATAAATTCTAATAATAATTTATTAAATAATTTATAAATCCTGAAACAAAAATCAGGATGTGACAAATCTACCCCCCTTACAAAGAATCTCGTCCCGAGATTCGGAACGGCTAGAAAGAAAAGGGCATAGGTAAACTGCAGTCTATCTTATTCCATAACTCCGATAATTATTCTAAGGCTCTAAAGAAAACTACTGCTGCTTTGAAACTGGTGGCTGAGCTGTAGCACTTGAAGACGCAACTCTTGAAGACGCAACTGGCACTGCATTTGCTCCTGTGACGACAATGTTGTTGACTTGCGGCTGCTGATGCTTCGGCTTCGGACACTCTCTTGCAAAGTGACCTGGCTTGTAACATTTGAAACATACCTGCTGCTCCCTTCCACTACTGTTATTCTCCTGAGACTGATCCTACTGAACTGGCACCGGCTGATTAGCTTGCTCGATGTTAACTTCACTGCTTTCATTAGTCTCTGAGTCGATCTCACCACTGATGCCCAACTGTTGTGACTGTTCTTGACCTGCGGAAAAAGATTCACCAATTTGGAGTGGCTTGATACGCTGCCTCGGGCTACTACCTTGTGCCTCCTGGAAAACAATCATTCCTCTCTTACGATTGTCCATCCTGTTCTTCTTGTCTTCAAGTCGAATTGCTTTGTCAACCAGCTGATATGTGCATAAAATCCTCATAGTCATGAGAGATCAACATAACTGACAGCTCGTCCTTTAAGTCTTCCAAAAACTTCTCTTGCCTTTCCTCGTCAGTACGCACATCTTCTGGAGCATAGCGAGCTAGATGATTGAACTCATGAAGATATTCCGTCACGGTACGATCCTTTTGCTTAAGTGCCCGGAACTCATGCTTCTTCAAAGCAACAACACCTGCAGGTATGTGTGTCTTCTTGAATGCCTCAGTGAACTCCGCCCAAGTGATTGGTTGTCCTTCTGCTCTATTCATCCGGAAATGATCCCACCATTCTGATGTAGGTCCTTGCAAGTGATGTGAAACGAAAACAACTTTCTCCTGATCCGTGCACTGGAGCAGTTCCAACTTCTTCTCAACAGCGTGCAACCAATCACCTGCTTCCACTGGGTTGGTAGTGCTAGAAAAGGTAGGTGGCTTCACACGAAGAAAATCAGCTAACTTGTTCTGCGGCGGCGGAGGATTGACATTGTTGTTCCCTTGCTGGTTCTGCATTTGTTGCACTAACATGTTGATCAATTGGGTCTGTTGAGCCAGCACTTGAGCAAGGGTTGGGTTCTCTTCATTGTTATTGTTTCCACTTCCACTGGCGCGAGTGTTCACCATCTGTTGCAGATTAGAAAAGATAGAAGGAGAGGGGTTACACTAAAGATAAGACCTTAACCAGGTTGACACTGATCTGATGTGTGTAAACCATTATATTGTTCAAGTTGATTAAGCAAGCAACCTAGTATAGTTACACACTCATCAATGAACTACTCCAATGATGGGAATGCAACCATACCTACACACAAAACAAACAACAACGTTCTACCCTACTAACTATTTTTCAAAGTTACTCTGGCGGCATAGGTTTTAAGGTAGGTTCCAAACTTCACTCCATCTTGACCACTTGGCACTTCAGTTCTTCCTCGATCCACTTTACTGACCTCCATAAGTAGACCTCATTGGCGTCTTCAAGTTTCAACAACTAGTTTCAGAACTACTCAAGTTGAACAAGAGAGGAGAGTAGACAATGAAACAATTTGCAAAGAATTCTTGATAAGGAAGAAAGGAGAAATTTTCACAAATTATTTTTGTCGGAAAAATTCGTCCTTAAAGTTTGACCATCTGGCTTATCCTACAGTCGAGATGGCTCTGATACCAACTTGTCACGCCCGGAAATTCACTAGTAATTTCCGAACTTATTTGTGCATAAAATCCTCGTCCAGGAATCAGCCGAGGTACACAAACTGACAATTTAATATACAAATCCATCTTAATAATAACGTTACACACTTACAAAAGAAAAGAAAACAGCAGCGGAATTAACGGTCTAGCGATGGCTTCAGCTCCACTCCCACAGGCAGCTCAACTGGGGTATAAGCCAAACGTCTTCTTCTTCTGGATCCTTTTTCTTCAACTGAGGTTTGATTGATTATTGCAAGAATGAGCATATGACATACTCAACAAGCCACACAACAAATATGCAAGTGCACAAGGATACCAAAGGATGGCATAATATAGGCTTATTTGCAAAAGCAGCATTTAGCAAAGATTTAAGAGTAGTAAAACAATAGAGTAATTAATCATCAATTTTAGTCAACACTGAACAGCACACCCATGCTGCTCAGGCCCAACCATCCTGAACAACCATACCCGGCTGTACAGATCTAATCTCCAAACCAGGAGCTAAGCAAATTATTACCAGGTATAACATCCATAATTATTGTGAGAGGTGTGAGACTAATCACGAAAAACATTGCTCAACTCGCCCATAACCGCGGGCACGGCTATTCGAATAGTTTTACTCTGGCCAGAGGTGTACCACTGTACCCACAAGACACGATTTCACACATGTTGCCATGCCCCGAAATACCACCACAGCATTGCAAAGGGGGAAATCGTGACAATACCCTTTGCACAACACAACTCAAAACAGTGCACCGTTCCTGGATCATAATCACCCCCTTATAAACAAGGCATGGACTCCCCAGCGAGCACCATGGACTTCTCGCCACTTCTCAGTCTGGCGCACTATAATGAATCACGCTATACAAAAGATAAAGCCGTTGCCCATGCTGGCTTGTGGTTGGCACGATAAATGTTTCACAACAGTAGCTCGCGAACCGGTCCTTAATTGTCATGAGCACGACCTTCAAAACCATGTGCTCACAACCCACCATTAATCATATTTTAATTACCAATTAATTATCATAACACGATTAACCATCGTGAGCTACCATTAAATATAACCATAAATAATAATGTGATATATATGATTCATCCCATTAGTGAGCTAATGTTTCTAAGCATTGCTAAGCAATTATATATATAACATTTAGCTGAACCAAACCAATACATAAGGTTCAAGCTAATCAATTTATTACCCAAGGTATCAAGGAATAGGGCATTCAATGCAAATTGGCCATAACAAAGGAATAGGTTCACACCACCCGGTGACATTCGAAATTAAATGCACAGTTGAAATAAAATAGAGAATTTAAATATAGGATCAACATGCTCAAAGGGTTGTGTTTAGGATCTGTGTGACTTGCCTTGCAATAATCGGTCTTCAATTAATCTTCTTGATTACTCCCAACGCACTCACGAACCTTCGCAACGACGGAAACGACAAGCTAACACGCAAAACGAAGTAAAAGACTAATAAAAACCAAATAAACAGTACATAACAAGTAAACAAACACGTAAATCATAATTTTAGATGAATTATGAGACTTGAACGGCCTCATTCTGACTTCAAATGAATTTATTATGAACTTTACAAGATTAAATCTAATTAAAGCCCATTTGAAAAGAATTAAATAAATTTAGTTCAATTTATGGACAATTTTAATATGTAGATCTTTATTTTAGAAAAATTTAGCAACTTGAACCACCTGAAACGGAGCTACGGTTATTTAGTTATGATTTTCCGAAGATTTAATCTATTAGAAAAACGGGAAAAAGAAAAACCGATGACGTCATGCTGACATCACCCATGGCCGAACCAAGATGGCGACCTCACCGGAGATAGAGCGGCCAGCTGCGGAATTGGAGGGCATGTACACGTAGAGGACGACGAGAGGAACCCGATGGTACTCACCAACGCGACGAACGACGACGGATGACGGCCGGCGACGAAGAAGCGACGGCGGCGGCTCGGCTTGCACGGTGGCGACGGCTCTCCGGTGGCCGGCGGCGAAGGGGAAGCGGCGGCCGGGCTTCTCCACCCCTTGGCGCACCCACGGGCGGCGACGGCAAGCGGCGGCGACGGCGGAGACGGCGCGGCGGCGCAACCGGAGTTCGGCCGGCGGCGGCGGCAGATGGTTTCACGCGGCGACGGCTCTACGGGTCACGGGAGAGGACGGGAGAAGGGGCAAACGAAAGAGGAGGACTAGGGGGTCCTATTTATAGCCTTGGATTGAAGAGATCGGACTCCAAACGAGAGGAATTGAAGCCGAAAAACAAAAACTCGGTTTTGGAGATAAACTCGAAAACGAGTTCGATTCGGATAAAATACCCAACGATTTGCTCCGATTCTTGGGGGAAAAGATAGAGGAGAACGAGAGGATAAAAACCCCTCAAACAAATTTGGAAAAACACAAGAGAAAAGGTCGGATTTGGAGGGGAAAACCGCGGCTACACAGGGCACAGGACAGCAGCTCGGGCTCTGTCCAGAGCTGGAAGATGAACAGTAGCAGAGGGAGGAAAAGTAGACTTTTCCGGCTGGGCTGAGAGGAGAGGAGGCGGCTCAGGCTGGGCCGATTGGGCCGGTTCGGCCGCGCGGAGAGAGAAAGAGTTGGGCCGGATTCGGCCCAACGACTTAGGGAAGGATTTTTAAAACTTTTTCAATTAAAATAATCACTTAAATGATCTTTCAATTGTTAAAAATACTTCCAATGCTCAAATAATTCCAAGAAAAATCCTGAAAATACTTGGACACTAAAAGTACTTAACAAAATTATAATCAGACCATTTAATGATTAATTTAATATGTGGGTAATTACTGAAATGCTCTTTGTATGATTAAAATTAGGAATTGAGCTCCGAAAAATCCGAGAAAATTCCAAAGAGTATAATTAACCATGGAGAATTTAATAAAAATTAAATCCATCCATGCTTTATCCATGCTTTATATTTAGGAAATTTTATTTCCCACATTTAACTTCACTTGTAAATTAATGAACATTTAATATAAATTCTAATAATAATTTATTAAATAATTTATAAATCCTGAAACAAAAATCAGGATGTGACAGCTACACCTAATCCTTCACACCTTCAGCTTCACTGTAGAACTCTTCCTCTGATGAATGATTGCAAGGTGAGTATATGACATACTCAGCAAGCCACGCAGCAAATATGCAAGTGCACAGGATAACAAAGGATGGCATAATAGGGTTTCATTTGCAAAAGCAGCATTTAGCAAACATTTGAGAATTTAATAAAACAGTTAAGTAATTAAACAATATTAATCCAACGCTATACAACATACCCTGTTGCATAGGCCCAACCATTCTGAACAACCATCCCGGCTGCACAGTTCTATCTCCAAACCAGGAATATACCATTCCAAACCAGGAGCTAATCAAATTATTACCAGTTATAACATCTTCTATTATAGTGAGAAGGGTGAGACTAATCACGAAAGACATTGTTAGACCCGCCCATAACCGCGGGCACGGCTATTCAAATAGTTTTACTCTGATCAGAGGTGTACCACTGTACCCACAAGACACAACCCCACATCATGTCACCATGTGCCTCAATACCACCACGGTACCTCGGAAAGGAGTTGTGACAATACCCCTCATACAACACAATCCACTGCAGCGCACCTTCCTGGATCATAATCACCCCCTTATAAACAAGGCATGGTCTCCCCAGCAACCCCCGTGGGCTTATCTCCGCCACTTCTCAGTCTGGTGCCCCGCAATGAACTATGCTATACAAAAGATAAAGTCGTTGCCCATGCTGGCTTGTGGTTGGCACGGTTAATGTTTCACAACCGAAACTCGTGAACCGGTCCTTAATTGTCATGAGCACGACCTTCAAAACCATGTACTCACAACCCACCATTACCAGGTTTTAGTTGGCACATTAATTAATTAACTAATCACGATTGACCATTGTGAACTACCATTAAGCCATCATGAAATAATAGTGAATCATAAGTTATCCCAATAGTGAGCTAATGTTTCTAAGTAGGGCTAAGCAATTATATCTAATATCTAGTTGAACCAATAAATAAAGCTCAACTAGTCAACTTATAATAACCCAAGGTATCAAGGAATAAAGTAATCAAGAACAAAAGGGCTATAACAAACAATAGGTTAACTCCACCCAATGACATTCGAAAATAAATGCAATATTTGAATAGAAACAATAGCTTTAAATAGGATCAATATGCTCAAAGGGTTGTTTGGGATCTGTGTGACTTGCCTTGCTGGCCTTGGAACTCTTCAAACTCTTCTCCGGCGAAAACGGACTCTCCGGAAACGACGGAATCTAAACAGAAAAGAGCAAAATCACCAAAACAGCACATAAACAAGCATGAACAGTACATGTGGATATTTTTAATGTGTAGATCTCAATTTTAGAAAAATTTAGAGACTTGAACCAACTAAATCGGAGCTAAGATGAATTAGTTATGAATTTTTAAAGATTAAATCGGACTAAAACACTTAAATCGGTTTAAATTGAATTATGACGCAATAATGAATTATTTTTGAAAAGGAAAAGGGGATTTATTGCGTCAGCGGGCTAGGGTTTCGGTGGACCGGGCGCACGGGCGGCGGTTCACGCGAACGGACGGCCGAGATCTAACCGATCCAAGATGGACGGCCGAGATCGATCGGGTCCACGGCGGCTCACGGCGGACGACCTCGATGGCGTCAGCGATGACGTCACCACGGCGGCGGCGGCTCGGCGGCTGGGACGGCTCGGGCGGCGCACGCTCGCCGGAGAACGACGGCGCGAGGACGCAAACGGAAGGCACCAGGACGAAGCGGGCGGCACGGCGAACTCACCGGCGACCAAAACGACGGCGGAAGATCAACGGACGGCGACGGCGACGAGGAGGAAGCGGCGAAGCTCTTCGGGTCGACGGCGGCGATGACGCTCCGGCAGTCTTCGGCGACGACGAAGGGGCGGACGAGGACGGCGACGCGACGGCGAACACGACGGCGGCCTTCCCGAGCGACGGCGACAGCTGGAACGACGGCGGCGCACGGCTGGAGCGGCGGCGGCGGCGGTGAAGCTAGGGCACACGGCGCTAGGACAACTCCGGCGACGAGAGGCGAAGGCGAAGGTGGCGGCGGGTAGAGGTGACCACGTGGAACCTTTTAAAGGGGCTCGGAGGCGAAGACGAAGGCCCACGGCGGCCGGCGATGAGGAAGGAAGGTTCGGGAAAAACGAATCCGAGACGAACTCCAATCCCTCGATTTCCAAACCGATTTGGCCGGGCGCTAGGGTTCGGGCGGCGGCGGCGCGCTAGGGTTCGGGCGGCGGCGGTGGCTCGGGGAAGACGAACCTGACAGGTGGGACCCACCTGTCAGCCAGCGAGGACGCGCGCGCGCGGCGGCGGACTGGGCCAGCTGGGCCGAGGAGAGAGAGAAGGGTTTTGGGCCGACTTTCGGCCCAAAGCCAAAAGAGACTTTTTAAAACCTTTTTCAATTTAAATTATTTCTTAAATGCAATTCCATTTATTAAAAATACTTTCTTAGCTCAAATAAATCCCAGAAAAATCTAGGAACTATAGAATTAAGCAAAGTATTTAATGAAATTTTATCTGGCCCCATTTTATATTGGAATTTATTTATTAAAATTAGATCTTCTCTTCAAGACTTTTAAAATAAATTCTAGAAATTCCATTTAAACAACAATTTATATAATTTGAATTTTTAGGGTGTGACAAACCTACCCCCCTTAAACAGAATCTCGTCCTCGAGATTCGGAAGAACTGGCAAACAGATACGGATGAGCTGTCTTCAATTCATCTTCTCGTTCCCAAGTTGATTCTTCTTCCGAGTGATTACTCTACTGGACTTTACAAAAACGGATAACTCGATTCCTGGTTCTTCTCTCGCTTGTTTCCAAGATACGGATTGGTTTCTCCACATAAGTCAGATCCTCTTGGACTTCTATTTGTTCAAGATTAGCTTCTTCGGTAGGTACTCTTAAACATTTCTTCAATTGCGACACATGGAACACATCATGGACTCCTGCCAAAGATTGAGGTAACTCTAGCTGATAAGCAACCTCTCCTCTTCTACTGACAATCTTATAAGGTCCCACAAAACGCGGTGCCAATTTTCCTTTGATATGAAAACGATGAACCCCTCGAAGAGGCGTAACACGAAGATACACATAATCTCCCTCTTCAAAACTCAAATCTCTGCGGCGATTGTCGGCATAACTCTTATGACGAGACTGAGCCACACGCAGTCTTTCTTGAATGATCTTTACCTTTTCTTCTGCTTCCCTCAGGATATCCGTTCCGAAAACCTGACGTTCTCCCGTTTGATCCCACAAAAGCGGAGTGCGACACTTCCGACCATACAGTGCTTCGTAAGGAGCCATCTGAAGACTAGCTTGATAACTGTTGTTGTACGAAAATTCTGCATAAGGTAGATTCTTATCCCAACTTCCACCGAAATCTAAAGCACAAGCTCTCAACATGTCTTCCAAAATCTGATTCACCCTTTCGGTTTGTCCGTTTGTCTGCGGATGATAAGCAGTGCTAAAGTTCAACTTAGAACCCATCTCTTCCTGAAGCTTCTTCCAAAAATTTGAAGTAAACTGACTGCCTCGATCAGACACTATCTTCTTAGGGACGCCATGCAAACACACAATCTTTGCCATATACAATTCCGCTAACCGACTTCCGGAATAAGTTGTCTTTACCGGGATGAAATGAGCCACTTTGGTAAGTCTGTCGACTATCACCCAAATAGAGTCATGACCCGATGACGTTCTGGGTAAACCAGTGATAAAATCCATACCGATTTCTTCCCACTTCCATTCAGGAATCTTCAAAGGCTGCAACAAACCGACGGGTTTCTAATGTTCTGCCTTGACTCGCTGACAAACATCACATACTGCTACGTATTCTGCGATTTCAGGCTTCATACTTGCCCACCAAAATCTTTCCTTGAGATCCTGGTACATCTTAGTACTACCAGGGTGAATGGAGTATAAAGTATCATGAGCTTCTTTCAGAATTGCATCTTTCAAATCTGTGTTGTCGGGGACACAGATTCTCTCACCCAACCATACAGTTCCGTGCTCATCCTCCAAGAAACCTATAGCTTTTCCTCTTCTCATATTCTTCTTGATCTCTTGAATATAAGGATCATTAACTTGGGCTTCTCTAACTTGATCAATTAGAGTGGGCTTCGCTTCTAAGGCTGCAACGAAACCTCTACTGACAATTCCCAAATTTAATCTTTCAAATTCCTTGCATAATTCCAATGGCAACTGTCGTCCTTCTGTAGTGTTGCAATAGCCTTTCCTGCTAAGAGCGTCAGCTACAACATTAGCCTTTCCTGGGTGATAATGAATTCCCATGTCATAATCCTTAATTAATTCTAACCATCTCCTTTGTCTTATGTTCAGATCCGGCTGAGTAAAGATATACTTTAAACTCTTGTGATCGGTATATACCTCTGTACGAGTACCGAAAAGATAATGACGCCTGATTTTCAACGCATGAACTACTGCGGCCAATTCAAGATCATGAGTAGGGTAGTTCTTCTCATGCAGACGTAACTGACGAGATGCATAGGCAACCACCTTCCCATCTTGCATCAGAACACAACCTAACCCAAGTTTGGATGCATCGCAATACACTTGGAAACCCTTCTATGGATCAGGCAAAATCAAAATAGGAGCTGATATTAAGCGATTCTTCAACTCTTGAAAACTCTGCTCACATTCTTCTGATCACTTGTACTTCACATCTTTCTGAAGCAGTCGTGTCATGGGCTTAGCAATGTTGGAAAAATTCTCTATAAACCTCCGATAATATCCTGCGAGGCCTAGGAAACTGCGAATCTCTGAAACTGTCTTTGGTTGTTTCCAGTTGGTTACGGATTCCACATTACTAGGATCAACGGCAACTCCACCGGCTGAGATGACGTGACCAAGGAACTTCACTTCAGACAACCAGAATTCACACTTGCTGAACTTGGCATACAATTGATGTTCTCGTAGCTTCTCCAATGCAAGGCGAAGATGTTCTTCATGCTCTTCTTTGGTCTTAGAGTAGATAAGAATGTCATCAATAAAGACCACCACGAACTTGTCTAGGTATTCCATAAACACCTTATTCATCAAGTTCATGAAGAAAGCGGGGGCATTGGTAAGTCCAAAAGACATAACAGTACATTCGAACAACCCGTACCTAGTGGTAAAAGCTGTCTTAGGTATATCTTCCTCTTTGATTCTCAACTGGTGATACCCTGATCGAAGATCGATCTTAGAGAAAACAGTGGCACCTTTAAGCTGATCAAACAAATCATTAATTCTGGGTAGCGGGTACTTTTTCTTGATAGTCACATCGTTTAGAGCACGATAATCCACACACATCCTCTGGGTATGATCTTTCTTTTCCACAAAAATAACCAGAGCTCCCCATGGTGATGAACTCGGTCTGATGTATCCTTTCTGAAGCAAATCGTCTACTTGCCTCTTAACTTCTGCCAACTCATTTGCTGCCATTCTATATGGTCTCTTGTGGATCGGAGTTGTTCCTGGTACCAAATCTATTCTGAACTCTATATCCCTTTTAGGCGGCATACCAGGTAAATCATCTGGGAACACATCATTATACTCCCGGACTATAGGAATCTCTTCCAAAGTTATCTGGTTCAGTCTTGACCTTAAAGACTTAGTAGACAATGCATGAACGGTTACAACTCGACCATCATGGCTGGTGTGAGTTACTTTTCTGTTGGCACAGTCTATCACACCTTTATGTCTGGCTAACCAGTCCATCCCTAGGATGACATCAAGGTCTTTGGATTCTAACAAGATAAGATTGGCCAGAAATGGTACTCCTTTAATTTCTATTCTGACAGAGGGGCTACGTTGCAAAGAAAGAGCTTGATTACTTGGGGTACTAACCATCAAAGGTCGTCTAAGATCTTCTACTTCCATCCCATGATTTCCCGCAAAACTCATAGATAGAAATGAATGTGTAGCACCAGAATCGAAAAGCACTGTTGCAGGAACTGAGTTAACAGGAAACGAACCCAAAATCACATCTGGAGCATCTTGAGCTTCTGCAGCAGCAACATGATTAACTCGGGCCTTTGATGCTGGTACAGCAGAGTTGCTCTGGGCAGGGACAACCTTCACGCGTCGGGGCTTCGGACACTTGTCAGCATAATGTCCTAGGTCTCCACAGTTAAAACACACCACGGGCTTGCTGCCTTGCTCCCTCTTAGCAGGCTGTTGCTATGTTGGAGTTATAACAGGGCGTGGAACTTGATTGCGAATGTTATTGCCAGCATTGTTGTTGAAGAACTGACGCTGCGGACGAACAACATACGAAGAACCTCCATGTGGCATGAACTGGGTCCTAAAGTAAGACGCGGCTTCTGATTATTCCCCTGTTGCGTCTTGAATTGAGCAATCCGGCGTTTCTTCTGCTCCATGCGATTATACTTGTCCTCCTGACGGATAGCCTTATCCACTAATTTCTGGAAATCAGAATAATCTCCAGTCATGAGTGGGTAAGAAAGCTCATCATTAAGTCCTTCCAAGAACTTCTCCTGACGCTCTTCATCATTGCGCACATCTTCCGGAGCATAACGAGCTAGACGATTGAACTCGTGTAGATACTCCGTAACAAAGCGAGATCCCTGGGTAAGCGACCTGAACTCCTTCTTCTTGAGAGACACCACTCCCAATGGTATATGCGTCTTCCGGAAAGCAGCGGTGAATTCAAGCCAAGTGATAGGTTCAGCAGTAGTCCTATTCAGGCGGAAGTGATCCCACCATTCAGAAGCAGGGCCATGCAACTGATGTGATGCAAATGAGACCTTCTCCTGATCAGTGCACTGAAGCAAATCCAACTTCTTCTCTATGGCATGCAAATAATCACCAGCTTCAACAGGATTAGTGGTACTAGAGAAAATAGGCGGCCTTACACGAAGAAATTCTGCTAACTTGTTCTGAGGAGGTGCATGGTTATTTCCTTGGTTCTGCTGGTTCTGAAGTTGTTGCATCATCATGTGCATTAGCTGAGTCTGCTGAGCAAGAACTTGAGCAAGGGTTGGATTCTCTCCATTGTTGTTGTTATTGGGGTTGTTGAGGTTGGGACCTGTCACGCCCGGAAATTCACTAATAATTTCCGAACTTACTTGTGCATAAAATCCTCGTCCAGGAATCAGCCGAGGTACACAAACTGACAATTTAATATACAAATCCATCGTAATAACTAAACCGATAAATACTTACTTAAGAGGCACTTAGTCCTCACCAAGAAGAAAACTGCAGCGGAAAATAAAATCTAGCGAAGCTCCGGCTCCACTCCCACAGGCAGCTCAACTGGGGTATAAGCCAAACGTCTTCTCCTTCTGGATCCTTTTTCTTCAACTGGGGTTTGATTGATTATTGCAAGAATGAGCATATGACATACTCAACAAGCCACACAGCAAATATGCAAGTGCACAAGGATTCCAAAGGATGGCATAATATAGGCTCATTTGCAAAAGCAGCATTTAGCAAAACATTTAAGAAGAGTAAAACAGTAGAGTAATTAATCAGAAATTTTAATCAATACTGAACAGCACACCCATGCTGTACAGGCCCAACCATCCTGAACAACCATACCCGGCTGTACAGATCTAATCTCCAAACCAGGAGCTAAGCAAATTATTACCAGGTATAACATCCATAATTACTGTGAGAAATGTGAGACTATTCACGAAAAACATTGCTCAACTCGCCCATAACCGCGGGCACGGCTATTCGAATAGTTTTACTCTGGCCAGAGATGTACCACTGTACCCACAAGACACAACCTCAACATCATGTCAACCATGCGTCACGATACTGGAAAGTACCCGAATAGAGGCTGTGACATTGTCCCCTGCATAACACAACTCACCACAGTGCACCATTCCTGGATCATAATCACCCCCTCTACAACCAGAGGCATGGACTCCCCAGCGACCCCCATGGACTTCTCGCCACTTCACAGTCTGGCACACTATAATGAATCATGCTATACAAGAGATAAAGCCGTTGCCCATGCTGGCTTGTGGTTGGTACGGTTAATGTTTCACAACAGTAGCTCGCGAACCGGTCCTTAATTGTCATGAGCACAACCATCAAAACCATATGCTCACAACCCACCTTAACCAGGTTTTAATTATCAATTAATTATCATCACACGATTTACCATCATGAGCTACCATTAAATATAACCATAAATAATAATGTAGTATATATGATTCATCCCATTAATGAGCTAATGTTTCTAAGCATTGCTAAGCAATTATATATATATAACATTTAGCTGAACCAATCCAATATATAAGGTTCAAGCTATTCAATTTATTACCGAAGGTATCAAGGAATAGGGCATTCAATGCAAATTGGCCATAACAAAGGAATAGGTTCACACCACCCGGTGACATTCGAAAATAAATGCACAGTTGAAATAAATAGAGAATTTAAATATAGGATCAACATGCTCAAAGGATTGTGTTTAGGATCTGTGTGACTTGCCTTGCAACAATCGGTCTTCAATTAATCTTCTTGATCACTTCCGACGCACTCACGAACCTTCGCAACGACGGAAACGACAAGCTAACACGCAAAACGAAGAAAAAGACTAATAAAAACCAAATAAACAGTACATAAAAAGTAAACAAACACGTAGATCATAATTTTAGATGAATTATGAGACTTGAACGGCCTCAATCTGACTTCAAATGAATTTATTATGAATTTTACAAAATTAAATCTATTTAAAGCCCATTTAAAAAGAATTAAATAAATTTAATTCAATTTATGGACAATTTTAATATGTAGATCTTTATTTTAGAAAAATTTAGCAACTTGAACCACCTGAAACAGAGCTACGGTTATTTAGATATAATTTTCCGAAGATTTAATCTATTGGAAAAGGGAAAGATGATCGATGACGTCATCACGACGTCATGCTGACATCAGCAAAGCAAGGCCGGCTAGGGGCTAGGGTTTGCGACCTCGCCGGAGCTAGGACGGTCGGCCGAGGCTTTGGAGGATATCTACGCGTAGAGGATGTCGAGGCGAACCCGATGGTACTCACCAACGCGACGAACGACGACGAATGACGGCCGGCGACGAAGAGACGGTGGCGGCGGCTCGGCTTGCACGTGGACGGCGAGCTCCGGTGACCGGCGACGGAAAAGGAAGGGTCGGCGGCGGCAAGCGGCTAGCTCGGCGTGGCGGCGACCCTACGGAGCACTAGAGACCACGGGAGATGGGGCAAACGAAAGAGGAGTACTAGGGGATGCTTTATATAGCATTGGATTGAAGAGATCGAACTCCAAACGAGAGGAATCGATCCGAGAAGATTCAAACTCGGTTTTTAGGGATAAAATCAAAACGAGTTTGATTCGGATAAAATACCCAACGATTTGCTCCGATTCTTGAGGGGAAAGAAAGAGGAGAAGGAGAGGATCAAAACCCCTCAAAAATCCCGAAGAAAACGAGCCGGATTGGAGCGGATTTGAGAGGAGAAGGGGGCGGCTCGGCGTCGGCTGGCTAGAGGTAGAAGATGAATCCGACATGTGGGCCCCACATGTCGGTCACCAGAGAGAGAGGAGCGGCTGGCAGCAGCTGGGCCGGCGTGGGCCGGTTTGGCCGCGCGGGAGAGAAGGAGAGTTGGGCCAAAATCGGCCCAACAACTTAAGGGAGGGGTTTTGGAACTTTTTAAATTAAAATAATTTGTGAAATGTTGTTTCATTTATTAAAAATACTTCCCTTGCTCAAATAATTCCCAGAAAATTCTAGAAAATAGAGGAACAAGCAAAGTATTTAATAAAATTTTATCTAACCCAATTTTATATTGAGATTTAGCAAATTAAAATTAGATCTTCTCTTTTAAGCTTTTAAAATCATTTCTAATAATTCCTTTTTAAACAACAATTTATAATTTAGGGATTTTAAACAAGAAAAGCACTTAACAATTATAATTAAACCATTTAATGATTATTTTAATATTTAAATAATTGCTGAACTTTTCTTTGTATGATTAAAATTAACAATTGAGCTCCGAAAAATCCGAGAAAATTCCAGAGAGTATAATTAATCATGGAGAATTTAATAAAAATTAAATCCATCCATGCTTTATATTTAGGAAATTTTATTTCCCACATTTAACTTCACTTGTAAATTAATGAACATTTAATATAAATTCTATTAATAATTTATTAAATAATTTATAAATCCTGAAACAAAAATCAGGATGTGACAGGACCATTCCCGTTGCTCCGAGTGTTCACCATCTGGCATGGACAGGGCACAAGAAGGGAAACCGGGGAAAAACTACTTAGGACAGAGAATTACTTTAACTTTTATTGATCTTAACTGAGTTTCATTATTACAAACTGAAGACTCTCACACCACTAAACTCACCAACTTCCTAACACTCAAAAGCAAACAAACGCATGCACTTACATCCCACCACTGATGTAAATGACATGCAAGACCCACACACTCACAAGCAAACTTAAAACAAGCAAACTAACACAACTATCTAAGACAACGGCTTAACAAGTCACTCTAGTTCTGCCGAGCATCGGAGGTCGATTGAAGGCTCGTTCGGCTCGTCTTCATCATCTTGGGTAGCTACCCACTCAATCTTGGAATGGTTGCGCTTGGGTTCTTCTTCTTCATCATCACTTACGTTGACGACCGGAGGATCTGCTGGGGCAACTTCTTTCTCCACCACACGGACCTTTGGCGCCAATTGATAGCGAGGGACAAATAAAGCTCTCTTCCTTGCGGTAAGACGAATCCTGGCCTTCTGAGGTGGTGCTTCTCCCTTCAACGCGGCTAGTTCCTTCTCCAAACGATCCACCTTGTCTTCTAGCTTGCAAATCTTACGACGATTCCAATCTTCACGATCCTGGGCTGCTAACACAGTTTCCGCACGACTTGTGGTAGCATCATTCTCAATTCCTTCAGTCTCAAGGTAACTGCCACGGTCACTTCCCTGTGGTTGACGAGGATGGTAACGATACTCAGTGTCGGCCAACTGATTACTGTAACGATCACGGAGCTCTCCTATGGCGATCCTTGCCACTTCCTAACATGAATGGATGTAATTTCTTCCTCCAGCTTCGAACATCACCGATGGGATATCTTCACTATTACTGTTCAAGGTGACTTTGACTCGGCACCTCTCTTCATGACGATCATGACGAATCTGGGCATAAGGGGCAGTCCCAAATCCAATGACAAAGGACATTGTACGCAACTCCTGAACAAATCCCTCAACACCAAACAGATACTCAGGCTTGTAACGCGGCATCTAAAGACAAGTGAAAGGAGGGAGTTAAGACATCTATCCAATTAATAGCACAAGTTTTTGGATTAATTTTAATAAAGTTTGGAAATTCAAAGTAAAAGATAAGTAAATAAAGTAAACCAAGTTTGCTAGATGAGATGGGAAAAGTCAGAAACAAGGTTACAAGTTTTGTACTTTTGAATAACAGGTTTCAAAAGAAATAAAAGAAAGTTATAAAATCAACTTGCTAAATTCATTTTATTGCAGCAAGATTAAATAAAACAACATTGTAAAATTTTTACTGAAAAATGAGCCATTAGTACAGTAATAGATGTACGGTACTAATAACACTGGAATAAATTTTTGAATGAGAACCATTAAAAGGGATTAGGAAGTGCATGTGCCATTAGTTTGGTTTAATTAAAAGAGAAAGGGAGGAGAACAGTTCTACTTTTCCAATATTTTTAGAGGGCTTCTATGGGTAACCATTTGGCATAACCTAGGGTCAAGGGAGCTCTGATACCAACTTGTCACGCCCGGAATTTCTGTCCAAAATTCCAAACGCTTACATGTGTGTGAACCCTCGTCCAGGAATCAGCCGAGGCACACAATAACAAATTGATAATAGAGTACAGTTATTACTCTAATTATTAAGCGTATAAAATGTCATTACAGAGGTAGATAGTTCCTCTCAATCAATAAAGATCTAAGCAGCGGAAATTAAGATAAACGGCGCAGACGGCTCCACTCCACAGGCAGCTTGACCAAGGCTACACCTAATCCTTCACACCTTCAGCTTCACTGTAGAACTCTTCCTCTGATGAATGATTGCAAGGTGAGTATATGACATACTCAGCAAGCCACGCAGCAAATATGCAAGTGCACAGGATAACAAAGGATGGCATAATAGGGTTTCATTTGCAAAAGCAGCATTTAGCAAACATTTGAGAATTTAATAAAACAGTTAAGTAATTAAACAATATTAATCCAACGCTATACAACATACCCTGTTGCATAGGCCCAACCATTCTGAACAACCATCCCGGCTGCACAGTTTTATCTCCAAACCAGGAATATACCATTCCAAACCAGGAGCTAATCAAATTATTACCAGTTATAACATCTTCTATTATAGTGAGAAGGGTGAGACTAATCACGAAAGACATTGTTAGACCCGCCCATAACCGCGGGCACGGCTATTCGAATAGTTTTACTCTGATCAGAGGTGTACCACTGTACCCACAAGACACAACCCCACATCATGTCACCATGTGCCTCAATACCACCACGGTACCTCGGAAAGGAGTTGTGACAATACCCCTCATACAACACAATCCACTGCAGCGCACCTTCCTGGATAATAATCACCCCCTTATAAACAAGGCATGGACTCCCCAGCGACCCCCGTGGGCTTATCTCCGCCACTTCTCAGTCTGGTGCCCCGCAATGAACTATGCTATACAAAAGATAAAGCCGTTACCCATGCTGGCTTGTGGTTAGCACGGTTAATGTTTCACAACCGAAACTCGTGAACCGGTCCTTAATTGTCATGAGCACGACCTTCAAAACCATGTGCTCACAACCCACCATTACCAGGTTTTAGTTGGCACATTAATTAATTAACTAATCACGATTGACCATCGTGAACTACCATTAAGCCATCATGAAATAATAGTGAATCATAAGTTATCCCAATAGTGAGCTAATGTTTCTAAGCAGGGCTAAGCAATTATATCTAATCTAGTTGAACTAATAAATAAAGCTCAACTAGTCAAGTTATAATAACCCAAGGTATCAAGGAATAAAGTAATCAAGAACAAAAGGGCTATAACAAACAATAGGTTAACTCCACCCAATGACATTCGAAAATAAATGCAATATTTGAATAGAAACAATAGCTTTAAATAGGATCAATATGCTCAAAGTGTTGTTTGGGATCTGTGTGACTTGCCTTGCTGGCCTTGGAACTCTTCAAACTCTTCTCCGGCGAAAACGGACTCTCCGGAAACGACGGAATCTAAGCAGAAAAGAGCAAAATCACCAAAACAGCACATAAACAAGCATGAACAGTACATGTGGATATTTGTAGTGTGTAGATCTCAATTTTAGAAAAATTTAGAGACTTGAACCAACTAAATCGGAGCTAAGATGAATTAGTTATGAATTTTTAAAAGATTAAATCGGATTAAAACACTTAAATCGGTTTAAATTGAATTATGACGCAATAATGAATTATTTTTGAAAAGGAAAAGGGGATTTATTGCGTCAGCGGGCTAGGGTTTCGGTGGACCGGGCGCACGGGCGGCGGTTCACGCGAACGGACGGCCGAGATCTAACCGATCCAAGATGGACGGCCGAGATCGATCGGGTCCACGGCGGCTCACGGCGGACGACCCCGATGGCGTCAGCGATGACGTCACCCCGGCGGCGGCGGCTCGGCGGCTGGGACGGCTCGGGCGGCGCACGCTCGCCGGCGAACGACGGTGCGAGGACGCAAACGGAAGGCACCAGGACGAAGCGGGCGGCACGGCGAACTCACCGGCGCCAAAATGACGGCGGAAGATCAACGGACGGCGACGGCGACGAGGAGGAAGCGGCGAAGCTCTTCGGGTCGACGGCGGCGATGACGCTCCGGCGGTCTTCGGTGACGGCGAAGGGGCGGACGAGGATGGCGACGCGACGGCGAACACGACGGCGGCCTTCCCGAGCGACGGCGATAGCTGGAACGACGGCGGCGCACGGCTGGAGCGGCGGCGGCGGCGGCGAAGCTCGGGCACACGGCGCTAGGACAACTCCGGCGACGAGAGGCGAAGGCGAAGGTGGCGGCGGGTAGAGGTGACCACGGGGAACCTTTTAAAGGGGCTCGGAGGCGAAGACGAAGGCCCACGGCGGCCGGCGACGAGGAAGGAAGGTTCGGGAAAAACGAATCCGAGACGAACTCCAATCCCTCGATTTCCAAACCGATTTGGCCGATGATTCCATAGGAGAAAAGGTGGAGGAGATCCCGGAGATTGTTTCCCCTCTATCAATTCGGCCGGAGAAGGAAAGGGGCGGCCGGATTTGGAAGGAAACGGCGGCGGCGGCGCGCTAGGGTTCGGGCGGCGGCGGCGGCTCGGGGAAGACGACCCACCTGTCAGCGAGCGAGGACGCGCGCGCGCGGCGGCGGACTGGGCCGGCTGGGCCGAGGAGAGAGAGAAGGGTTTTGGGCCGACTTTCGGCCCAAAGCCAAAAGAGACTTTTTAAAACCTTTTTCAATTTAAATTATTTCTTAAATGCAATTCCATTTATTAAAAATACTTTCTTAGCTCAAATAAATCCCAGAAAAATCTAGGAACTATAGAATTAAGCAAAGTATTTAATGAAATTTTATCTGGCCCCATTTTATATTGGAATTTATTTATTAAAATTAGATCTTCTCTTCAAGACTTTTAAAATAAATTCTAGAAATTCCATTTAAACAACAATTTATATAATTTGAATTTTTAGGGTGTGACACAAATCTATTCTGAACTCTATATCCCTTTTAGGCGGCATACCAGGTAAATCATCTGGGAACACATCGGGATACTCCCGGACTATAGGAATCTCTTCCAAAGTTATCTGGTTCAGTCTTGACCTTAAAGACTCAGAAGACAATGCATGAATAGTTACAACTCGACCATCATGGCTGGTGAGAGTTACTTTTCTGTTAGCACAGTCTATCACACCTTTATGTCTGGCTAACCAGTCCATCCCTAGGATGACATCAAGGTCTTTGGATTCTAACAGGATAAGATTGGCCAGAAATGGTAATCCTTGAATTTCTATTCTGACAGAGGGGCTACGTTGCGAAGAGAGTGCTTGATTACTTGGGGTACTAACCATCAAAGGTCGTCTAAGATCTTCTACTTCCATCCCATGATTTCCCGCAAAACTCATAGATAGAAATGAATGTGTAGCACCAGAATCGAAAAGTACTGTTGCAGGAACTGAGTTAACAAGGAACGTACCCAAAATCACATCTGGAGCATCTTGAGCTTCTGCAGCTGCAACATGATTGATACGGGCCTTTGATGCTGGTACAGCAGAGTTGCTCTGTACAGGGACAACCTTCACATGTCGGGGCTTCGAACACTTGTCAGCGTAATGTCCTGGGTCTCCACAGTTGAAACACACCACGAGCTTGCTGCCTTGCTCCCTCTTAGCAGGCTGTTGCTGTGTTGGAGCTACAACAGGGCGTGGAGCTTGATTGCGGATATTGTTGCCAGCATTGTTGTTGAAGACTTAACGCTGCGGACGAACAACAGACGAAGAACCTCCATGTGGCATGAACTGTGGTCCTAAAGTAAGACGCGGCTTCTGATTATTCCCCTGCTGCGTCTTGAATTGAGCAATCCGACGTTTCTTCTGCTCCATGCGATTGTACTTGTCCTCCTGACGAATAGCCTTATCCACTAATTTCTGGAAATCAGAATAATCTCCAGTCATGAGTGGGTAAGAAAGCTCATCATTAAGTCCTTCCAAGAACTTCTCCTGACGCTCTTCATCATTGCGTACATCTTCCGGAGCATAACGAGCTAGACGATTGAACTCGTGCAGATACTCCGTAACAGAGCGAGATCCCTGGGTAAGCGACCTGAACTCCTTCTTCTTGAGAGACACCACTCCCGATGGTATATGCGTCTTCCGGAAAGCAGCGGTGAATTCAAGCCAAGTGATAGGTTCAGCAGTAGTCCTATTCAGGCGGAAGTGATCCCACCATTCAGAGGCAGGGCCATGCAACTGGTGTGATGCAAAAGAGACCTTCTCCTGATCAGTGCACTAAAGCAAATCCAACTTCTTCTCTATGGCATGCAGCCAATCACCAGCTTCAACAGGGTTAGTGG
This sequence comes from Oryza nivara, assembly GCA_000576065.2. Lineage (NCBI taxonomy): Eukaryota > Viridiplantae > Streptophyta > Magnoliopsida > Poales > Poaceae > Oryza > Oryza nivara. Next base: position 10,462,163 of record CM002502.2, read on the forward strand.
TACTAGAGAAAATAGGCGGCCTCACACGAAGAAATTCTGCTAACTTGTTCTGGGGAGGTGCATGGTTATTCCCTTGGTTCTGCTGGTTCTGAAGTTGCTGCATCATCATGTTCATTAACTGAGTCTGTTGAGCAAGAACTTGAGCAAGGGTTGGATTCTCTCTATTGTTGTTGTTATTGGGGTTGTTGAGGTTGGGACCATTCCCGTTACTGCGAGTGTTCACCATCTGGCATAGACAGGGCACAAGAAGAGAAACCGGGGAAAACTACTTAGGACAGGGAATTACTTTTAACTTTTATTGATCTTAAATGAGTTTCATTATTACAAACTGAAGACTCTCACACCACTAAACTCACCAACTTCCTAACACTCAAAAGCAAACAAACGCATGCACTTACATCCCACCACTGATGTAAATCACATGCAAGACCCACACACAAGCAAACTTAAAACAAGCAAACTAACACAACGATCTAAGACAATGACTTAACAAGTCACTCTAGTTCTTCCGAGCATCGGAGGTCGATTGAAGGCTCGTTCGGCTCGTCTTCATCATCTCGGGTAGCTACCCACTCAATCTTGGAATGGGTGTGCTTGGGTTCTTCTTCTTCATCATCACTTACGTTGACGACCGGAGGATCTGCTGGGGCAACTTCTTTCTCCACCACACGGACCTTTGGCGCCAATTGATAACGAGGGACAAATAGAGCTCTCTTCCTTGCGGTAAGACGAATCCTGGCCTTCTGCGGCGGTGCTTCTCTCTTCAATGCGGCTAGCTCCTTCTCCAAGCGATCCACCTTATCTTCTAGCTTGCAAATCTTACCACGATTCCAATCTTCACGATCTTGGGCTGCTAACACAGTTTCCGCACGACTTTCATCCATAGCCCATAGCATCTCAACCAAATGCCTTGTGGTAGCATCATTCTCAATTCCTTCAGTCTCAAGGTAACTGCCACGGTCACTTCCCTGTGGTTGACGAGGATGGTAACGATACTCAGTGTCGGCCAACTGATCGCTGTAGCGATCGTGGAGTTCTCCTATGGCGATCCTTGCCACTTCCTGACATGAATGGATGTAGTTTCTTCCTCCAGCTTCAAACATCACTGAGGGGATATCCTCACTATTACTGTTTAAGGTGACTTTGACTCGGCACTTCTCTTCATGACGATCATGAGGAATCTGAGCATAAAAAGGGGCAGTCCCAAATCCAATGACAAAGGACATCGTACGCAACTCCTGGACAAAACCCTCAACACCAAACAAGTACTCAGGCTTGTAGCGCGGCATCTAAAGACAAGTGAAAGGAGGGAGTTAAGACATCTATCCAATTAACAGCACAAGTTTCCGGATTAATTTGAATAAAGTTTAGAAATTCAAAGTAAAAGGTAAGTAAATAAAGTAAACCAAACTTGCAAGATAAATTGAACAGTTTGAAACAAAATTACAATTTTTGTACTTTTGAACAACAGGTTTCGAAAGAAATAAAAGAAAGTTATAAAATCAACTTGCTAAATTTATTTTATTGCAGCAAGATTAAATGAAACAACATTGTAAAACTTTTGCTGGAAAATGAGCCATTAGTACAGTAATAGATGTACAGTACTAATAACACTGGAATAAATTTTGAACGAAAACCATTAAAAGAGATTATGAAGTGCATGTGCCATTAGTTTGGTTTAATTAAAAGAGAAAGGGAGGAGAACAGTTCTACTTTTCCAATATTTTTAGAGGGCTTCTATGGGTAACCATTTGGCATAACCTAGGGTCAAGGGGGCTCTGATACCAACTTGTCACGCCCGGAATTTCTATCCAAAATTCCAAACGCTTACGTGTGTGTGAACCCTCGTCCAGGAATCAGCCGAGGCACACAATAACAAATTGATAATAGAGTACAATTATTACTCTAATTATTAAGCGTATAAAATGTCATTACAGAGGTAGATAGTCCCTCTCAATCAATAAAGATCTAAGCAGCGGAAAATAAGATAAACGGCGCAGACGGCTCCACTCCACAGGCAGCTTGACCAAGGCTACACCTAATCCTCCACACCATCAGTTTCACTGTAGAACTCTTCCTCTGATGAATGATTGCATGGTGAGTATATGACATACTCAGCAAGCCACACAGCAAATATGCAAGTGCACAGGATAACAAAGGATGGCATGATAGGGTCTTAGTTGCAAAAGCAGCATTTAGCAAACATTTGAGAATTTGATAAAACAGTTATGTAATTAAACAATATTAATCCAACGCTATACAACATACCCTGTTGCATAGGCCCAACCATTCTGAACAACCATCCCGGCTGCACAGTTCTATCTCCAAACCAGGAATATACCACTCCAAACCAGGAGCTAATCAAATTATTACCTATTATAACATTAATTACTATGGTGGGAGGTGTGAAACTAATCACGAAAGACATTGTTAGACCCGCCCATAACCGCGGGCACGGCTATTCGAATAGTTTTACTCTGATCAGAGGTGTACCACTGTACCCACAAGACACAACCCCACATCATGTCACCATGTGCCTCAATACCACCACGGTACCTCGGAAAGGAGTTGTGACAATACCCCTTATACAACACAATCCACTGCAGCGCACCTTCCTGGATCATAATCACCCCCTTATAAACAAGGCATGGACTCCCCAGCGACCCTCGTGGGCTTATCTCCGCCACTTCTCAGTCTGGTGCCCCGCAATGAACCATGCTATAAAAAAGATAAAGCCGTTGCCCATGCTGCCTTGTGGCTGGCACGGTTAATGTTTCACAACCGAAACTCGTGAACCGGTCCTTAATTGTCATGAGCACGACCGTCAAAACCATGTGCTCACAACCCACCATTACCAGGTTTTAGTTGGCACATTAATTAATTAACTAATCACGATTGTCCATCGTGAACTATCATTAAGCCATCATTAAATAACAGTGAGTCATAAGTTATCCCAGAAGTGAGCTAATGTTTCTAAGCAGGGCTAAGCAATTATATCTAATATCTAGTTGAACCAATACATAAAGCTCAACTAGTCAAGTTATAATAACCCAAGGTATCAAGGAACATGGTAATCAAGAACAAACGGGCTATAACAAACAATAGGTTAATTCCACCCAATGACATTAGAAAATAAATGCAATATTTGAATAGAAACAATAGCTTTAAATAGGATCAACATGCTCAAAGGGTTGTTTGGGATCTGTGTGACTTGCCTTGCTGGCCTTGGAACTCTTCAAACTCTTCTCCGGCAAAAACGGATTCTCCGGAAACGACGGAATCTAAACAGAAAAGAGCAAAAACACCAAAACAACACATAAACAAGCATGAACAGTACATGTGGATATTTTTAACATGTAGACCTCAATTTTAGAAAAATTTAGAGACTTGAACCAACTAAATCGGAGCTAAGATGAATTAGTTATGAATTTTTAAAGATTAAATCGGATTAAAACACTTATATCGGTTTAAATTGAATTATGACGCAATATTGAATTATTTTTGAAAAGGAAAAGGGGATTTATTGCGTCAGCGGGCTAGGGTTTGCGGTGGACCGGGCGCACGGCGGCGGTTCACGCGAACGGACGGCCGAGATCGAACCAATCCAAGATGGACGGCCGAGATCGATCGGGTCCACGGCGGCACACGGCGGACGACCCCGATGACGTCGGCAATGACGTCACCGACGGCGGCAGCGGCTCGGCGGAGCGGACGGCTCGGGCGGCGCACGCTCGCCGGCGAACGGCGGCGCGAGGACGCAAATGGAAAGCACCGGGACGAAGCGGGCGGCACGGCGAACTCACCGGCGACCAAAAGAGCGGCGGAAGATCAACGGACGGCGACAGCGACGAGGAGGAAGCGGCGAAGCTCTTCGGGTCGACGACGGCGATGACGCTCCGACGATCTCCGGCGACGGCGAAGGGGCGGACGAGGACGGCGACGTGACGGCGAACACGACGGCGGTCTTCCCGAGCGACGGCGACGGCTGAAACGACGGCGGCGCACGGCTGGAGCGGCGGCGACGACGGCGGCGCTAGGGCACACGGCGCTAGAGCGATTCCGACGACGAGAGGCGAAGGCGAGGGTGGCGACGGGTAGAGGAGACCACGGGGAGCCTTTTAAAGGGACTCGGAGGCGGCGGCGAAGGCCCACGGCGACGGCAACGGCGAAGGAAACCTCGGCTTGGAGAGAGAGAGACCGATCCGATTCGAACTCGAATCAAACACATTCCAAACCGATTTAGCCGATGATTCCAAAGGAGAAAAGGTAGAGGAGATCCCGAGGATCATTTCCCCTCTATTGATTCGGCCGGAGAAGGAAAGGGGCGGCCGGATTTGGAAGGAAACGGCGGCGGCGGCTCGGCAGCGGCGCGCTAGGGTTTCGGCCCGGGGAAGACGACGGGCCTGACAGGTGGGACCCACCTGTCAGCGACCGAACGCGCGCGCGCGCGGGCGGCTGCGGACTGGGCCGGACTGGGCCGAGGGAAAGAGAGAGAGGGGGGGTTTTGGGCCGACTTTCGGCCCAAAGCCAAAAGAGAACTTTTTAAAACCTTTTTCAATTTAAATTATTTCTTAAATGCAATTCCATTTATTAAAAATACTTTCTTAGCTCAAATAAATCCCAGAAAAATCTAGGAATTATAGAATTAAGCAAAGTATTTAATGAAATTTTATCTGGCCCCATTTTATATTGGAATTTATTAATTAAAATTAGATCTTCTTTTCTAGGCTTTTAAAAATAAATTCTAATAATTCCAATTAAACAACAATTTATATATTTTGAATTTTCAGGGTGTGACATTGTCTCTGAAAGGGGCATCGAGGCGAACCCCAAAAATTGGATGCCATTCAGCAAATGAAGCCTCCATCGAGCGTACGCGAAGTACAAAAGCTCACAGGTCGAATTGCAGCACTAAGTCGATTCCTCTCAAAAGCAGCCGAAAGAGGTTTACCATTCTTCAAGACCCTCCGAGGCATGGGAAAGTTTAGCTGGACACCCGAATGCCAAGTAGCGTTCAACGAGCTAAAGCAGTATCTGCAAAGCCCACCCGCCTTGGTCAGCCCAACACCGGGAAGTAAGCTGCTGCTCTATCTAGCAGCTTCGCCGGTGGCGGTCAGTACAGCTCTTCTCCAAGAGACAGAGTCAGGCCAGAAACCGGTATATTTTGTCTCCGAAGCTTTCCAAGGAGCGAAGACAAGATACATCGAAATGGAAAAGCTCACTTGTGCCCTAGTGATGGCTTCGCGCAAGCTTAAGCACTACTTTCAGGCCCACAAAGTCACTGTGCCGTCACAGTATCCTTTGGGCAAAGTGCTACGAGGCAAGGAGATCACTGGCCGACTCAGCAAGTGGGCAGCAGAGTTATCACCTTTCGACCTGCATTTTGTCGCCCGCACGGCCATCAAGTCCCAAGTCCTAGCCGACTTCATGACCAAATGGACACCGGCATTCGCCCCCAAACCCGAGCCCGTCGAACAGCCTTGAATAATGCACTCCGACGGCTCGTGGTCGCACAAGGGGGCGAGCGCCACGGCAGTACTCACTTCGCCAAGAGGCGTGCCCATTCCATATCCCGCAAGGCTGCAGTTCGACACGACCAACAATACGGCCGAATACGAAGCTGTACTTTTGGGCCTAAGCAAGGCGAAAGCTTTGGGGGTTCGGCACTTGCTCATCCGAACAGACTCCAAACTAGTGGCAAGTCATGTTGACAAGTCCTTTGAGGCAAAAGAAGAAGGCATGACGAGATATCTGGAGGCTGTTCGGTCTATGGATAAGTGCTTCGCCGGCATAACGATCGAACACTTACCTAAAGGCCATAATGTGGAAGCAGACACCCTGGCAAAATCTGCCGCCTGTGGAGGCCCGCATTCGCCAGGCATCTTTTTTGAAGTCTTGTACGCACCAAGTGTGCACACAGAAAGCCTGGACATCATGGCAATCGACCAGGCAGAACTGGGCGAAGACCCAGATGACTGGCGAACACCGTTCGTCAAGTACCTCAAGAACGGCTGGCTCCCAGAGGAGGAAGCAGAAGCGAAGCGCTTACAGCTCAGAGCCACAAAATACAAGCTTGTCTCCGGCCAGCTGTATCGCTCCGGGGTGCTCCAACCTTTACTTCGCTGCATCTCCTTCGCCAGAGGAGAAAAAATGGCGAAAGAAATACACCAGGGGCTGTGCGGTGCACATCAAGCCGCAAGGACAGTCACCTCCAAAGTGTTTCGCCAGGGAGTCTATTGGCCCACTGTACTGAAAGTTTGTGTCGAGCAATCCAGGAAGTGCGAAAGCTGCCAACGGCATGGCCGAAACCAAACTGCACCACAGTACGAGCTGTAGCCTATCGCACCAATATGGCCTTTCGCCAGATGGGGTCTTGACATCATTGGCCCATTCCCTAATGCAAGAAATGGGTATAAGTTCGCAATTGTAGCCATCGAATACTTCTCCTGCTGGATTGAGGCCGAACCACTCAGTGCGATCACTTCGGCAGCGGTACAAAAGTTCATGTGGAAAAACATTATTTGCCGTTTCGGAGTGCCGAAAGAGTTCATCACTGATAACGGCAAGCAATTCGACTCCAACAAATTCAGAGAAATGTGCAAGGGGCTAAACCTGGAAATCAGGTTCGCCTTAGTCGCGCACCCACAGTCAAATGGGGCGGCCGAGCGCACAAATGGCAAAATTCTTGAGGCACTAAAAAAAGGCTTGAGGGGGTGGCGAAGGGTAAATGGCCAGACGAAATACTATCCGTTCTTTGGGCCCTTCGAACCACCCCCACAAGACCAACCAGGTTCAGCACGTTCATCCTCCTCTATTGCGACGAAGCAATGACCCCGATTGAACTAGGGGCTAACTCGCCTAGGGTAATGTTCTCGGGAGGCGAAGATGGGCGCGAGGCGTCACTCGAACTCCTTGAAGGGATAAGAATAGAAGCGCTGGAACACATGCGCAAATACGCCACAAGCACCTCGGCAACTTATAACAAAAAAGTTCGACCGACAGAGCTGTTGCCTGGCCATCTCGTTCTAAGGAAGAAGGCGAATCTGGTGGCGGTCGGGAAGCTTGAATCAAAGTGGGAAGGGCCGTTCCTCATCAAGCACAGATCCAGAACGGGCTCCTTTCACCTAGCAATGCTGGAAGGCGAAGAGTTCGATCACTCCTGGAACGCTGCTTCCCTTAAGTGTTTCTATGTCTAGAACGGGTGGCACCCAAATCGCCAACTTATAAAAATGTACATATTTGCTATGTAAGCCTTTCGGCACTATGTAAGCCCTTCGGCACAAAAATACAAAAAAAAGAGAAAAAAATAAACTGGATGTAGGGTTATTATCCACCTTGGCTGTGTAAACCTTGGCGAAGAGAAAAAAATCTTTGTGTTTCTCGCCTCTTTAGCTGTGTAAATGATAATTCGTGGAAAAATCCCAAGGCAAACGCCTGATCAGCGAAAACGCCAGGGGGGCGAAACGAATCGGTCGAAGCATTGCTCGCCGAACGTCGAAACCGCGACAGCTTATTTCGGAAGTAACTAACTGAACACCGTTACACTCGATCCATGAGAACATAAGCGCTCTTTTCAGCGCGGAACATCATAAGATCGTAAACGGAGGACGAAAGCTGAAAAGTCATTATACCTATTTTGCTAGTACACACAACGGGGCCGACATGTTTCGACCCAACGAAAGCACAGAAGGTGACAATGCAAAAATAGCGAAAAGGAAATAAAACACACCTTTATTAACCTTGAAAATATAATCGAATGTTACAGCCATACAACATGCTACAAGCATAAAAAGCAAAGGCCTCACAGCCCAACTTACAAATAGATTACACCTTCGCCCCCACAATCATTCTCTCTCTCTAAGAGATGATCGAGCGAACTAGGTTCCTCATCACTACTAATATTATACACTACCCTAAGAGGAGAAGGGGGTGAAACACAGACTAAACTATAACGACGTTGGGAGATCGCCTCCTGCCGATCAGTTTTCTGATGGTTTCGCCAAAAGCGAGCCATATCCTCCAAACGTCTTGTATGAACAAGATCGTAATCTTCTAAGGTTCGCCCGGGGTGCGCCCGTAACCAGCCGGCAACCTTAAAAACCTTATAGCTCCAACCGTTTATCTCCATTTCACGATAAACAGGCCGAAATGGACATCGCACTTTCGGCAGACCCTTCAATGCCAGAAATTTCTCGTTTTGACTTCGCCAGCTCCCAGAAGGGGGCCGAATGCACGACTTTCAAAGAACACCCTGGTAGACAGTGCAGAAAGGGCAAAATAACAAAGAACAGGAGTGTATAGCAAAAGAACAGTCTTACTGTTCGTTCCCTCAGGGAGAACCAAGTTCGGCAAACCGTCAACCTCTTCGCCTTGATCAACCGTGACCTGCCACGACTAGGAGAGGGAAAGATGCGAAGCATACAGAAATCCTCCACCAAGTTGCGGCACCTAACACGGGAGCAAACCTTCTGCAGCAGAACGAACCGCGCCTCCGTAGCGCCGTCAACGGCAATCTTGGGTTTCCGGTTCAGCGCAATCGCCCTACGCCGGCACCGGAGGGCTTTCGCCGAGTCGGAACCAGCCTCGAAGGGGATGGTGTGATAGAACCACCTCACCATCCAATGGCGGTCCCACTTCGACATGGCAGCGTTCACCGGCCAGAGATCGGACCGCTCGGGGCGAACGTTAAAGTTCACGCTACCAAACACTGTTTTCTTTGTTCCAGCCGGGGTAATCACCGTCTTCGAGTTCATAGTGGCGAAAAATATGGCGCCGAAGAGCTCGGCGCTAGGCTCAAACCCAGAAGTCCGGCACGCCCAGTCGAAGATGGAGATCCAAACTAGCGCCGACGGGCTCAACTAGGGAAGCTCCACCTGGAAAAGGCGAAGGATCTCCGGCAACAACAAGTTGCACGGAAACCGTAGCCCCGCCTCAAAAAAGACGGCGAACACCACCGTCCGATTGTCAATAGTCTTCGGCACCACAGCTTTCCTTGGGACGAAAGCCTGACCCTCAACTAACGCCCTAGTGCTGACCAACTTTGCCAGCTCGACGTCATCCATGAGAGAAACCCCCAAAAATGCGGTGCTGTCATCGTCGACCCGGCCAGGATCAGGCCTTTTCGCCGAAGCAGGGTTTGGCTTGCGAGGGGCCATGGCGAACGGCGTGTATGTGGTGGCGAAGGAAGAGAATGGGCAAAACACCTGAGGGGTCAAGAAATGCTATGGAAGAAAGGAACAGAGGAAGAGAGCGCACGCGGTAAAAATGGCAAGTGTGGCGGTGAAAAGGAAAGAGGGGTGGGAATATATAGCTCACCCGGGTGACGGTTCGCCTACCCACCAGTAATAAAGCGCCACGTGTCGCAAGGGTAGGCGAAACGGCAAATTCCCACCGACCGAGCAGCAAGCCCACGAAGCGAAAGCCCAATACTGTTCCTTTCGGCCCGGGAAAAGTAAAATATATATATATATATATATATATATATATATATATATGCCACTGATAGCAGGAGGCGAAGAGCGGCAAAATAATACCAGCCGCGCAAATAACAAACTTTATTCGCAGGAACAATGTAGGTTTCGGCGGGAACATCGGTCAAAAGGGGGCACCTCATACCATACCACATGGTCTGCACGGTCTCGGCCGAAGCTCCCTACTCACCCTTGCCCGTGAGGGGCATCTTGGAGGCATGCCATGAGGCCCTTCGGCCGAACCCGCCAAAACCATAGTACCAGCAAGAATCCAAGCCAGAGACGTCGAGACCGTTCGGGCGAAGCCCTACGGCAAAAGCCATAAGCGAAGGTGGCGAAGGCTGGAAACCCGCGCCGGTGCTTCGCAAGTAGAAGCATCTTGGGCGAAGGGCATACGGCGAACTACAAAGGCTTCGCCTTGACGAGTTCGGCATCAAGGAGGCCCAGCAGGCTGCTCCCGACCTTTAGGGCTTCTTCGCCTTAGACCAGGCCCAGCCTATCAGCCCATTAAAGGCCCATGTACGCAAATGACGCTATGTACCCTTGTAAATGTCCCTCTCATGAGGGCAGCTATGTAAAATCCCCTATAACCCTAAACCCTAGCAGCTGATATCCTATAATGGGGCTATAAATAAACCCCTAGGGCGATGTAATGGGGGATCCCAAAAAAAATTTGATCAATCCATACATTTATTGCTTTTCCAACACAGTTGAGTAACCACGTTCTTCGACGTATGCGGTTGTCGTCTCGACAACACCTGGCTTTTTGCCCGAGACTCCGAGGTTGATTTGGCGGCATGGAACTTATCCCACACGGTTCGGGTGATGAATGGGTATTTCCCAAATGGTTCTTGCTGGGCAGGGTTGAGGACGTACTCCGTGACCAGGGTTGTCTTGAAGTTTTTCCAACAATTCCCCATCTTGCGGAGAGCCTGCCGCTTGAGTCCTGCCTTGACCTCTGTAGGGTACTGGAATCTTTGCTTGAACTGCCTCCAGGCCTCTTCTTTTTCTTCTTGAGGGACCAGATCGATGTGGTCCTTCAGAATAGTGAAGTTTCGCCTCCCTAGGACTCCGCATATCGTAGGGAACTTTTTGACAGCTTTCGTCAGAGCTATCGGATATCCAACCTCGTCCACCTCTGTTATGGTGTAGACTTCCTTAGGAATCGTATTCTGGGTCCTACGATTTCGGCTCGAAGTAGTCCCAGTAGTAGTCGTCGACATTGGTTTGCCTTGCTGCAACATGTCCTATGTGACTGTTGTACGGGAAGAAAGCACTATTTAAAAAGAAATTTACATCTACACACATTCTCTGATGGTTTGATATACCTCAATCTCCTACCTGCATTCGCCTCGTCGACGGAACATGAGCATCCACGCTCAACAAGGCCGGAGCAGCCGGGAACTCGACCTCGACATCCATATCCTACTCAAACTTGCTATCAATGTCACTACCATAAGATAGTAGCAATGATAGGAAGTTCCAATGGGATACGGATGTCGAGGTCGTGATCCCGTCTGCTCCGGCCTTGAGGAACGAGGTGGACGCAGATAGAACACACAGGCAACCAAAACCCTTCCTATCCTTGTTACAATACAATTGCACTAGACCCCTAACGTTATCATCAACAAGCTCCTAGATTGCGTCCAAGATCATTTCATTCTGAAACCCTTATTCCCATAGAGACAGCAACCAGCTTTGGATACTGAATTTATGGGAACGACGTTTCATAAAGAAATGACCTAGAAAGCAATCTAGGATATTGGTAACGATAGCAGATTTCTAGACATGTCTTATTTGAACGAAATATTACGTTTACCAATTTGTCTTGGTCGGTACCATGCAGGCAGTAACCCGACCAAACCGGATTTGGCAACCGAACACTTCGTATTCTCCTAAATGGCATAATTTCACTAAATTCATTTAATAATAGCCCTATGCATATGCATCCCATTTCCCTTAAAATCACCCAAAACAGCCCATAGTACACAAGTCATGACATATAATCAGTTTAGCCTCAGTTTTGCTCATGTTCTTTCCTAAAAAAACAACAAGTGTATATGGTCTGTTCTTATAAAAAAAACCCAAAAAGAACAAGTGTAGATGATCTGTTGTTATGCATTAAAAACCCACATTTAAACCTAAACAAGAACAAGAGTGGGGCCGACCCAAAAATGCATCCATTTTGCAAAACATCCCATACTGCCACTGCCCCCCAAAAAAAATGAACAAGTGTAGATGGTCTGTTCTTATTAAAAAAACCCAAAAATAACAAGTGTATTGTCACAGCCTGATTTTTGTTTCAGGATTTATAAATTATTTAATAAATTATTATCAGAATTTATATTAAATGTTCATTAATTTACAAGTGAAGTTAAATGTGGGAAATAAAATTTCCTAAATATAAAGCATGGATGGATTTAATTTTTATTAAATTCTCCATGGTTAATTATACTCTCTGGAATTTTCTCGGATTTTTCGGAGCTCAATTATTAATTTTAATCATACAAAGAGCATTTCAGTAATTATTCAAATATTAAATTAATCATTAAATGGTCTGATTATAATTTTGTTAAATACTTTGAGTGTCCAAGTATTTTCAGGATTTTTCTTGAAATTATCTGAGCATTGGAAGTATTTTTAACAATTCAAAGATCATTTCGGTGATTATTTTAATTAAAAAAGTTTTAAAAACCCTCCCTTAAGTCGTTGGGCCGAATCCGGCCCAACACCTCTCTCTCTCCCGCGCGGCCCAAGCCGGTCAACCGAGCCGCCGGCCTCCCCTCCTCTCAGCCAGAAAAGTCTAGTTTGCCTCCCTCCTTCAATCGGGCCGAGGAAATGAAGCCCGGCACGAAGTCTGTTTTGCCTCCCTCTGCTACAGTGTCGTCCCTAACCTCCAGCCGGCTGCCAGGCAGAGCTCGAGCCGGGCGCGCCGCGCCGTCTTGCCGCCCCAAATCCCACCCAATCCGGCCTCGTTTCTTCCGGATTTTTGAGGGGTTTTGATCCTCTCGTTCTCCTCTATCTTTTCCCCCAAGAATCGGAGCAAATCGTTGGGTATTTTATCCGAATCAAACTCGTTTTCGAGTTTATCTCCAAAACCGAGTTTTTGTTTTCCCAAAGCGATTCCTCTCGTTTGGAGTCCGATCTCTTCAATCCAAGCTTATATAAAGCATCCCCTCGTCGCCCTCTTTCGTTTGCCCCCTCTCCTGTCCTCTCCCGTGCTCCGTAGAGCCGCCGCCGCGCGCGTCTAGCCCGCCGCCGCCGCCGGCCATCTTCGGTCACGTCGCCGCGCCGTCTCCACCGTCGTCGCCGCTTGCCGTCGCCGCCGTTAGGTGCGCCAAGGGGTGGAGAAGCCCGGCCGCCCATCCTCCTTCGCCGCCGGTCACCGGAGCTCCGCCGTCGCCGCTAACACGAGCCGCTGCCGCCCGTTCCCCGTCGTCGCCGGCCGTCGTCCGTCGTTGTTTGTAGTTGTGGTGAGTACCGTTGAGTTCGTCTCATCGTCCTCTACGTGTACATGCCCTCCAAATCCCCGGCCGACCGTCCTAGCTCCGGCGAGGTCGCCAACCCTAGCCGGCCGGCCATTGCTGACGTCAGCATGACGTCATCTTTTTCTTTCTCCCGATTTTCTAATAGATTAAATCTTTGGAAAATCATAACTAAATAACCGTAGATCCGTTTCAGGTGGTTCAAGTTGCTAAATTTTTCTAAAATTATGATCTACATGTTTGTTTACTTTTTATGTACTGTTTATTTGGTTTTTAGTAGTCTTTTTCTTCGTTTTGCGTGTTAGCTTGTCGTTTCCGTCGTTGCGAAGGTTCGTGAGTGCGTTGGAAGTGATCAAGAAGATTAATTGAAGACCGATTGTTGCAAGGCAAGTCACACAGATCCTAAACACAATCCTTTAAGCATGTTGATCCTATATTTAAATTCTCTATTTATTTCAACTGTGCATTTATTTTCGAATGTCACCGGGTGGTGTGAACCTATTCCTTTATTATGGCCAGTTTGCATTGATTACCCTATTCCTTGATACCTCGGGTTATTATAACTTGACTAGTTGAGCTTTATATATATTGGTTCAACTAGATGTTAGATATAATTGCTTAGCCATGCTTAGAAACATTAGCTCACTAGTGGGATGAATCATATATACTACATTATTATTATGGTTATATTTAATGGTCGCTCACGATGATTAATCGTGTGATGTTAATTAATTGATAATTAAAATCTGGTTAAGGTGGGTTGTGAGCATATGGTTTTGATGGTTGTGCTCATGGCAATTAAGGACCGGTTCGCGAGCTACTGTTGTGAAACATTTATCGTGCCAACCACAAGCCAGCATGGGCAACGGCTTTATCTTTCGTATAGCGTGATTCATTGTAGTGCGCCAGACTGGGAAGTGGCGAGAAGTCCATGGGGGTCGCTGGGGAGTCCATGCCTTGTTTATAAGGGGGTGACTATGATCCGGGAACGGTGCACTGTGGTGAGTTGTGTTATGCAAGGGGTATTGTCACAGCTCCTTTCCGAGGTACCGTGGTGGTACTGAGGCACATGGTGACATGATGTGGAGCTGTGTCTTGTGGGTACAGTGGTACACCTCTGGCCAGAGTAAAACTATTCGAATAGCCGTGCCCGCGGTTATGGGCGGGTTGAGCAATGTTTTTCGTGATTAGTCTCACACCTCTCACAATAATTATTGATGATTAACTGGTAATAATTTGCTTCGCTCCTGGTTTGGAGTTAGATCTATTCAGCCGGGTATGGTTGTTCAGGATGGTTGGGCCTGTACAGCATGTGTGTGCTGTTCAGTGTTGATTAAAATTTCTGATTAATTACTCTACTGTTTTACTACTCTTAACTCTTTGCTAAATGCTGCTTTCGCAAATGAGCTTATATTATGCCATCCTTTGGAATCTTTGTGCACTTGCATATTTGCTGTGTGGCTTGTTGAGTATGTCATATGCTCATTCTTGCAATAATCAATCAACCTCAGTTGAAGAAAAAGGGTCCAGAAGGAGAAGACGTTTGACTTATACCCCAGTTGAGCTGCCTGTGGGAGTGGAGCCGGAGCTTCGCTAGATTTTATTTTTCCGCTGCAGTTTTCTTCTTGGTGAGGACTAAGTGCCTCTTAAGTAAGTATTTATCGTTTTAGTTAATTTGATGAATCTGTATGTTAAATTGTCAATTTGTGTACCTCGGTTGATTCCTGGACGAGGATTTTATGCACAAATAAGTTCGGAAATTACTAGTGAATTTCCGGGCGTGACAAGTTGGTATCAGAGCCATCTCGACTGTAGGATAAGCCAAATGGTCAAACCTTAAGGACTATTTTTCCGACAAAAATGATTTGTGAAAATTTCTCTTTTCTTCCTTATCTAGAATTCTTTGCAAATTGTTTCATTGTCTACTCCCGTCTCTCTTTCAACTTGAGTAGTTCTGAAACTAGTTGTTGAAACTTGAAGACGCCAATGAGGTCTGCTTATGGAGGTCAGTAAAGTGGATCGAGGAAGAACTGAAGTGCCCAGATGTCAAGATGGAATGAAGTTGGCATCCAACCTTAGAACCTATGCCGCCAAAGTGTCTTTGAAGAATAGTTAGTAGGGTAGAACGCTTGTTGTTTGCTTTGTGTGTAGGTATGGTTGCATTCCCGTCATTGGTGTGGTTCAATGATGAGTGTGTAACTGTACTAGATTGTTTGCTTAATCAACTTGAACAATATAATGGTTTACACACATCAGATCACTGTTAACCTGGTTAAGGTCTTATCTTTAGTGTAACCCCTCTCCTTCTATCTTTTCTAATCTGCAACAGATGGTGAACACTCGCGCCAGTGGAAGTGGAAACAATAACAATGAAGAGAACCCAACCCTTGTTCAAGTGCTGACTCAACAGACCCAATTGATCAACCTGTTAGTGCAACAAGTGCAGAACCAGCAAGGGAACAACAATGTCAATCCTCCGCCGCCGCAGAACAAGTTAGCTGATTTTCTTCGTGTGAGGCCGCCTACCTTCTCTAGCACTACCAACCCAGTGGAAGCAGGTGATTGGCTGCACGCTGTTGAGAAGAAGTTAGAACTGCTCCAGTGCACGGAGCAGGAGAAAGTTGTTTTTGCTTCACATCAGTTGCAAGGATCTGCTTCAGAATGGTGGGATCACTTCCGGATGAACAGAGCAGAAGGACAACCAATCACTTGGCGGAGTTCACTGAGGCATTCAAGAAGACACATATACCTGCAGGATGTCACACCCTAAAAATCTTAAATATATAAATTGTTGTTTAATTGGAATTTTTAGAAATTATTTTAAAAGCCTACAAGCTAAACCCTAATTTTCTAGGAAAATTTTCAATATAAAAATGAGCTAGATAAAATTTTATTAAATACTATGCTTGCTCCTCTATTTTCTAGAATTTTCTGGGAATTATTTGAGCAAGGGAAGTATTTTTAATAATTGAAACAACATTTCACAAATTGTTTTATTTTAAAAAGTTCAAAAAATCCCCTCCTAGGCCGTTGGGCCGATTTCGGCCCAACTCTCTCTTTCTCTCTCTCCCCGCGCGCGGCCCATGCCGGCCCAAGCCGCCGCCGCCCGCGCCCCTCTCTCTCGGGACACTGACATGTGGGGCCCACATGTCAGGCCCTTCTTCAACCTCCGGCAGCCGGCCGAGACCGAGCCCGAGCCGCCGTCTTGCGCCGCCGTTTCCGCCCAAATCCGACCCGGATTCTTCCGATTGGTTTAGGGGTTTTGTTCCTCTCAATCTCCTCTTTCTTTCCCCTCAAGAAACAAAGAAATCCGTTGAGTATTTTAACCGAATCGAATTCGTTTTGTTTTATCCCTAAAAACCGAGTTTGATTTCTTCCCGAATCGATTCCTCCCGTTTGGAGTTCGATCTCTTCAATCCGAGCTCATATAAAGCTTCCCCTCGCCGTCCTCTTCCGTTTGCCCCCTTTCCCGAGCTCTCCCGTGCCTCCTAGCGCCGCCGCGACGCGTTCCAAGTCCACCGTCGCCGCCGGCCGTCTTCGGCATCGTCGCCGCGCCATCTCCGCCGTCGCCGCCGCTCGCCGTCACCGCCGTTAGGTGCGCCGTGGTGAGAGGAAGCCCGGCCGCCCCTCCTTTTCCGCCGCCGACCACCGGAGCTCCTTCGCCGCCGTCGACCCGAGCCGCCGCCGCCTTCCTTCTCGTCGCCGGCCGCCGTCGTGCACCGTTTGCCGTCGTGGTGAGTACCATCGGGTTCGTCTTGACGTCCTCTACGCGTAGATGCCCTCCAATCGCCCGGCCGATCGCTCTAGCGCCGGCGAGCTCCTCAACCCGAGCTGGCCGTCGTGCCGACGTCAGCATGACGTCATCCTAGGGCTGACGTCATCATCTCCAGGGCTGACGTCATCGTTTTCTTTTCTTTTTCTTTTTCCCGATTTTCTAATAGATTAAAACTTCGAAAAATCATAACTAAATAACCGTAGATCCGTTTTAGGTGGTTCAAGTTTCTAAATTTTTCTAAAATAAAGATCTACATGTTAAAAATATCCACATGTACTGTTTATGCTTGTTTCTGTACTGTTTTGTTGATTTTGTTTATTTGCTTTAGTTTCCGACGTTCCGGAGGAGAGCGTTTCCGTTGAGGAAGGTTCCGAAGCGTTTGTGGAAGCCCAAGGCAAGTTACACAGATCCCAAACAACCCTTTGAGCATGTTGATCCTGTTTAAAGCTTTTATTTTATTTCAACTATGCATTGTTTTCGAATGTCATCGGGTGGTGAACCTTTCCCAGTTATTTAATGGCCGAAGATGACTTTATTTTCCTATGGGTTATAACCTGATTAGCATGAACCTTATATATTGGATTGGTTCAGCTAAATGCTATATATAGGTTTGCTTAGTCATGCTTAGAAACAATAGCTAACTAAAGGGGTTAAATATAAATTAAATTATATAATTATTATTGATAATTAGGGTTATATTTAATGGTAGCTCACGATGGTCAATCGTGTGATGATAATTAATTGATAATTAAAACTTGGATAAGGTGGGTTGTGAGCATATGGTTTTGATGGTTGTGCTGATGACAATTAAGGACCGGTTCGCGAGCTACTGTTGTGAAACATTTACCGTGCCAACCACAAGCCACCGTGGGCAACGGCTTTATCTTTTGTATAGCGTGATTCATTATAGTGCGCCAGACTGAGAAGTGGCGAGAAGTCCATGGGGGTCGCTGGGGAGTCCATGCCTTGTTTATAAGGGGGTGATTATGATCCAGGTACGGTGCACTGTGGTGAATTGTGTTATGCGAGGGGTATTGTCACGACTCCTTTCCGTGGTATCGTGGTGGTACTGAGGCACATGGTAACATGATGTGGGGTTGTGTCTTGTGGGTACAGTGGTACACCTCTGATCAGAGTTTAAACTATTCGAATAGCCGTACCCGCGGTTATGGGTGAGTTGAACAATGTTTTTCGTGATTAGTCTCACACTACTTATAGATGGTAATAATGTGATAATTTGATTCCTGGTTTGGAATGGATAATTCCTGGTTTGGAGGGTTTAATTTGTTCAACTGGGGTTGGTTGTTCAAATGTGGTTGGGCCTATGCAACATGGCTGTGTTGTATGGTGTTATTTAATATTGATTAATTATTCAACTGTTTTTACTATTCTCTTAAATATTTATCAAATGTTGTTTTCTGCAAATGAGCTATATTATGCCATCCTTTGTTATGCTGTGCACTTGCATATTTGCTGTGTGGCTTGTTGAGTATGTCATATGCTCATTTTTGCAATATTCATTCATCAGAAGAGGAGTATCTCAGTGAAGGTGATGATCTGGAGGATTAGGCTTGTTCTCGGTTAAGATGCCTGTGGAGTGGAGTTGCCATCGCTATTCCGTAGTTTGTTTTAGTTTTATTTTCCGCTGCGTAGAGTGTTATTTTTGTTTGAGAGGAACTATCCACCTCTGTAATAATTTATTTTTATGAATATTAAACAGTTATTTATTTGTACTCTATTATCAATATTGTCATTGTGTGCCTCGGTTGATTCCTGGACGAGGGCTTAACACACATGTAAGCGTTTGGAATTTTGGATAGAAATTCCGGGCGTGACACAGGAGTTGTTGCTTTGAAGAAGCGTGAGTTCCGGGCACTTAAGCAAAAGGATCGTACCGTGACGAAATATCTTCATGAGTTCAATCGTCTGGCACGTTATGCTCCAGAAGATGTGCGTACTGACGAGGAAAGGCAAGAGAAGTTCTTGAAGGTCTGAAGGATGAACTGTCAGTTATGTTGATCTCTCATGACTATGAGGATTTTCAAGAGTTGGTTGATAAAGCAATTCGACTGGAAGACAAGAAGAACAGGATGGACAATCGTAAGAGAGGAAGGATTGTTTTCCAGGAGGCACAAGGTAGTAGCCAGAGACAGCGTATCAAGCCACTCCAAATTGGTGAATCTTCTTCCGCTGGTCAAGGACAGTCGCAACAGTTGAACATCGGTGGTGAGATCAACTCAGAGACTAATGCAAGCAATGAAGACAATGATGAGCAAGCTACTCAATCAGTGTCATTTCAGCAGGATCAGTCTCAAGAAGATAACAGTAATGGAAGGGAGCAGCGGGTGTGTTTCAATTGTTATGAGCCAGGTCACTTTGCAAGAGAGTGTCCGAAGCCGAAGCATCAACAGCCGCAAGGTCAGATCAACAACATTGTTGTCACAGGAGCCAATGCAGTGCCAGTTGCGTCTTCAAGAGTTGTGTCTTCAAGTGTTACAGCTCAGCCACCAGTTTCAAAGCAGCAGTAGTTTTCTTTAAAGCCTTAGAATAATTATCGGAGTTATGGAATAAGATAGACTGCAGTTTACCTATGCCCTTTTCTTTCTAGCCGTTCCGAATCTCGGGACGAGATTCTTTGTAAGGGGGGTAGATTTGTCACAGCCTGATTTTTGTTTCAGGATTTACAAATTATTTAATAAATTATTATCAGAATTTATATTAAATGTTCATTAATTTACAAGTGAAGTTAAATGTGGGAAATAAAATTTCCTAAATATAAAGCATGGATGGATTTAATTTTTATTAAATTCTCCATGGTTAATTATACTCTCTGGAATTTTCTCGGATTTTTCGGAGCTCAATTATTAATTTTAATCATACAAAGAGCATTTCAGTAATTATTCAAATATTAAATTAATCATTAAATGGTCTGATTATAATTTTGTTAAATACTTTGAGTGTCCAAGTATTTTCAGGATTTTTCTTGAATTATCTGAGCATTGGAAGTATTTTTAACAATTCAAAGATCATTTCGGTGATTATTTTAATTAAAAAAAGTTTTAAAAACCCTCCCTTAAGTCGTTGGGCCGAATCCGGCCCAACACCTCTCTCTCTCCCGCGCGGCCCAAGCCGGTCAACCGAGCCGCCGGCCTCCCCTCCTCTCAGCCAGAAAAGTCTAGTTTACCTCCCTCCTTCAATCGGGCCGAGGAAATGAAGCCCGGCACGAAGTCTGTTTTGCCTCCCTCTGCTACAGTGTCGTCCCTAACCTCCAGCCGGCTGCCAGGCAGAGCTCGAGCCGGGCGTGCCGCGCCGTCTTGCCGCCCCAAATCCCACCCAATCCGGCCCCGTTTCTTCCAGATTTTTGAGGGGTTTTGATCCTCTCGTTCTCCCCTATCTTTTCCCCCAAGAATCGGAGCAAATCGTTGGGTATTTTATCCGAATCAAACTCGTTTTCGAGTTTATCTCCAAAACCGAGTTTTTGTTTTCCCAAAGCGATTCCTCTCGTTTGGAGTCCGATCTCTTCAATCCAAGCTTATATAAAGCATCCCCTCGTCGCCCTCTTTCGTTTGCCCCCTCTCCCGTCCTCTCCCGTGCTCCGTAGAGCCGCCGCCGCGCGCGTCTAGCCCGCCGCCGCCGCCGGCCATCTTCGGTCACGTCGCCGCGCCGTCTCCGCCGTCGCCGCCGCTTGCCGTCGTCGCCGTTAGGTGCGCCAAGGGGTGGAGAAGCCCGGCCGCCCATCCTCCTTCGCCGCCGGTCACCGAAGCTCCGCCGTCGCCGCTAACCCGAGCCGCCGCCGCCCGTTCCCCGTCGTCGCCGGCCGTCGTCCGACGTTGTTTGTAGTTGTGGTGAGTACCGTTGAGTTCGTCTCATCGTCCTCTACGTGTACATGCCCTCCAAATCCCCGGCCAACCGTCCTAGCTCCGGCGAGGTCGCCAACCCTAGCCGGCCGGCCATTGCTGACGTCAGCATGACGTTATCTTTTTCTTTTTCCCGATTTTCTAATAGATTAAATCTTTGGAAAATCATAACTAAATAACCGTAGATCCGTTTCAGGTGGTTCAAGTTGCTAAATTTTTCTAAAATTATGATCTACATGTTTGTTTACTTTTTATATACTGTTTATTTGGTTTTTATTAGTCTTTTTCTTCGTTTTGCGTGTTAGCTTGTCGTTTCCGTCGTAGCGAAGGTTCGTGAGTGCGTCGGAAGTGATCAAGAAGATTAATTGAAGACCGATTATTGCAAGGCAAGTCACACAGATCCTAAACACAATCCTTTGAGCATGTTGATCCTATATTTAAATTCTCTATTTATTTCAACTGTGCATTTATTTTCGAATGTCACCGGGTGGTGTGAACCTATTCCTTTATTATGGCCAGTTTGCATTGATTACCCTATTCCTTGATACCTCGGGTTATTATAACTTGACTAGTTGAGCTTTATATATATTGGTTCAACTAGATGTTAGATATAATTGCTTAGCCATGCTTAGAAACATTAGCTCACTAGTGGGATGA
Organism: Oryza nivara; assembly: GCA_000576065.2. NCBI lineage: Eukaryota > Viridiplantae > Streptophyta > Magnoliopsida > Poales > Poaceae > Oryza > Oryza nivara. The sequence goes on from CM002502.2 coordinate 10,483,407, forward strand.
ATCATATATACTACATTATTATTATGGTTATATTTAATGGTCGCTCACGATGATTAATCGTGTGATGTTAATTAATTGATAATTAAAATCTGGTTAAGGTGGGTTGTGAGCATATGGTTTTGATGGTTGTGCTCATGGCAATTAAGGACCGGTTCGCGAGCTACTGTAGTGAAACATTTATCGTGCCAACCACAAGCCAGCATGGGCAACGGCTTTATCTTTCATATAGCGTGATTCATTATAGTGCGCCAGACTGGGAAGTGGCGAGAAGTCCATGGGGGTCGCTGGGGAGTCCATGCCTTGTTTATAAGGGGGTGACTATGATCCGGGAACGGTGCACTGTGGTGAGTTGTGTTATGCAAGGGGTATTGTCACAGCTCCTTTCCGAGGTACCGTGGTGGTTCTGAGGCACATGGTGACATGATGTGGAGCTGTGTCTTGTGGGTACAGTGGTACACCTCTGGCCAGAGTAAAACTATTCGAATAGCCGTGCCCGCGGTTATGGGCGGGTTGAGCAATGTTTTTCGTGATTAGTCTCACACCTCTCACAATAATTATTGATGATTAACTGGTAATAATTTGCTTAGCTCCTGGTTTGGAGTTAGATCTGTTCAGCCGGGTATGGTTGTTCAGGATGGTTGGGCCTGTACAGCATGGGTGTGCTGTTCAGTGTTGATTAAAATTTCTGATTAATTACTCTACTGTTTTACTACTCTTAACTCTTTGCTAAATGCTGCTTTCGCAAATGAGCTTATATTATGCCATCCTTTGGAATCTTTGTGCACTTGCATATTTGCTGTGTGGCTTGTTGAGTATGTCATATGCTCATTCTTGCAATAATCAATCAACCTCAGTTGAAGAAAAAGGGTCCAGAAGGAGAAGACGTTTGACTTATACCCCAGTTGAGCTGCCTGTGGGAGTGGAGCCGGAGCTTCGCTAGATTTTATTTTTCCGCTGCAGTTTTCTTCTTGGTGAGGACTAAGTGCCTCTTAAGTAAGTATTTATCGTTTTAGTTAATTTGATGAATCTGTATGTTAAATTGTCAATTTGTGTACCTCGGTTGATTCCTGGACGAGGATTTTATGCACAAATAAGTTCGGAAATTACTAGTGAATTTCCGGGCGTGACATGTATAGGGTCTGTTCTTGAGGAATCATCATTAGCCACTAATCACAAATACATCCATCACAACCCACAGCATCCCAAGATGGCATTTCCCCCCAAAAATCACAAATTAATTCCATCACAGCCCACTACATCCCAACATGGCATTTCCCCAAAAATCACAAATTAATTCCATCACAGCCCACTGCATCCCAACATGGCATTTCCCCCAAAAAAATCACAAATTAATTCCATCACAGCCTATTGCATCCCAACATGGCATTTCCTCCCAAAAATCACAAATTACATCCATCACAGCCCACTGCATCCCAACATGGCATTTCCCCCAAAAATCACAAATTACATCCATCACAACCCACTGCATCCCAACATGGCATCACAGCCCACTGCATCCCAACATCTACACATATGGCATTTCAAAGGAGAAGAAAGAGGACATGCATACCAAGGAGAAGAAGAGGCGACGTCGGTGTTGACGACGGTGGCCGGGCTCGGGGTCGACGCGACCGGGAGCAGGGTCATTGATGCGGCAGCGGCCTCGGGGTCGACGAGGCCTCCGGATCTTGTAGGCAGCGGCGTGTAGACTTGGCGGAAAGGAATCCGGTGGCGGCGGACTTGGAGAGGAAGCCGGCGGCGGCGGTCTTGCGCGTGGAGGAGGCGCTGGCGGTCGGGGAGGCCGGACGATGAGGAAGAAGGCGGCGGTGGATCTTGAACTGGGAGGCGTGGAGGGAGGCAGCGGCGGTCGAGAGGCGACGGCTTGGAGGAGGAGGCGGTGGCGGTCCATCTTGAACCGTGGGGAGTGGAGGGAGGCGGCGGTGGATCTTGAACCGGGGGGTGTGGAGGGAGGCGGCGGCGGTCAGGAGGCGACGGCTTGGAGGAGGAGGAGGCGGTGGATCTGAGAGATTGCGAGAGTGAGAGAGTGAGAGGCGGCGTAAGCGGTGGATAAGGACCCGTAGATTTGAATTGACTTAGTAAATCCTAGTCAATCCTCATCTCTATCGGGCAGACTACTAAGCCCGATGCGCATGACACTCATACCTGACGGGCGTTAGTACTCTGCCCGATACGGATGATACCTATCCGTGATGGGCATTAGCACTAAGCCCGATAGAGATGGAATGATCTCTATTGGGCATATTACTAAGGCCCGTCACAGATGACTTATTAAAATATTTTTAAATTATAAAATTCATTTATAATTAACTTCTACCCGATTTAAAATTGCTATTACATTTGATTTATCACATATAGTTGACAATTGCCTTTCTCACATTTCTCACATATAGTTTAAAATTCCTATTAATTTTTTAAAATCATATAATTGACAATTGCCTTTCTCACATATAGTTTAAAATTCAAATTACTTTTTTAAATTCATACAATTAACAATTGGCTTTCTCACATATAGTTTAAAATAACAAGTATAATTTTTTAAAACCACATAATTAACAAATCCATTTCTTCAAAGAGTTTTAAATCGTAATTAACAGGAATGGCATGAAACATATGCAATTCATTCATTAAGGCTCCAATACAAATTAAATACATCATTTACAGTGATATGCCTTCCGAATGGTGTGAACAAACGTACGCCACTTCGTTTTCAGGATCATCTTCAAGATTGATCTGAGGTCTCACATGAAGATTCTTGTTGTATTCTTCTTCATCGACGATGTTGTCCACCCCCACAATTCTTCGCTTGTCATCCCTAATGACATGCATCTTCTTGTTTGCGGGGTCTTTTATGTAGAAAATCTGTTCAACCTGCTTCGCTAGTACGAATGGTTCATTTACGTATCCAACCTTGGCCAGGTCCACTAATGTGAATCCTTCCTTGTCTACTTTGACACCAGTGCAGATATTCACCCAACTGCAACGAAACAAAGGGACTTTGAATTTCAGGTAGTTTAGCTCCCATATCTGCTCTATGTGGCCATAGTATGTGCTCGATCCAGCCTGATCCTGATATGCATCTATACGGACTCCACTGTTTTGCACTGTGCTTTTCTAATCTTGTGTGACGGTGTAAAATGTGTATACATTGATATCATACCCTTGCCATGTGTCAACATCCCAAGATGGGCCCCTTGCCAACCTTTGTATCTCACTTGGGCCATCGGTCGACCATGCTACACGATCCTTGAACAATTCGTTGAACCAAGCACCATGTTCTCTGTTGATCCAAATATCTGATCGACCAATATTGTCCCGTCGGACCTTCGCTAAATGCTCCTCAAAGTATGGGGTTACTTCCGCCATATGTTGCAGCACTGCGAAATGAGCCTGCACGTAGGAAGCTTGATCGGGAACAATTCTTTTTCTACCAGTTGTGCCAACACCTGCCAACCTTTCTTCGTGGCAAGACACAGGAACTCAGATACGATCAGTCTCGGCCATGTAATCGATACAAAACTCAATGGCCTCCTCGGTCGTGCAACCTTCAATGATGCTCCCCTCTGGTTTTGCTCTGTTCTAAACGTAGGACTTCAGAAATCCCATGTAACTCTCGAACGGCCACATTTCTCTCATAAAAGCTGGCCCACATATTTTTGTTTGCTTCACTAGGTGAACAATGAGATGAACCATGATATCGAAGAAAGCCAGTGGAAAATACATCTCCAAGTGACACAGGGTACTGACAATATTGACCTGCAACCCATCTAGGTCTTCTGGATGTATAATCTTCTGACCAATTGCATTGAAGAAGGCACAAAGCCGTTGGATTGTGTGACAGACTTGTGGTAGTAGAATGCCTCTGATAGCAACTGGTAAGATCTGTGTGATTAGCACGTGGCAATCGTGAGACTTCATTCCAACCAGTTTTAGATCCTTTAATTTAACGTACTTACTTATTCTCGTGCAATAGCCCAAAGGAACTTTAATATCTGCCAGGCATGATAGCATTGCGATCTTCTCATCCTTCGGCAATGTGTGGCAAGCTTGTGGGAGGTACACTCTTCCTGTCTTCTCATCCGTAATAGGCTGAAGTTCACTGTGACTGTTCATCTCCTGTAGATCAAGACGCGCATTCAACTCGTCCATTGTCTTACCAGGCATATTCAGCAATAGCCCCAGCGAGCTATCGCACACGCTCTTCTCTACGTGCATCAGATCAATGCAATGATAGACCTCATGATCTTTCCAGTAAGGTAGCCGCCAAAATATGGATTTTTTTCTTCCACAACCTCTTCTTGTCCTGCTTGCTATGTTTTCTTTTCTTCCTAAATTCATTAGTAACGTCCTTCACCATGTTGTGTACCTGATCTCCGGACAAATCCTCAGGGGCAGACCCAAGTTATTTCTTACCATTGAAAATTTTCTTCTTTCTTCTAAAGGCGTGCCGTAGGGGGAGCCATCTCCTATGTAAACCATATTTCTTGATTTCTTCAGCCACCTACTGTGTGTATGTTCCATACAGTCAGAGCATGCCTTCTTTCCTTTCACGGTTTGTCCAGAAAGATTACCCAGTGCGGGATAATCATTAATGGTGCAGAACAATAGAACTCATAGCGTGAAGTTCTCCTGACCATATGCATCCCAAGTTTCCACACCCACTTTCCACAGCATCTCAAGGTCATCGATAACAGGCTCCAAGAACACATCGATATCATTGCCGGGTTGCCTCGGACCTTGGATTAACAAGCACAACATAATATATTTCCTTTTGAAGCACAACCATGGTGGGAGGGTATAGTTCGCAATAAGAACTGGCCAAGTGCTGTGAGAACTGCTCCTGTCTCCGAAAGGATTCATGCCATCCGTACACAAACATATCCTCATATTTCTAGGGTCGGTAGCAAAGTCTTTGTGCTTTCGATCGATATTCCTGCATTGAATCGAATCCGCAGGGTATCTTAGCAAACCGTCATTCCTTCTCTCTGTGGCATGCCAACGTAATAACTTTGCTTCGTTGGGGTTGGCAAATATTCTCTTAAAACGATCAATGATTGGTAGATAACACACAACCTTCGCCGGACCACCCCGCTTTGACTTCTTTCCCTCCCCCGCGCTCTTCTTTCGCTTGTATCGAGAAGCCTTGCAGACAGGACAAGCATCTAAGTCCGCGTATTGCTTGTGGTACAATATGCAGTCATTTGGACATGCGTGAATTCTCCGGACCTCTAACCCCAGGGGACACAGAACCTGTTTTGCTTCATATGTCGTTTCGGGCAATGTGTTTTCCTCAAGAAGCATGTCCTTCAGTATTCCCAAAAGTTCTGTAAAACTCTTGTCTGTCCATCCACTACTAACCTTCAACTTCATTAGGTCTATGTTGCTGAAAATTTGGTGTGTTTTGGCTTGCATCCGACGTATAGAGGAGTCTCCGAGTCACTAACCAACCTGCTGAACTTTATGGAATCTCTCTCGTTCATAGCTGGGTCATCAACATCACGAAACATGTCTTGCAGCAGATCAGGGTTCACATCAACCATTTCACCACCCAATGGAGATGGGACAAACATGTCATGCTCTTCTTCATCTCCTTCTTCATGATTTTCTGCACTACTTCCGTCTGCAGCTGCACCATCAGTACCTGGATATTGCTCTCCATGCTTCACTCAACATGTGTAACTCTCCATGAATCCCCGGCGTATCAAGTGAGCGTGTACTTCCTTTTCGTCTTCCCACAAAGTCTCATTCCTGCAATCCTTACATGGACAGCACATGTACTTGTCGTTTCTTCTGAGTCTATCCTCCCCCGCGGCTTTCATAAAACTTAATATGCCATCTCTATACTCCTTGTACTGACGCCTCAAGCCAGTCGTGTACATCCAACTTCGATCCTTCGCTGAAAAATGAACAAAATATTACTTAACATCTCATAACATAAGTACTACTAAATTAATAGGAAATGATTAGTACCCTTTTACTTACTTTTATGATTTTCCAGTTTTTGTTCGGAAAAGAATTACAAAAATTCGCCCCCTTCAACCTCCCACCAAAATAGTGAACAGTGGGATAACTACAGACAACGGACTGCTGGACAGTGTGCAAAATATATCTCAATCAGGCAAAAAAATGTCATGATGCAGATATACCTATCAAAAGTACATTGTTCTTTACTTGCAGATCAGAACATAAGGTGAACTCGTTTCTCTCTAAGTCTATGCGTGAAATATATGAGAATTTGATGCTACATAATATTTTGCACTTGATTACTTTCAGACATGAGAGATTTGGACCATTGGCTGGCACAAACAACATAGAGGTCCAGCCGAAGGTGACGGGTGTAGCGGCGCACATGTGGAAGATCAGATGCTATTCTGTTCGTGAAGTTCATGAAGAATTCTACATTGATGAGAAGGCTTTCAACATGAATGGCTTATATATTAGGAAAGGTTATCAAGTCTAATTTCCATCAAATCAAACGGCATGTCATTCTGAGCTTTCTACCAACGGCAATTGCAAGTTGAAGACATCCTGTGCGGGCAGACCGGGTGGCACGCAGGTAAAAACAATGGTGATGAACGTCGGCTTTGCACAGCATGGTTGGATGGAGTTATACTATCCTATGGCCCATCTTGGGTTGGGAAGGAGTCCATCCATTATTTCTCCACAGATTGAAGACCTTCCAAAACTAGGAGTTTCAAGATAAGAAAGAAAAGATTCAATTTGGACTCGGTTTGGGCCAGCCTGGACATATATGGACTAAAACGCTTGTTTCTCTCTCGTCCGGAGTCCGTTTTGGACGTGTGAGCACTCGTTGGAAAGCTAACTTCATGGTCCACGTGGTGGATAGGGCCAAGGTCACAAATTCCTTCTGGTTTCACCGCAAGAGCCGAAACAAATTGACGGTGCTGCAGAGAAGTTTCTATATTGTGTTGTATTTGATTCTTAGTTAGTTTCTAACACATGTAATGGCTATATATGCCTTTGTGCATGACCCATGAAGGGGGACCACGTTTATTCTAATGAAAATTGCAGCAAATTTGCTCTTGTTTTTCTCCTAGGTTTTGTGCCGCTGCCGCCAAACTAGATAGGGGGATTGGGAGTTTTGCCATAGATTGTTCTTGCTTTTCCTTGCAGGGAATTGAGGGGGCAATAGATCCACTTTTGCGTGGTCAAGTGGATGAACCTATCAAAGCGTGTGGTTTTGCAAATTCATGGTGAAAGGTGCGTTGCACGGGCAGCGTGTTATTCATCCAGTTCGTGAGGTTTCACGGTGTATTTGGATCCTACGTCGAGAAGGTCGGGCTTTTCCCCCGTATCATGTCATCTCTAACAGGCGCACACTAATCTCTAACGGGCATAAATAGAAGCCCGACAACGATAAGAGTCATTGGTGATGGGCCTAAAGCCCATCTCAATCGGGCCATTTTTGGTGCCCGTCACCGATGACGCTCATCGCTGATGGGCCTATTAGTTGGACCCGATTGAGATAAACGAAGTCATCTCAATTAGGCCTAACTGTGCGCCCGTCACTGGTGAGTGTCATCGTGACGGGCTATAGGTATATGCACCCCGACGAGTACATCTATAACGGTGTTAATTTAACCCCGATTGAGACGACTTCATTCTGACGGCCCACGTTGCCTAGGCATATGATGGGCTATCATATATGAGAGGATCTGTACTAGTGTTCCTAAACCGGCAGCTTTTTGTTCTTCTGATATGTGTCATCTATAGGGTGCCGGCCAGGAAATCTGGCACATATGACCGGTTCCCAACCCACACCAAGTCACCAAGAAGCTTTTCTGTAGACCTTCTATCCCCTTCTCTGTAGCGGTGGTTGTGCGTATGAGCAGCATAATTACTTTAATTGCTTGTCACATTGCCTATTTGGCAACAGCATTAGTTAAATTTTATGGGCTCCATTGGGAATGCCCTTACACAAATGCATGGAAGATCACTTTGGATGCGTCATTATTTTATGCTCTATATAGTTGTAGCATAACATACCTACAAATGCTAATTATCTAAGAAAATATCTACACATGCTATACCTAACGTCTGCTTAACTAACATGCCCGTCAGACACACCATGTGTGTTTAACATGAATTGATAATGACCTGGCCGGTGTTCAGAATAATAAGCTTTTGAGTCACGGCTAATCAGCATAAAAAATGGAAACACATCCATGCTGAGGGATGCTACAAGGTTCACACCTTCTGCCCTATAAATCCTGCGCTAGCGATACGACCTTCAGTTGCACTTGCACCCTAGCACACTGTTATGTCTAAATACAAACTTTCGTATTAGCCAAGCCCGTCAATCACCTCCTCTAAAGCTACAGTTGGCTCAAATATCGGTCGTCCATTTAGGTACGTTTGCCTATCTTTAATTCAATCAGCTGCCACAGCTAGTAGCGTTGTATTACGTATGTAGTATTACCACAATGATAATTCGAGATACCGTAGTCACAATGGATTAACTGTCCTCACATCTCTGTTATGTTTAGCTAGCTAGCTATGGTGAAAACCACACAGATTAACTCTGTCCTGGTTGATTTGGTTCCGTCATCTCGGGCGAATGCTACGGATGGATATGAAATAGACGAGCCTCCGAAAGACTTGCAGGTCGCCACAGAGAGAAGGCTTTGTATTGACAACCTCTTTGTGAATTATAAGAAACATCTACAGGAGAGATCTGCCTACCATCTCGGTATGTTCTAGCTTCGAGATTTCCATAAGATTTAAAACATAAACTACCTCCTTTTTTTAATATATACACATATATGTTATATATAACATCGTTAAATTTTTAACAAACGTTTGAACATTCGTCACATTCAAATTTTGTGTGCACATATAAAAAGTTTAAGTAATTCTTATAGATTACTCTCTCCGTTTCACAATGTAAGTCATTCTAGCATTTCCCACATTCATATTAGTGTTAATGAATCTAGACATATATATCTATCTAGATTTATTAACATCAATATGAATATGGAAAATGCTAGAATAACATACATTGTGAAACGGAGGAAGTATTTGAAAATAAATTAAGTCATAATAAAATAAAAGATAATTACGTAATTTTTTTAAATAAGATGAATGATCAACTGCTTCATATATTAAAAAACAACGGAGTATATAACTTCCAGCACTCGATGGTCCGCGGGATACTAGTCTGTAATTGGAACAGACTACTGTAGAATTTCAGACTAAATTGAAGTGTTCTTCTCGTGCTGGCTAGCATGGTGTTGAGAGCAGGAGTATTTTTTGACGGTTCCAACTAGATGTTTCGTCAGGCCGCCAGATTTTCATGGCACTTAGATGTTTCTCCCTTAGATGTTTTTTAAGAGCGCGGTACCGTCCAAACCTTAGATCCAAATATTGCACGTTCCACTGCCAGTATTGTATATAAATTATTCCATCGAAGTACTCCCATACACCACTATATATAAACAATCATAGGTATTGGTTCATAGGTGTTAGTTCATTTAAAATTGGTAATTATGGATCTTTTCCCACCTCGCACGATGAAAAAGTATAGAACAGGCTCCTTTAAGTAACTATATGTACAAGTTTTATAGGAAAAACCTACACCAATAATATAAGTCCCGGTTTTTTTATAAGAATTGACACCTATAATATTTTATAATTGACGGTTAATTTGAAGCTAAGATCTATACCATATTATAGATGTCGGCCTTATCAAAACCACGCGCACCCAACCTATCCATCTCTCCTTCTCGTTCTCGTCCTCCTCCCCCCGCCTCCTCCTACCCACCCACCTTCTCTCGCCCGTCTCCCCTCTCCTCCCCTCACCTGCCTTCTCCTCTTCATTCATCTCCTCGTCCATCCCCTTGCCCACCTCCTCCTCCCTCCCCTTGCCGGAAAGGACATCACCATGAAGCTAGAACCTGAGTATAAGAATAGCAAGGGCCAGATCCACCGCCAACTATGCCGGTTCCCAACCGACAGCAATAAAGATCTCTGTACTAGTGATAATACATACTTTCTATATCCTAAAAATATTGCTACCTATCATAGGAGGTGATATTTTATAATACCACAAATCTGAACATCGTCATGACTATATTCATAGTATTTAGAAATTATATTACCTCTTGTGTTAGGTGACATTTTGGGACGGAGGTAGTAAAGTGTGTTGCGTGTTGTCCTCCCCCACATGGGAGGAGCCCACGTCTGCTTAATGGAGGTAGCCAGTGCTTGAGCATGAATTGTGGCTTCTGATTGGCTATGCATACTTAAAAAATAATAATGGGATGTGATAATAGTAAAGCAAACTTTAGTAAGCAGAAGCTGCGCGAGAGCCAATGGAGATTGTTTGTAGTTGTTGTGGCTGACATATCAGACCAGATCGACCTTTTAGCCACTACTACTACAGGGGTAGTACTAAAAATGTTCCTTGTCCGGTGAGGGCATGCTTTGGTTGTGCATGCTTGGCTATCTATGCCTAGTTTATTTTTATTTTACTGTTATATATAATGGAATTTAGTAATTACATACTAGTAAATACAGCAAGCCTAGCTAGTTTGTAACCATTTTTTTTTTTTAGATAATAGCTAGTTTGTAACCATAGCTATCAGGAGATGTAGGTAACGTATTTGGTACTTGTAAGTATCGGATTTGGTACTTGGTATACGTGGATATTAGATCTGGTACATGGATATACCTAGGTATCAGACTAGCTAACCATATGTATTGGAACTGGTAAGTACCAAGTGAGCAAACCAGGTACTGTATGAGATTACTATGTGTCATTGGAGAGCCTCATATGATACCTAGTAGCTAGGCTGTCAATGATCGGCTTGACAGGTGCATATCTCAATGGAGTCAACAGGCTATATATGCACTACTCAGTCAAATTTGAAGTGTTACGAAGGTACCAGTAACTATATATACCTAGAGAAACCACGGAATTGGTACCTACCTGCACATATAAAGGGCTGTGTTTAGTTCACACTGAAGTTTTGAAAGTCTGGTTGAAATTGGTATGATGTGATAGAAAAGTTATGTGTGTATGAAAGATTTGATGTGATCGAAAGTTAGAAGTTTGGACAAAAACTTTGGAACTAATAAATAGGGCCAAGATATATGCATTGGAAAATTGACAGAAGAAAGGTTAGAAAAAATGGAGTCATTTCCGCTATACGAGCCCACGTGACTAGTACATACATGTACTCTCTCCGTCGCACGGATTTTAAGTTTTTCTTGTAACGTTTGATCACTCGTCTTATTTAAATTTTTTTTACAAATATAAAAAATAAAAAAGTATGCTTAAGTTACTGCAGATAATAAAGTAAGTCATAAATAAAATAAAAAATAATTTTGAAAAATTTTAAATAAAATAAGTGGTCAAACATTACAAATAAAAACTCAAAATCACTCGTAGGACGCAGGGAGTACATATATATTGACGTAGGAGTAGTCCGTAGCTACGGCTAGTGGCACCCTCGCAGTCGCAGGTGCACGTGAGAGAGGTAGTGCGTTGAAGAAGCCTTGGTTTGACGTGGCCTCGTCTGCGTCTCGCTGGATGCGTCGGGAATTCGGGATAGAAGAATGATGCGATCGGTGCTCATTTAACTATGACGTAACATCATTTTCTAATCGTCCTTAAAATATGTATTCGCCTACCTCCAAACGCTTCCATTAATATTCTGCGGTTTTGTCGTTGCAGCGCCACTTCCCCACATGCTCCACTCTATCTCTATTACCTATACGATATCGCTGCCGGTTGAAAAAATTTCATATATAGGTGTCGGATTTCTTAATCGGCACCACGAAACGGTTGAAAAAATTTTATATATATGTGTCAGATTTCTTAATCGGCACCACGAAAATGGTACAGATAATGAGGAATTAAAAGTGGCATCTTAGAAACCAATACCTTTGATGTTTCACGAATGTAAAAAAGTGGCTCGACGCATCGGCCAATCAAGCCGATCACCAACATATCCAGACCATCGTCAACAAATCACACTGGTGGAGAAGTGCTTTTTAGTTTCAGTTCGTAACCCTCCAGTAGTCTCGGTTTTTCAACCAAGACTACGAATCCGGGACTAAAGATCGATTTTTAGTCCCGGTGTTACTAACCGGGACTAAAGATGGAGCCATCTTTAGTCTTTTTTTCTTTTTTTCTCTTTTTCATTGTTTTTAACCTTCAATGTTGATTTCACATCATCCTCAAATCATACCAATAAATCCCAAATCCAAATCATCACATATCACAGAACATCTCCAAATTCTCAAATAGATCATCTCCAAATACATCACAAACTCTAAAAAAAAACTTACGTCAAGTTTAAAAAATGCTTAGATTCAGATGTAATATGACCAAACAAGGACAGTAATCTCACGAGTTAGAGACACGATTCGTTTGGTGGGCAGACATACAACAGAGGCCACACAATACTATATAGAGATGTGTTAATTTACATATGCACAAGGAGGATCGGAGGACGGGGCGGGCGTTCTGGCTGGATACTAACCGGGACTAAAAATCCTAATGCCCTGACACGGCCTGACATGAAATCAATCGGGACTAAAGTTCATCTTACCAACCGGGACTAAAAATCTTCCTCTTATAAACCGGGACTAAAAATCGACCTCTTATTGCAACCGGAACTATTATGAATTTAGATCGACCGACCAAAGATGGCTTCTCTACTAATGTCACCATCAATCCATTGAACAACACTGCACACATTACAGAAATTTTAATTGGATATCAAACAATTCCACGGTACAAATTAAATCGCTCATTGGGATGCCGACATTACCGCTGCTTTTTCCTCCTTGTAGCTCGCTGAACGCAACTTAAGGCAACCGGACAACGAGGTGAGAAACCCCATTTCTATATTTGAAAAACTTATTTCGTAAATAAACCTTAAAAAAACTTATCTCAAAAATAATTTTTTTAGGCGCAAGAGTCGCTGGCGCCAGCTTTTATAGCGTCGTCCTTCTGCCACCATAGCATCACGTTGTATTAGGAGGGCGCCAGCAGTGCTGGCGCCGCCACCCTCTACACGGCGCCAGGATTAGTGGCGCGCTCGCAGCAATTTACCATGTGGGCACGGCGGCGATGCTAGCGGAACTGCCGCTCCAAAAGGCTTGCGTAGACAGAACGCCGCCTTCGCCTTCCTCGAGGGAGCGCATATATCGCGCGCAGGCATGGCTTGCCGCCCGCCACGACCTTGGCGTGTGCTTGACGCCGCCCCTATCGCCGTCCTCAATCTCCATGTTCCGGCATGGCATGGCTTGTGCTGCCGACGGGGAAGCTGCTAGCTGCACAATGCGATACACTATCATCACCGACACCACTACCGACGGCGGCGGCGGCGCCACCCACCCAGAAGCAACGTGCGGGAAAGCTGCTGGAACCCCATAGGAACGAAGCTCTGGCAAGCGGTGCAAGTGCAACTGCAGCTGGTGGGAATAGCGACCGGCACCGGCACGTGGCAGACGTCGAGGCGTTGAGACGGGAGAGACAAGCCATCGATCGCACCAAAAAAATCTAGCAAAATAATTGGGCGATTTGCAAAAAAAAAAAAAAAAGGTCAGCTTCGGCGAGCAACAGTACAGGCCGTGGAGGAGTTGGACCGGTGATTGTAGCAGCATCCTCAATGCGGCATATCGGGCCCGACGATGGTTCTCGTGAGCGTCGTTGTGAGGCGGCAGCGAGCTTCTAGGAGACGGCGGCGATTCCCTATGAATGGGGCCGACGCAACAACGGCGGTTCGTGGGGAGGTAGAGGAGTCGCAGGCCTCTGGCGGCGTGAAGACAACCAGCACAGTCGGCGGCGGCATCTTCGGTAGCGGCGCAGCTCTGGAGCTCAGTGTCAGTGGGTCCACAGGAAAAGAGCGGCGCGGCCGATGCTCGGTTCGATCTGATTCCCTATTGATCGTTCTCGTGTTTTTTTTGCGGGGGAAATAGGATATAGTATTACTCAGCCAGTGTCACCACTGACAAGCTGACAAATAAAATTACAACTGTTTGAACGATCTCGTGTTGACCGCTGTGAAGTGTGAACTGGTTTTGCCTAATTGAGTGAAGATATCTTTTACACGTGAGACCAAACAAGCATGCAAGGTGATTAGTGCATTCTAACTTGATTAAGTCTGGACATGAGCACACGTAATGTTTGATGGCTAAGGCATATGTCCATATGTGGTGATGGTGTTGGCCTAACGAAGGACAAACCTGGTGCAGCGCTGTCTATTGGAGTGCACGCCAATAATCCTGGAGCCGTGTAGAGAGCTGGTGGCGCCAGCAGTGCTGGCGCCCTCCTAATGCCACGTTAGCTGGAAGGCACGTGATGCCACAGTAGCAGGGGACGGCGCCAGCAACTCTGGCTTCTCAAAAATGGCTATTTTCGGGATAAGTTTTTTCAGGAGTTTATTTGTGAAATAAGTTTTTAAAAAGGATCAAAATGTAAAAATTTCAGTTTCCCTACTGGATCCGCATGAGCCGCCGCCGTTGACGGGTTGGACGCAATGACACCTCAACGGCAAAGAGGGAAGGAGGAGGGGCTGCGGTGGCAGGATGGGGGCAACGAAGAGATGCTGCCATGCCGGATCCGCCCCCAGGAGAAGCCGCCGCTGCAAGATCTACCCATTGGAGCTCGTGGTATGGTATCACAGCCGGTAAATCCACTCGTGTAAGTCACCACCATTGCTATTTGTCGCAGTCGATGGAACCACCACAAGAGCCGCTGGCGCTGACAGGGTGGAAGCCACGACGCCGCATCGGTGGAGAGGCGAGAAAGAGGGGTTGCGGTTGTGGGGTGGGAGAGAGGGCTCGGTGGAACTAGAGACTGAGATTGAGATGAGGGGCCTAGGAGAGAGGAGGACAAGGATGAGGAAGGAGTTTGGGTTTTGGTGGTTTTTTTCCTCTACCCCGCTTGGCTCGATCTCAATGTGTCGGTTTAATAAAAAATCGGCAACAGGCACCTACCAGTTATTTATTTTAGACTCCTTTAAAGGTTAGGAGTACGGGGAAAAAGCTTATGTATGTGCCCATTTTAGATTAACTGGCACATATGAGCTGTCCCTATTATGTTTTCTCTATTGGGAGCGTATCCTATGCACACAGGCCCTCGCGTATACACACCGTGTACACCAACTAAAAATTATCACAAAAAATTCTAGGAAAATTCATACATGTACTTTCAATAGTATTACATCTACGTGCAAAGTCGCATCTTCAAATTCATTCTACATAGAGAATAACAAAAAAGATAAAATTCTGACAAAATTACAACCTTAAAACTGTCAGATTTTTTGTTTTTTTTGTTACGGCTAAAATATAATGAATTTGACGTTAAGATTTTAACTCTAGGTGTAATACAATTGAAAGTATGGGTATGATTTTTTCTATATTTTTTGGTGACATTTTTTAGTTGGTGTATACGTGTGTACACGTAAGGGCATGTGTGCATAGGATATGTTGCCTTCTCTATTAGTGCATGCTTCTTTTATCTCGTGGCCTCCCTCCCGCATCAATAATACAATCACTAAAAAGCCTAATTAGCGATAGGTGGCGCGCCCACATGGTAAAGCGTTTAAACTTAGCTTTATGTTCATGGCCCAAGTGAGTATTTATCGGCCCATCTACTTTCCATTTATAGTAAACGCGGTCTTAGTCATTTTTCTCCTATGTGCTGAATCTTGATTGATTTTTGGCCTAAGTTTGATTCCTATTTGGGCTTGATTTTTCCATGGGCTGAGTACTTTTGACCCATTTTGGTTTTTTCAACTGTTTATTCTGAATTTGTTTTCAAATTTATACGTACAGTACGAAATTTATATTTTCACATGTAAACTTATATCTACACGTAAAATTTTAAACGTATACGTATAAAGTTTGTATATGCATAAGTACATGTACGCATATATAATATTTTTAAATGTCAAAAGTTTATCACGTATGCAAACATATATAAATATATAATTATATAGATACATATTCAAAGTTTATACGCAAATATTTTTTATACACATGTAAACTTTTTATATATGTATGTAAATACATTATATACGTACGTGTAAACGTTCTATAAGGTATAAACATACGTATACATATCTCGACGTGACCAACCTGCTAGTTGCTGAAGAAAACAAGAAAAATGCCCGTGCATTGGACGATCTCCTCATATCTTGTATTCAAACGCGTATGATGTAGCTTGCAATTGAATATATTGTTGCTCATGCGAGGGTTTGCAAACAAAAAAAAGATTATGAAGTTGCATTTCTTCAACTGTGTACCAAAAAAACAAGAATTCACAACTGAAAGAAAAAATTAATGACATGACTTCCTCCTCTCGCATCGCCCTCCCCCGAGCGACTGGGGAGGCGACGCCGCCGCAGTCTTCCTCCTCCTCACACCGCCTCCCCTGCCTCGCCGCCACCTGAGCGGGCGCCGGCAAAGCCGTGTGTCCTCAAGGACGGCATCGGCCGGGCCTCGTCTCGCCCTCCCCGAGCTCGGAGGCTGGGAGGACTGCTCAAAGCGGCGGCGGTGGTGCCCAGATCTACGCGGGGCCCGATCGGATCTGGGGGAGGAGCAGCTAGCGGCGGGGGCTGAAGGTGGTGGCGGCGGCGCTTGGTGGGGGACACGGTGGTGTGGGAGTTGGAGGTGACGGCAGCGGAGTCCTCCAGATCCGCGCCACTTTCGCCCGGATCTGGGCGGCGGTTGCGGCTGCGGCGCAGCTGGCAGCGGTGGCTGCAGGCAACAGCGGTGGCGGTGGCCGATGGCAGCGACGGCTGTGAAGGTGGTGTTAGTGCCTGCTATGGCGTCGGTGGCGGATGTGGCAGTGGCTGCGGTTGCTGGTGGTAGCATGTGGAGGCGGGAAAGGGGTCGGGCGACGGAGAAAGAGGAGATCGGGAAAGGGTGTGGACGCGGTGTCGACGACTTGAAACTGACAACGGTGACTGCGAGCGAAGGCACGGACGGCCACGGGCGGCCAGCCGAGGGGCATGGCAGACGGCCGCATTTGGCCGGCATGGTAGCGGCGGGAGGAGTGCTCGAAGGACAGCTCGGCGCGTAGAGGCGCGGTCGGTGGCAGTGAAGGTTAGCACGTCGCGAGGAGGCGCAGCCGGCAGTGGTGGAGGCCGACTTGGCGTGAGGAGGTGTGGCCGGCGGCAGGAGGCCTGCTTGGCACGAGGCGTGGCCGGCAGTGAAGGTTAACCTGGCGCGAGGCACGGCCGACAATGGAGGAGGTCAGCATAGTGCGAGCAGCTGGCCGTGATGGAGGCGGGCACGGTGCGAGGAGGAGGAGCTGCCAGTGGGTGCGGTGTGGTCTACAGCACAGGAAGATTGACCGGTGGGAGGCACCGGTGCAGTTGTCCCACATGTCGGCAAAGGTTGGAAGGTGGTGAAGCATCGGGGTGCCAGCCGTGGACTCGTAGGTGGTGAGCAGCGGGTGTAAACCCAGCCCAGCCTCGGCCGGGCCAGCAACGATGACGCTCAAAGCGTCATTCCCTTCCAGAGGGCGTTGTCGTGTTGTCTCATACCTCATGTGTGGTTGCCGGGCGAAAGCCTAGTCTCGGTTCTCTTTGAGACTTTGACAGACGGTGGCGATGATGTTTTCTGTCGTTTCTCTCCTTTGAGATGTCGTTTAGCCATCCCCTAGCTGAAACCCACCTACCATTTGATGCAAGCACATTCTAGATTTCATCCTCTTATGGCAGCGTCCTAGTCTTTACAAGTTGGCATGGTCAAATGGCCTAGGGGGAAGAGGCGTTCAATTCTTCTCTCTCACCCTCTCTCCCTAACTCCTGAAGACTTGGATAGAGCGCGGCTTTGTGTTGATTGTAAGGGTTGGGTTTTGGGAGATCTCGGCCATATCTCTTTGTTGGCCTAGCCTTCTCCTGGTTCTATGTCTTGACGCTGTCAGTGTGTGGGTGGTGGTATACTTTTTTTCTTTTCTTGGTTATGATCTTGTAATTTTTCTCATACTCTATCGTATCGATACTTTGCACCATTTTTCTTGGCGAGGTGGCACGTGAACGCCACCGCCTCCTAGTCGTCGAGGCCACTAAGGCGATCTGGGTCCCCACCTTCTGGCCGCCTTGGTTCCTCACAGTCGTCGTCCCTTCGCTTGTTGGTATCTTGGTTGGCAGCTCGAAGCTGGCGCCACCCCTCTAGAACAGGCAGTCGGCGCAGATGCCAACAGTCCACGGGCAAGCTCGAGCACCTTGAGGTTGAGCTCGCGGCCGAAGAGACTGAGCGACGTGAGGAAGACGGCGGGCCCTTCCCTCGGGAACGCCAGCCCCAGCAGGAGGCTCTCCGGCACCCCGTCGAAGTGTCAAACCCGGCGTGCTCTGAGAAGTTGCTGACGAAGCAGATGGCGACGAGCAGCAGCACCAGCCATCGGCTTCGTCGCCGGTGACAACCTCACCATCTCGCTCCGCTGCTCCTACCCCTAGTTGCCGCAGGTTGCCATGGTGTTGGCCACGGCACTCAATGCATGTCACGGCATGGCCTGCACAAGAGGAGAGAAGTGAGAGAGGGAGATAGTGGAGGAAGAGAAAGAGATGATGTAGCATCTGACATGCGGCGGCCACGTGGGTCCCACGCTGACTCAATCGCCACGTACGATAAAACTGGGGTTAAAACCACCGCAGGACCTTTTATGACCGGTTTTGATTAGTTAAGGGACGCCTGATATTTGGTTTTGCGGTTGGAGGATAATTTTATAAGTTGATGATAAGTTGAGGGACCTTCGGTGTACTTTTTCCTAATGGCGATGGCCTAGGGCCCATAAAAAATGAGGGCCCCGACCCAGATATATATCGAAGCATGTATATGTATGTAGCCCAATAGCTGAGTAGACCTTGGTTTCTCTTGAGTATCTGCGTAGCTTGCTCTCAGTCCTGGGCCTCCTGGAGGCCCAGTCTGCAGCCTACCGCCAACGACGTACAGAAAACTCCTGTTCCGCTAATTTTACTCCAACCGTTTCAGTTTATAATATATTCTGGCACTGGACAAAGTCAAATTATTTATAGTTTAATCAAATTTATAGAAAAATAGTAATATTTTTTATCTAAGATAAATTTATTATAAAAATATATTTAATTAGTAATTTAATAAAACTAATTTGTTAATGTAAATATTACTTTATTACTTTATAAACTTAGTTAAATATAAGAGAGTTTAATTTGAACTAAAGTTAAAACATTTTATAACCTGAAAACAGATGTGTTTTCCACATTTGATTGCACAGGTTAGGGTTCTAAGTTAAGCCGTTCAAAAAAAATACAACCGTTAAGTGCACCGTATGTCCATAAGCTAATATGCGATGGTCCGATGGATTAGTTTTCTCTCACTAATTTTAGGTCATTAAATGTATGCTATTGACTAATTGCGTTCAGGTGTTGGTGTTTTTTTTCTGCGATTGATTTTTCGCTACAACAAACATAATGAGGTGTTGGTGTTTTCTTCCTGGAAATCGTGTATCGCAATGTACATGTATGGATTAGTATAAAATCCTTGGAATCAGACGCCCGCGCCGGCGCTTGTGCCCCCCAGGCCCCACCATATGTCACGTGTCCGCATCACGTATACCGTTGCAACAAATCACTCATATATTATGTAAACCTTTTATTAAGGAAATCCGTTTTAATTTTTCAAAAAAAATATTTTACTTAGTGTACTCACAATGTTTCACTATGTGCGGATTAAATGTTGCAGTGTGTTGAAACATTCTTTTACAACAAATTATATATATATTATGGAAACCCTCTATTAAGTGAACCCGTTTTATTTTCTGTTCCACCAAAAATATTTCACCTAGTGTATTTGTGATGTTTTACTATGTATGGATTAAATGTTGCTGAAACATCCTTTCACTATTTGCTGAAACATTGTTTTCATATAAGGTGAAACAGCTCTGATGAAATATTTTCAATCTACTTAATGAAATAATTCCAATATACTTGGTGCAACAGCGTGCAACATTTAAAAATTATTAAATAATAAGCTAACTTTTTTTTTGTCATCGGATTATATCTATGCATAGTTTTGTTTTAAACATCTAACTGCAACGGATTTAACGATACAACCGGATCATGAATTGGATAAATAATTTAAGAGATAAAATAGTTTAAAGTTCGCTTAGGTGCATGAATACATGATGACATCACAATGATATGGGCCCCCCGATTTTTTCTAAAAAAATTAGCGCCCGATCCGTAGTCGCCTCGAATTAGTATTACGCTATTTTGTATATTCAAGCACAAGAAACGCGAAATATGGCCGTACATCCCACTTTATAGCCATAACGGGAAGCTAATGGTTGTATTGCTCCTACTGACCAGCCTTTGTGAAAATCAGTTATAAATGGTTTTTTAAGTAACCTTTTATATTAAATTAGCAAAATGCCCGTGCTTCGCATCAGGCGAAAACAATTATAACTTTATGTGCCTTTGTTCTGTCATTCATCGCTTCGTATGAAACATAGCGGCAGTGCTTCCTGAGCCGACCGAGTCCATTGGTGTGACGGAGGTCCTCCATTAGTGTGGGACATTAGTGCTCCCTCGGCCCTTCTCTTAGCCCTCCCTAGGTGGCGAGGGCAGCGGTGCTCATCTATCCTTTCTAGATGTCAATGGCGATGGCAGCAACCTTCATAGGCGGCGAGGGCGGCGACACTCCCCCGTCATCCCTGGTGGAAGGTGTAGGTGGTGGTTTGCTAAGATGTCAGTGTACTTTGTTTTCTTGTGTTCGTTAAGCTGGTCGAAATTTTGGTACTTTTTTTTGCAGCTTCATCCCTTCTTGCTGCTGATTTTTGGTCGTGTTTGTCAAATTTTGAATGTTTTGGGTCGGCAACTTTTAAGGTTTTGGGTCGGCCATGAACCGATTGGATGTTGTATCAGACATATTTCATTTTCCACGGGAATCTTGGTGACTCTTCGCAATCTGGAGTTCTAGACGTGGTGCGGGAAATAAGGGAATTGGACAAAGACACGATGGATGAAAAAAAATTCCTGGAACTCTTACTTATTCACGTATTTTTTTAAGTAGCTATATATATCTAGGTATACATATATGATAATATATGATTTTCATGTATAACCGGGAATGAGTCCTTAAACAATAGAAAAAACAAGAAAGAAAAAGAAAAAAGGGAATCGTTCCTTAAACGAAAGAAAGAAAAACGAAAAAATGGAATCGTTTTCTCTCTGACCCTTTTTCCTCTCCGTTCTAGTTGGCAACAAGTCCTTAAAAAAAAGGGGAACCGTTTTTTTTTCCCGATCCTGTCGGTCTATCCGCGTCCATGGACGGACGGACCCAAGGCGAATAAAGCGACTAGTCAACCCTATCCTCATCCTCTGCCGCCACTCACATTCACCAGGCTCAGCCCCAAATAAACCTTGCCAACCCTAGATTGAGTGTGTGAGCAGCCGCCGCCGGCTGGCCTGCCGCCACACTCTGCCTCCTCCTCCTCCCATCTTCCACCTCTAGCCTCCCCCTCCTCTCTACTCAAGTTTCTCATGAGCGAAGTGGAGGCCCACGACGGGGGGCGGCCAGCAATGCAGAGCAGGCGATGGGCAGAGGCCGGTGATGTGTGGATGGCAGCGACCAAGACGAAGGCCAGCGACCACCCCATCTTCTCTTGATATGGACGGCGTGGTGGCGAAGGAGGAGGGCACATGTGGAAGCATGACCGCGGTATCAAGCGGTCCCCAGCCGCCATCGATCCGGGGCCGGGCTTGAATAGGGTCATGGTGGAGTTGGAAATCTCATATCCGGTTTTTGATTATTTCGTGTTGCAGCGCGATCGATCCTATGCTTTCATTATGGTGTATTTGAGTTCTCTTGTGGATCCTGATTAGAGTCCGATTCTTTTAGGTTTTTTTTAGTTGGAATTTTGGTTGGATTAGGACGGCAGGAAAATCGCAAAAAACACGCACGGGAGAGAATCGGACTGGAAAATAGAGCGGAAAAATCGCAAAAAACGTGCATGGGAGGGAATCGGACTGCTCTATTTTCAATTAGGGGTGACGTACGAAATCTTTCGATAAAAACATCTTAAATTTTTATAATAGGAAAAAATATATAATCTATTTATACCTATATCTATATATTTTTTACCAGCTTCTACGTTAATTAGAAATTTTGGACCATTAATTAAATAAAATAGTGTATCTAAGCCGTAGATATCCTATTTTAACGTATTGGCCTCTTAAATCCCATGCCCAGCATATGTAGGTATCTTTTGGGCCACATATTCTTTCCCTCGATCACAAACTATTAAAACAAGCTTTAATGACTGATATTTCTAAGTACATACGTACTGATAAAGTCTAACACGTGTATATGCAAAACTCTTGCCATATAGACAAACCATCACCAGTGCGCCCTGTTCCTCTGAAGAAAAAATGTTGCGACGTGGTGGAATTGTGAACAGATTTTTGTATTTGTTCACGATTCAGGATTCAAGGGGCCAGCACTTGACGAGTATATCAATATTGTCCGTGAAATAAAAAAAATATCATGGTCTTTCCTCTGAACTAAGTGAAACAACTTTCCAAATATTAGGAATTCTGAATTCTGGAATTAATAAGCATGAAAATTGCCAGATATTTTTGGAGTCTTAATTTGTTATTTATAATTAATATCCTAAATTTGAAATTGATAATTAGCACGGTATATAAATTTTGTTTTTATTCAAGCAGCTATTGTAATGCTTTCAGCATATGATTAAAATTTTTAATTAATATATATCCTGTCAATAACAACACATAGTCAACATATGGTTAAAATTAGAACATTATACTATTAACAGAATAGCCCGTGCAAGTCACAGGTTAACAGCTAGTTAAGATAATGTGTATAGGGTTGTATGTACTCGTATTTAGTTAACCTCTAGAATTCTTGCAATGATTGATATTTCTATTTCTGCTCTTATTAACATCTGGCGATAGTAATCTCCATCATCGCCAAACATTATAAGAAAACCAATATCATGGCTGTAAAGTGCAATGAAATTGGTGGTTTAAGTATGATACAGTTAAATATTAGCAAAGATTGTGTTCAAGCACCTTTATCGCAATAATGTTTTTTGAGCATCAACCCCTCATCTATTTACACCCAAAATAAGGTTGTCCCTAACCACACATCAAACTAGCAATACGAATCCTATTCACATTGGAAACCCCACAAATAAGGAAAACAACATTCCTTTATAACTCCAAGCTCCAGTCTTTCTAAACTTGGAACTCCAATCCAAATATGACCACGCCTCCCATATGCACACAATCCCCTTTTATCTCATATGGAAACATTCACTTTCACGTGTTTTGTTCTCTATATCCTTAGTATGCTGCACTATCTCCTTTGCCATCTGGACCTCACACTACCACATAAAAGGCTATTGGTGCCAGTTGGGAACCCAGCATAGGTGTCAAGCTTCTCAACTGACACCACGAAGGCATCACAGATGTGGAAATCAAATAGGTGCCGATTCTGGTGTCGATTAAGAGCCGACACCTATAAGGATGAACGAGCCAAAAAAATGCCGGCTCGGCATGAATCATGACGACCCGAGCACATCAAGAACTTCACGAACACATCAAGAACATCATGTACATAGAGCACGAATCAAGCTAACCTGGACGAACACACCAAGAACATCAAGAACATCACGAACACAATAACATCATGATCTAAAAGAATCCACGCCCTTCACACCACCGGCCATCACCTCATCTTCTATGCCAGCCTTCTCTACCACCGCCACCATCATCTGATGGTGAGGAGGATGGCCCCGCCACCTTCTCCACCACCATCGCCATTGCTGCCACGGGAAGCCTCCGACGCCGCGGTCACCCAATGAAGAGGAGGAGGCGCGAACCTCCCCTCCCGCTGGATTGAGCGGAAGGGTGAACATAGTCGCCTCCTCCCCTCCCATCGCCTACCGCTGAGCCGCCGCCTCCTACCCTCCAGCCAGACTACCACTGCCTCCTACCCTCCCGTCAGGTTGCCACAACCTCCCCTCCTGCCAGATTTGGCGGAAGGGAGAGTCCCACCGCCGAGCCATTGAGAGAGAGAGAGAGATGAGTGGAGAGAGTGGTGGAGAGAGAGAGAGCTGAGAGAGTGGAGCTACAACGAATAGAGAGGGTTGTGAGTTGCGAAAGAGACGAGGAGATAAGACTGGCGAAGAGGTGGTGGTGGCCTTGTCTCCTCGTGGGTTGTGAGCCCCACCAACTTTCGCTCACCGGCTCGAGTCGATTTTTAGTTGCCTGTTTTTTAAAAGCCGGCACCTGTAATATATTATAAGTGCCGTTTATTTAAAAAACTTTCACTTATAATATTGGTGTAGATTTTTCTCTAAAATCGGCACCTATCTTTGCTTAAATGTGCCAATTTTTTCATCCTTTGATGGTGGGAAAAACACTATATGTGCCAGTTTTAACTGTTCCGGTATAGGTCGCATACCTATAGTGCCGACCTGTAGTAGTGTCAATTTCTCCTAAATATAGTATGATCCATCACCAATAATTTTCTCCGAGGCCTCAAGGAATGCCTGCACATGACCAAACAATGAAATCCTATCCGAGTATAAGTTCTGATTCAACTTTACTCACATAAGCATACGACAGTATCACATACACCAAGAAACCATGTCGAAGTCATAAATACTATGCAAACACGAAAATCCAAAACAATTCGAAATCGACTCGCTCCTGGAGTCGGGCCGATCTGACCACCAAAACACCTTCGGTCTAACCGCCAGCAACACAACAGTTCACCAAAAAATATCACTTCACAAATATCAACACAATCACGTATAGCCTTTAACAGTAGCTCATCACCAATACAAAATTATCACATGATTTTACGGTACGTAGCACACTGGTTTGCCTAGTCCTGCAGTGAGGTTTGCCTAGCCCTGCAGTGAGATAGATGATGTTGTACCAGAAAACTCTTTCTAGTAAAGCCTGATGCTGTGTGATCTCGTGAATTAGATCAATGCAGCAGTGATTGTAAGCATGATACAATTTGCTTAATTAGCAGTGAGAAGTAAATAAGTTTGCATAAATCAAGGTTAATATTTCTCATGCATCCTGTTTTCAGTTGCTTGTTGACTGTCCTAGATACATAAGTTTCAGTCTCAGTTTCATGCTTTCAGCTTGCTGTGCGAGAGGCGTACAGAATTTATTCTTTCTTTTTTCTTCGTACTAGTTGTTGTCTGATCGGTTGAACTGTGACAACCTAGTCAACTCATAGTAAATAATTAGTCTTGTGTTGTTCGTTCTTCTGTAGACAGTTTAGGAATGCCCCTGAATTTATTTTATTTATTTTCGAAATTTCAGCTCCCATTTATGTCCAGGCCATAATGGACCACTTTTAGAAGAGTAACCACATAGGAGCGTGGAGGCAATAAAAGCTAAAAATTCAGCGATACGTAAGGATTTCATAAAACTTAGGGGCATTGAAGGGATCCGAGAAATTCCTAGGGTATACCAGGGTGAATAGCTAATTTAATCCCTCAAGTTTCACCGAGGGCTCAATTTGGCCCTTCAGGCTTTATTTTGTTTTGGTTTAAAATTATTCTTAAGCCCATTTAATATGCCGTATGGCTATTTCTAGTCAACATTTATGTTAGAAAATGTCTCTTTTACCCTTAATTTGTATACAACTATACATTAGAAAAGAGAAAACCAAGATGAATAAACAACATTGCATATTTACTTTCCATTATTTTAATATGTGCACGTGAAACTTGAGTCTAATAGCTATCGTATATACTTGCAAGTAAATAATTTATTTTTGTTTTACATAAATTGCTGTGCATTATTCATAAAAAAATTCATTGCACATAATTTTTTATCTTATATATGTGAATGAGGGGTATGAGTGTCATTTATCAAGGGGGTTGTGGGTTATATTTAGCCATGTGACTTGTAAATAGGTTCAAGGATAAGTTTTAACTAAAATGAAAACTTTAAGGACTAATATGGATAGATTGAAATTAAAGAATAAATTGTACCTCAGATAAAACTTGGAAGACCACTATGGTTATTCACAGTATTCAAGAAATTTTCTCTTGAAATTAAGATGCCTGTTATACATAGTCCTTCCGTTACAAGTGGTGCATGCATCCAATCAACCAAAAAAAAATCATTTTTAGCCATCGGTAGATTTAGTTCAATCTTGCTTAAACAGTTAGTTCAATCTTTTTTTGCTCAATTAATTCGGCTATCTCCCCATTTTAAATCTTGAAGCCCGGGCACCATATATCTTACTCTCTTTTTAAAAATCCTGACATGTTTATTAATTAAAAGTATGAAAGAAATTAGATGGCCCATATTATTAATCCAACTGCCGTGACATTGAAGCAATTGTAATATGGATAATCGATTTCACTCAACTCGTGAATTATTAAAGCAAATGTTGGAGTGCGAAATATCTAACTTTTGAACATTTGGTTGAATGCACAATTTCCAGTCGTCCACTGAAGCAAATGTTGAAACATTAGATATTTCTGCACCTGTACTTATTTGCCGTAAAGTCTAAAATAAATAAATACAGGATATTCCAAATATTTTGGCATACACAAGTTTTTCATGCCAGGTGAAACAATATGTAATGTCCTTCATTGCTACTTAACCTGTTCACTGTTGAAAAATGGCAACGGTAAGGAAGTAGCACGCACAAAGAAAGCATTTGGTCCCTCCGCACTTCCTTGTATTTTTGCAAAGTATTTTTCAATGCCACGCCAATGTAGGGAGCAAAATTAATTGATCCAGAAACAAGAGAAATTAAAATTTCATAAAAAAACAGTGAATCAGCTACTTTTAGTATGACACGTTATTCTTGGAGATTTTCGTCGTTTAATTTACATCTGTGTTTATATTCAAAGGTTATCCATTCAACCTCGAATTAGAGGTTGGCCCAGTCACGCAGTTGCAGAACTTTCACATAAACAATATTGGAGATCCTTTCTTGGGGAGCAACTGCGGCATCCATTCTAGGAAATTTGAAGTAGCGGTACTAGATTGGTTCGCTAACTTCTGGAAAATTCCAAAAGACCAGTACTGGGGATATGTCACTAACGGAGGAACCGAAGGAAACTTGCATGGATTACTAGTAGGGTGAGTACTTTTATCAATTTACTCTATCTACTTCCTCCGTTTCACAATGTAAGTTATTCTATCATTTCTCATATTCATATTGTTCTTAATAAGATAGATATATATGTCTAGATTCATTAACATTAATATAAATGTAGAAAATGCTCAAATAACTTTCATTGTGAAACGAATGGAGTATCTCTATATATATATATATATATGGATGTTTGTAGAAAGTTAGAAAGTATATATATAGACGTAACTCCGAATGGATAATGGATTATCTTACCAGTGTTTTAGGAGCTTGACAAGCTAGCTTGCCGTAATAATAGTTTCATGAATTTGTGGTTAATCAACATACTAGAGTTTTTAGTTAACTCACTGCCACGGGATAAGTCACCTGAATTGGGCGGACAGCCTCATCTGTGTCGGGAAGTGCTCCCGTCACTAAACAAAGATCACTGATGTGAGAAATTATCTCAATCGGGCATTTGACCGTCACAGATGACAATTATCTCAATTGGGCTGACATTAAGGCCGGTCACCGACAGGTTTGACCATGTATTTGAGTCAAACGAGGTATGTTATGGCGCCAGTCACGGATGACTAATCTCAATCGGGCCTACCTTTAGACCCGTCACAGATGACTAGTTATCTCCATCGGGCCAAACCATTAAGCCCGTCACCGATAGATTTGTCTAGGCAATAGAGTCAAACGAGGTTAGTTACGGCGTCGGGCTAAAACATGAGCCCATCATAGATGATGTTATCTCTATCAGTCTTTACTATATACCCGTTACGGATGAGTAAATTCCCTATGTATCGCTAAAAACTCACTCAATCCCTTTCGTACCCTTGAAATTTACCCGATCCCTTCTATACCCCTGAAATTTCAACTTGATCCCTTCCACGCACCTACCGTTACATTTTCTATCATTTCAGTATTACGTTTGGTTGCAAATGTCTTTTTTGCCCTTGGTACTTTAGGTTTGAATATAAGCTTAAAAACGATTGAAAATTTTGTTTCAGTGCATAATACGTGCATTTTATGAAACTAATGAGACTAAATAACTAGTGCAGAAAATTTTGACATAAATTTTGGAAATAAAATAAATGTAATAAATTTAAATGTTTATTTCAAATTTTAATAGGACAATGGATTTTTTTGATCGGGAGCATTCACAGAAAAAATTATTGTGAAGATTGGTAGTCCTATATTTGTATGAATGATCCTCATTTTTATGAATTTTGTTAAAAAAAATAAATACATATTTTTTTATTTCAATATCTAAAAATAATTTTTGGGATAAATAATGTATTGCACAACAAACCCAAAACGATAATAATCTCATGCGAGAAGCTTTTATATTTTTAATAATGTAATTCATAAATTTCTTTGTTCATCAAAGGGTAAAATGGTCATTTTTATAGAAAATAAATGGTTAACTAGCGATCAACTGACGGAAGGGGTATGGAAGGGATCAAAATCAAATTTTTGGGGTATACAAGGATGTAAGCAAAATTCAGGGGTATAGAAAGGATTAGCTAAAATTTTAGGGGTATACAATGGATTTTCTCTATAGCTATCGAACATTAGTTTATGACCGTCACCGATGAGTATGTTAAAAATAAAATAAAACTTGTTTTTTTATGTCTAGCCTCAGGTTTTTGCTAGCCATGCCCGCTTAAAAAATGACAGAAATAGATATATATATATATATATATATATATATTCCCTTTCCAGCAACCCCATTCCTTGCATCTTAAAAATCCAACATTCAGATATAATATATTCACATATGCCATCACAGCAAATTCAATAATCAAGCATATAATCATTCACAGATAAATGTCATTGAGATATAAATGTCATTCACATCCATTCAGTGATCACCAAACCGCCGATTTATATATAATTAGCATTGCAAGTATATACAAAAACATTGTACCAAAAATATTTTCCATAGAATATATACATAAATGTTCAACCATTGGAAAATCAAATGTGTTTCACAAGCATTGCAACACGTTCAACCATTTAGGGACTATTCTGCTCTCTAATTACATCGAAGTTTTCTGTGGGATGTTGGAAAGTTTTTCCTGCATGTGAGGCACCTCAAGTTAATGTATATACATGGAAAATTTTTCCCATCACATACTTCAAAGTACTTAGCATATAAAAAATTAAAGCACACACCTCAAGGTTGAGCAATGTCACCTTATCTGTAAAGCTCCTCATGTTATGGCAGACGTGAAACCCACGCTGGTCGCCAACTTGATGACTTATTGGGAAGTCCTTTTTTGATCGAGTGTGGGTTTATCTTCCTTATGCCTCCTGTATTTTTGCACATATTGGTCCCATGCATTGTTCAAGGCAGATTCGATCCCTGACCAATCGTATAAAGTCTTATCAATTTTGGAGTTAAGGTTGTATACTAAACTCCACTTTGGCACTATGACCAGAAGAATCCAATGGGACCTGCGGCATTTTTATATTGCAAGTTAAATACTAAAGCTATACGCGTAGTGGATTTTGCATCTTATTAGGATACACACTTGCTGTTGATTATAGGTATACATAAGGAATTCTATGTCATGACGGGCCCATAAGCAATCGTTGATATATTCTACCATGTTAACTCGATCAGTAGTCATACTTATCATGTTCATACTCAATGATGCTCCCCTCCGGTTTTGCTCTGTTCCAAACGTACGACTTCAGAACTTCGATGTACCTCTCAAACGGGTACATTTCTCTTAGAAAAGCTGGGCCACATAGTTTTGTTTACTTTAATAGATGAACAAGGAGATGAATCATGATATCAAAGAAAGATAGTGGAAAAAACATGTCCATGTGACAGAGGGTATTGACAATATTGGTCAGCAACCCATCTAGATCTCCTGGATCTAAGACCTTATGTACAATTGCATTGAAGAAGGCACACAGACGTTAGATCGTGTGACAAACTTTGGGTGGAAGAATGTCTCTGATAGCAACTGGCAAGATTTGTGTGATTAGCACATGTCAATCGTGAGACTTCATTCCAATCAGTTTTAGATCGTCCAATTTAATGTACATACTTATCGTCGCTGAATAGCCCGATGGAACTTTAATATCTTTTAGGCATGATAACATTGCGATCTTCACATCCTTTGACAATGTCTCTACATCTGTTACGAGCTGGAGTTCACTATGAATATTCATGTCTTGTCTTCCTGGGACGCGCGTTCAACCCGTCCTTTGTCTTCCCGGGAATATTCAGCATCAGGCCAACTAAACTCTCACACACATTCTTTTCTACATGCATGGGATCAATGCAACGACGGACCTCAAGATCTTTCAAGTGTGGTAGCCACCAAAATATGGATTTTTTCCTCCACATACCCTTGTCCTTTGTCTAACTATGTTTTCTTTTCTTCCCAAACTCATTTATGTCCTCCACCAAGTTGTGGACCTCATCTCCGGACAAATCCTTGGGAGCAGGCTGAAGTTCTCTCTTACCATTGAAAATTTTCTTCTTTCTTCTAAATGCGTGACGTAGTGGGAGCCACCTCCTATGACCCATATAAACAATCTTTCGTGATTTCTTCAGCCACCGGCTGCGTGTATGTTCCATGCAATCGGGGCAAGCCTTCTTTCCTTTCGCAGTTTGTCCGGAAAGATTATCGAGTGCGGGGTAGTTATTAATGGTGCAGAATAATAGAATTCTTAGCTCAAAGTTCTCCCAACCATATGCATCACAAGTTTCCACACCTTTCCAGAGAATCTCAAGATCATCGATAACATGCTCAAAGAACACATCGATATCATTGTCAGGTAGCCTCGAACCTTGGATTAACATGCACAACATAATATACTTTCTTTTGAAGCACAACCATAACGGGACGTTATAGTTCGCAATAAGAACTGGCCAAATGTCGTGAGAACTACTCATGTCTCCAAAAGGATTCATTTCATCCGTACACGGACATATCCTCATGTTTCTAGGGTCAACAACAAAGTCTTTGTATTTTCAATCGATATTCATCTATTGAATCGAATCCGCTGGGTGTCTAAGCATACCGTTCTTTCTTCTCTCTGTGGCATGCCAACGTACTAACTTTGCTTCCTAGGGGCTAGCAAAGATTCTTTTCAAACGATCTATGATAGGTAGATACCACACTACCTTCGCCAGACCACCCTGCTTTGACTTCTTTCCCTCGTCAGCACTTTTCTTTCGCTTGTATCGAGAAGCCTTGCAGACAGGACAAGCATCTTAGTCCGCATATTGCTTGTGGTACAATATGCAGTCATTTGGACATGCGTGAATTCTACTGACATCTAACCCCAGGGACACAAAACCTGCGTTGCTTCGTATGTCATCTCGGGCAATGTGTTCTCATTAAGAAGAACGCAAACAGTTGTGTGAAACTCTTGTCTGTCCAGCCACTACTTGCCATAAGCTTCATTAGGTCCAAAGTAGCTGACAATTTAGTGTGTTTTGCCTTGCATCCGGTGTATCGAGGTGTCTCCAAGTCACTGACCAACCTGCTGAACTTCATGGAATCTCTCTCGTTGTAAGCTGGGTCCTTAACGTCACGTAACATGTCTTGCAGCAGATTGTGTTTCACGTCAGTCATTTCACCGCCCAATGGAGAAGGTACAAACATGTCAAGTTCATCTTCATCTTCCTGATTTTACACACCACTTCTGTCTGCAGCTACACCACTTCCTGATTCTCGCTCTTCATGCTTCACCCAACATATGTAGCCATCCAAGAATCCTCATTGTTTCAAATGACCGTGTACGTCCTCTCTGCTATCAAACATATTCTTATTTTACAATCTGCACATGGACAACATATGTAATCGTTGTTTCTTCTTTTCCTAACCTCCTCCGTGATGTTTATAAAATTTAATACGGCATTTCTATACTCCTTGCTATGACATGTACAGTTTTCCCATACATCCAACTTCGATTCATCGCTGCAAAAATGAAAAAAAATATTAGAGAAATATCTTATAAGATAAGTATTACTAAATTAATAAGAATTGGTTAGTATTTTTCACTTACTTTATGAATTTTCTGTTTTTCTTGAAAAAAAAGACACAAAAATCTGCCCCCTTCAACCTCCCACCAAAATAGTGAACAGTGGGATAACTTCATAGAACAGTGGTGTGGAGTACTTATAGTGTGCAATAGATATCAGTAACAGCTCATGAAAGAACATTGGTAATGGGCTCTTAGTTATCTCAAACAGGCACACCAGTAAGCCCATCAAGGATAACTACTCATCGGTAACGGGCCTTAAATTTATCTCGATCGATCCATGTTTGTCGCCCGTCACCGATGACTACTCATCCGTTACGGGCTTAAGTGCTAGGCCCGATAGAGATTGTAGAGATAATCTCAATCAGGCCTAAACTTAGGCCCGTCATAGATAAGTCTCATTGGGGACGGGCACTTGATATATGCAACTCGGTGTTTATTTCGGTCCGATTGAGATGACTTTCTTGTGACGCCCGCAAAACCCAGTTACGTGAGAGGCCGTCACAGATAGAATGATCTGTACTAGTGACTATATCCGCTGCTACTTACAAAGTTTCCGATCATTATATACCTTAAGGATTGTTTTATTTTTTTTATAGGTAGTTCCACGACCATGTTGTCCATGTGAGTAGTTCTACTACCAGCTAAGAGGAAGGATAATTGTAAGCTATAAGCTTACTATAAACTTACGGAGAGAATAGAGGTAACAAAAAAAAATTAAGGGTGTTGGCTCTTATGCAAGAGCTAGCTTAACACAAGCTCCAAGATAATAAATGTATACGTTAGAGACAGCTAGGGAGAGAAGAAGAAAATTATAACCAACCTTATATCTAATATTATATAAATATATATATATATATATATATATATATATGTTTGTTTTAAGATGAGCTGAACTCTACTATTTTCATTCACTCTAATACGACATACCGAATGTAATGTTCGTAACATCATTAAATTAAGCAACCAGATCCATCACGCGTTCTTGGGAAACGGGAAGTGTTAAATGAAGCAGCAATAACCATTCGTAGCTGTCGTAGCTGCCTATTACCGCAGGCAGCAATTTTAATAGTATAGGCAACTATTGACTTTAAATTATTTATAGTCAATTTAATAGCTAATTTATATAATAGTTACTTATAAACATATAGTACATAATTAATGCATGGTCCCATCTGTCATATGCACATGTATCTTAGAGTCCATGCTATAACTGGCTATAAATCTGTAGCCCGCTGTTCTTATCTCTTCTCTTTTATCTTTTAAAATATGTTTATAGCTGGCTTATAGTCTTTTATTGTACCTGCTCTAAGGAAACTCCCTGATACGAATTTTATTCTCATAAAATTAAATAGTGTAAATTGCATCTACGGTACAACAACTTGGTTGGTGGGTGCGGTATAGTACAATAACTTCGCTTTTATCTTTTAAAATATGTTTATAGCTGGCTTATAGTCTTTTATTGTACCTGCTATAAGGAAACTCCCTGATACGAATTTTATTCTCATAAAATTAAATAGTGTAAATTGCATCTACGATACAACAACTTGGCTGGTGGGTGCGGTATAGTACAATAACTTGAAAATTGAACGTTCGAGTGCAACAACTTAACAAGTAGGTGCGTTCTAGTACAAGAACTTGACAAATCAATATTTTGGTTCAACTTAGCTAAATATATGCTAGGTGAGTTTTTTTTTTCACAATGTCAATATACCATTACATAGCAGTCCTACAGATATTACTTTGCAATATTGAATTTAATCTTTAAGATTTATATTGCACATCCAATTATCTTTAAAAATTTTTGTTTTCTTCACCTTCTCAAATATCAACTGAAATATAATAATTTCTATATCCAGTTTAATTGATTTTAAGTTATTAGTTATTAGGATAAAAATATAAATATGGTTATATACAAATCCACGCTAGTATAATGTCAAAATAAGTACTTGAAAAATTAAATATGTATAAAAAATACTCCAAATAATTAAGTTGTCACATAACTTCTTAACTTATTGTATCAAAATCGTTCATATCTTGCAAGTTGTTGTATTTATACGATCACTTATAAAGTTCTTTTCCTAAATTGCACTTACCTGCCAAGTTGTTGCACTGGAAGGCTCATTTCTTAAGTTCTTGCATCAAATTGCACCCACCTGCCAAGTTGATGCACTGTGGGTGCAATTTACTCAATTAAATAAGATAAAATGTCAGCATTTTAATAAAGTGAGAGATAAAACCATATGTCTATTAAAACAATGAAAATGAAACGAGTTATTTCAACTATCATTAAATGGACTGTCTCTTATGTGGCACCCTTAGAAAAAAAAAGAGACATTCTGGCCTAAGATAGTAATAAAGTGAAAGAACATCAGAGATGGACAGGCAATATAATGTAACGCCCACGTATGCCCTAATGTACTGTATATGACACGAAAAAGCCCTAATTTATGATTTTATTAGAAGCTACGGCCAAGTTCTCTTGGTATTCATGGATTTCCACGATAAGTAGTCGTAGTACACTAATTGATGCTTGGCATTCCTAGCTCCATAAATCCAAATTCATGTATTTAGATTTATGGTTTGGTTGGTAACATTTGGACAAATCATTTTATTCATATTTTAGATGAAATTTAAAATTATAAACTAATATAATTTAACATTCAGTCTTCAAAATGTTCTGTGTATTTTAGATTTGGAACTGTACCAAACAAGACCTTAATATAACATATGAACATGATGCTAAATAAAAACCTATGATCCACATGTGGGCTTTCAACCATGTGTGAAAATTGATTTTTTGTACGTGGCATCCTTTAATAACTCACATGCAAAAAAATTTGTTTCGCCAAACCCTACTAAAAAAAGTTTGTCCAGGCGGATGATAACATGTTTACATGGGCGGAATATCGACCTCCTTTGGAAATTAATTTCCATGGGTTCTCTTAAACCCCGCCCATGAAAATGAATTTCTTATTAGGTTCTTTATTCATAGTAGGCATGAAAAAGCTCAACAAAAATTATTTTTGTATTTTAGTAGGCAGACACGAGAAAAATATGTATAAGACTCGAACCTGACTCCTGTGGTTTAGCACATCGTCTCCTTACCATCTCACCTATGATATACGGCGAGTTGGATGCTACTTCGTATATTTTTTTTTGGCCTTAAGCTCTCATAAAACATGCAACAAATATTTCACACTTTAAGTGACATCAAATGAAAAAGTCATCAACTACAGACTTGTAGATTGCACCAATCTCTACAACTTTCAAATATAGCATATCACCATC
This sequence comes from Oryza nivara, assembly GCA_000576065.2. Lineage (NCBI taxonomy): Eukaryota > Viridiplantae > Streptophyta > Magnoliopsida > Poales > Poaceae > Oryza > Oryza nivara. The sequence continues at coordinate 10,518,834 of CM002502.2, forward strand.
CAAACTCATTTGAAAATTTTAAAAGACTGTTGTATCAAAATAGATAAGAGAGTTTTCAACGAAATATTGGGCCTCATAAACAATTTAAAATGAAAAAAAAAGTTCAATTAGAAAGTTATAGTACCTGTTCAGATCTACAAATTTCATACTCCTAAATTTTTTCATTTACTTGTATAGGAGGGAACGGTTCCCCGATGGGTTAATTTATGCATCACAGGACTCACATTACTCTGTGTTTAAGGCGGCACAAATGTATAGAGTTCAGTGCGTCAAGATTTGCACATCTATTTATGGAGAGATGAATTACGCTGATTTCAGATGTAAACTACTCCAGAATGCTGGGAGGCCTGCCATTGTGAATGTCAATATTGGTCAGTACTTCAGTCCAACGAGTTTTACTTAAAAAAATAACCTTAATTTGTTTTATATATAATATCGTTGTGTTAAATAATGGTGAGAGCGCTTTTTCTTAATTTGTTGTTGTAGGTACAACCATGAGAGGGGCAATCGACGATGTTGATGAGATAATAAAAACATTGGAAAACTGCGGATTTCATGACAGGTTTTATATCCACTGTGACGGTGCTCTATCCGGCCTCATGGTGCCTTTTATAGAACAGGTAGGTTAATATGTTTCCATGGTAACATATATGTTTTATAGCGCTCATTATAAAGTACTTTATTAGCGGAGGCCTTTGGTAGGATACTAATGCTACACCTCCATGTTACCATATAGCTAAGATATGTCAACAAAGAAAATCGGTAGACAATATATGACAAATATGCTATGTTTTTTTTATTCCAAACTGAGTTTTAAGAAGTTTAGCCTATAATTTAGGTCAGGCGCGAATTAGGGATAAATGGTTGCCCCGCTCACTACTAAAATGACACTAACATTACTTGGTTTGGTATGATCCTCCATCTTGTGAAAGCAAACAACCATATCATCATTTGGAATTGTAGCTAGAAATTCTAGTTCCATGAAACATACGATACAATCCTTCGTAATACAATTTCCTAAGTATTGTCTTCGAAATTCTCATTGCCAAAAAGAATCTTTCCACTAATACAGCGGCTATTATAGGATCGAATACAAGAACCAAGCCCATCAGAGGAGGTGAATGAAAGGAATCACTAAAAACTAATTCTTTTGTAAAATTGAAGCAACCCTAAAAAAAACCTGATAGAGTTGTGTTGGTCAGACCGCCAAATTGCCACCGGTCAGACCGCTACCTTGCCGCCGCTTAGACACCCGGGTTGCTTCTGGTCAAAACCTCGTATAGGGGCACTTTTGTATAGGCGTTTTACAAATTGCTTCTAAGATCAGAAGTTTTATAGTGTAGAGACACTTTATAGAGGCACTTTAAAAGTTGCCTAGAAAACTTTTACTCTAGAGACATTTTCAGCTCAGTTTGTTAGATTTTATCTTGTAGAGGCGTTCTTTCGGCACTATAAACTGTGCCTAATATGTAAAGGTATTTTCTTGAGATATTTTAAACTGTGTAGAGACACTTTTTAGAATGATAGTGTGTGCTAGAGGACTAAATATAAGTAACTAAAGGCACAAACATATAAGTAATTACGTGGAGTTGAGTTGCTGTTGATGCAAAAAAACACACGCTGGCCTAGGAGATTTGCTTAACTCCAGTGCAGGTCCTAAATCTTACTTTTGAGTTCAAAGGCATACCAGTTGATTTGATCCTGCAATCAACAAGAAAAGAAAAACATGCAAAACAAGGTTAAATCCATCAATGATAGCCGATTAGCTAAGTGTCGACGTTTGATGTCGCGATTCTGGTATTTGCATAGTATGGGGATCGTCGGTGCTAGGATATATGCGAGACTGAGGTAAAAGAGATGGAGACATGGATTTTTATACAGGTTCGGGCCCCTGAATTGTCAGGTAATAACCCTACATCCTGTTGGCCGAAGCCGGTATTGCTCTTATTCATGATAATCACACCAGTACAATATTTAGGGTAGCCTATCTAACTGTTGTCGACGTGGCGGTCTGAAGGTCTGACTCGTAGTCGATAACAGGGTAGCCTTCCTCCTCGAATCCGTGCCCGGCGAGATCAGAGATAGCGCTTTCTCCTGATAGTATCCAAAGACACCGTAGGGTACTAGCCGTGCTTATCCCTGAAGTTGATATCCGACGGCGTGTCTTGGCGTATGTAGGCTTCTATGTTGTCGCTTCTATGTCGATTGTGTTGGGTATTGATTAAGGTGGTCGTGTGTTGATTCTCCCCATCTCCTCCTAGTGTGGCTTGTATTTATACCCATAGGTGTACCCTTGTCCAAGTAGAACTAGGGAAACCAATATGGATACAATCCGAGTAGTCCTTGTCGTTTCCATGTAGAACTCTGGTTGTCTTTCCTTATCCGGAACTCCTCATATATCTGCAGGTTGTTTCCGTATAGGACATGGTATGTGGTGGGTCCTGCCAAAATTTAGTCGACTATTATTAGGTATGTGGTATCCATAACCCTGACACTAAGAGCCGATGACGTATCGTTAATCATCAGGCCGATGTAATTGGTATTAGATCGGCAATGAAGAATAAGGCGAAATAAAGTTAAATCTACTCGATCGGCTGCATATATCAATGATATATAATTTCCTTCTCGAAATATATTTAAACCAAGTGATTGGGATAGATCGAACAGCCCGTCGAGACAGCATAAATCACTTATGCTTAAAAGTACTTTGAGATGAAGATTATATATACATTTATAGCATAGCCGATCAAATAGATCTAACATGTATCGGCTAATACTCCGATACCACTCTATATTAAGATATTAAAATAGGCAAAATATATCAAACAATAAGCCTAGTATACTTTAATGCAATAAGATCTTAATATAAAGGGCAAACTTAGCATGGCAAGTAAGCATTTAAAGAAAAAGGTAGCTAAATCAGGTAAGATTGGCTGAAACCCCGATACTATCCCTATTGATAATCATAAAACGAGTTAGATATTGTAATTATAGATATTACTTAATAGATCAGACTCAACCGATAAAGCATTAAGTATAAGAATAAGTATAAGGTCTAAACAAGTTTGATGAAAAACTCTATGAGATGGTAGATATGCTATATAATCTAGATCAATGATGATATCTAACTCTATTGGCTGCCTTTCAATGATAGATGTTGGCCGATTTAGGGTTAGATTATAATATTGATAAAAATTCTGTAGCATATATGATAACTCGACGATTTACATAAAAAAGATTATAGTGTCATAAAGATGTAAGCACTAATCCCGAGAACACAAGCCGTCATGACAAGTTCTACCTCTTGTTGAAGATCGAAATCGATGCAGCTCAACCCGAAAGCAAGAACTTGTTGAAAACAATGAAAATAGAAAAAGGTGGCGATGCGCCGAAAGTGTTATTGAACTGTTGACTCTTTTGTTTACATGGGATCGGGTTATATTTATACCCGAGATACATGACAGATCCTTGCCGAACACGACTCTTATCTCTAACAAACTCTAAGATACAAACAAATCTTCATGGTAGACTTTTGCCGAAACATGTCTCTAAAAAAACTATTTAAAATATCCTAATTAATAGATAAAATTGCCTATCCGTGAGCTTATCTCAATCGCGGCAATCCTTGCATAGCATGTTGATCAATCCTGGAGATGATTATACAACCACCTTAACGAGATCGTCTTATGTCTGATCTATGTCAGCCGATGCAGTCTTCAGCCGATGCGCACTCTGTTTTTAGAATCCACTTCGATCCCAATGCCGAGTCTAGTTCATGGCTTACGAAATTTGGTCGTTAACAGTTGGTTAGTGCATTGAAGATAAAAGTGATTTGACAAAGAGATCTCGAGTTCAAGGCCTGACAAATGCAAGGAAACTATTTTATTCTGCTTTTTTAAACTGGTTTTATTTGTTTGTGGTACAATTTAATGTCTCTAGAAAATACCTCTACCATCTTAGAGACATTTTATAAAATGTCTCTTCGTTTGTAGAGACAATTCACCATAAGACACTTATTAGACATTCTTTAAAATGCCTCTACATTATTGTAAAGGCATTTGAAAAGTGCCTCTACAGTAGTAGAAAAATGTCTCTACAAAGTATTTTTCTTGTAGTATTAGCCTATAATTTAGGTCAGGCGAGAAGCAGGGATAAATGGTTGCCCTGCTCACTACTAAAATGACACTAACAATACTTGGTTTGGTATGATCCTCCAACTTGTGAAAGAAAACAGCCATATCATCATTTGGAATTGTAGCTAGAAATTCTAGGTCCATGAAACATACGATACAATCCTTTGTAAATTTATCACTGATACAATTTCCTAACTATTGTCTTCGAAATTCTCATTGCCGAAAAGAATCTTTCCACTAATACAGCGGCTATTATAGGATCGAATACAAGAACCAAGCCCATCAGAGGAGGTGAATGAAAGGAATCACTAAAAACTAATTCTTCTGTAAAATTGAAGCAACCCTAAAACCTGATAGAGTTATCTTGGTCAGACCGCCAAATTGTCACCGGTCAGACCGCTACCTTGCCGCCGCTCAGACCTCCCGGTTGCTTCTGGTTAGCACCATACGCCAGCCTGTGTCTTTGCTTGCCTGCTCGCCATTGAGACCTAGAAAAATACAAACCCAAGATGCTCTTGAAAACCAATCAACTTCAGCGCATCGAAAGCAATTAATCATCTCTCAACTCACAAACTAGAATCGAAGCCTTAAAGAATAACCGAACTTTTCTCTCCTGAAAAATTGATTCCTTCTAGCCTCAACCTTTTTTCTATTTATATCCAAAACAAGATTATTCCTAGCCACGAATTCAACTAGAACGAGGAATCCTACTCACATGCGGAACCCTTCAAACTAGGGAAACAACATCCTTTACAACACTACAATCTTCCCAAATTTAGACTACAATCCAAGTTTGACTCCACCCTCTTTTTGCCATATGATCTTCTTGACCATATGGATCTCAATTTCTCCCAAATCTAGTCCCAATCCCTCACCGGCAATACTCTACAAGGCCTCAAGTAACACGTGCACATGAACAACAAAGAAACCATATCCGAGTACATGTTCACACCAAATTAACTCGAGCTAACAAATAAAAATATTACATGGGCTGACATATAATCTTAAACAATTAATTCCTAGCTACTTCCACCGTTTCACAATGTAAGACTTTCTAGCATTGCCTATATTCATTTAGATGTTAATGAGTCTAGACATATCAATGTGTTTAGATTCATTAACATCAATATGTATATGGACAATGTTATAAAGTCTTACATTGTGAAAATGAAGGGATTAGTTAACTTTCATATTACTACTCCTGGTTGCAGTTGCCAATTGGTCTAATGTATATTGCGTACTATAGCTAGTCTCGTTGCTGGTCATGGTTGCTAATTCGGCTTTAACAAAATAGTGTCACCTGGGTTTATAGTATTTTTGTTGACTGGGATTATGCTTTGTAAAATAGGCTGATTTTTTTACATTTTGGTCCTTTTTAAAAATTTATTTTACAATAGACCCCTGAAAAAACTTAATCCACCAGGAATGGTCCTTTTTATTGCGCTAGAGCGGCTGGCCTCGTCCTTCAACATGGCGACGTCACCGTGCCACCGTGGCACTAGGGCACAAGTGGCATGTTGACGTGGCAAAGGGGGGCGCTAGCACAACTGGCTCCGTCCCATATACCACGGCGCCAGCTTTGCTAGCGCCGCCCCCTGGCCCCAGAACCTTTTGCCTCCGCCTGCTTGCTGGCGCCACCCCCTCCCCCTGGCCTCTAGGAGTACCGCGTCCGTCTGCTAGACAATGCAAATTCACAGTAAACATATGCTGCAAATATTTACTGTTCGCAAAACAATGTAAATATCTGAACCAACTCACAGTAAACATACAAAACAAAACAAGTCCACATCAAACATCACATACTCCACAAGTTAACTAAGTTGATAAATAAGTCCACAAGTCCATTACATAGTCCATACGTCAAACAAGTCCACAAGTCTATCACATAGTCCACCACATTGTCGATACATCGAACAAGTCCACAAGTCCATTAAACAAGTTAACACATCTGAGAAACAGTTGAACTTCTCGTAGAAATCACTTCTTGTTTATATCCATATTGTTTATGGTACGTACCAACTTTGATGCAAACACCTCTAGATATTTAAACTGAGATTCTTTTACCAAATCAAAGTAAATATTCCCATTCCAGCTGACCTAGCGCATTCAATATATACATACGCCCTTGACCAACATCGTATCTCCCGTAGAAACGAATCTCCACATTATCCTCGGTCCATTTAAGAACTTCGTTCACTTGTGACCTTAGTTCATCTAGAGTTGGGCAGGTGGGAAACAAAATGGTCTTCAATAATATATCCTCAAACTCAACATGTGCACCAACGTAAGGTTTCACCACTCTACCACCGTAGTAGACACAAACAAGTCTATCCATCTACATGAAAAAATAAATTGTGACTTATTTCTAACCAAGTCTATACAACTAAAATAACATCTTCCTAAACGTAGTCCATACTGACATATTATAACCAATGCATAACTTAAATTGTACCAAGCTACTACTTCACGAAAAATATTTAATCCACATCCAAAAGTACCAACAAATTTACTAGTGAATTAAACATCGAAATATTACAAATACCCTATCATACAACCCAACCTAGTTCAAATTAACTATAATAAATTTCTATAATGCTACCAAATTCGTCTCCCCTTCATATAATTTATACCTACAATTTTAACCTAAAGCCTCCGGTTCATCAAATTAACAATTCAACATTGCCTCAAGTCCATTTTTCATCCATCCAGTCAACCAAACTATCTAAAAATCGAAATTACCACATATATAGTTCAAAAAAAATCATGGCACTACCGAGTGCGTTGCACACATGTATCACTATAATAAGCAAATCCCAAGAATGAATGTTGAAAATCACAAATTTGGGCAAAAAAGGAGTTCTAGGGTTACCCTCCGATCTACAAATACAACAGATTAAAACAGAAAAAAGAGAGGAGAGAATGGATGAGTATATCTTTCTCTTCGATTTTCACAAAAAATCCCGCGACAAAGCCTTCAAAATGAGTGGATTTGAGGTGGAGAGGTGAGGGGGAGAGAGAGGGGGAGAAGAACATAGCTCGGCTCGGGCTAGGAGGCAGGGCGAAAATGAGTGGGGGAGGAGAAAGGGGATGGGGCCCACGCGGGTTAAGGGTGCGGCCCACCCAGGGGAAACGCGCCAGCATGGCTACAGCCGTGGTCTATGGGACGGTGCCAGTGTAGCTGGTGCCCCCCCTTTGCCATGTCAGCCATGCCACTTGTGCCCTAGTGTCACGGTGGCACGGTGACGGCGCCAGGGTGGCTGGCGCTACCATGTTGGAGGACGACACCAGCCTTTACGGCGGACCTAAAAGAACCTTTCATGGATCAAGTTTTTTAGGGGTTTATTTATAAAATAAGTTTTTAAAAAGTACCAAAATATATAAAATTCAATAAAATACGGAGGGGTACTAGACGATCGTTGGATATCGTCGTGGTCCACTGACCCCAACAGCTTGCCTTAACATGTAGGCAATAGCTATTCCATGCAGGGTAGGCCTAGTTCGCAAGTAATCAAATAGGGAGGGATACTAGAGGATCGTTGGATATCGTCATGGTCCACTGACCCCAACAGCTTGCCTTAACATGCAGGCAATAGCTATTCCATGCAAGGTAGGCCTAGCTGAAATTTTTACATTTTGGTCCTTTTTGAAAACTTATTTTACAAATAGACCCCTGAAAAAACTTTAACCGGAAATGGTCCTTTTTGGGACGCCAGAGTGGCTGCCGCCGTACCCCAACATGGCGGCGCCAGCCACACTGGCGCTGTGCCCATGCCACCGTGGCCGTAGGGATGTCGTGGAGGTGCTGACTAGGCCGAAGGGGGCGCCAGCCAGAGTGGCGCCGCCCCTCATACCACGGCACCAGCATGGCTGGCGCGCCCCACCAACTTTCTCCCCCCCCCTAAAATTTTCGCCAAGTCTGTTCTGCCTCCGAGCAACGGCTGGCGCCCCCCCAGACCGCGGCGCTAGGGTGGCTGGCACCCCCCAAGACCGCGGCGCCAGGGTGGCTGGCGCCTCCCTCCTCCCCTCATCGAAGCCCTTTTGCCTTCGGGCCTCGGCTGGCGCTGCCCTCATGGACCATGGCGCCAGGGTAGCTGGCGCCGCCCTCCCCCTAGCCCAAAACCCTTCTGCCTCGCGGCACTGGCTGGCGCCGCCCTCCCCAACCGCGGCGCCAAGGTGGTTGGTGCCGCCCTCTGCCTTCCTGCAAATTGAAGATCCATATTGTACAAATGTACCAATTCACAGTTTGCAACTCAAATCACAATTCACAGATTCGTACAGACTAAAACAAGTTCCAATTGCACAAAACACAATGCCAAAAGTCCATCACATAGTCCTCACATAGTCCATCACATATTCCACACATCAAACAATGCCAAAAGTCCATCACATATTCCACACATGAAACAATGCCAAAAGTCCATCACATATCCCACACATCAAACAATGCCAAAAGTCCATCACATAGTCCATCACATTTTATATCACATAGTGCACCACATATGTCATACTACCAACCAATAGATTAACTTCACACAAAATCACTTCTTCCGTTGGCGCCGAATTGCTTGCGAGCCCGGAGTGTACCTACATTCGAAAATCCAATGTTTAAAACATTTTAAAAACAAAATAAGGGAAATCAAATAACATTTGAGAATGGTAAGCTCATTTTACCTCTTTTTCGCTGCCCGAGTGGATCGCAAGTTGTATTGCGTGGGTTGCGTCCCCTAAGGCGCGTTGGGAAGCTGCGACATGTCTATCTCCTCGGCGTCTGGTGCGACGTAGTCCTCATCCTCCTCGTCCTTGTCGTCATCGTCGTCGCTAGGTGGAGCCGGCGCCTTCCCCTTTCCCCTCCCTTGCGGAATGCGTGACGACGATGAGCCACCAACTCCTTCACGCTTTTCTATCCTGATGGAGTGTCGAGCTGTACTTGGACGCGCGGATTGAGGTAGTGGTGGTGGTAGTCTCCGCGGTTGGAACACGTCGTCCAATCCAACCGACCTGCAACCTAATCTTGCTGCAAGTTTCTGGCACCTTTGACGAACTTTCTGCATTTCAAAAAAAAAAGAAGTTTGTTAGGCATAACTCAAGTAATGCAAAGTGCTAAATAAATTTTACCTCTAAAACATTGCGGAGTGTGTTCTCCATGTCCTCACCACCCCTCAGAGCTTGGAGGGCATGCCCCATTTCATTCACACTCCTGAGGAGCTCTCTCGACTGAAAGCGTGAGAAGATATATGTTAAGGTCTAGGGTGCAAATGGAAATAACTTTGACAAATGCAAGAAAACTTACGACTCTATCTCTAAGTGGGGCGTGCTCCATTTGATATCCAACTCTAGTCTGGACATCATAGGGATTCCGCCCCTCATCGGAGTCGCGGTCATCCTCTATGTCGGCTTCCGTCCAAGTAGGGTGGACGAACAGTCTATATGTCCTATGCAGCCAACGAAGGTACTCTGAGAAAAGATGATTTTGGTGTATAGTCTCGATGTACCTGTCGTTCCTTCCGGCTGTCCTCCATTCATCAATGTATCTGTTATGCTCTAGCCCCCAGTCTTTCACCTTCTTTGTTCTCACCCTGTCATACCTAGATAAGTAGAAGGTGATGAAACAATAGTGAGCATCGACAAGGGTTAATTGGTACAAAATTGAACATTGACAATGAAAGCAAACAAAGATAAGAAATATTTACTTGTGTAATTCAACTCCAGTTGAGATGTCCTCAGCTGGCCAGTCTTGTTTCTTCCCAAACTGTCGCATGACACGGTGCGGAAGGTGGTACTCAACTGCCTAGAAACAAATCAATGGGCACTGGTACATGAAGTAGTTAGAGTCTCGATTGCACATCGAGTTTAGGGTCAGGCTTGAAGCCTTATTTGTGTGGTATAGTAACCACTCAATCTACAAAAGTTGAAGAGATGTCATTGGTTAGTATCTCAATTAAAGAAGTAAATGTCTAACTAGAAGTGATATTGGAAGTACTTACATGTTGAGTCTGTAAGCAGTCCATCTCATTGACATAATGCTTGTATGCCACATCCCGGTGAGCATGTGCAGTGGCAGTACTCTCAAAAAGGTAGGCCACTGTCTTCTCCATGTCTGGCTCATTGTAGGGCCAAGGAGTGAAGCTTTGCCTCCACTTAGGCCTTCCAACCGGTAGTCTTAACCACATCCACAGCTGAATCAATAGCACACAACCATTCATGTTGGATGATGGTGCCTAACGACAACAGGCCTCACAGAGCTGTCTATATGTCCACGCCAACACTAATGAGCCCCAACTGAAACGGCTCAGATCACCAAGGTTGGCGACCAAAGGAATCCATATCGCCGAAGCAATGTCACCCCCAGCATCAGGAAACAGAACCCCTCCCAACAAGTGCAAGATGTATGCACGAGCATAACACTCAACACGTCATGGCTCAGCGTCGTCGTCAAGATGTGAGAAGTTCTGACTCAGCCAAGACAGGGGTATTTGTCACGCCCGGAAATTCACTAGTAATTTCCAAACTTATTTGTGCATAAAATCCTCGTCCAGGAATCAGCCGAGGTACACAAACTGACAATTTAATATACAAATCCATCATAATAATAACGTTACATACTTACAAAAGTAAAGAAAAACAGCAGCGGAATTAACAGTCTAGCGATGGCTTCAGCTCCACTCCCACAGGCAACTCAACTGGGGTATAAGCCAAACGTCTTCTCCTTCTAGATCTTTTTTCTTCAACTGAGGTTGATTGATTATTGCAAGAATGAGCATATGACATACTCAACAAGCCACACAGCAAATATGCAAGTGCACAAGGATACCAAAGGATGGCATAATATAGGCTCATTTGCAAAAGCAGCATTCAGCAAACATTTAAGAGTAATAAAACAGTAGAGTAATTTGATCATTAATTTTAATCAACACTGAACAACACGCCCATACTGCTCAGGCCCAACCATTCTGAACAACTATACCCGGCTGTACAGATCTAACTCAAACCAGCAGCTAAACAAATTATTACCAATTATAGCATCAATAATTATTGTGAGAGGCGTGAGACTAATCACAAAAAACATTGCTCAACTCGCCCATAACCGCAGGCACGGCTATTCGAATAGTTTTACTCAGGCCAGAGGTGTACCACTGTACCCACAAGACACAGCCTCAACATCATGTCTACCATACGTCGCGATACTGGAAAGTACCCGAATAGAGGCTGTGACAATACCCTCTGCACAACACAACTCACCACAGTGCACCATTCCTGGATCATAATCACCCCCTTATAAAACAAGGCATGGACTCCCCAGCGACCCCCGTGAGCTAATCTCCACCACTTCTCAGTCTGGTGCTCTGCAATGTACCATGCTATACAAAAGGTAAAGCCATTACCCACGCTGGCTTGTAGTTGGCACGGTTAATGTTTCACAACAGTAGCTCGCGAACCGGTCCTTAATTGCCATGAGCACGACTTCAAAACCATGTGCTCACAACCCACCATTAATCATATTTTAATTACCAATTAATTATCATAACACGATTAACCATTGTGAGCTACCATTAAATATAACCATAAATAATAATGTAGTATATATGATTCATCCCATTAGTGAGCTAATGTTTCTAAGCATGGCTAAGCAATTATATCTAACATCTAGTTGAACCAATATATATAAAGCTCAACTAGTCAAATTATAATATCCCAAGGTATCAAGGAATAGAGTAATCAATGCAAACAGGCCATAACAAAGGAATAGATTCACACCACCCAGTGACATTCGAAAATAAATGCACAGTTGAAATAAATAGAGAATTTAAATATAGGATCAACATGCTCAAAGGATTGTATTTAGGATCTGTGTGACTTGCCTTGCAATAATCGGTCTTCAATTAATCTTCTGAACACTCCCGACGCACTCACGAACCTTCGCAACGATGGAAACGACAAGCTAACACGCAAAACGAAGAAAAAGACTAATAAAAACCAAATAAACAGTACAAAAACAAGCCTAAACAGTACATGTGGATATTTTTAACATGTAGATCATGATTTTAGATGAATTTAGCAACTTGAACCACTCAAAACCGAGTTACGATGATTTAGTTATGAATTTCCGAAGATTTAATCTATTAGAAAAACAGGAAAAAGAAAAACGATGATGACGTCATGATGACCTCATCAATGGCCGGACCAAGATGGTGACCTCGCCGTAGATTGGATGGTCGGCTGCGACTTTGGAGGACATGTACACGTAGAAGACGACATGACGAACCCAACGATACTCACCCTCGAACCAAACGACGAACGACGACGGCTGGCGACGAGGTGGACGGCGGCGGTGGCTTCGGTCGGCGGTGGCGTCGGAGCTGCGGTGACCGGCGACAGTGGGGAGGGAGTGGCCGAGCTTGCCCACACCTCGGCGCACCTTACGGCGGTGATGGCGACCGGCGGCAACGGCGGAGGCGGCGGCGCGACACAGATGGAGCTCGGCCGGCGACGATGGCGGGGTGGAGCACGTGGCGGCGGCGCTACGAGGCACGGGAGATCACGGGAGAGGGGGCAAACGAAAGAGGAGGACTAGGGGGTCCTATTTATAGCCTTGGATTGAAGAGATCGGACTCCTTCCGCAAGAAATCGATCCGGGAAATCAAAAACTCGGTTTTGGAGATAAACTCAAAACGAGTTCGATTCGGATAAAATACTCAACGATTTGCTCCGATTTTTAGGGTAAAGATAGAGGAGGATAAGAGGAATATTTCCCCTCAACTAAATTGGAAAAAGGAGCAACGGGGAGGCGAGATTTGGAAGGAGGAGGCGGCAGCACTGTGCACGGTACGGCTGGCTCGGGCTCTGCCTGAGCTGGAAGATGAACAGTAGCGCGGGGAGGGAAAGTAGACTTTTCCGGCTGGGCTGAGAGGAGAGGAGGCGGCTCAGGTTGGGCCGGCGGAAGAGAGAGGAAGGAAAGGAATGGGCCGATTCAGCCTAAGACAAGGGAGGAGAATTTTATTACTTTTCCAATTAAAATAATCACTTAAATGATCTTTGAATTGTTAAAAATACTTCCAATGCTCAAATAATTTCAAGAAAAATCCTGAAAATACTTGGACACTCAAAGTACTTAAAAAATTATAATTAGACCATTTAATGATTAATTTAATATGTGGGTAATTACTGAAATGCTCTTTGTAAGATTAAAATTAGGAATTGAGCTCCGAAAAAAATCCAAGAAAATTCCAGAGAGTATAATTAACCATGAAGAATTTAATAAAAAATTAAATCCATCCATGCTTTACACTTAGGAAATTTTATTTCCCACATTTAAATTCACTTGTAAATTAATGAACATTTAATATAAATTCTAATAATAATTTATTAAATAATTTATAAATCCTAAAACAAAAATCAGGATGTGACAGTATTCCATTCTGCTTCTTCTTCCCCCCTTGCCCCTGCTCAATGTTCAGTGGAATGCCAAACAGCTGCTCCACTTGTGCACGCCATCCAAGAGTCTCTGTCCTGCCTGTCACGGCATGCCCCCGTAATGGGAGGGCCAAGATCATAGCCACATCCTGTAGAGTGATGGTCATCTCACCACTGGGGAGGTGGAAGCTGTGGGTCTCAGGCCTCCATCTGTCCACAAGTGCTGTCAACGCAGGAGCGTTGAACACTGGCATTCCTCTGCTCACGACCAAGGCCACCCCGAGCAACCCGGCCGCTCTTAGGTACGGGATGTACCTATCGTCGAACACTGGGGGGCATGAGCTCTAACTCGGAGCGGTTGAAGTACCTGCATTAGCAATTGTAAATCAATTAGTTAATATAATGTCAAATACACGCTACCGATACTTATGTACAAGTGAATCAATGCCGATTCATACCCTCCCCGCCTCGATCGTAGCCTCGCGATGACGGGCCTCATAGTACGCCTCCAAGGCTGGGTAAGTCGGCGGTTGTCTCTCTAGTACTAACTCCCTTTTCATCTCCCTCGTTGCATCCACATCATCAGTACCGCAATGTCTCTTTGATGGTTCTGCCTCCCATAAATCATTTCCAAGCAAAGGTCTCTTCTTCTCTCCTTCCCCCTCCAAGTCTTCTCGTACCAACTCAGTCTTACTTGCACCCCCTCCACGACAAGAATAATATGTCACAAAATTCTTCTCAACGTAATGATAAGAAGGAGATTTGTTTAGATCCAAATTTTCTACGGTACGAACTAACTTTGATGCAAACACCTCTAGAGATCTATACTGAGACTCTTTTACCAAATCAAAGTAAACTTCCCATTCCAACTGACCTATCACATTTAATATATACTTATGCCCTTGACCAACATCGTATCTCCCATAAAAACGAATCTCCACATTATCCTCGGTCCATCCAAGAACTTCTTTCACTCGTGACCTTAGTTCATCTAGAGTTGGGTGGGTGGGAAACAAAATGGTCTTCAATGACATATCCTCAAACTCAACATGTGCACCAACATAAGGTTCCACCACTCTAACACCGTAGTAAACACGAACAAGTCTATCCATCTACACCAAAAAATCAAATGTAACTTTGCAACAAAAATTAAATCTTCATTCCTAAACATAGTCCAAACCGACATATTATAACCAATACATAACTTAAATTGTCCCAAAGCTACTACTCCAAAAAAATATTTAATCCACCTACAACTATCAACAAGTTTACTAGTGCATTACATATCGAAATATTACAAATACTCCGTCATACAACCCAACCTAGTTCTAGTTAACTATAATCAATTTATATAATGCAACCAAAATTTTCTCACCTTCATATAATTAATGGTTAAAAGTTTAACATATAGACTATAGCATCAAGTCCATCAAATTAAAATTACTTTCATGCCTCAACCATAATTTTTCATCCATCCATCCAACCAAACCATCCAAAAATTAACATTACCACATATATGGTTAAAAAATCGTGACACCAATGAGTACATTGCAAACATGTAGCACTACAACAAGCCAATCCTAAGAACAAATGCTAAAAATCACAAATTTGGGTAAAAAAGGGGTTCTAGGGTTACCCACCGATCTACAAATTCAACCAATAAAAACGAAAAAAAAGAGGGGTGAATGAAGGAGTCTACCTTTCTCTTTGATTTCCACAAAAAATCCCGCGAAAAACGAGTTCAAATGGAGTGGATTTGAGGTAGGGAGGTGAGGGGGAGAGAGAGGGGGAGAGCTGCTGCTGCTCAGCTCGGGCTGGTGCTTGGGCGAAAATGGGAGTGGGGAGGAGATAGGTGGTGGGGCCCACAGGGTTTAAGGGATCGGCCCACAGAGGAGGGGCGCGCCAGCCATGCTGGCGCCGTGGTATGAGGGGCGGCGCCAGTGTGGCTGGCGCCCCCATTCTGCCCAGTCAGCACCTCCACGACAGCCGTAGTGCCACGGTGGCACGGGCACGGCGCTAGTGTGGCTGGCGCCGCCATGTTGGGGTACGGCGCCAGCCACTCTGGCATCCCAAAAAGGACCATTTCCGGTTTAAGTTTTCCCAAAGGTCTATTTGTAAAATAAGTTTTTAAAAAAGTACCAAAATGTAAAAATTTCAGGTATGCCTAGTTCGCAAGTAATCGTGAGACCTCATCCCTCGCGATCACATCCATACCAATCGACACACGTTTTCGTTTTCATAACGCTGCCCTGTTTGTTCTTTTTAGCCGTGGTCTATGGGACGGTGCCAGTGTAGCTGGTGCCCCCCTTTCCCATAAAAATTACATTTCTAGCTAATTTAGGACAAAATAGTAGGATTGGAAAATGACCACAATAACCTTATTTAATGAACCCAATGCATGCACATATTCTATATATACAAATGATTAAAAGGAAGTTTGAGAGAATTAACCCATATAATTAGCATACTTAATAAAATTACAAGCATTAGCAGCCCAAATTACGTGGGATGGAAGGAAACTTATATAGATGAATCAATTGGTTGGGCCCCATATGGCTAGAAATACAATTTTCGTGGGACAAAGCCTTGGAGCTAGAAATACAATTTTTATGGGATGGAGGGAGTAAAAAGCTAGCCAACGCGTGGGAGTAATTTTTGGAACAATGGCCCACTCAGCTCACATTTCTTCCTGGGCTTTTTTCTCATGTGTTTTTGTTCACCAAGCAGTGTTTTACGGGAAAAAAAAAGAACTGACTATCATTTTGTCGGGTGATTTCTAGAAAAAAAATCACCCATAATTTTTATACCCTTAGATTTATATCCAACGGACTAAAAAACAAAATAACAAATATATATTTACTTACTCGGTATTTTTATCAAAATTACATTGTACTTACATGTCATATCAACTGAATTTACAAATGTAATTTTAGCTATATAGGACTGATATTTTATATTTCAAAGAAAATAACAACATATTTAATTTTATATTTCAAAGAAAATAACAAATACATATTTAATTTTATATTTCAAAGAAAATAACAAGTACATATTTGCTTACACGATATTTTTATCAAAATTACAGTGCACTTACATGTCATATCGATGAATTTACAAATATAATTTTAGTTATATAAGACTGTAATTTTATATTTTAATTAAAATAACAAATACATATTTACTTACAAGTTATTTTTATTAAAATTATAATGCACTTACATGTTATATCAAGTTATCAACTGAATTTACATATATAATTTTAATTAAATAGGACTGTAATTTTAGTTAGAAGAGGAGAACGTACGAGAAAGAAAGATTGATTCCGGGCGGAGTTAGCGAGAGAGAAGAAAGAAACGGACAGGCGCACAAATCAAAAGTTCGTACCGTGAAAAAAAAACCAACCAGGCCCAAGCATCGAACCACGGCCTTGTCCATACTGACCACGCATGCAGCCTCCACCATCTTGCACAAATCTTGGCGCACACATTGTGCGGCCAAAAAAAGCCGTGAAATCGCTGGGAAAGAATCACGCGACTGATTTCTAGCGAAATCGTGTTTGTCAAAAAGATCTAAAATTAAAATGCCACTAACATCATCTGTGTAGAAAACTTAAGGCCAGCAACTAAACATTATCTGCACTGGGTGGCCAATAAATAGATTCGGACTGATCGTGTTATGCTCCCGCCTCACGCGCGCACACGAGCGATCGCTGATTAGCCATTTAGTTCTATGCATTTATGAATCGTCGCACGACAGGCCACAACGTCCAGCACTGGACTCATCCTCTCCACGCCAGATATGGTATCTGGTGGAGTCGTCCTCGTCCTGGCCGTTTGGCAACGACCCTGGGGAGAGCTGCAAGATGGAGGCGTCGTCCAACTCCGCCACAGCTGCCATTTGGCCTCGTCTTCCTCACACGATGGCTAAAATGCCTACCCACCAAGGTTACACATTATTACAAAAACCTTAAGTGGTGTCGGAAGGGAACCCCAGAAAAGGCCGTGGATTTTCCAACCGGCAACTAGCACGTGGCACTGATGTGAAGGAGAAGCAGGTACCAGTTTAGGAACCGGCACCTTTGAGATTCAACGAATCAAATAAAAAAAAGTCGGCTCCCCACGTCACCCCTGAACGAACTCCCAAATCGATCACATACAAACAAAAACAACAAACTCCCAAATCGATATCGCATAACAACAAAATCACAAACAAGTCATGGACCAATGAATTCACAACCAAATCGATATCACAACAATGAATTCACGTCCAAGAATAAGGCCGACGCAGAAGGAGAGAAAGAGGATGCCACCGCTAGTCACTCTTGTCGTATGTCAGGTCCGCTCCGCCAGAAGCCGCCACTAGTTCTACCCACTGGAGCCGCTGATGTCACTGAATCCGCCCGCATTAGAAGTCGGGTAGCCTGACCGTTGTCACGCACGTGGGAGAAGGTCGACGCCACCGCTGCTCAGCGTTAAGGCAGAAGCCGACACTGCCACAACCGCTCATTTTCAAGCACGCGGAAGAACGTCGGCGCCGCCACTGCTTAGTGCCACGGGAGAAGCATTGCTGCCACCACCTGTTGTCGCGTACGTGGGAGCTGTTGGTGCCCGTTGTCGTGCACATGGGAGAAGCTGCGGCTGCCCGTAGTCGCGCACGTGGGAGCAGCCACCGCGCACCTGTCGTCGCACACGTGGGAGATGCCGCCACCACCCATTATCGCCACACGCCAGAGGAGCCACCGCCTCCTAACAGAGACGAATAGCGGGGAAGGGCGTGGGGAATGGAGGGGTGTACAGGGAAGGCAGCAAGGTGAGAAAGGGGCCGGAGAGGATGAGGAAAAGAAGAGGCGGGGCTGACCGTGGTGTGGATCATATTGAGCCGAGTGGCTCATCTCGGTTTTCGTGAGATGCTGGTTTTTTAAAAACCAACACCTATAATATATTATATGTGTCAGTTTTTTAAATTAATCGACACCTGTAATATATTAATAGGTGCCGATTCTTATAGAAAACCGACACTTATTGATGTTACTTTTTATTATAGAAACAGCACAGGTAGTTTCTACAAGGTGCCAGTTCCATATCATCCCACCCTGCAGAGGTGGGAATAGTAGTATAGGTGCCAGTTCAGCTATTCTGGTACCTATAATGCTGACACATTTCGGCCTTTCTATAGTAGTGAGGGTAGATGGATCCGTCGGGAGCAGCAGTAGGAATAACTGACAGCATACATGGAGAGGATTTGGATGTCAATGCCAAGGATGAGGACCGGACGATATCTGATGTGGTCGTTGAGTCGCCCCCAAGGTCCCCGTCTCCACCATCACTCGTGCTCTTCATGCTTGGCCTCGTCTTCTTCAGCACAAATTCGATGCTTCTCATGATAATAGATTATCACGTGCCGACCCTTTAAGTCGACCGCACGGGATAATATATCTTCCCGTGCGGTTGGCACGTCCGCACGCGAAAATATGATTTTTGCATACCTTCTCGTGAAAATGCCTTTTGGCCCGCCTGGAAAAACCATTTATTTAGTCGTGTCAAGACCGTGGAGTCAGAAAAGGATGTTACTGTGGAAGGAAAGAGAGAGCCGTAGCAACCTCCACATCCCTCTTTTCCCTCCCCGGCCCAGCGTCGAATGCGAGGTTGGCGGTGGTGTGGCGGCTGGTCGAGGGAGGTAAGGTGGCACTGTCGATATAAAAGGATGTACCGGTATCCATCCCTCTCCTATCCTCTCCTATTGGAGGTAATAGATCAATTATCCTAGAGGAAAGAAACAAATTGATGAACATGCATTAAAAAATCACTACTACAAAGACCCTAATAGGGGACAGTGGGCGGAGCTAGAGCGATGTGAGGGGGGTTCCTAACTTTATTTGTATAATACCAACATATATAGTTCTAGAGCGATATTTTAATATATAGTTGAGTACCCAATACATATAAGCATAATCTCTTTAATTGATGGTAATATACAACAAAAAAGTGCATAGGAGAATTAAAAAAAATGTGTACCATATTCGATCGTCTCTTCCCAATTGGCATCAGCTAGTCGAAGGGATGAACTCCCTACATTATAGGTACAATCTGGTGCTTTTCTTTTAAGATATTTTTCCATAGAAATAACCTATTAAAGAACAAATAAAAATTTTAAAGCTTTATATTGGTACAGCAAATTAAGTTTGAGAGTTGAGAGAAAGCGTTCATTTGCTCCAAGTGTTGGTTAACGACTGTGATTTTTCATAGAAGCACAAGCACTTGCAGCCGTTCTACTCTGGTAATCCCCTCTGTTGACTGCAAACAACAAATAATAACCTAATCATTGGTAGACTCACAAAGTTAAAAGAGGGGAGCAGCAGGGGTGCAACCACCCAAGACCTGCCGATTGAAATTGGAGGCGATACTGACCGGCGTTGGACTGCTTCTGCTTGGGGCTTGGGCAGCATGGGCGCACCGGCAACAGCAACTCGGCAAGGGTAGCCTGGCAGGGCAAGCCGCAGGCGACCAGGCATCCAGGGCAGCCGCCAGCCGGGCAGGGGCTAAGGCTAGGCGGCTGGGTGGCCACCAGCCGGCGTCTAGCTCGGGCACAGCCTGATGGGCACGGTGCTGCAGTGGGCTGGGCGCCTGGGCAGACCGCAGAAGAGAAGACGGCGTCACGGTGATAGATCAAAAGATGAGAAACCTTTTGATTTTTGGAAGATGAAATGTTGAATCTCGAAACCGTGCCACCCTAGCGCCTTGATTCCTGTCGCCGCTCAGCCCTACTTCTGTCGCGCGCGCTATCAATAAAGGAAACACATGCGACTTCTGATCTCCTCCTCTCAGCTGCTGGGTTTGTAGAGTTGTTGTTTTGGGCTAGAGTTTTAGAGGGGGTTTCTTGGTTTTGGCTGGGGGGTGCCTATGTGGTGGAGATACAGGGGTAACAAGCTATTTAGATTTTTGGGCCGGGTTCCCAGCCCCCCCCCCTCCCTAGCCTATTGGGCTCCGCCCCTGGGGGACACCCTTATATGCACCGGTCATCTAAAATAGGCACATATAAGGATTTTTTTCTGTCCTACCAATCACTCAAAGTTGATCTAAAATTAAAATTTGGCACCTAAAACATTTCATAGGTGCCTTTTTTTGACCCGCACTAGGAATAAAAATGTCAGGTCAATAATAAACAGGCACCTATCCATGTGATAAAAGTGTCGATTTTATCAGAATCTGACAATTTGATGGACCTGAACTGAGCCAAGCGGGTGGAGCGTGGGATAAATCTCGTCCTTATCCTTTTCTTCTTCGCCCTTCACACTCCCTCTCGTATCTCTTTCCCTCTGCACTCCCTCTCTCTCTCATCTCTAACCCATCCCTCTGCTAGATCGGCCAGTGGCGGTCAGCCACCTCTCCTAGGCACGGTGGCTAGTGGTGCAGCGGCAGCCGCTTCTCCCAAGTGCCGCGGTGCGGAGCTGGACGCATCTTCCTCCGCCATCCCACTCGTCCATCCCTCTCATGTTCCGTGAGGTAGCGGGGGCCAGATCAGGTGGCCCCCAGGCTTGGGACCTCCATTGGGGCGAGGAGCAGCAGCAGCCTTCTCTTCCTCTCCCCAATGTTGTGGCCACCAATATCTGGCCAGAGGGAGCTCGACCTGGCTCTCCCGCTCACCCCTTGCTCTCTTCTGCTCTCACCTCCTGTGATGTCCCGTGAGATGAAGGAGAAGACACGCAAGCCAGATCGACGGCCCGTGAGCTTGAGACCACCATGGCGATGAGGAGGAGGACCAGTTAAGAGCGGCGGCGGAGGCCTTGGTCTCTGATGACCAGCATTCGGCAGCCCTAATTTTTGATGATTTTGATTTGGTTAGAATTCAGTTCTTACCTCCAAGCACCGGCTTGATTCGAGCCGATGCATTGAGCCACCCTTTTTTTCATTCTTAGAACGGTGCTTTGATTCAACACATTAGTGCCGCTAATGGGGTGCCTATTGGGAAATCTGGTACCTATTTGGGGTTCCCAACTGGCACGTATTTTGTAGTAGTGAATGTTGTTGCCTAAAATGCAAGTATTTAATGCATATAAGTTGTATATGAAATTATAGCCCTCAGCTTGTACAACTTTGTAGCTGAGTTTTTTTGAGTAAAGTGCAAAGCTAAACCATAAACATGTTTGTCCACTCATCTAGGTTCTCATACTCTCAAACTGCATAACTTATTAAAGTGTGCCATTCTGGTCCTAAATTTTCATGACCCCTCCTAGATTCTAGGTGGCATTGCGTGGCATTGCGTGACCCCTCCTAAATTTCCTATTCCATTTTCTTCTTCCTTTATTTATCTTTCATACCTCTCCTTTTTTTTCCCTTTCTTTCCCTTTCTTTTTTTTTCCATTTTCAATTCTTCTGCTAGAGCTTCCATTATCCTGGTTGCCGTGACCTCCGTCGAGCTCATGCCCCCGATGTCCTTTATGAGGTCGAAGCTCCTCAGAGTTCAATATCCTCGACACTGCCAATCCCTTCACCTAACATTAAATGATGGGGTTCAAGGTGGCGATGGCAGTGGCTGCTGGGACGTGCAACGAGGCTGTGGGAAATTGGATATCACCAGAACCACACGCTTGAGGTTCTAGATGTCTTGGCGGCAACCTCATCGAGCTCAAGCTCCCGACGGCTGCCTCATCGAGCTTGAGCCCCAGTGGCAGTAGCTAGAAGGAAAGGCCACGGGAAGTTTTATAGCTAGGGTAGGATGGAGCAAAAGGGAGCATGGGGAGGGCCGAGTCCGGCGAGTGCCATGCTGCTCGAGCTCGACACTAGGAACCGATGACGCCGCTGCTGGTTTCAGTCTAGATGAGATGACCATTGAAGGCCTGAGCTCAACAAGGTGACCATTGAGAGCTCATGCTCCTAGCAGCGGCCTCAGACAGAAGAGTATAAAAAGGAAAAACAAGGAGAAGATAATAAGGGAAAAGAGAGAAGGAGAACAGAATTCCTAAGTGGAAGCTATTTGATAATCATGTGTGTTGAGTTGATGCCACATCACCATCTGTGCGACATGCCACATTAGCGTCACATTGGATCGCGAAGAGATTGTAGTAATTTAGGTCCAAAACGACACACTTTAAGCAACTCTAGTAACTAGATCTGCATTGACACACTTTAAACAGTTCTGCTCTCAAGATATAGATGACACAGTCGAATAATTGTTTCCAATTATTTGAAATTGGAAACAATTTTAGGCAACTATTGAAGGGCGCAAACATTCCTTACAATTTCTCATATCTATTTTTAAAAACAATATTTTGTAATTCTTAAAAGACCTACAACTTTACAGTTGGTGAACTTGTAACACCCCGCCCTCCAGAACCATATAGCCCAGGCCATCTGACAGGAAGGCCCAACTACACATAGCACCCTAGTTATAATTTTATCCTCGCTTCGTGTAAAATGGTTTACCTGAAAGTGATTTGGTTGGAGGGATAAGCCCTTATAAGTTACACAAGCCACATCCCAATTGGCATAGGATGTCCCACACAAGCCCCTCAGATGACCTGACATCCCAGTCTTACTAACTAACCTGCATAGCCCGAGAGGCATATAGGAAAATGTCCACGAACTAACCTCCTCTTAGAACACGTCTGTACATCCAATGCTGGTGCCATATGCCAAGCCATCTACCTCACATAGAGCCGAACTGCGTCATGCACCATATGCCCGCACACTGATCTATACTCGCAACCACAAGGGTCGGCTTCAATACCATTTGATATAGCCCACCCTCCAAAACCGCGTAGTCCAACCCATCCGACAGGCAAACCCACTGACACATAGCATGCCAGTTACACCTTCGTCCTCGCTTCGCGTAAAATGGTTAAACCAGAAATGATTTGGTGGAAATTTCACTCTTGCTCAACTAACGAGGTGGCACTAATAAAGATACCTCCTCTTAGCCCATGTCCGTGCATCCTATGCCGGTGCCATAGGCCTCGCATAAAGCTGACAAGCGTCATGCGCCATATGCCCGTATTCTGATTTATACTCAGAACCGCAAGGGTTAGCTCTGATACAATTTGTAATACCCTGCCCTGTAGAACAGCATATCCTAACCTATTCGATAGGCAGCCACGCTTACACATAGCACCTCTCTTACACTTTCAACCTCGCTTTATCCAAAATGGTTAACCTGGAAGTGATTTGGTTGGAGGAAAGCCCTTATAAGTAGATTCTACTCTTGCTCAATTTCCAAGGTTGTACTAATCAAGTGCACGCAACATTCATGGGGCACACAGGCCATATCCCAATGATGACAGGATGACATAGAACTTTCTAGTTAATTTTTTTAGAGTACTCAAATAATCATTACATATTTGAGAGAGAATATGACATAGGGACATATGGCAGTGCTGTACCTAGAAACTAAATATGTTATGTCGTTGTATAGAAATATATTTTATTCTGTTGTGTACTAAATAATAGTTTCCTGATGGTCTAATTTATTTACAAATATATTTAGTTATTATTGATGGGCTATACCTTACAACGGTGCTCGTAGATTATGGGGATAGTTGGCACTAAGACATACACGAGATTGTGGTAAGAAGATGGGTCTGAAAGATTTTTATACTGTTTTGGACCCTTAGGATGAGTAATAACTCTACTCCAGTTTATATGTACGTCTCTGAAAAGCACCGACTAGGATCCGCTAACACTACTACAGAAAAAGGTTTCAATGCCGGTTGGGAACCCCCTTCCGTGCCGGTTCCTTAGAACCAACACCTTTTACGTTCGATGAATAAAAAAAAGCCGATTCGATGTGTTGGCTCGATCGAGCCGACATATCGAGCCGAGCAGTTCCTTCTCCCACATTTGCAAGAACATAACAAATTTCGATCCACAACATTCATCCTACAACATTCAAAGATGGATTCATCCCACAACACAAATTTACGCAATAAAAAAATCACACCTCTTCAATCGTCGTCGCTCGGTCGGTCATCTTCGAGCCATCGTACCGTCTCCTGTCGGTGAGCCCGCCGCCGCGTCTCCTCCACGAGCCCACCGCCCAGGCCGCCATCTCCCCTCCACAAACCCGCCGCCTGCCGCCACCTCCTCGAGCCCTCCGCCGCCTCGCCTCCTCGAGCCACCCCGCTCGCCGCCGACCCCACCGGCCCTGCCTACCGCCGACCCCGCCTGCCGATGACGCCTTCCCTCTTGCCGCCGCCTCCCCTCCCGTCGGATCTGGTGGAGGGGAGGGCGCGGTCACCGCTGCTACCTCTGACGCCTCTGCCGGCAACAGGAGAGAAGGGAGGGAGAGAGACAAGAGAAGAGAGCAAGACAGATAAGAAGAGGCAAGACGAGAGAAGAGACCGAAACAGAGAAGAAGAGAGCGAGAGAGCCGCATAGCCTCGTCATGGTGGGGCCCACTGGCTCGGCTCTGGCTTGGTTCTATTTCTGGGGGTGTCATTTTTTTTAAAAAACCGGCACCTATAATATCTTAGATGTGTCAGTTTTTTATTAACCGACACCTATAATATATTATAGGTGCTGTTTTTTAAAAAAAGGACACAAAATATAATAGGTGTCGGTTCTTATTTAGAACCGACACCTATAATTTCTTAAAGGTGCCTTTTTTGCGATTTTAAACCTATGGAGATGGGAAAAGGCCTATAGGTGCTGGTTTTAGCACTACCGGTACCTATTTGATGTTTTGTAGTAGTGCGAGTACCTTCCGACGAGTTGATGTCAACGACTAGGGCTTGTCTTCCTGCTGTCTGTCTCTTAACGTGGCTTTGGTTAAGGCGTGTGATTTTGTATCCTCTCTCCAATGTGGGGGATGTATTTATCAAGATAAGTTTTTTCTTTCACAATTAGAACTTAGAGAACCTTGATAGGATACGGGCCGAGCGAACCTTGCCTCCTCTGGGTTGGACACTAATGTGTTCCATTCCCACGAAAGCAGTTTCCTTCCCGACTTTCTTTATTCGTGAATATACCTTTCCATATAATATTAGGCATTTGTCACGAATCCATTATGAATTTGCATTTTCGTTAATTTATTATTAATTGATACATCCGGCCCAGGTGGGGTTAGCCGAGACCCAACAAATTAAGGTTGCCCAGACCCCAACAGTTCTTAGGCACACCCACTCGTTAAAAGGCCTAATCTCCCTAAAAGACTAGTCCAATAGGGGAAGAATGGCTCTTCCTTTTAAGGTGGCTTCCTCCTCCCAAGCTAAACAAGGTGGGATTATTTAGAGGCTCACACGGTCGCCGCCCGACTACAACTAGACCACTTGGCCCCTGTTGCATCTTTACCAGTGGGTAATTGTTACATCTTTACCAGCGAGTAATAGTGATTCCTACCCCCTTAAACAAGGGCCTAGCTCTGATACCAAATGATACATCCGGGCCAGGTGGGGTTGGCCGATGCCTAACAAATTAAGGTTGCCTGGACACAACAATTCTTAGACACACCCACTCGGGAAACGGTCGCCGCCCAACTACAACTGGACCACTTGGCCCCTTGTTGTGTCTTTACCAGCGGATAATAGTGAAGAATGTCCTCATCATTAATAAGTAACTTTTTTACCCGGATTGTAATGTGAGCTAGGTGATTGCTGATAAATTTGCTCCTATATTGAAAACAAGCGTGAAATGAATATAAATATTTTCCACTTGTGATCCAATCACAATGTCATAAAAAAGGTTCCATCTTATTATATACTCGGTACATAAAACTTGTATTGGTCAATTTGAAGTACTTGAGAACCTACAATCTAAACATGCAAAATAAAATTTTAAAACTGCTATATTGTGTTTCTTTAGGAGCCAAAAGTGACATTCAAGAAGCCAATAGGAAGCATCAGTGTCTCTGGCCATAAATTATTGGGATGCCCAACACCATGTGGTGTCGTGATGAACAGGTTGAAAGATGTGAATCTTGTAATGTCAACAAACATCGAGTATATTGGCTCAACGGATTCTACCATAACTGGAAGCCGAAATGGCCATGCTCCAATTTTCATATGGTACGCACTTAAAAGTTTAGGCTACAAAGGTATTCAGAGGAGAGTTGAAACATGTTTAAGAAATGCACGATATCTAACATTTCTTCTCAAGAAAAAAGGAGTTAGTTCATTGCTGAACCCTGTTAGTAGCACTGTTTTATTTGAGAGGCCAAAAGATGATGCATTCGTGCGCAAGTGGCAGCTTGCATGTGAAGGAAACTTGGCACATGTGGTGGTAATGCCAAATGTCAGCATTCGAAAGCTTTTTAGATTCGTTGAAGACCTTGCAGAGAGCAGAAATGCACTGCTTGAGGGGAAAAATATCAGTATTCCTTGTGTTGCAGCAGACATTGGCGAAGATAACTGCCTATGCAGTCTCCATTGCATCACGAGACCGAGACTATAATTCATTCAGCTTATATTGTGTGATGTTGATCTAAGTGTGACCCTTCAAACTATAGGTGCAGATAATCTGCGCATGCATGCCTGTCATCGACCTTGTGTTATGTCTATGAAGGTCTACAAAATTAAGGTGCGAGTTTAATCTTTGTCAAGTAGTTTGTATTTCTTACACGACTGGTTGCAGAAACTAGCAAGATGATGAAGCTGTTGGTGATATTCCCTAGAGGCAATCATGCAGATGATTGTATCCCATACCATATTTTCTTATTTATTGTACGTTGTTCCTTAAAATAGACTCATTATTGGTTAATGAATATGTGATTCGTTCATGAGACAAATATCATATGTGAAACAAATATAGTTTAATGATTAACACATGTATTGATTGATGATGATGACTTATGGATTATGGAATGGAGATACTAAATTTATAATGTTGGAGAACATGTTGTTGGATAGACCCAAAGACAATGCAAGAGCTATATGTAATGTGCCATTAGTGATCTCATTTAGTGTTGGTGTAGAATCCTTAAACCTAAGATTTTCATAGTTTCCAACATATGTTGTCGCTTACCTAGGGGTTGCCAAATGCCACTCCGTGATTGGGTAGTAATAAAAGTAGTTTTCAGGTATACTATGAAATATATAGTGGGATATGAATAATTAAGATGGAATTTGACCATTCTATGGAGACATATCTCTAGGCCCCTCGATGTTATAGATTATGGAAGTACATGACCATGCTAAAAGTGATTGAGGAGTCAGTCACAAGTTAAATAATCTATTACATTATTGAGCTATCAAATGATGGCACATATCTAGCCTCGAACTTAGTAGATATCGTGAGACAAAGGGGTTCATACGAGTGTAGACGAGAGGAACAACCGATATGATCTTTATGTATGCTCGGTAGATCAATATGTTCTGTTGACATCTGGACCGAAAGGAGTTTTTAGTTGCAGCCGAGTGTACATGAACCTACGGAGTGTTGACGGCTGTTAAGTACCAAATTAACGCCGTCAATACCTGCATAAAACCATAAACATGGAACATCCAGCATAGTGGTAGGGTTTAATTCTAACAATTTCCACAAGTGTTGGTGTATATTCGTATGTAGGTGACAAACTACCTAAGTTGAGAAGAAATATACATTAAAGAGGATGAGAATCAAACTCATATCCTAACATATGGAGTTTTGGACCCAGAAACCCAATTAAACACCTCCAAATGGGCCAAACATTCATACCAATGCATTGAGGGGCCCAAAATGAGTGTCCAGGCCGAAAACAGGAGAGAAAGGAGCTGCCCCGGGTTCGGCTGAACCCTTACGGAGGCCGCTGGCCTAGGCCCAGGTTGCGTTCGATTTGCTGTAACGCCTCAATTTTCGTTCGGGATTAAAAATCATTAATAAAGCTTTTCTAGAAATTTTAAAGCAAATTAATCAAATGGATTATTGAGGGAAATGAAAATTTCCTTTAAAAATCATTGGCTGGGAATATTATGTAATATTCTTTGCACCCTAATATACTCTCATGTTTTTTTCGTGAATTTCGGAGCTGAAGAAATAATTTTAAAGCCACAAAGATCATTAAACTCATTTAAATAAAAAGAAAAACAAATTTAAATCTCCCCATCCTCCCTATGGCCATTTTCGGCCAAAGCCAATCCCCCTTCCCCCTCCCTTTCCAGGGCCGGCCATGCTTCTTGCCTTCCCTCCACTCGGCCCAGCTTGGCCTTCTCCCTCAAGTCCACTTTGCCTCCTCCCGGCCTCCTCTCTCCCATCCGCTGACAGGTGGGCCCCACCTGTCATCACCAACCTCCGGCCTCCCCATCCAAACTGCCATCGCCGTCGATTTTTTCCCACGTCGCCACCAAATCCGCCACCTTCAGCACCCGTACTTGCGTCCAACCATGTGGGACCAAGTCTCGTCCAACTCCTCCCCTATTCCCCCACACTCCCCGCAAGAAACGGCACCGGTTTGACCTCCCCACGAGCTCCACATCGCCACACCACTCCGGCCAGCAACTTCGCCTCTCCCGGGTTCGATCCCGCTTCCCCTTCCCTATAAAAACATTCCCCGGCCACCCCTATAAAATTACGCTCGCAATGCGAGCCTGAGCCCTGCCGCTTGCCGTCAAGCTCCAGCCGGCCGCCACCACCGCACCTGTTGCTGTCGCGTCCAACCGCAAGCTCCGCCGTTCCGCGCCACACACCGGCCGCCGCTCCACTACTCTCATCGACCCCCGAGCCGCCCTGTCCACTGCTAACCTGAGCCGCCACCACCTTTGTCGCCTTCGGCAGCCTATTGCTGCTGCCCCCGTCCACCTCAGGACGCGCCACCACCATCACCGGCTTTGCCAAGCCGCTCCGCACCCCGGCATCCACTCCACTTCCCTCCACCTCGAAAACACCATCTCCACCATGAATCCCCTTGTGCGGCCGTCGCTCCGCACTTCGGCCAGCCACCACCACCGCCGTAGCCACCACCGCACTACGCAGCCACCGCCGTCGGCTCCGCTGCCACTCTCCGCACGCCATCCACAACTCCATTTCCTCAATCCACCACCAAAATGCCACCTCCATTGCACCACACGAGCCGCTACCACCCCTACCGCCTCCGGCCGCCTCTCGTCGCCGTCTCTGTCCACCTCGTGCCGTGCCACGGCCCCTGCCATGTTCACCGCATCCCACCGCACCTCGGCCACCCTTCCTCGCCCGTCGGTCAGGGCCGCCACCACCCATCGCCCCCTCGCCATCATGGCGCCTAGTGAGCTCTCTCTCTGCCTCCCCTCCTTTTTCCCCTCCAACGCCGCTCCCGTGTCGTGTGTCGCCGCCTCCCGGGCACTCGCCGACCGCCGTCGTGCCATGGCCGGCCGGCCCGGTCTTGGCTGCGCCCATGCCTTGGCCGCCGCTCTCCTCAGCCGCCCAATCGGCTTGGGCCATTCTGGGCCGTCCACATGTAGGGCCTGCATGTCGGTGCCGGCCTCCCCTTTGCTGACGTCCACAATGATCTTTTCCTTTGGAAAAACAATTGATAATTGCGCATGAAAGAGCATCTATACCCTTAGTGGGTTTTGGTTAATTGATGACATGCGATTAAGATACTAATGCGCTTATTGAGTGTATAAGCAAATGATTAGTCCGATGAAGAAGCTGGAAGATGGAGTTATCGATGGATGAGAATTAATGAGAAGAGATTGAAGATGCATGGTATGAAGTGACTATCTATGGCAAGACGGTGAAGCGGAAGCGACGCTCAGCTGCAATGGACCATGCGGTGGTGAAGGGCAAGCAGGAGGCTTGGCGCCAATGAACTAAAACCGGTGGTGAAGGGCAAGCAAAAGGCTTGGCACCGATGAACCGAAACCGGTGGCGAAGGGCGATTGAAGACTTTGTCATGATGAACTGTGCAAGGTGATGCGGACATCACTCTTTCAGATACACACAACAATCCTTCAACGGTCATTCAAGGACCGATAACAAGAGCTCGTGCGCGACAATTGAATTTAGAGGTGAGCTCATTCCTATGTTCTTCGTTGTACGAGTTCGAGAATATATTGCTACCTAATGATTATATTGTGATTAGGAACAATGGAGACGTTAAGGAGACAGTTGGAGAAGGACTTAGAGCCATGGAGGATCATCGAGGACATCCAAGTCAAGGTGGAGGCCCAAATCAAATCGACCTCGGGTGCAATTCGGAGTCCAGGACTAGCCTGCACTAAAATGGCTGCCCAGGTCGCATACATACTCGGGTTGGGGCATTCTTTATATTGATGCAAAGCTAAGAAGATAACCTTTCCAATAGTTTTCGTTCCACATCCAAATTATTTCCGAGTCAACGGGAATTGACCAAACAATTTGGCGTCTAGAATCTGTCCCGGTGCTGCGTCACCGTATTTGGGCCTTTGGGCCATGTATCGTGTTGGATCGGTTTGTATATCAGTACCGCCGTCATCTTTAGGGTTTGTGTTTTGCTTAGATTATTTTGTCGAGAACAATGTCGCCGCTAGATCGCTTTGTAAGACCCCAACTCGTGAGCTTAATCATTCATCTGCATTTTTGGTTGTATTCTATCTTGTTCTTGTTTGTGTTCTTCGATTGGCAAACAGGGATTAGCCTTCTCGGCGAGGTCATCCGCGTTTCAACACGGGTGATAACCAGAGAAGACGTGGTGCTGCGATTGTGGGGCTCAAGAGCGTGCGCGTTCAAGAAGCCAGATCTATTTGTGTCGCGACTCCGCCCAAATCGTTGTTTATCAGAACCTTTCGGAAGATCGGGAACCCTGGTGCACATCAAGTGGTATTAGAGATCTAGGTTCACCGTCAGGTTCGCTCAGTTGCTTTACGCTAGATTGTTTTTTTGTTTTCGCAATTATCCTAGAGTCTATAGAAAAGCTAAAAAAAATTTAGTCGTTAGTTACTGTAACCTAGACCGTGTTTAGCCTTTGCGTTATTCTTTTTCAGAGTCCGTAGTGTTGAGTTTGAGTCCTAGTTTAAGTTCCTGTTGCTGGTCTAGTGCGTGTTTTAGTCTAGTCGTGTGTATTCCTTTGTAACCCTAGCCGCCACCTTTCACCGTGTGTTAGGGTTCATCCTTTGAGTGCTGTTTCCGCCATCATAAGCATCCATCCAGATCACCACGCATCACCAAAACACCCTACATACTCCGCTGCCACCATATCCCAGTTCCACCGCTACACAGACTAGGTTATATCCCATCTGGAAAACCTAGCCGGAAGCCCAAACTTCAAATAGCCATAACTTTTGCATACGGACTCGGAATCAGGCAAATTTTAACTTTTCGGATAAGAGAAAAAAAATTTGCATCCGTTTCTCCCCCCTCCCCCCCCCCCCCCTTCGGCAGGTTTGGCGAAACAAAAATTCCGAAATTTGGCTTGCAAAATTGTCTGTTCGAGCTCACAAGTTCCTGCACTTTGTTTATAGTGGTTTCCAAAAATTCCATAGGCCACATATCAACTCCGATTGAGCTGTAACTTGGTGGTGTGCCTATTTTTGTGCTCCTGGAAAAGAAAAAATATCAAAAAAATAAAAGAAAAAAAGTAAAGTTGATTTCCACTACTGCATTGAGCTCACGATGCACTCCATTGAGCTTATTTGCTAGTTCGGTTTTGTTGTTTTTGCTGAGACTCGCCGAAGCTTGCCTGCCAGTTCTTCTTTGCTGTTTACTAGTGTCATATTCATTTGAGGCATAATTGTTACCACTACTGTCTAGGATACGAGTAGACCAGCAACTAAGGGCATGTAGCTTGGGATTTTTGTTCAGCATTACTATTTATCATTGGATTGTGTACCACACATATACATATATTTTGCCTTCCTAGCTCCATATATTACTTCTGGATAGCACAGGTTCTTGATCCCTGCAATCGCTGACTACGCCTTCCAGGTATCCTTTGCTTTGCTGGTAAGAACCTTATAAGAGCTTGGTTAGGTGTCACGCCCGGAAATTCACTAGTAATTTCCGAACTTATTTGTGCATAAAATCCCCGTCCAGGAATCAGCCGAGGTACACAAACTGACAATTTAATATACAAATCCATCATAATAACATCGTTACATACTTACGAAAGAAAAGAAAAATAGCAGCGGAATTAACGGTCTAGCGATGGCTTCAGCTCCATTCCCACAGGCAGCTCAACTGGGGTATAAGCCAAATGTCTTCTCCTTCTGGATCCTTTTTCTTCAACTGAGGTTGATTGATTATTGCAAGGTGAGTATATGACATACTCAATAAGCCACACAGCAAATATGCAAGTGCACGAGGATACCAAAGGATGGCATAATATAGGCTCATTTGCAAAAGCAGCATTTAGCAAACATTTAAGAGGAGTAAAACATTATAGTACTTTAATTATTAATTTTAATCAACACTGAACAACATGCCCATGCTGCTCAGGCCCAACCATTCTGAACAACCATACCCGGCTGTACAGATCTAACTCCAAACCAGGAGCTAAACAAATTATTACTAGTTATAGCATCAATAATTATTTGTGAGAGGTGTGAGACTAATCACGAAAAACATTGCTCAACCCGCCCATGACCGCGGGCACAGTAATTCGAATAGTTTTACTCTGGCCAATGGTGTACCACTGTACCCACAAGACACAGCCTCAACATCATGTCTACCATGCGTCGCGATACTGGAAAGTACCCGAATAGACGCTGTGACAATACCCTCTGCACAACACAACTCACCACAGTGCACCATTCCTGGATCATAATCACCCCCTCTATAAATATAACTAGAGGCATGGACTCCCCAGCGACCCCCACGGACTTCTCGCCACTTCTCAGTCTGGCACCCCGTAATGAAACATGCTATACAAAAGGTAAAGCCGTTGCCCACGCTGGCTTGCGGTTGGTATGGTTAATGTCTCACAACAGTAGCTCGCGAACCGGTCCTTAATTGTCATGAGCACGACCTTCAAAACCATGTGCTCACAACCCACCATTAATCAGGTTTTAGTTATCAATTAATTATCATAGCACGATTGACCATCGTTAGCTACCATTAAATATAACAATAAGTAATAATGTAGTATGATTCATCCCATTAATGAGCTAATGTTTCTAAGCATGGATAAGCAATTTTATATATATATATATATAGCATTTAGCTGAACCAAACCAATATATAAGGTACAAGCTAATCAATTTATTACCCATAGAAAAATAAAGTCATCTTCGGCCATAATTAATTAGGAAAGGCTCACCACCCGATGACATTCGAAAATAATGCATCAGTTGAAATAAAACAATAGCTTTAGACAGGTTCAACATGCTCAAAGGGTTGTTTGGGATCTGTGTGACTTGCCTTGCAATAATCGGTCTTCAATAAGTCTTCTTGAACACTTCCAAAGCACTCACGAACCTTCGCAACGACGGAAACGACAAGCTAACACGCAAAACGAAGAAAAAGACTAATAAAAACCAAATAAACAGTACATAAAAGTAAACAAACATGTAGATCATGATTTTAGATGAATTTAGAGACTTGAACGGCGTCATTCCGAGTTCATATGAATTAGTTATGAATTTTACATGATTAAACTGATTTTAGCCTTATACAGAAAAGGATTAACGATTTATTTCAGAAAAGAAAAGG
This sequence comes from Oryza nivara, assembly GCA_000576065.2. Classification (NCBI taxonomy): domain Eukaryota; kingdom Viridiplantae; phylum Streptophyta; class Magnoliopsida; order Poales; family Poaceae; genus Oryza; species Oryza nivara. Next base: position 10,552,882 of record CM002502.2, read on the forward strand.
GCTTTATGACATCATCGATGACATCATCACCGGAACAAGGCACTGGACCACACGGCCACCGGCGCTAGAGGACTCGGCCGGACCAACCGAGGGCATCTACGCGAAGGGGACGACAAGACGAACCCACCAAGGGGCAGCACGACGATGAACGACGAAGGAAGACGACCAGCGACGAGCTCCGAACGGTGGCGAAGTCGGGACGATGACGACGACGACTTTCTGGCGACGAGAAGTGGCAACGGAGGGGTGGACGGGCTTCTCCTCGGTGCTGCGATGCCGAGGGAGGTGGTGGCACAGGTCGGGGACGACCGAGGCAACGGCACAGCGCGGATGGAGGCGAAGCAGATCAGCTTGACGTCGGCGATGGCCTTCCGGTTGTCTTCGGCTTCGAGGAAGTGGAGGCCGTTCTTCCTCTCTTCGATGCGGTCCCGATGGAGGCAACGGAGCTGACCGGTGATGGCGGAGCCGACGGCTATAGCCGGCTGGAGCGGCGGCCGGAGGGGGAGAGAGAAAGCGCTCGTGGGGAGAGGCGGCTAGGGCACGGGAGCTCGAGCTAGGGGTTGGAAACGAAAGGGGAGGTCTTGGGGGTTCTACTTATAGCCAAAGCTGGAGATCAGCTTGGACCTGAGAGGATTTGGCGGCGGATTGGTTAAGGTTTGCCGATTTGGGGATAAGGTTTATCTGACCGATTTGAACTCAAATCAAAGGGATAAAATCCAATTCCTTAGAAGAAAAGGAAGAGAAAGATAGTAGGAATATTTCCCCTCAACTAATTGGACACGGCGTCGCTCAGGTGCGACGGATTTAGCGGAAAATGGCGCCGGATCGGGATGAACGAGGGCTCTGAACAGCTGGCTAGAGGTTGAAGATGCCACTGTAGCGACAGGGAAGAAAAGTAGACTTCCGACTGGGCTTCTACTTCTTGCCCCGATTGAAAGAGGAACACAAAGCAGACTTCGACAGAGAGAGGGACAGGGGCTACAGGCTAAGAGGAGATTGGGCCAAGAGCTAAAGGTGAACTTTTCCGGTTTCGGCCCGAAAAGGAAAAGTTGATTTTAATTACTTTTCCAATTAAATTAATCACTGAAATGATCCTTGAATTGTTAAAAATACTTCCAATACTCAAATAATTTCAAGAAAAATCCTGAAAATACTTGGACACTCAAAGTACTTAACAATATTACAATCAGACCATTTAATGATTAATTTAATATGTGGATAATTACCGACATGTTGTTTGTATTATTAAAATTCGAAATTGAGCTCCAAAAAATCCGAGAAAATTCTAGAGAGTATAATTAACCATGGAGAATTTAATAAAAATTAAATCCATCCATGCTTTATATTTAAGAAATTTTATTTCCCACATTTAACTTCACTTGTAAATTAATGAACATTTAATATAAATTCTAATAATAATTTATTAAATGATTTATAAATCCTGAAACGAAAATCGGGATGTGACATTAGGTGCTCCATATTGCTGTGAATTGTTGAGAGGCACCACTACACCTGCGTAGTAGATTATTAGGGATAACCTTCACCGTTTGTTGTTGTTTTGGTGTTTCAATGGCAGGTAACGATGGAGAGAGGACTCCCCAGAATTTTGCTGACTGTGTCAGTCAAGAGCAACTACGAACTTTCCAAGAAAATAATCAAAAGGACATGATGGAGGCCGTTGCAAAGGCTGTCCAAGATGCCTTCAATAAAATCGGCTTCGTAAACCACATGGAGAGGCTGGACAAGCGCATATCCACGCTAACTGATCGGGTTGCTGCGTTGGAGACACAACAACCTGCCAACGAGGAAGTGCGTGGCGACGATGATGGTCATCCTGAAGACACGGTGTATGATTCTAGTGGCTATATTGGCGCACCAGCTACAAGGCAAGTACGGCTACGACGTCGTCTACGCACAAACCGCAGAGGTATGGGTGGCAATCACCACCAACAAGGTAGGGGTTTGGGCATGTGCAGAAAGATTGCCCTAGTCAACGGGCATATGTTGCTACAGAAGATTGCTACGTCATCACCTCCGACATTGAAGATGATAAGGAAGACGAGGAAGAAGAATTTGAGGATAAGGATGGCGAAGTCTTTGGTCGTGATGACACAACGGCCTACAGGGCCATCATTGTGCAGCAGGTGCTCAGCACGCAGGTACAACAGCCTGAGAGGTTGCAACGCCATAATTTGTTTCAGATTTTCTTCGTCATCAACAACCGTCATGCACGTGTGATCATTGATGGAGGTTGCTACAACAACTTGGTTAGTTGTGATATGGTCAACAAAATTGGCTTGACCACACGTACACATCCACATCCTTACCAAGTTACCATATTCAATGGTTAAACGATTCCAAAAGAGCAAAGGTAACACAGGTTTGTAGAGTTTCGTTTTCCATTGGCTCATATGCTGATTCTGTTGATTGTGTTGTGGTTCCTTTGCAATATTGTTCACTTTTGTTGGGTCGTCCTTGGGAACATGATAATGATGCTACACACCATGGTAGAAGTAATAAATATACTTTTGTGTATAATGGAAAGAAAATTACTTTGCTACCTTTGACCCCTGCTGAAATTGTAGAAGCTGATAAATAACGAGCTGCAGTTTGGAACTTGATGAATATGAAAATCAGCAAGTTGCTAAATCTATTTTTCCACCTTAAAAGGATAAGCTTTCACCTAGCACTAAGGCTGAGGGAATTGAGTTGAAGGGTGGTGTTATGCTTGCAACAAAATGTGACATTGCTGAAATTTCAGATGATGATATTTGCTATTCCTTGATATGCAAACAAGCTTTATTCTCTCTAGATGATATTTCTAGCTTGATACCTCATGTTGTTGCTAACCTTTTGCAGGAGTATGAGGATGTCTTTCCAGCTGAGATACCCCCGGGATTGCCTCCTATGAGAGGGATAGAGCATCGAATTGATTTGATTCCAGGAGCTTCATTGCCAAACCATGCTGCTTATCGAACCAACCCTAAGGAGACTAAGGAAATTCAGCAGCAAATCCAAGAACTTTTGTACCGCGAGTATGTACGTCGAAGCCTTAGTCCTTGTGCAGTTCCTATAATTTTGGTTCCTAAGAAAGATGCACTACAAGAATCTATTTAATCTGTGACGAAATTTGACAAAATTTTTGTGATGTTTTCAGAGATCGTCACGGATATGCAACAATGGATACAAGGCCCATAATACCGTGATAGTTTATCGATTTCGTCATAAAACGGCCCAAAACCTATCAGGTTATAGCAATTTCGTCATAAACCGGCCCAAAACCTATGACGTTATAGCAATTTCGTCGCGATTTACAAATATAATATTAAATACTTCAAAACCATATAAGAGATATGTAAATTTTGTAAACAATATTACTATCACTTTATTGGATGAAGAAATGAACAAAATAAAAGTTATAGATATTGATGAGTTATACAACTTTGATGTTGATGGCTTTTTCAGTTGAAATTATTTAGTATTTCAAAATGTTGTTTGAAGTTGTCATAATTTGAAATTCAAATTCAAATTATTGAAGCAAAGTCATATAGCAAAATGACCAAAACAAAAGTTGTATATATTTATGATTTATACAACTTTGCTATTGATGACTTTTTCAGTTGAAATCATTTAGTATTTGAAAATGTTGTTTGAAGTTGTTATAATTTGAAATTCAAATTCAAATTATTGAAACAGAGTTATGTAGCAAAATGACCAAAACAAAAGTTGTAGATATTGATGATTTATATAACTTTGTTGTTGATGGCTTTTTCAGTTGAAATCATTTAGTATTTGAAAATGTTGTTTGAAGTTGTCATAATTTGAAATTCAAATTCAAATTATTAAAACAGAGTCATATAGCAAAATGACCAAAACAAAAGTTGTAGATATTGATGATTTATATAACTTTGTTGTTGATGACTTTTTCAGTTGAAATCATTTAGTATTTAAAAATGTTGTTTGAAGTTGTTATAATTTGAAATTCAAATTGAAATTATTGAACAGAGTCATATAGCAAAATGACCAAAACAAAAGTTGTAGATATTGATGATTTATATAACTTTATTGTTGATGACTTTTTCAGCTGAAAATGGTTTAATATTTAAAAATGTTGTTAAAAGTTGTCTTAATTTGATATTCAAATTTTATATAGGTCAATTAAACTTAGAGGCAGAAATAACCAAAATAAGATTGGTAGATCTCAATAAGTTGTACAACTTTGTTTTTGACAAGTTTTTCACATAAGTTCATTTAGTATGATAAAATTCGATTCGAAGGTTTAATATTTTAAAATTAATTGAAAGGAGGGAGGCAAAATGGACTTCTCGGCGAAGGAAGAGCAAAAGGGTTGGCCCGTAAGCGGCCTTTTGCTCCTCCCTCATCGAATTTTATCATACTAAGTGAACTTATATGAAAAAGTTGTCAAAAACAAAGTTATATAACTTATTGAGATATACCAATCTTATTTTGGTCATTTCACCATCTGAGTTTGATTGACCTATATAAAATTTGAATTTCATATTATGATAACTTCAAATAACATTTTTAAATACTAAATGATTTTCATCAACACTAAAGTTGTATAACTCATCAATATATACAACTTTTGTTTTGGTTATTTTGCTATATGACTCTGTTTCAATAATTTGAATTTCAAATTATGACAATTTTAAAGAATATTTTCAAATACCAAATGATTTTAACTGAAAAAGTTATCAACAACAAAGTTGTATAACTCATCAATTTCAATAATTTTTATTTTGGTCATTTCTTCATCTGGTAAAGTGATAGGAACATTGTTCGCAAAAATTACATATCCCTCTTATAGTTTGTAAACTATATAAGAGATGTGTACATTTTGTGAAGAATGTTACAAAACACAGTGTCGGATGAAGAAATGACCCAAATAAACGTTATAGATCTTGATGAGTTATACCATTTTGTTATTGATGACCTTTTCAGTTGAAATCATCTGGTACTTATAAATGTTGTTTGAAGTTATCATAATTTGAAATTCAAATTCATATTATTCAAACAAAGTCATAGAGAAAAATGACAAAAACAAAAGTTGTAGATCTTGATAAGTTATACAACTTTGTTGTTGACAACTTTCCTATTTGAAGTCATTTACTAACCGAAAAATTATTTGAATTTCTTATATTTTAAAATTCAAATTTTATATAGTACAATTAAACTCGGATGGAGAAATGACCAAAACAAAATTGGTAGATCTCAATGAGTTCTACAAATTTGTTTTTGACAACATTTTCACATGAGTTCATTTAGTATGATAAAATTCGATTTGAATTTTTAATATTTAAAATTATTTTTTTCCCTCCTCCTTCCTTCGAACTTTTTCATCTCCTCTTCTCTCTCCCCTCCTCTCCTGATTTTTTTTTTCATGTCCTCTTCTCTCCCCCTTATCCTATCCTCTCCTCTCCTCTCCTGTCTCCTCTCAGCCTCTCACTTCCTCCTCTCTTCCCTCTCTCACCGGCGCGGCGGGCGGGAGAGGCGGGCTCGGCACCGGCGGCGGCGGGCCCCCTTCCCCGACCTCCTATGCGCGGCAGTGCGGCGGGCTCGGCACCGGCGGCAGCGGGTCCCCTTCCCCGACCTACCATGCGCGGCGGCGGCGGCGGCGCCGTGTGGCGGGCGCGAGCGGCGGGCGGGAGCGGCACGGCCTCCCTTCCCCGACCTCCCATGCGCAGCGGCGGCGTCCCTTCCCCGACGGCGGTGGACACGACGAGGACGACGGCGGCAGGCGGCGGGCACGGCGACGGCCTGCGGCGGCGGATCCGGTGGCGCCGTCCTCGGGAGGGCCGGATCTGCCGCGCTACAAAGGAGCTCGGCGCGCGGCGGGCACGGCGATGGCCGGCGGCGGTGGATTGGACGGCGGGCGCGCAGCGGGCACGGCGACGGCCGGCGACGGTCAACTATTTTGCACATCACTTTTCTGTTTTGCAGCGATTTATTTTGTTGCTTCACCCTGCAGAATCCCATCTCTCATGACACCAAGTAAAACAAAATCAAGATTCCTTGCATATCGTAATAACCCTAGCTTGAAAACCATTGGACACTAGAAGCAACACCAGTAAAACAAGATATCTTGCATGTTTGTTGATTTCTTGCTGTACAATTTGTTCTCTATTAATTATAAAAAGAAAATAATGCTCTGTTATCATATCTTCTTTGCTATGTTATGTTTATATCTTCTTGCAGTGGAATCCTCCTGCACTCTGAGTATATCAGTGGGTATGGTCCATGCTTACTTTGCTCTTCGAGTGAATTTGAGTCGCTACAACCATTACCATGTTTTCAGTCTATGATTTTGGTTGTGTTGATTACAATGTCCATAAAAAATAGTAAATAATAGTTCATACACATGCAACTTTACATGATCAATTAGCACATCATCAGCCAATAACATGAGATATGTGATTAGTGATAAGCTCAGGTTGTCTTTATCACTAATAATGGTTGGATTGCAGAGGCAGAATGTAGATTTGTACAAAGAAAGAGGGTACTCCATTTACAGTTGATAACATTATTATGTGTTGTAGTCCCTTGGCACAACATAGGGATGATGGATAGGATTTTTTAACCCTTTATTGTGTTCAAGTTTGTGCCACTTAGGCTGTATTTCTCATTGTTCAGTGTGATGGCATCGAATTGGTTGACAAATTATTTGAATTGCTTATATTTTAAATTTCGAATTTTATATAGTTCAATCAAACTCGGATGGAGAAATGACCAAAAGCACATTTCCTTTGATTAATTGACCCTTGCTGTTTTGAGTATGCCTTGAATCATGAGTTCGTTGTTTGGCTGTTGTTGCTTTGAGATTGGCTCGATTATGCTAGCTTTGATATTCTCCACTTTGACATTAAGGATCAGCATGTTATACATGGTGCCTTGGAGAATAATTTGTCGTTTCCTCCTAACCTGAACAACGCTAATCTAAGCAAAATTATATTTCAGGTTACCGAAAACTGATCAGGGAGATTATCAGAGGTTCTGCTTGACCATGTACTGTTGAAAGAAGTCTGTTTCCAATGTAATTGTTGGGTACGCACATTACAGAATGGTTGCAGCAGAGCAGTTGAGCAATTTATAGACTACAGAATAAGGTAATTAATCAACTTTTTCTGAACCTCTATGGATTTCTTTCCATTTTCTGTAATGCGAGGAATTGCGCAACTCAACATTGAACTAGCAGATGTGACAGAGATAGCGAGGGCAGATTACATGAACCATCCTCTTTTGTTCTTTCAGCAATTGTCCAAAGTTTTCTAACTCAAAATTTATCATTCAGACTATATAGTGGGCTTTGATCTGATAGTTGGTTGACAAATTGGGCTAGTTCTGAAATGGGCCTATTTTAAAATGGGCCAGTTCTGAAAAAATAATGGGCCGTCATGAAATAATTAATGGACCAATGTAAAAAAATAATGGGCTGTTAAAAAATTAATGGGCCATAAAAAAATAAAGGGTCGTTCAAAAAAATAATGGGTGGTTTAAAAATATTTGATGACGTCAGCTGCCATGTCATCAGTGACATATCATCACACACGTGTAAATGACTGACACGTCAGCTGTCATGTTGGCTGCCACGTGGCAACCATCTGTGACGTTTAATTTCGTCACAGGGGTTGGGCCTGGGCTGGACTACATGAGCCCAAAGGTGTTTTATGACGTTTAAAAAACGTCATAGATTGTGCTGATCCGTGACAATTTCGGAGAAAACGTCGGCAGATTTAATATATGATGATAAGTAGAATCGTCACAGACAAATTTCTATGACGAATTTTTTTCGTCATAAGATTAAATAGATTCTTGTAGGGATGGTTCTTGATGAATGTGTGTTGATTGTAGAGCCATTAATAATATTACTATTCGATACCGTCATAAAGATTGACTTGCGAAGTGGCTACCACCAAATTAGAATGAAACTTGGCGATGAATGGAAAACAACATTCAAAACTAAATTTGGATTGTATGAGTGGTTAGTAATGCCTTTTGGTTTGACTAATGCACCTAGTACTTTCATGCGCTTAATGAATGAGGTTTTAAGGCCTTTTATTGGATGGTTTGTGGTAGTTTACTTTGATGATATGTTGATATACAACAAGTCTCTTTGCATGAACACATGGATCATTTATGTGCTGTTTTTAATGCTTTACGTGATGCACGTTTGTTTGCTAACCTTGAAAAGTGCATCTTTTGCACGGAACGAGTTTCTTTTCTTGTATATGTTGTTACTCCGCAGGGAATTAAGGTGGATGAGACGAAAATTGAAGCCATAAAGAGTTAGCCGGTTCCCCAAACCAAAACCATCACACAGGTGAGGAGTTTTCTTGGTCTTGCAGGATTCTATTGCCGTTTCGTCAAAGATTTCAGCACCTTTGATGCACCCTTGAATGAGTTGACGAAGAAAAGGGTGGTCTTCTATTGGGGAAAGACACAGGAGAAGTCGTTTGACATTTTGAAGGACAAGCTTACACACGCAACATTGCTACTACTTCCAAACTTTGATAAGGCTTTTGAGTTATAATGTGATGCTAGTGGACTTGGCATTGGGGGTGTTTTAATGCAAGATGGTAAGCCTGTTGCATATTTTAGCGAGATGTTGCATGGTCATGTTTTGAATTATTCCATGTATATTAAGGAATTGTATGCTCTTGTACATTCTTTAGAGACGTGGCGTCATTATTTGTGGCCTAAAGAATTTGTTATTCACTCCGATTACGAATCGCTTAAATATCTTCGCTCTCAAAATAATTTGAATCGTAGACATGCTAAATGGGTTGAATTTATTGAATCTTTTCCTTATGTTATCAATCAAAAGAAAGGGAAAGATAATGTGATTGCTGATGCTTTGTCTAGGCGCTACACTTTCTTGTCCCAACTTGATTGTCGGATTTTTGGACTTGAATCAATTAAAGAACAATATGCGCTTGATCCTAATTTTAAAGAAGTGATGTTGAATTGTAAAGAGGGACGTACTTGGAATAAATTTATGATCAAAGGTGGATTTGTTTATACAGCTAACCATCTATGCATTCTAGTTGGTTCCGTTCGTCTTTTGTTGATACAGGAAGTGCATGGAGGAGGGTTGATGGGACATTTTTGAACTAAGATGACGGAAGATGTTTTGGCCCTGCATTTCTTTTGCCCAAGGAAGAGAAAAGATGATGAGAGGGTCGTGGCATGTTGCACCATTTGTCAGAAAGTTAAGTCTCGTTTGAATTCACATGATTTGTATATGCCTCTTCCTGTATTGTCTATTTCTTCGGTACTATTGACGTAAAACACGAGGCCTAGGAAATCTGTTTAACTCCAGTGCAGGTCCAAAACTCGCCTTCGGATATGCTAGCGTACCAGTTGATTTGATCCTGCAATCAACAAGAAATAAAGACAAAGGAACCGCGGTTAAACCTATAAACGATAGCCGATCGGCTAAGTGCCGATGACATATCATTTATCTTTGAGCCGATGTCATATGTAAATCGATCGGCAGTTATAAATAGATAATGAAGAACTAAATCTACTCGATCGGCTGTAGATATTAACGATATATAATTCTCATATCGATATATACTTAAATTAAGTGATTGGGGTAGATCGGTCGCCATGCCGAGACAGTATAAATCACTTAAATCGAAATATATATTAATAACAGGACTATATGTTCATAGCATAGCCGATCAGATAGATCTAGCATGTATCGGCTAATACTCCGATACTACTCTATATTAAGATATCAAAACAAGCAGAATATACCAAACATAAGCTTAATATACTTAGATGCAATAATATCTTGACATAAAGGGTAGATTTAACGTGTCAACGAAGCATATAGAGCAAATATAGTTAAATCAGATAAGATCGGCTGAAACTCCGATGCTACCGTAATCAGCAACCAGAAGACAGGCTAGAGATTGATATTCTAAGCGCGACTTAATAGATCAAACTCAACTGATGCAGCGTTAAGTATGAAAAGAAGAACAATATGTAGACAATCAAGCCGGTGGAAGCTTCATAGAGTGGTGGATATCTTATATAATCTAAATCAACGTCGAAATCTAACCTAATTGGCTGCCTTCTACTAACAGATGTTAGCCGATTGTAGATTAGATAGCGATATTGCCAGAGATTATGTGAGATATATGATAACTCGACGAATTACATAAACAAGATTAGAGTGTCATAAAGATGAAAGCACTAATCCTGAGAACGCAAGCTATCATAACAAGTTTTACCTCTTGTTGAAGATCGAAACCGATGCAGCTTAACCCGAAAGCAAGAACTCGTCGAAATAAAACTAAAGCAAAAGGGTGGCGATGCGCCGAAATTGTATTGAACGTGTGTGTGAATTGATTACATGGGGTTCGGTGTCTATTTATACCCGAAAATTATAAACTATGTCCATATCGGACACGACTCTTATCTCTAACAAACTCTAAGATACCATAAGTCTTTACGACAGACTTTTACCCTAAATATATCTCAGAGGAAATTACATAAAATATCCTAATTAATAGATACAATTGCCTTCTCAGGACTCTATCCTTGTGCGGCAATCATCTTGAAGCATATCAACTTAACCCGATGTTGTACACCAAGTCGTATTGTCGGAATCGGCTGTATCGGCTTACCCAGTCTGACTCGGACCCAGCCAATCCTGATCATAGCCGATCTGGACTCCAGCCGATTCTTGCTTTGTTTTCGAATCGATCTCCGCCTTCGACTCCACTTCGATCTAATCCTCTTTTCCGATGCTGATATTACCAAGTTTGGTCGTTAACACATGCCCCCCAAGTCCGGAATATTTGGTAATGTTTCGGATTTGCTGTATATCGACTCCGAGCAAGTTTCGTACTTTGCCGTTTTCTGACCGTTACTCCCGTGCTTTAAATACTAACCGTCACCCTCGAGAAATCTCACACCGTCCTCTTCCGTTTTCACCGTTGAAGCAAACCTTGCCCTCTCTCTCTCCGTCGATTCCTCTGACGCAAAAGGCGATTCCAAAGCGATTTCATCTCTGGTCGGACCTCCGCCTATGGTGATGTCGTCCTCCGCCAGCCCGTCTACCGCGTCATCGGCCGAGTATGCTGAGGTAAGTTCTCATTGGCTAGATCGCTTTTTCTCGCATGAAATCGATTTCCCTTTTGTCATCTTGCTTTCTTCTTCTCGATTCCTTTGGATTTGCAGCACCTTTCCAACCTAGTTGCGATTCCCAGCCTGTCACATGAAAACCACTATTTTCTTGGTCCAATCGGCAATCTTGACCCCACTGATTTTATCATCGGTGAAACCAACAGAATCCCCTTTAGATTAGCCAACCCTAATTTGGGTCACTAGAAGAATACTTTCAAGTCTTGGCGATCTCTTGAGAAAACCACCCCTGAGAAGAGTTGGACCACATGGTACCAGCGCGTATCGGCTAGTAAGAAAATTCACTGGGATGAGATTAGGATCGGCCAAGCGCTTGCCCTCTCCATAGCCAATTCTGCTAAGGACGAACCTCTGATGGCTGCCGCCACCTATTTCTGGTCCAACACCATCAATGCCTTTTTGTTCAACCGAGGGCCGATGACTCCATCTTTGATCGACATTACCATGATCACCGGTTTAGATGTAACTTCATCGGCTAATCCTATGAGCATGAACACCAAAAACCAGTTTGATTTTAGAACCAAAAGCATAGGTGGCTGGTCTGGTTATGTGGCAGCATATATGGGCCAAGGATCTGTTACTCCTCGAGAACATGTGGCCTTTTTACTCATGTGGCTAGAAAAATTCCTCTTCTGTGGATCCAGTTGTGGTCCTACAACCAATTGGCAATTTGTAGCCGAAGCCCTAGAATCAAAGAAACAATTTCCCTTGGGCAAAATCCTCCTCGGCTATCTATACCAAATGTTGAATAATGCATCGGCCAAGATAGCCGTCGGCTCAGTAGTTGGGGCAGGTGGACCATGGTGGTTGCTGCAGACCTGGTTAAACCTGATGGTCATGAAAGTTGTTAATCGGCCATCTGTGACAGAAGCTGAATTTCCGAGGCCGGAGCCGATTGTGGAAGGTGATGGAGAGGAACGCAGTCATCGTAGATGCATGTCATATGGAGAATACGCATCTACACCAATCGATGCTGGAGCAAAGCTATCGGCTGAGCTGCTCAAGGATTGGTTCTGCAGCTTCTATGAAGGCTTTCAGAAAGATGCCCAGGTTTGGTTTCCTTATGAGGATTCAGCAGATCTTGAACTTCCATTAGACTTTAGATTTGAAGACATCAATTATGAAAAATACCAAAAATCCAAAGAAGTTCTCAAAGCTGCAATCAGCCCATGCATCCTTCCTGTCGGCATTCATCAGGGAAGAAACATCCAAGTCTCTTATGAGTTTTACCACCCAATGAGCTTGGCTAGACAACTTGGACTGGGCCAACTCCCAATCGGCTTATTCTTTGCCGACAAGATCTAGTGCCGAGGAGAAATCTCATCAACTTTGATGATGGATCGGCTGCTTAACCTCTAAGGACCCCCTCTAGGCAGTATTGAAATTATTGAGTTGGCAGGTTTCAAGAGCGTAAACTTTGACAGATGGTGGGGTGAATGGAAGCTGCATTTATTTCACCAATCGGCTTCAATGTACATGACAGATCTATTCCCCGATGTCATATCCCAAGTAAACCTTGTCATTATTAACCAGAATGATTGTCAGCCGATTCATTACTTGACTAATCTTTTGTTCTTGTTTTGCAGACAATCAACTCTTCTCCTCCACATCAAAGCAATAGTGGCAAGGATATTGAATATGCTCCATGTCTGATTCCCAATGGAGGTGGACCATCTCCCCCTGTCATCGGCTATCATGTCCCTAAGACTTCAACTCTCCTTCAAGGTCTAATCAGGGAACCAGCCGATGCGGGCAAAAAGAGAAGAACCAGGTCATCAGCTGTGGACACATTAGCTCTAGCCCCAAAGAACAAGGCCAAACTCAAAAAGCCTAAACCAACCGATGACCTGCCTGCCCTAGATCTATCCATTGAACAAGCTATGGATGAAGAAGACATTGAAGACGATGTTGATCAAGCCGGAGCCGAAGTGAACGATATAGAAAGAACACCATTGGCTTCGCCCAAGCAGACCCCTCCAACTCCTTCTGCCCCAACTCATTTTTCAAGAGTAAGCAGCTCTCTTTGATCCTTTTTGCAATCAATTCACTTTTCGGCCGATTACTCACAGACTTTATAGTTGCAGAAGAAGAAAACTGCTGTGAAAAAGAAACCAGCAGCAACAATTCTCAAATCGGCTCCACCAGTAAGTTGTTTTAATTCTTTTATTAGTTGACCTCAGCTGATTTTGTCTAACGCATATCTCTTTTACAGCCTCTCCCTCCTCCTTCTCCTCCTATACAACAATCATCAAGTGACCGAACTCCATCGGCTGTGGGGAGTCACCATGTTGAGGAAGAAATACCACCAGCTGTTCCTGCCATCCCGGTAAGTCGTCTATAAAAATTTTGAATCGGCCACATAACTCATGTCAAGACTCCATTTTTAAAATTCTTTCTTGCAGGTCTTAGCCGATCTGTTTTCTTTCGACATTAAAGACTATCTTGACGAAGAAACAGAAGAAGATACCACCAGCAAATCTTTAGTTCCTTTGTCCGATGATGTGAAGAAATCCCTTGAAGACATCTCTCATCAGCTGGAAGCATCATCACTAGACAACTTGGTGGTAAACTGTGGGCCGATTAGGACTCGGTTACACGAGATCCAAGCTCTAATCCTAGATGAGCTAGCCGATATCCTTACTCCAGCTGTCTATCTTGAGCAGCATCAATTCAAGCTGGAGAAAGCCAAGCTAAGATTAGCCGAATGTCGGGAGTGTAAAGATATCGAAGCCACAATCCAAGCCAATCGGCAGCTTGTTCATGAAGAGAAAACCAAACTTGATCAGCTATCTGAGGGCCTAATCAAATCCAACATTGATCGGCTCGAGGCTTGCAAGATTGAGCTCTTGGCACAACTTGAAGAATGCAACGCTGAGCTGGATTTAGAACATAAAAAGCTGGCCAATCTCCCAAAATCCGTTGAAGAACAGAAGACAAGATTAAAATCGGCTATTAAGAATGTTGCTGATCTCACCAAGTCCTTAAAAGTCATTCGTGGAACTGACGCTCAAGATGCCCAAGCCATTGAAGAAGTGGAACAAATCAGGCAAAGGGCTATTTCGGCTATCCAGCAATACTTGTCTCAGTGACTTTCTGTGTAATAGACCTTAGAAATTTTTGTAATCGGCTAAGATACCCTAGTACTTTATGCTGATTAATATAACTTCTAAATTCGCTAAAAAATTTGCAATTTTCCATGTATGTGCCCCCCCTAATTTTACAATGTCAAAAACATCGATAAAACTATAAAAACAACTAAGGGCGATATAACAATATTGGCCATCGTATATCGGCAAACCACAACCGATTACAATATAGAAAAACGACTAAGGGCGATATAACAATATCGACCATTGTATATCGGCAAACCACAACCAATTACAATATAGAAAAACGACTAAGGGCGATATAACAATATCGGCCATCTCAAGACAATAAAAACACATCGGCTGTCATGTATCGGCAATATCAGCCGATCATGCATTAACCTAAACACTTGGGTAATATTTCTTCAAGTATTTGCCATTTAGTGCTCTGCCATAAACTTCTCCATCGAGTCCTTGCAACATGTAAGCTCCTTTAGATACAACCTTATAAATTTGAAACGGTCCTTCCCAATTCGGCGACCACTTGACGAACTGTCACACCCTGAAAATTCAAAATATATAAATTGTTGTTTAATTGGAATTTTCAGAAATGATTTTTTAAAGCCTAAAAGAGAAGATCTAATTTTAATTAATAAATTCCAATAGAAAATGGGGCCAGATAAAATTTCATTAAATACTTTGCTTAATTCTATAATTCCTAGATTTTTCTGGGATTTATTTGAGCTAAGGAAGTATTTTTAATAAATGGAATTGCATTTCATAAATAATTTAAATTGAAAAAGGTTTTAAAAGTCTTCTTTTGGCTTTGGGCCGAAAGTCGGCCCAAAACCGCTCTCTCTCTCCTTGGCCCAGTCCGGCCCAGTCCGCCGCGCGCGCGCGCGTCCGCCTGCTGACCTGTCAGGGTCGTCGTCAACCTCCGGCCGCCGCCGCCCGAAACCCTAGTTTCGCGCCGCCGCCGTTCCCATCCAAATTCGATCGATCCTTTCCGTTTCCGGCCGATTTGATAGAGGGGAAACAATCTCCGGGATCTCCTCTACCTTTTCTCTTTTGGAAACATCGGCTAAATCGGTTTGGAAATCGATGGATTCGAGTTCGAATCGGATCGGCTTTTCTCTCTCTGAGCTCGAGCTTTCCATCTCGTCGCCGGTCACCGTGGGCCTTCGCCGTCGCCTCCGAGCCCCTTTAAAAGGATCCCTGGTGTCTCCTCTACCCACCGCCACCTTCACCTTCGCCTCTCGTCGTCCGTAGCGCCCTAGCGCCGTGTGCCCTAGCACCGCCGTCGCCGCCGTCGCTCCAGCCGTGCGCCGCCGCCGTTCCAGACGTCGCCGTTGCTCGGGAAGGCCACCGTCGTGATCGCCAAGTCGCTGCCGTTCTCGTCCGCTCCTTCGCCGCCGCCGAAGACCACCGAAGCACCGTCGCCGCCGTCGACCCGAAGTTTGCCGCCGCTTCCTCCTCGTCGCCGTCGCCGTCCGTTGATCTTCCGCCGCTCTTTTGCTCACCGGTGAGTTCGCCGCGTCGCGCTCTACCTGTTGGTGCCTTCCGTTCGCGCCGCCGTGCCGTCGTTCGCCGGCGAGCATGCAAGCCCGAGCCGCCGAGCCGCCGCCGCCGGTGGCGACGTCATCGCCGACGTCATCGGGGCCGTTCGCTGTGAGCCGGTCGTAGACCGTTTGATCTCGGCCGTCCGTTTTGGATCAAGTCGATCTCGGCCGTCCGTTCGCGTGAACCGCCGCCGTGCGCCCGGTCCACCGCAAACCCTAGCCGCTGACGCAATAAATCCTCTTTTCCTTTTCAAAAATAATTCGTTATTGCGTCAAAATTCACTTAAAATCCATATAAGTGTTTTAATCTGATTTAATCTTTAAAAATTCATAACTGATTCATCTTAGCTCGGATTTAGTTGGTTCAAGTCTCTAAATTTTTCTAAAATTGAGATCTACATGTTAAAAATATCCACATGTACTGTTCAAGCTTTTTTATGTGCTATTTTGCTGTTTTTGCTCTTTTTTGTTTAGATTCCGTCGTTTCCGGAGAGTCCGTTTTCGCCGGAGAAGAGTTTGAAGAGTTCCAAGGCTAGCAAGGCAAGTCACACAGATTCCAAACAACCCTTTGAGCATGTTGATCCTATTTAAAGCTATTGTTTCCATTCAACTATTGCATTTATTTTCGAATGTCATTGGGTGGAATTAACCTATTGTTTGCTATAGCTCTTTTGTTCTTGATTACTTTATTCCTTGATACCTTGGGTTAATATAACTTGACTAGTTGAACTTTATATATATTGGTTCAACTAGATATTAGATATAATTGCTTAGCCCTGATTAGAAACATTAGCACACTATTGGGATAACTTATGACTCACTGTTATTTAATGATGGCTTAATGATAGTTCACGATGGTCAATCGTGATTAGTTAATTAATTACTTGCCAACTAAAATATGTTAATGGTGGGTTGTGAGCACATGGTTTTGAGAGTCGTGCTCATGACAATTAAGGACCGGTTCACGAGTTTCGGTTGTGAAACATTAACCGTGCCAACGACAAGCCAGCGTGGGCAACGGCTTTACCTTTTGTATAGCATGGTTCATTGTGGAGCACCAGACTGAGAAGTGGCGGAGATAAGCCCACGGGGGTCGCTGGGGAGTCCATGCCTTGTTTATAAGGGGGTGATTATGATCCAGGAAAGGTGCGCTGTAATGGATTGTGTTGTGCGAGGGGTATTGTCACAGCTCCTTTCCGAGGTACCGTGGTGGCATTGAGGCACATGGTGACATGATGTGGGACTGTGGTGAGTTGTGTTGTGCAGAGGGTATTGTCACAGCCTCTATTCGGGTACTTTCCAGTATCGCGACGCATGGTAGACATGATGTTGAGGCTGTGTCTTGTGGGTACAGTGGTACACCTATGATCAGAGTAAAACTTTTCGAATAGCCGTGCCCGCGGTTATGGGCGGGTCTAACAATGTCTTTCGTGATTAGTCTCGCACCTCTCATCATAATAACAGATGCTATAACTGGTAATAATTTGATTAGCTCCTGGTTTGGAATGGTTTATTCCTGGTTTGGAGATAGAACTGTGCAGCCGGGACGGTTGTTCAGAATGGTTGGGCCTATACAACAGGTATGTTGTATAGCGTTGGATTAATATTGTTTAATTATTACTTAACTGTTTTATAAAATTCTGAAATGTTTATTAAATGCTGTTTATGCAAATGAAACCCTACTATGCCATCCTTTCTTATCCTGTGCACTTGCATAATTGCTG
Source organism: Oryza nivara (assembly GCA_000576065.2). Classification (NCBI taxonomy): domain Eukaryota; kingdom Viridiplantae; phylum Streptophyta; class Magnoliopsida; order Poales; family Poaceae; genus Oryza; species Oryza nivara. The sequence continues at coordinate 10,570,423 of CM002502.2, forward strand.
CGTGGCTTGCTGAGTATGTCATATACTCACCTTGCAATCATTCATCAGAGGAAGAGATCTACAATGAGGCTGATGGTGTGGAGGATTAGGTGTAGCCTTGGTCAAGCTGCCTGTGGAGTGGAGCCGTCTGCGCCGTTTATTTTTTTTCCGCTGCTTAGATCTTTATTGATTGAGAGGAACTATCTACCTCTGTAATGACATTTTATTCACTTATTAATTAGAGTAATAATTGTACTCTATTATCAATTTGTTATTGTGTGCCTCGGCTGATTCCTGGACAAGGGTTCACATACATGTAAGCGTTTGGAATTTTGGATAGAAATTCCGGGCGTGACACGAACTTGCTATCTCGAGTTCCAATCGGCAAAATCAACTTCCATACAAGTTTCCCCTCCGAAAAATCTTTGGGTACTACTTTCTTATTATAATGCTGAGCAACGCGCTCCTTATCCTTGGTAACTTTTGCAAGGGCTCGCAATCGTGATTGAACCAGATCTTCCCTCTCATCGGCCATAAGGTTATAATACTCATCGACTGTTAAACTATTTTGCAACTCCGTTCTATTTGAGCCGATTCTAACTTCCGATGGCAAAACAACCTTATGTCCATAAACAAGTTTGTAAGGAGGGACTTGGATCGATCCATGACAAGCCATCCGATAAGACCACAATGCTTCGGCTAACCGAGTATGCCATTGCCGAGGATAATCAGAAATCTTTCGCTTAATCAATTTGATGAAGCTCTTGTTAGACGCCTCGGCTTGCCCATTAGCTTGTGCATAATATGGTGAAGAATTCAATAATTTGATAACCATGCTATCAGCAAACTGAACAAACTCATCGGACACGAAAATTGAACCTTGATCGGTAGTAATAGTTTGAGGAATACCAAATCGATAGATTATATGTTCTTGAACAAATTGTATAGCATCCCCAGAATCAACTTTCTTCAAAGGAATCGCTTCTACCCACTTGGTGAAATAATCAGTCGCAACCAATATAAACTTATGCCCTTTACTCGATGGTGGATTAATCATGCCAATCATATCAATTCCCCAACCTCTAAATGGCCACGGTTTAATGATTGGATTCATAGCTGTCACATCCTGACTTTTGTTTCAGGATTTATAAATTATTTAATAAATTAATAATAGAATTTATATTAAATGATCTTTAATTTACAAGTGAAGTTAAATGTGGGAAATAAAATTTCCTAAATATAAAGCATGATGGATTTAATTTTTATTAAATTCTCCATGATTAAGTCAACTCTCTGAAATTTTCTCGGATTTTTCAGAGCTCAATTCCTAAATGATACAAAGAACAGTTCAGTAATTATTTGATCATTAATGATCTAATTATAATTGTTAAGAGCTTTTCTTGTTTAAAAATCCTTAAATTATAAATTGTTGTTTAAAAGGAATCATTAGAAATGATTTTAAAAGCCTAAAAGAAAAGATCTAATTTTAATTTGTTAAATCTCAATATAAAATTGGGCTAGATAAAATTTTGTTAACTACTTTGCTTAATTCTATAATTCCTAGATTTTTCTGGGATTTATTTGAGCTAAGGAAGTATTTTTAATAAATGGAATTGCATTTCATGAATAATTTAAATTGAAAAGGGTTTTTTAAAAGTCTCTTTTGGCTTTGGGCCAAAAAGCCGGCCCAAAGCCCCTCTCTTTCTCTCTCTCTCTCCCCGGCCCAATCGGCCCAGTCCGTCGTCGCTTCCTTCTCTCTCGGTGCCACTGACAGGTGGGGCCCACCTGTCAGTCTTGTCTTCCTCCTCGCGCCGCCGCCGCCGCCCGAACCCTAGCCGAGCCGTGCGCCGCCGCTTTCCAATTCGGCCGCGTCTTTCCTTCTCCGGCCGAATCTTTTGAGGGGAAATGATCTTCGAGATCTCCTCTTCCTTTTCTCTTATAGAAACTCCGGTCTTTTTCGTTTGGAAATCAACGGATTCGAGGTCGATTCGGATCGACTTCTCTCTCCGAGCCCTAGCTTTCCTTCGCCGTCGCCGGTCGCCGTGGGCCTCCGCCGCCGCCTCCTTGCCCTTTAAAAGCACCCCCGGTGTCGCCGCTACCCGCCGCCACCCTCGCCTTCGTCTCTCGCCGTCGGAAGCGCTCTAGCGCCGTGTAACCTCGAGCCGCCGTCGCCGCCGTTGCTCCAGCCGCGCGCCGCCGTCGTTCCGGTCGTCGTCGTCGCTCGGGAAGGCCACCGTCGGGATCGTCAAGTCGCCGCCGTCCTCGTCCGCCGCTTCGCCGCCGCCGGAGACCGCCGGAGCACCGTCGCCGCCGTCGACCCGATCTCCGCCGCCTCTTCTTCCTCGTCGCCGGCGCCGTCCGTTGCTTTTCCGCCGCCGTTTTGGTCACCGGTGAGTTCGCCGCGCCGCGCTCTACGTCCTGGTGCCCTCCGTTCTCGTCGTCGCGCCGTCGTTCGCCGGCGAGCTTGCGCTCCCGAGCCGCCGCCGGTGCTGACGTCATCGCTGACGTCGTCGCTGACGTCATCGTTGCCGTTCCCCGTGAGCCGGTCATGGACCGTTTGATCTCGGCCGTCCGTTTTGGATAGGGTTGATCTCGGCCGTCCGTTCCCGTGAACCGCTGCCGTGCACCCGGTCCACCGCAAACCCTAGCCGCTGACGCAATAATCCTCCTTTTCCTTTTCAAAAATAATTCATTATTGCGTCATAATTCAATTAAAATCCCTATAAGTGTTTTAATCCGATTTAATCTTTAAAAATTCATAACTAATTCATTGTAACTCAGTTTAATGTGGTTCAAGTTGCAAAAGTTGTATAAAATAAAGATCTACATATTAAAATTGTCCATAAATTGAATTAAATTTATTTAATTCTTTTTAAATGGGCTTTAATTAGATTTAATCTTGTAAAATTCATAATAAATTCATTTGAAGTCAGAATGAGGCCGTTCAAGTCTCATAATTCATCTAAAATTATGATCTACATGTTTGTTTACTTTATATGTATTGTTTATTTGGTTTTTATTAGTCTTTTTCTTCATTTTGCGTGTTAGCTTGTCGTTTCCGTCGTTGCGAAGGTTCGCGAGTGCGCCGGAAGTATTCAAGAAGATTAATTGAAGACCGATTATTGCAAGGCAAGTCACACAGATTCCAAACAACCCTTTGAGCATGTTGATCCTATTTAAAGCTACTGTTTCTATTCAACTATTGCATTTATTTTCGAATGTCATTGGGTGGAATTAACCTATTCTTTGTTATGGCCCTTTTGTTCTTGATTACTTTATTCTTTGATACCTTGGGTGTTTATAATTGGACTAGTTGAGCTTTATATACATATTGGTTCAACTAGATATTAGATATGATTGCTTAGCCATGCTTAGAAACATTAGCACACTATTGGGATAACTTATGACTCACTATTATTTAATGATGGCTTAATGATAGTTCACGATGGTAAATCGTGATTGGTTAATTAATTACTTGCCAACTAAAACTTGATAATGGTGGGTTGTGAGCACATGGTTTTGAGAGTCGTGCTCATGGCAATTAAGGACCGGTTCGCGAGCTACTGTTGTGAGACATTAACCGTGCCAACCACAAGCCAGCGTGGGCAACGGCTTTACCTTTTGTATAACATGATTCATTGCGGAGCACCAGACTGAGAAGTGGCGGAGATAAGCCCACGGGGGTCGCTGGGGAGTCCATGCCTTGTTTTATAAGGGGGTGATTATGATCCAGGAATGGTGCACTGTGGTGAGTTGTGTTGTGCAGAGGGTATTGTCACAGCCTCTATTCGGGTACTTTCCAGTATCACGACGCATGGTAGACATGATGTTGAGGCTGTGTCTTGTGGGTACAGTGGTACACCTCTGATCAGAGTAAAACTATTCGAATAGCCGTGCCCGCGGTTATGGGCGGGTTGAGCAATGTTTTTCGTGATTAGTCTCACACCTCTCACAATAATTATGGATGTTATACCTGGTAATAATTTGCTTAGCTCCTGGTTTGGAGATTAGATCTGTACAGCCGGGTATGGTTGTTTCAGAATGGTTGGGCCTGAGCAGCATGGGCATGTTGTTCAGTGTTTATTAAAATTTCTAATTAATTACTCCACTGTTTTACTTCTCTTAAATGTTTTGCTAAATGCTGCTTTTGCAAATGAGCCTATATTATGCCAACCTTTGGTATCCTTGTGCACTTGCATATTTGCTGTGTGGCTTGCTGAGTATGTCATATGCTCACCTTGCAATAATCAATCAACCTCAGTTGAAGAAAAAGGATCCAGAAGGAGAAGACGTTTGGCTTATACCACAGTTGAGCTGCCTGTGGGAGTGGAGCCGGAGCTTCGCTAGATTTTATTTTCCGCTGCAGTTTTCTTCTTGGTGAGGACTTAGTGCCTCTTAAGTAAGTATTTATCGTTTTAGTTAATTTGATGAATCTGTATATTAAATTGTCAGTTTGTGTACCTCGGCTGATTCCTGGACGAGGATTTTATGCACAAATAAGTTCGGAAATTACTAGTGAATTTCCAGGCGTGACAATAGCCGACGCCGGCGCCCTTTGAATCGCTCCAAATTTCTGACAATCTTGACACCCTTTATAATATCTGAAACAATCTTCCAGCATTGTTGGCCAAAACTACCCTGCACGCAGAAGTAACCACTTCATCTTATGAGCCGACTGATGAGTACCACAAATTCCTTTATGAACTTCGCCGATCGCAACTTTAGCCTGAGCGACACTCAAACACTTCAGAAACACCCCATCAATCGTCCGATAATAAAGCTCATCATCCAATAAAGTGTACTTCAACACCTTATATCTTAATTTCCTAGAAGCCGATTGAGATGGATTCTGTAAATACTGATGCACATCATACCTCCAATCATCGGCTGTTATTGCTGCGACTTCAACTTTAACATCTTTGATCATCGGCTTATACCCTGATGCCCCTTGGGCCAAATCATTAGCTTCGATATTTTGTTCTTGAGATACATGCTTCAAAGTAACCAGCCAAAATTCATTCATCAATTCTTGGCACTTCTCATTATAAACCATTAATATATCATTCTTACACTCATATTCTCCTATCAACTGACTGATTACCAGCAAGGAATCCCCCATGATTTCAATAGCATTGGCTTCAACTTTCTTAAGTAATTGCAACCCTTTGAGCACTGCCTCATACTTAGCTTGATTATTAGTTGCATAAGGTTTGATAGTATAAGCAAACTCGAAACATGCCCCCTAGGGGAAATTATAACTAAGCCGATACAACAACCATGAGTACACATTGATTCATCAAAGAATAAAGTCCATGGCACAATCTCAACCGAGACGATTGAATCATCACGATGTTCCACAATAAAATCGGCTATAGCTTGTCCTTTGATTGCCTTCGGCGACTCATATCGAAGATCAAACTCAGTTAAGGAAAATATCCACTTTCCAATCCTTCCTTTCAAAATCGGAAACGATAACATGTACTTGACAACATCGGCCTTACATATGACAGTGCACTCGTTGGATAGCAGAGAATCCCTCAATCTTGTACATAAAAAATATAAGCACAAGCATAACTTCTCCACAGGGGAATATCCAGTTTCTGCATCCAAGAGCCGACGACTGAGAGAGAATTATATTATTTCTTTTCCTTCAATCTTGTCACATCCTGATTTTTGTTTCAGGATTTATAAATTATTTAATAAATTATTATTAGAATTTATATTAAATGTTCATTAATTTACAAGTGAAGTTAAATGTGGGAAATAAAATTTCGTTGCGAAGTTATAACATGATTCATTGCGGAGCACCAGACTGAGAAGTGGCGGAGATAAGCCCACGGGGGTCGCTGGGGAGTCCATGCCTTGTTTTATAAGGGGGTGATTATGATCCAGGAATGGTGCACTGTGGTGAGTTGTGTTGTGCAGAGGGTATTGTCACAGCCTCTATTCGGGTACTTTCCAGTATCGCGACGCATGCTAGACATGATGTTGAGGCTGTGTCTTGTGGGTACAGTGGTACACCTCTGGCCAGAGTAAAACTATTCGAATAGCCGTGCCCGCGGTTATGGGCGGGTTGAGCAATGTTTTTCGTGATTAGTCTCACACCTCTCACAATAATTATGGATGTTATACCTGGTAATAATTTGCTTAGCTCCTGGTTTGGAGATTAGACCTGTACAGCCGGGTATGGTTGTTCAGGATGGTTGGGCCTGTGCAGCATGGGTGTGTTGTTCAGTGTTGATTAAAATTTCCGATTAATTACTCCACTGTTTTACATCTCTTAAATGTTTTGCTAAATGCTGCTTTTGCAAATGAGCCTATATTATGCCATCCTTTGGTATCCTTGTGCACTTGCATATTTGCTGTGTGGCTTGCTGAGTATGTCATATGCTCATTCTTGCAATAATCAATCAACCTCAGTTGAAGAAAAAGGATCCAGAAGGAGAAGACGTTTGGTTTATACCCCTAGTTGAGCTGCCTGTGGGAGTGGAGCTGAAGCCATCGCTAGACCATTATTCCGCTGCTGTTTTCTTTTCTTTTGTAAGTGTGTAACGTTATTATTATGATGATTTTGTATATTAAATTGTCAGTTTGTGTACCTCGGCTGATTCCTGGACGAGGATTTTATGCACAAATAAGTTCGGAAATTACTAGTGAATTTCCGGGCGTGACAAATCTCCTGAATCAAGACTGAGCCGATTGACTTCTCACCGGCCGATAGATATAATCTAAAAGGTATTCCTTTTTGTGGCGGAATTAAAATAGGAGGAGAGCTAAGATATTCCTTAATGTTATTCAAAGCCTTTTGTTTCTCTGCTCCCCATGTAAACTGCTGATCGGCTTTTAATCTCAACAATGGTGTAAAAGGCTCTAACCTTCGAGGCAAATTAGAAATAAACCTTCGAATAAAATTTATCTTGCCGATCATCTCTTGTAGTTCTGTCTTGTTCTATGGAGGCTGAATCTTCTTGATCGCATTAACACTCGTTTGAGTCATCTTGATCTCCCTCTCATGAACAAGAAATCCCAAAAACTGGCCAGCCGATACACCAAATGCACATTTTGTCGGATTCATCTTCAGGCCATACTTCCTGGTTCTCTCAAAAACTTTCCTTAAATCGGCTATGTGGTTCTCTATTTCTTTAGACTTAACAACCACATCATCAATGTAGACCTCAACCAACCAGCCAATTAGATTATGGTATATGTAATTCATGGCTCTTTGATATGTAGCTCCAGCACTTTTCAAGCCGAAAGTCATCACAACCCATTCAAATAAGCCGATTGCACCAGGACACCGAAAAGCTGTCTTATGAATGTCTTCTTCGGCCATAAAAATCTGATTGTATTCTGCGTTTCCATCCATAAAACTCAAAATCTTGTGCCCTCACGCAACATTAATCAGCTAATCGGCTACCGGCATTGGATATTCGTCCTTCGGGGTAGCTTTATTCAAGTTTCGGAAATCAATGCACACCCTGACCTTACCGTTTTTCTTGATAACAGGAACTATACTAGAAACCCACTCAGCATATCGGCAAGGACGAATAAAACCAGCATCATATAATCGTTTAATCTCAGCCTTGACAAGTTCAAGCATATCGGCTTTGCATCTCCTCGGAGGTTGTTGGTGTGGCCTAACCCCTGGTTTGATAGGTAGCCGATGTTCAACAATCGATCAGCTGAGTCCAGGCATCTCATAATACTCCCAAGCAAAGCAATCTCTGAATTATTTCAACAGCTCTATCAACTTGGTTCTAAATTCTTACTAATAAATATCGGCCTTGGTCGATCACCTGGACCTATATCAATTTCTTCCAAATCATCGGCCGACATAAAACCCTGTCCTTGCTTGTCATCGAGATCATCTACTGTGTCCTTGTTGTAGACATCTGAACCCTCCACGACGCCCTCAAAATAATAGCTTGGGTTCTCCATCTTCAATTGGCTGTATATCAGAATCAGACACTTTTAGAAAATCTCCATCCCAAACTTTTCCAGATAAACAATCAAGACCATCCATCTCCCAAAGAGCTAAATCGGCACAGGTAACATTGACTGACCTGTCGGCTGGTACAATTTCAATCTTGTCGCCTTGCCACTGAATCAAGGATTGATGCATGGTTGAAGGAATGCAACAATTGGCATGAATCCAATCCCTTCCAAGCAACAAGCTGTAAGAACCCTTCCCATCGATGACAAAGAATGTTGTAGGGATGGTTTTGTTGCTGACTGTCAGCTCCACATTCAAAACTCCTTTGGTTTCTGATGGATTGCCACCAGTCTTTGAGCACCAAAGTCTTGATGAGATGTTCAGCGTTTCTGCCCAACTTCCTGAATGTAGTATAAGGCATCAAGTTTACTACAGCCACACTATCGACCATCATCTTGGACATCGGCTTACCATTGATATAACCATTTATATACAATGGTTTAAGATGCCGATTCTCCGTCCCCTCTGGCTTCTCGAAAACTGCCTGCTCTGGTGACAAAATTAACTTAGCCGATTCTTCTTCAACCTCATCAATATCGGCTTGCTTGATCCCAAACTCGGCAGGCAACGTGAAAACCATGTTGACCGAAGCAGTTACAACACTCTTTCCTTTAGCCACCCTTTTTGCTTCATCGGCTGTGGCTTCATTGGCTACAGGAACTTGATTCTTAACACGCCACTCCTGCTTCGACATTGTCTTCTTCAGTCGATGGTTGATTTCCTGCTCGACTTCCTAAAAGCGCTCCCTGCTCCTCAATCTTTGAACCCTTCTCTTTTGATTCTTCGTAAAGATACCAGAAGGACACCATTGAGTTTTCCTGTTTTCATCATCCTCCTGGCCATGATCTTGGTTTACTGGACCCAATCTTTGATGAACAGGAACTCTTGTCTGCCTTAGCCGATTGCCCCTACTATATGATCGGCTTGAGCTCTCGGCAACATCACTGCACCTAGGACAGTCCTCAATAGATGGCAACCTCATACATTCATTCCAACAAAACCTAAAGAACTCGCAACCCCAATGAGGATCAAAGCCATCGTCATCTTCTTCATAATGCCTCTCCTGCTGCTTGTCATACTTCCTCTGATATTTGTTGATAATCTTAGCCGAATTTACCTGAAAACCTCTTGCACGACCCCCATCGGCTGTTCGGCCAGATGTATGCACCATATTAACAGATAAAGGATTGCCATCAACCATCATTGGCCTCTTAGAATCATCAAATTTGATTTTGCCTCCTTCAATAGCAGCTTGGATCTGCTGCCTGAAGACCTTGCAATCATTAGTTGTATGAGACCCAGAATTATGACACTTGCAGTACCTTTTCTTGCCCAATTCCTCAGCCGAAGGAATTGTGTGACTAGCAGGAAGTTGAATCTGCTTTTCCCGGAGTAGCAAGTCAAAAATCTTGTCAGCCTTGGTTATATCGAAATCATACCTTTCCTTTTTCCCTGAGTTTTTCACCCATTGGCATGGTATAACCTTTTTGCTCCTTACCCATTTGGCTGCAGCTATCTCAGAATCATCATTTTCATCATCCGATCCATACATGTAAGGACAAACATGATTAACCTTCCTAGAATTCTTCCTAGCCTCTGCAAACCTTTGTTCATGCAATGTTACCTTCTGTGTAAGATGGGACAAGCTTTCAAAATCCTCAGATGATAATTTCTCCCTAATTGGAGCAATTATACCCTAAAAAGCCAAATCGGCTAGCTGGGCATCAGTCAAGCTTAAGCTATAGCACTTATTCCTCAGCTCTCTGAATATCTGAATATACTCATGCACAGGCTCATCATGTCTTTGCTTGATCGATGTCAGATCGGACAATTTCATCTCATGAACCCCACTATAAAAATAGCTGTGAAATTGCTTTTCTAAATCGGTCCAACTGTTAATTGGTACATATGGCAAAGTAGAAAACCAAGTGAATGCCGATCTAGACAAAGAAAATCGAAACAACCTAACCTTTAAGGTGTCTACAGCCGATGCTTCACCACATTGGGCTAAATATCGGCTAATGTGCTCATAAGTCAGGCACCTTAAACCGATTGGGTAGAGGAACCCTCTCAAACCATTCAGGATAGGGTTGTCGGTATAAATTTCCAGCATCTTTTGGCCTAAGCCCAAACTGCTCTTTCATGACATCTGCAATCAAATCAGCCCATGGTCGTTGTTGAGGTGTTCCTTGAGGTTGCTGCGGCATAGGCTCGAATTGGTTGTATTGAGGAACAAATTGGGGTTGAGCAGATCCTGCCTGCTGGTACTGAACTTGGGGTGATGGCGGCTGATACTGATAGTTCAAATTGCCCCCCTGGTAATTTTGAAGATCCGGCTGAATATTGTGCATCAAATGCTCAGAAATAACTTGAGGAATCACTGTGCCATCTGGTTGTACGTGATGAACCAAGTGCTCTAGAACAACTTGATTTGCAGTATGCTGCCCAGGCTGACCACCAGGTGCTGCAAACCCAGCCGATACATTCATTGAACCTTGCTGCTGAATCGGCTAAATTACCTGCTGCCTCAATGGCGTCTGCTGAATCGGCTGCAAAACCTGCCGTCTTGGTGGCGTCTGCTAAACTGGTTGCACAACCTGTTGGATTGGGGGTGTTTGCTGAATCGGCTGCACAACCTGCTGCCTTGGCGGTGTTTGCTGAATCGGCTGCTACTGGGTTGGATCAATGGTGTGCTGAGGAGGTAAGAACATAGATGCAACCTGGTCTTGCGTTAGCCGATTCACATTCTGTCCAGCGTGTTGTGGATGTTCCCTCACCAACAATTATTTGGCCTGGAGCCGAAGGCGGTGGAGCAGGTGCAGGAGCCGATACTGGTGCCGTCGGCTGAGCCGATGGTGCATTAAGAGGGATTGACTGGACGACTGGTTGATTATCGGTGATTAATGGCCGATAATTAGGGAATACTCCTCTTGGTAGGTAAACTGGTCCTGTAGCTTGATACTCGGCCATTGAACCATCAACCATTGACTTCACCATGTGTGCCAAAGTGTTGGTTTATATTCTAGATTGGTTGATCAAAGCATGGTATACAACATAGTCAACCTGATCTTGAAAGTTGTTGAACTGCAACTGTGCTGCATTGCCGTCTTGATTAACACCTCCACTTTGAACTCCCTGAGAACCATCATCTTGAACCCCGTGCACTCCTTGAAGGTTATCACCTTGATTTGCTAGAGAACCATCTGTAGCACCTTTGTCACTTGGTTGAGCCGAGCCATCTGGAGCTTGTTTCCCTTCTTCATCCTTAGAAGAACTGGTCCCGGGATCATCAGCAACTACCTTTATTTTATACTTTTGAACAAGTGTTCCCTTGTGGGTCTGCAAGAATGAGTTCAAGAACTGATCCCGTGCTTGCTTCGTCATCGCTTCAAAATCCTTCTTTTGATCAGGTGTGAACTTTTCTAGATCGATGGTCACGATGTTTTCTTCATTAACCTCTTACAAACCTAACTTCTGGATCTTTTCTTTAACAGAACCTAGGCTAGCCGAGGACGGTGATGGCTGTGGTTTCTCGGCCATGAAGAAAACTGCTTGTCTGACTTCTAATCGGTCCCACCAGGCATGCCAAAAGCGTGTTGACGTAAAACACGAGGCCTAGGAGATCTGCTTAACTCCAGTGCAGGTTGAAAACTCGCCTTCGGATATGCTAGCGTGCCAGTTGATTTGATCCTGCAAACAACAAGAAATAAAGACAAAGGAACCGCGATTAAACCTATAAACGATAGCCGATCGGCTAAGTGCCGATGACATATCATTTATCTTTGAGCCGATGTCATATGTAAATCGATCGACAGCTATAAATAGATAATGAAGAACTAAATCTACTCGATCGGCTGTAGATATTAACGATATATAATTCTCATATCGATATATACCAAACAGAAGCTTAATATACTTAAATGCAATAATATTTTGACATAAAGGGCAGATTTAACGTGTCAACGAAGCATATAGAGCAAATATGGTTAAATCATATAAGATCGGCTGAAACTCCGATGCTACCCTAATCAGCAACCATAAGGCAGGCTAGAGATTGATATTCTAAGCACGACTTAATAGATCAAACTCAACTGATGCAGCGTTAAGTATGAAAAGAAGAACAATATCTAGACAATCAAGCCGCTGGAAGCTTCATAGAGTGGTGGATATCTTATATAATCTAAATCAACGTCGAAATCTAACCTAATCGGCTGCCTTCTACTAACAGATGTTAGCCGATTGTAGATTAGATAGCGATATTGCCAGAGATTATGTGAGATATATGATAACTCGACGAATTACATAAACAAGATTAGAGTGTCATAAAGATGGAAGCACTAATCCCGAGAACGCAAGCCGTCATAACAAGTTTTACCTCTTGTTGAAGATTGAAACCGATGCAGCTCAACCCGAAAGCAAGAACTCGTCGAAATAAAGCTAAAACAAATGGGTGGCGATGCGCCGAAATTGTATTGAACATGTGTACTAATTGATTACATGGGGTTCGGGGTCTATTATACCTGAAAATTACAAACTATGTCCATATCGGACACGACTCTTATCTCTAACAAACTCTAAGATACCATAAGTCTTTACGACAGACTTTTACCCTAAATATATCTCAGAGGAAATTACATAAAATATCCTAATTAATAGATACAATTGCCTTCTCAGGACTCTATCCTTGTGCGGCAATCATCTTGAAGCATATCAACTTAACCCGATGTTGTACACCAAGTCGTATTGTCGGAATCGGCTGTATCGGCTTACCCAGTTTGACTCGGACCCAGCCGATCCTGATCATAGCCGATCCAGACTCCAGTCGATTCTTGCTCTGTTCTCGAATCGATCTCCGCCTTCGACTCCACTTCGATCTAATCCTCTTTTCTGATGCTGATATTACCAAATTTGATCGTTAACACATGCCCCCCAAGTCTGGAATATTTGGTAATGTTTCGGATTTGCTGTATATCGACTCCGAGCAAGTTTCGCACTTTGCCGTTTTCTGACCGTTACTCCCGTGCTCTAAATACTAACCGTCTCCCTCGAGAAATCTCACACCGTCCTCTTCCGTTTTCACCGCTGAAGCAAACCTTGCCCTCTCTCTCTCCGGCGATTCCTCCGATGCAAAAGGCGATTCCAAAGCGATTTCATCTCCGGCCGGACCTCCACCTGTGGTGATGTCGTCCTCCGCCAGCCCATCTACCGCGCCATCAGCCGAGTACACTGAGGTAAGTTCTCATTGGCTAGATCGCTTTTTCTCGCATGAAATCGATTTCTCTTTTCTCATCTTGCTTTCTTCTTCTCGATTCCTTTGGATTTGCAGCACCTTTCCAACCTAGTTGTGATTTCTAGCCTGTCACATGAAAACCACTACTTTCTTGGTCCAATCCGGACTCCAGCTGATTCTTGCTCTGTTCTCGAATCGATCTCTGCCTTCGACTCCACTTCGATCTAATCCTCTTTTCTGATGCTGATATTACCAAATTTGGTCGTTAACAGGTAGATACTTCTAAGGACTTTGTTTTGGGATTGCCTAGGACTAAGAGGGGAAGGGATAGCATTTTTGTTGTGGTGGATTATTTTTCTTAGATGGCACATGTCATACCATGTCATAAAAGTGATGATGTTGTTCATATTGCTGATATGTTTTTCCATGAGATTGTTCGCTTGCATGGTATGCCTTCTACTATTGTTTCAGATCGTGATGCAAAATTCTTAAATCATTTTTGGCGCACACTATGGAACAAGTTGGGTAAAAACTATTGTTTTCTACAACATGTCACCCACAAACAGATGGACAAACGGAGGTAGTCAACCGTACTTTGGGTATTATGTTGAGGGCTATTTTGAAGAAAAATTTGAACATGTGGGAAGAATGTTTGCCTCATGTAGTGTTTGCATACAACCGAGCATCACATTCTACTACCAAGGTAAGTCCTTTTCAGGTAGTGTATGGTTTCAACCCTCGTGCTCCTATTGATATCTTGCCTTTACCTACTAGTGAGAGGGTTCATAATGATGCTAAGGCACGAGCTGAATTTATTTTGAAAATGCATGACACAACTAAGCACAACATTGAAAAGATGACTGAAAATTATAGAATTGCTGGTAGTAAAGGTGGGCAAGAAGTTAAGTTTGAACTAGGTGATTTAGTTTGGTTGCACTTGAGAAAGGATGGATTTCTAGAATTGGGAAAGTCTAAGTTAATACCTCGCGCTAATGGTCCTTTCAAAATTGTTGAAAAGATTAATGATAATACATATAAATTTGCATTGCCTCCCGAGTTTGGGGTTAGTTCCACGTTTAACATTTCAGATTTGAAGCCATCCTTGGGAGAAGAAGATGAGCTTGAGTCGAGGACGACTTCAATTCAAGAGGGGAAGGATGATGTGGACATCACTCCTTCGGATACACACGACAATCCTCCAAAGGTCATGCAAGGACCGATAACAAGAGCTCATGCGCGACAATTGAATTTAGAGGTGAGCTCATTCCTATATTCTTCGTTGTACAAATTCGAGAATAGATTGCTACCTAATGATTATATTGTGATTAGGAACAATGGAATGGAGAAGGAGACACTTGGAGGACTTAGAGCCATGGACGATCATTGAGGACATCCAAGTCAAGGTGGAGGTCCAAACCAAGTCGACCTCGGGTGCAATTCGGAGTCCAGGACCAATCTGTACTAAAACGGGCGCCTAGGTCGCATACGTGCTCGGATTGGGGCGTTCTTTATATGGATAGAAAGCTAAGAAGATAAAATTTGCAATGGTTTTAGTCCCACGTCCAAATTATTTCCGAGTCAACAGGAATTGACCAAACAAATTGACGTCCAGAATCTATCCAGGTGCCGCGTCACCGTATTTGGGCCTTTGGGCCGTGTATCGTGTTGGAACCCATTAGATTATTTTGTCGAGAACAGTTACGCCGCTAGATCAGTTTGTAAGACCTCAACTTCGTGAGTTTAATCATTCATCTGCAATTTTGGTTGTATTCTATCTTGTTCTTGTTTGTGTTCATCGATTGGCAAACAGGGATTAGCCTTCTCGTCATACACGTTTCGACACGGGTGATAACCAGAGGAGATGTGGTACTGTGATTGCGGGGCTCAAAAGCGTGCGCATTGAAGCAGCCCATTCGAATTGTGTCGTGACTCCGCCCAAATCGTTGCTTATCAGAACCTTTCGAAAGATCGGGAACCCTAGTGCACATCATTTACCCCGTTAAGTTCAAGTCCTCGAGGAAACAGTCAATTAACCGCATCACTCAAAAGACTAACTTTAAAACCTGCAAGCAAAAGGTTAATTCAACAGCAAGAGTCAGTACATTATTAGAAATAATGTATCGGCATGCACCAAGACAAGCCTAACACTCTACTTGCAAGGCATATAATCAAGGAATGCATCATATGGTTCTTTTTAGCATAAAGCAAGTTTAATTTGCATAAAACACATTCAAATCAGATTTGCTTTCAAATAAATTTCAGCAAGCTAGTACTTAGCATATGGGCATCAATGTAGGCATTAATCATGTATAAATATGCACCTCATTGCCATCCATAGCAGCAAGGAGATCATTCTCAAATCTCATCACAATTTTAAGGTAAATTTCAGTATTTAGAAGAATAAACATAACTCTATACTCAACACATATTCACACGCCGCTCATGACCGCGAGCATGGCTAATCAATTAGTTTTAACTCTGCAGAGTCTGTAGACTTTACCCATATGTTACGAAATAATAATCATGCAAAAGCATGGCACACGATACATAAGTATCTGATTTATTACCCGCAACAAATCTTTTCCAAAATTCATGATTTAGCCTTACACCAGCACGATAAGTGTTACTCCATCCTAAGCCATATACGTTATATGACTTAGAACCGTTAAGTGGCGGGCCCACACCTTATACTTAACGCCGTGGTGGAGGACACAACGGGAACCCACCCACGTGGCATAATACAGTTGTATTGGACAGACTTAGTCACGTAAACTATCACGTCGGCGTAAATAGGAAGTTACTCTGAGTTATCCGAACTCATACACACAGACCTACCAGAGTGTAAGTCTAAACCATAAATAATTTACTAAGCTTGGGCTATCCTATACTAGCACATGTGGTTGTACTGTATTCGAAATGAACTGACATTGAGTGAAGTCCTTAGGTCGGTTTGGGCACACTCTCCCCCTATCGGTACACAACTAATACCATATGTGCACCACTTGAGGCCCAAACCTAAAATCCATGTTTTCCATCATTTTATTTATCAAAATCACAAGTATTAAAGTTCTATCCAGATTATTTCAAAATCAATTTTCATGTTCGTCATCACTACTAATATTATACACTACCCTAAGAGGAGAAGGGGGCAAAAAACACAAACTAGATCATAACGGCGCTGGGCGATCACTTCCTGACGATTAGTCCTCCGATGATCTCGCCAGAAGCGGGCCATGTCCTCCCGACGTCCACATGGACACGGTCGTAGTCGTCCAAGGTTCGCCTGGGGTGTGCCTGCATCCAGCTAGCAACTTTCAAAACCTTGTAACTATTGCCATTTATTATCATCTTGTGACATGAATACTTAATTTTCGGCAGGCCTTTAACCGCGACGAATTTCTCATTTTTGTTATGGCGATCCCCAAAAGGAGGCCGAACACACAACTTTCGGCGAAAACCCTGCTGAGACAGCATAAAAATGCAAATGGCAAAGCGCAAGGTTAATAGTGGGTGAAGCACATAAAGTGGGCGAAGAGCGTAGCCCCTTTTCGTGTACAAAATGATGCAAGCATATGTACCAAAGACATCGAACAGAATAATTGGCTAAACATGGTTCATCTATCTCATATATCAAAAGGGCCATTTTCGGCTACAGTACGAAAGGGGGAGGGCCATCGGCCAAATTTACATCGTTCGCCCCCCGCGGCCAACGCAAAAAGAAATCTAAAATAAAAAAAACGGGCGGAGGGCCTAACACCTCTACCTTCGCCAAGTGCTCGAGTAGGCGCGCCTTGACGGCGGAGCAGCCCTCCTTTTGCCAGAACTGTTTGCGCTAGGTACGCAGTGCGGGCGAATCGTCTTGAGATCTGACTTCCCAATCCCCCTTCTCAAGCTTGGGGAACTCGGCGATGTGCTCGCACCCACTTTGTAGCAGCAGACCCATGGTGAATGCCGCTGACACACGAGCACAGCAATCGCCGTACGCGATGGTGGAATCGGAGACCGCACCGCCGACCTGTTGGCTCCACTCCGAGAAGTCGAAGGCAGAAGCATCTTCGCCAGGGATTCCTCGCACCTTCGCCCCCATGTCAGTAAGGGCAAGGCAAAGTGTGCGGCACGCGGTCTTCATGGACTCAGTGGCCTTCGCCATCTCCGGCGTGAACCTTTGTGTTTCTTTCTCAACAGTTGCTTTCGCCTTGTGGGCCTCCTGGCAAAGAGCCTCCATCTTCGGCTCGGTGAGGTTGTAGTATTCAGTGAAGGCGGCGGAATGATCTTGTTTTTTTTTAAGCTTAGCCTTGAGACGCTCGATCTCAGCCTTCGCCTCGCTACCTTTCTCCAGCTCAACTTGGAGCCGCTTATTCTGAGCCTTCGTCTCCTTAAGGGTGTTGGCGACGCTTTCCATTTCTAGACTCTTGCGGCCCAGTTCATCGTCCTTAGCTCGAAGACGGTTTTTGAAGCCGTCAAGGTGAGCCCTCACGGTTCGCTTAGTCGAACAATGAGCCGTGAGAATCTGGTTCAAAAAAAAGGGGGAGGGGGCGAAGATGATGATCGTTAACATAAGTTGTGGAAAAACGACAATTAAAGAGAAAGAAAAACGAATGACATACCCGGACAGCTAAGCTCTTGATGGCAGTACAACCTTCGTCGAAATCGTTCAACTCAGTGAACAGGCTCGGGCTCCCAGCCGGAGAAACGAGATGGCAAACCCCCTCGACAAAGGGGATAAGATCGGCCCGGGTCTCGAAATCCCTAGGGGCGAAGTGGGGCGCCGCAAGCGAATACTCCGAAGCCGACGTCTCAACGGCCACCTTCTTCCCCTTCTGGATGGCGAGCGGCGAAGCCGGTGGATTGTGCAGAGGGCTTCCGAAGAGCCTGGCAGCAGCCTTCACAACCTGACCAGCAGAAGCTGTAGTACCGGCCATAGTGCTCCCTCCCGCTCCGCCCGCGTCAGCCATAGCACCGGGAGTGGTGGAAAGACCCTGGCTCCGCCTTGCGGGCGAAGTAGGGGGCGTCATCACTGAAAACACAGGCGACATCAACAAGCCCATTCTTCTTGGAGCTTTTCTTAACCGGCCCTCCCTTCGCCACCTTGGCCGCTGCAATCAAAACTAGTGCCTTAGCCCCTTCCAAATCCTTCCGGCGGAGGGGGGAGCTGTTCGACTCCACCCTAGTTTCGACATGGTTTGGACTTGGGGTTGGGGTGTAGCCGGGTCTTCTTGGTGCGGTTGTCAGCGGGCTCGTTCCCTGCCGTTTCGACCGCAACTTCCGTCTCGTCCTCATCCTCCCCCTCCTCTTCGCCGCCTTGATCGTCGATGGTGTCCTTATCGTCGGCATCAAAGTCGGAGGAGCTAGGGGCCTTTCGCTTCCAAGGGGCCGATTTGGCTTGCCCAAGTTTGCGCTTCTTGGAGGTCCCTTCTATTGGTATTTAATACAGTCATAGATAAAATCCGCAAGCGCACGGATATACCGATGTAGCACTTCCCCTACGGAGTATTCCAAGGGTATCGAATCGAATGGAACGTGTGTGGTCAGATCTTCCTCCGGTTCATCCAAGGACACCAAGGAAACGATAGGCCAGGATAGAGAGGATTTACTAGTGAGAAACAGTGTCTAGGGAAAGCTTAACTTTAATGCTAATGCAATACTTCAGGCACTGGCAACCCGCTGTTCCCAGATGTCACTCTACTACGTACCCGGACAGGGAGGATGTCGATCGGCTCCAAAATCGCAGGGGAGCCTGGCACAGCTACAAGGGGTTGAGCCTATACAGCGTTTACCCCTTCCATCGTGTATTCTTCCACCGGAATCAATTGATTAGCTGGTGTTGGCTCTCCGTCGAGATTGTAAGTGGAATTGGATGAAGAGCCGATGAATGGGATCAATGTTTTGACAACCATTGGTGGGTATGAGTGGAAATTTGAGGAATTGGGTTGAATTTGAGAGGAGAATGTGCAAAGGTGGAGAAAAGGAGGAAGAAGAAGTGTTCTGGTGAGATCCGAACGTTCTACCTCCAAACGCGCATCTAAACAGACTAGGAACGAGCGGGGGAGACTATCAGTCAAAAATGGGAGTGATCGGACGCCGCCCTGGTTCGGGTCCAGCTGACCTCCATTTTTTTCCTTGGCCCAATGAGTCCTAAACTAAGCACAGAAATGACAACTTTACAGGGTTTTTAAGCATGCATTAGATGAGATCATCATGGTTCATAATCGATTAATTCAATAACATCCACTTCATCTAAAGTTTCATTTGGCTCAAGGAAAATTTTTAGGCGTTGACCGTTTACTTGAAATATATTACCTGATTCGTTGCGGAGTGTGATTGCCCCGTGTGAAGAGGTGTCGACGACGTCGAATGGTCCTTCCCATTTACTGCGTAGTTTTCCGTGGCCGAAAAGCTTAACCCTGAAGTTGAACATTAGTACTTTGTCTCCTGGCTTAATTTCTTGATTTTGATTCTTTTGTCATGCCAGTGCCTCGTCCTTTCTTTGTATATCTTCGCGTTGTGATAAGCCTTTTCCCTCCATTCTTCAAGTTCAGCGATTTGCATTTTTCTCCATTCTCCTACTCCCTCAAAATCCATGTTCCAGTTCCTGATGGCCCAGTATGCTCTGTGTTCAAGTTCTACGGGTAGCCGACATGACTTCTCGTAGACTATCTGATATGGGGACATTCCAATGGGTGTCTTGTATTGTCACGCCCGGAATTTCTATCCAAAATTCCAAACGCTTACATGTGTGTGAACCCTCGTCCAGGAATCAGCCGAGGCACACAATAACAAATTGATAATAGAGTACAATTATTACTCTAATTAATAAGCGAATAAAATGTCATTACAAAGGTAGATAGTTCCTCTCAATCAATAAAGATCTAAGCAGCGGAAAAATAAGATAAACGGCGCAGACGACTCCACTCCGCAGGCAGCTTGACCAGGGCTACACCTAATCCTCCACACCATCAGCATCACTGTAGAACTCCTCCTCTGATGAATGATTGCAAGGTGAATATATGACATACTCAGCAAGCCACGCAGCAAATATGCAAGTGCACAGGATAACAAAGGATGGCATAGTAGGGTTTCATTTGCATAAACAGCATTTAAGAAACATTTCAGAATTTAATAAAACAGTAAAGTATTTAATTAAACAATATTAATCCAACGCTATACAACATACCCTGTTGCATAGGCCCAACCATTCTGTACAACCAATCCCGGTTGCACAGTTCTATCTCCAAACCAGGAATATACCATTCCAAACCAGGAGCTAAACAAATTATTACCAGTTATAGCATCTTTTATTATGGTGAGAAGTGTGAAACTAATCACGAAAGACATTGTTAGACCCGCCCATAACCGCGGGCACAGCTATTCGAATAGTTTTACTCTAGCCAGAGGTGTACCACTGTACCCACAAGACACAGCCCCACAACATGTCACCATGTGCCTCAATACAACCACGGTACCTCAGAAAGGGTCTGTGACAGTACCCCTCGCACAACACAATCCACCACAGCGCACCGTTCCTGGATCATAATAACCCCCTTATAAACAAGGCATGGACTCCCCAGCGACCCCCGTGGGCTTATCTCCGCCACTTCTCAGTCTGGTGCTCCGCAATGAACCATGCTATACAAAAGGTAAAGCTGTTGCCCACGCTGGCTTATGGTTGGCACGGTCAACGTTTCACAACCTAAACTCATGAACCGGTCCTTAATTGTCATGAGCATGACTCTCAAAACCATGTGCTCACAACCCACCATTATCAAGTTTTAGTTGGCAAGTAATTAATTAACCAATCACGATTGACCATTGTGAACTATCATTAAGCCATCATTAAATAATAGTGAGTCATAAGTTATCCCAATAGTGTGCTAATGTTTCTAAGCATGGCTAAGCAATCATATCTAATATCTAGCTGAACCAGTATATAAAGCTCAACTAGTCAAGTTATAATAACCCAAGGTATCAAGGAATAAAGTAATCAAGAACAAAAGGGCTATAACAAACAATAGGTTAATTCCACCCAATGACATTCGAAAATAAATGCAATAGTTGAATAGAAACAATAGCTTTAAACGGGATCAACATGCTCAAGGGTTGTTTGGGATCTGTGTGACTTGCCTTGCTGGCCTTGGAACTCTTCAAAATCTTCTCCTGCAAACTCAGACTCTCTTGAAACGTCGGAATCTAAATAGAAAACAGCAAAAACACCAAAACAGCACATAAACAAGCATGAACAGTACTTGTGGATATTTTTAAATGTAGATCTCAATTTTAGAAAAATTTAGAGACTTGAACCAACTAAATCCGAGCTAAGATGAATTAGTTATGAATTTTCAAAGATTAAATCGGATTAAATCACTTATATGGATTTTAATTGAATTATGACGCAATAATGAATTATTTTTGAAAAGGAAAAAGGGGTTTATTGCGTCAGCGGCTAGGGTTTGTGGTGAACCGGGTGCACGGCGGCGGCTCACGGAAACGAACGGCCGAGATCGACCGGTCCACGGCCGGACAACGGGAGACGACGACGATGACGTCAGCGGTGACGTCACCACCGGCGGCGGCTCGGGCGTGCATGCTCGCCGGCGAATGATGGCACAACAGCACGAACGGAGGGCACCTACGGGTAGCGGACGGCACGGCGAACTCACCGGTGACCAAAGCGGCGGCGGAAGATCAACGGACGGCGACGGCGATGAGGAAGAAGCGGCGGCGACCTTCGGCTTGACGACGACGGCGGTGCTCCAGCGGTCTACAGCAACGATGGAGGGGTGGACGAGGTCGGCGATGGCTTGGCGATCACGACGGCGGCTTTCCCAAGCGGCAACGACGACCGGAGCGACGGCGACGCACGGCTGGAGCTACGGCGGCGACGGCGGTGCGAAGCTACACGGGGCTAGGGTGCTATGGCGATGAGAGATGAAGGCGAGGGTGGCGACGGGTAGCGGAGGACCTGGGGTGCTTATAAAGGGAGTAGGGCGCGGTGGCGAAGGCCCACGGCGACCGGCGACGCGATGGAAAGATTACAGTTCGGGAGAGAGAGACGAATCCGATTCGAGATCGAATCCGCGAATTTCCAAAGCGATTTAGACGATGTTTCCAAAAAGGAAAAGGTAGAGTGGATCACGGGGATCCTTTCCCCTCAATCAATTTCACCGGAAACGGAAAGGGACGGTCGGATTTGGAAGGAGACGACGGCGGAGCGGCGCTAGGGTTCGGGCGGCGGCCGGCCGGAGGTAGACGACAGGCCTGACAGGTGGGCCCCACCTGTCAGCGGCAGCGAGCGTGCGCGCGGGCGGCTCGGCTTGGGCCGGGGAGAGGGAGAGAGAAGATTTTGGGCCGACTTTCGGCCCAAAGCCAAAAGAGGATTTAAAAACCTTTTTCAATTTAAATTATTCATTAAATGCAATTCCATTTATTAAAAATACTTGCTTAGCTTAAATAAATCCCAGAAAAATCTAGGAATTATAGAGTTAAGCAAAGTATTTAATGAAATTTTATCTGGCCCCATTTTATATTGGAATTTATTAATTAAAACTAGATCTTCTTTTCAAGGCTTTTAAAATCATTTCTAATAATTCCAACTAAACAACAATTTATATATTTAGGATTTTTAGGGTGTGACATGTATGCTGTCCGGTATGCCCACAGTGCGTCTGGC
Organism: Oryza nivara; assembly: GCA_000576065.2. NCBI lineage: Eukaryota > Viridiplantae > Streptophyta > Magnoliopsida > Poales > Poaceae > Oryza > Oryza nivara. Next base: position 10,593,292 of record CM002502.2, read on the forward strand.
AATCTATCCTTCCATCCTGTTTGTTCGATGTTTCTGCTTGACCATTGGTCTGTGGATGGTAAGGGGTGGCCACATTGTGTTTGGCTCCCATCTCTCGTAGGAGGTCACGGAAGGTTTTGTCAATGAAATAAGACTCTCCATCACTTACGATGTCACGTCCCAAAATGACCCTAAAATATATCCTTTAAATTATGCCTAGAATAATTAAAATCCTAGTGAAAGCCTCCAAAAATTAAAATGTGCAAAGTTAAAAGTCAAATAAGGCTCGGAGGATTTTTGTATATTTCCTAAAAGCCTAAAATGTGTAAATAAATTTTAGTGGATTTTCAGAGCACAAATAATAATTATCAAGAAATAAACAAAGTTGAAAAGGTTTTATAAAAAGAAAAAAAACCTAAAAATCCTCCTTCCCTCTCTCGGGCCGAATCCGGCCCATCTCCCTCCTCTCTCTTCTCTCCCCGTGGCCCACTCAGCCCTCTCCCTTCCCCTCGCGCGCAGCCGCCGACAGGCGGGCCCGCCCGCCACCCTCGCTGATGGGTGGGGCCCACCCGTCATCCCCTTCCTCCCGCCGCATGCATCGCTCCCTCCGCCCGCGCCTAGCACTGCCGCCGCCACGAAATCTGCCGCGTTCCGCCGCTCCCATTCAAAATTGAATGGGGGAAATATTCCCCCCGATTACTTCTCCCTTTCCCCCATTTCCCCCCATCTCTCTCTCTCTTTATTTCGGATGGAAGCCCCCCTAATCCCGCCGGCGCCATTAATGGCGGCCGGGTCTCCCGCGCCGGTTTCCTTCCCCGCCGGCCACCCTCTCTCACTCCCAACCCTATATAAACCCTCCCCGCACCTCCCTCGTCCGTTTCCGCCACTCGCCACCCTTTATCCCAGCCGGAATCGATCTCGCGCCGTCGTCCTCTCTCTCCGCCGTCGCCGTCGACCTCCGGCCAGGCCTATCCGCTCGCCGGGATCGTCCCCCGCCTCGGCGTCGTCTCCTCCGGCTTCGCCGCACCGCCGCCGACCCCGTCCACCGCCTCGCCAAGCTCGCTGACCGCCGGAACGCCGCTGTACCCGTCAACCCGAGCCACTCCACTGCCTCCCTCCACTCCGGCCGCCTCCACCTTCGCCGCCGTCAACTCGGGTGAGCCGTGGACTGCCGCCTCTTTCCCCTTCCCTTCCCATCTCTTGGCCGCCGCTCCGCCGCGCCTATGGCCGCTGCTGGCGACCATAGGGGCGCGGGCGCCGCCTCCCGCCGGCCGCACCGACGTGGCCGCCTCCGGGCGCGCCGTGTGGCCGCCGCGTGGGGCCCGGCCGTCAGCCACCCGTGCCTTTAGGTGCGGCTGACGCGTGGGGCCCACGGCGCCGGCTTGTGAGCCTGCGGGTGCACCCGGTCCACCGTGGACCGAGGGGCTACCGCGTGGAGCCCACCACTCCCGTGGACCTGGCCCGCGCACCCCCTTCCCTCGGCTAACGCAATAAACCTTTTTTCTTATTTATTAAAATTTAAATGAAGAAATTCGCAAATATTCACTTAAAGAGCATATAAACTTCAAATGGCCATAACTTGGTTATTTGAACTCGGAATTAGACCGTTCAAGTCTCTAATTACTTCGGATGAAAGCTCTGCCTGCCTTAGCCATTCATTGCTCATTATGGATGTCAACTCCTGTTGTCGAAACGACAACCGCATACGTCGAAAGACGTGGTTACTCAACAGTGGTTGGAAAAGAAGTACAGTGTATTAATTTGAGAATTTTTTACTTGGGGATCCCCCTATTACATGGCCCTATGGGGCTATTTATAACCCCCATTATAGGTCTTACTACGAGGGCTTTGGATATATAGAGGAGTTTACATGTTTGCCCTTATATAAGGGACATTTACATGGTATATTGCGTAATTGCAGTCCATGGGCCCTTAGCGGGCCGACGGGTTATTGTCGACCCAATTGACCCATAGGCTTGATGGGCCAGGATAGCTTCTTCGGCCCTCCCGGGGCCGAACTTGCTACTGCGAAGTCGTCCTCCTTCGGCATATGCTCTTCGCCTTGCGCCCTTCACCCAAGAGGCCTCTAGCCTGGTTGCGATTTCCTGCCTCTCGCCGTCCTTGCTCCATAGTCTTCGCCATGGGGAGGGTTCGCCCTGACAAACCCTGACATCTCGGGCTTAAATCTTCGTTGGTCGCATGCTTTCGGCAGGTTTGGTCGAAAGGCCTCATTTCATATCGCCAACAAGCCCCTCACGGGCAAGGGTGAGATAGGAGCTTCGGCCAAGACCGTGCAAACCATGTGATATGGTATGTGGTGCCCCGTTTCGACCGGTGCTCCTGCCGAAACCTAAATTGTTCCTTCAAGTAAAGTTTGTTTGTTTCTACACTTTAGAGAAATTTCCTTTGAGAAAAAACTCCTCTTCGCATTCATTGCAAAGCGTTGAAGGGGGGTTATTTAGTCTCTTTTATTACTATGAATAGTAATGGGCCCTGTGGGCTTTTCCTTCTCGTTATTCGGGCTTTTTACTGTTCGGCATCGTCCCGATGGGAATTTACCGTTTTGTCTGCCCTTTGACACGTGTCATAGCTTGATTGGTTGGCACGCGAACGGTCTCGCTACAGGGTTATATATACCCCCAAACCGGCCTGCCATTTTTCACTCTCTCGATGCTCTCCCCTTTTTTACCGCTTGACACGCTCCGTGCTCTCTTCGCTCTGCTGTGTTTTAGCCTTTTCGCCATCGTCATGATCCTAGCCTTTCGGCTTCTTACCTCTCTTTTCTGTGCTACGAGCCTAATGGCTCCCTGCAAACCTACCAAGGCCGGGTCAACTAGCGAAGATCCTAGAAGCCTTGGCGAAGGATGGTCGTGCATCCTTGGCAAATCGCTTGTCAAAGAGGCCGACTTGGGCGAACTGGTATCATCCGGTTCTCTCACAGAGGGCCAAGGATCGTGCGGGAGTGAGGCCGTTGTTCCCTCGCCTAGGGATGGACGAACGGTTGTCTTTGCCGCATACTTCGCTGCTGGGCTTCGCCTCCCGTGCAACAACTTCTTGCCTTCGGTGCTTTCGACGTATGAGGTTAGGCTTCCGTAGTTTAGCCCGTCGGCGTTCCCAAAGCTGGCGGTTTTCCCTTGGATTTGCCGGACCTGTGGGTTCGCCCCTACCGCCGAGCTTTTCATCGCTCTGTTTACGGCATGCGCCTCAACCAAAGACGTGCAGACACCGGCGGGTCCGAGGAAAACCGTTTTCGGCTGCGTGAACTTCATGCTACGGCTGGAGCATTTAGATGCTTGGCCAGTGCCTACATCGATGGTGAAATGGAACAGGAACTGGATGCAGAAATGGTTCTACATCAGCAACCTTGTGTTCTGGTCTCCATCAACGCGAAGCCAAACATGGAGATCGACGGGACTCTCGAGTCCCGGCTCATTCTCCTTCGCAAGGTTGCCCGGCGACTGAGCACCTGGGACCTTTGCGAGGAGTTTTGCCTCTTTCGGATTTCCCCTCTCGCCCGCGTGTGGGACTTTTCCGTGAACGAGGGCGAAGAAGTTCTTGTGCTTCCCCGCCTAGTTCTCCCTGCCGGGGCCGAAAGTAAGGTTTTTTGTTTCTGTCTTAGGCCGCGAACTTCCCTCATGAAAGTGCTTTTTAGGCTAAACGGTTGTATTCCTCTCTTTTTGCAGCACGAACTTTGGAAGACACTGTAATTGAGGCGTCAAAGATGATCGGGGCCCTAACCACAGCCGAGTTCGCCTGCTTGCTCCAGCGCCAAGCCGATGGCCGAGTTAATCGTGTCTATACCGGCGAATTGCCGATCCGATCAAACCCCTCTCGGGCCGGCGATGACGAGGCTGGCACTTCGAAAAAGCGCAAGCGTGTGGTCGTGAAAGGCGGCCATGTCCGTACTCGCCATAGCACGAAGGCCGCGGTCGAAAGTGATGGGGAGGAGGAAGAGGAGGAGGATGCTGATGCTGGTTCGGGGGACGATGGCTCTCATGGTTTTACCCCCAGCCCTACCCCTGCGAAATCCGAGGCAGGCTCCCATGTTTCGCCTACGCGACCACAAGAATTCGTCATGGCAAACACCCTTCTGGCGATCTCCAACACAGCCGTGAAACCGGTGACGGCTGTCGGAAGGAAGAAGAAGAAGGGGAAGGTTTTGCAGTTCGGCCATGGCTTTTCGGACAGCGAAGGGTCCGATGGGACCCCTACTTCGCCGGTGTTACGGCGCGCAACTTCCCGTGGCAGGCACATGTCTCCGCCACCCGCTAGCGATGCCGAAGCGGTGACGGGCGGGAGTGCCTCAGCCCCGGCCGCTGGGGTGAACATCGCTGAAGACGAACAGGTCGATGTGGTCCCTTCACCTATTCGTCAATGAGAGGGGAAGGCCCCGGCAGTTGAAGCGAGCGTTTCGGATGTGACGCTTACCGCCCCACATTTCGTCCCCGCCGACTTCGCCATGCGGCCGGAGATCACTCCGTTCGTGGACGGGGTGTGCCAGGTCATAGCGTCGACCAAAGGCCTTGGGCTCTTCACCGAACTGAACGAGTTCGGTGAAACCTGCGCGGCTGTGGAGAGCCTATTTGTGCGGTATGACTTATTTTTGCATGCTGAATTTTGCTCTTTCACTAGCTCTCTGACGTAATGTATGTTTTTTTTATCAGGGCCTCGCCGCGCATCTAAGTGCCAAGAAGTCCGCGTTAGAACGACTAGATGGATACCGCCTTCGCCTTCGCAAGTCCGAAGAAGATCTTCGCCACAAGGAAGACGAAAGGCACGTGGTGGCGGAGACTTTGATGAAGGCGAATGCTGAAAACAGGTCTCTCCGCTCTGACCTTGAAGTAGCACGCAAACGAGACGCCGATCGAGACCGACAACTTCCTTCGGCCGAGGAGAAGATTAAATCCCTCGAAGCCCGTCTCGCGTCGGCCGAAGCTACTACCACGACCCTGGTACCGGCCACAGAGTCCGCCAAAGAGGCCTGTTACACTCTCCGGCTGGTGGAAGGTGCTTCGGGCGAAGGCGGGACTGCACTCGAATTCTCCGAATGGACACAGGACGTGGCCGGCTCGGTTGACGAAGTAGCAGGCGCCTACGGGGACTGTTGTGCTCGTGTTTCGGCGGGATTCGTTCTCAGCCTCTTGCACGCGCACGGCTGCGATCACATCGGGAATTTTCCCGATTTCGTGAAGGAAGAATGGCCTAGCAACACACAGTGCTCTGGGGCTGCGTTAAGGGCCTTTCAAAAGGGGTTTTGGGAGGATGGTGGCCAGGATTGTGCAAAGATTCGACTCCGCAAGAACCTTGAAAGGATCGCGAGGAATGAGGAGGCCGCTGCTGCCAACTCCGAAAAGGATCCCGGGTCGTCGGAACGGTCCCCCGGGCACTAGGGCGAAGGCGACGGAGGCCCAGATCACCCTGAGGTGTGAGGTCCTTTGCCCTCGTGTCTCTTTATTATTTTTATTTTTTCCTTGATCCTTTCGGACCTTCTTGTAGCCTAAGTTTTTGTACATAGACTTTTGGTCTATTCGGCTTTAAGCCGCACTCGCCTTATACTTAATATAATCTCTATTCTACTGGCAAAACATACCCCTTTCGCCTATTTAATTGTTTCTGTTTGAAATCGGGGCTGATCTTCGTCTATATTCCCCTCCCTTTTTTGTGCTTTTCCTTTTTTGGCGCTTTGCCAGCTGGTGTGCGGCTGAAAGGTTTGTGTTCGATCTCCCGCTAAAAATTGGCGAAACAGCAACGAGAAGTTCGTGGCGTTGAAGGGTTTGCCGAAGGTGCGATGCCCATTTCGGCCTGTTTATCACGAAATGGTGATAAATGGCCACAGCTATAAGGTGTTCAAGGTCGCCGGCTGGATGCGGGCGCACCCCGGGCGGACCTTAGAAGACTACGACCTTGTTCGTACAAGACGACTGGAGGATTTGTTTCGCTTTTGGCGAAACCATCAGAAGACTGATCGGCAGGAGTTAATCTTCCAGCGTCGTTACAGTCTAATCTGTATTTCGCCTCCTTCTCCTCTTAGGGTCGTGTATGATATTAGCAGTGATGACGAACCTAATTCGCCTAATCTTTCCTTAGAGAGAGAGAATGATTGCGAGGGCGAAAATGTAATTTATCTGTAAACTGGACTGTAACGCCATTGCTCTTTTCTTTTCACTTGTACCATTGTGATGGGTTTGTATTCTTCGATAAATTTTTATTTGAAATCAAATCCAGTTTTTTTTTGTCTTTTCTCATTTTTCTCTCTTTTTTATCTTGCCGAAAGGCTTACATAGTGCCGAAGGGCTTACATGACAATATGTACATTTTTACAAGTTGGCGATTTGGGTGCCACCTATTCTAGACATAGAAGCGCTTGAGAGAGGTAGCATTCCAGGAATGGTTGAACTCTTCACCTTCTAGTATCACCAATCGAAAGGATCCTGTCATAGACTTGTGCTTGATGAGGTATGGTCGTTCCCACTTTGATTCAAGCTTGCCAACAGCAATCGGGTTCGCCTTCTTCCTTAGGACAAGATGACCAGGCAACAGCTCCGTCGGTCGAACTTTTTTGTTGTAAGTTGCTGAAGTGCCTGTGGCATACTTGCGCATGTGTTCGAGTGCTTCGACACTTACCCCTTCCAAGAGTTCGAGCGACACCTCACGCCCCTCTTCGCCCCCAGAGAACGTCACCCTTGGTGAGTTAGCCCCTAGCTCTGTCGGGGTCATTGCTTCATCGCCATAAAGTAGCATGAATGGGCTGAACTTGGTGGGTCTTGTGGGGGTCGTTCGAATGGCCCAAAGAACAGATAGCATTTCCTCTGGCCATTTGCCCTTCGCTTCCCCTCGAGCCTTTTCTTTAGTGCTTCTAGGATTTTACCATTTGTGCGTTCGGCGGCCCCATTTGACTGTGGGTGTGCGACCGACGCGAACCTAATTTCTAGGTTAAGCCCTTCGCACATTTCCCTGAACTTGTCAGAGTCGAACTGCTTGCCGTTGTCAGTGATGAATTGTTTTGGCACTCCGAAACAGCAAACAATGCTTTTCCATCTGAACTTCTGTACTGCTGCCGAAGTGATCGCTCCGAGGGGTTCAGCCTCAATCCATCGAGAGAAGTATTCAACGACCACAATTGCGAACTTGTACCCGTTTCACGCCACCGGGAATGGCCCAGTGATCTCCAGTCCCCATCTAGCGAAGGCCAGATTGGTGCGATGGGTTGCAACTCATACTGGGGCGCGGTTTGGCTTCGGCCATGGCGCTTGCAGCTTTCGCACTTCTTGACTTGCTCCACACAGACTTTCAACACAGTGGGCCAGTAAACTCCTTGTCGAAACACTTTGGAGGCAACTGTTCTCGCGGCCTGGTGCGCACCACAGAGCCCCTGGTGTATCTCTTTTGCTATTTCTTTGCCTTCGGCCAAAGAGATGCATCGGAGCAAGGGTTGAAGTACCCCGGAGCGATATAGCTGGCCTGAGACCATCTTATACCTTGTGGATCTGAGTTGCAAGCGCTTTGCTTCTGCTTCATCTTCCGGAAGCCAGCCAATTTCAAGGTATTTCACGAACGGTGTTCGCCAGTCGCATGGATCTTCGTCTGGTCTATTGCCATGACCTCCAGGCTCTCCACAGGCACACTTGGTGCGTATAGGACTTCAAAAAAGATGCCTGGTGAATGTGGTCCTCCACAAGCAGCAGATTTCGCCAGGGCGTCTGCTTCCTCGTTCTGGCCTCTAGGTAAATGTTCGACCGTTATGCCGGTGAAGCACTTTTCCATGGACCGAACGGCCTCCAAATACCTCTTCATTCCTTCTTCTTTTGCCTCGAAGGATTTGTCAACATGGCCTGCCACCAGCTTAGAGTCAGTTCGGATTAGCAAGCGCCGAACCCCCAATGCTTTCGCCTTTCTTAGGCCTAGAAGAATGGCTTCGTATTCTGCTGCGTTCTTGGTTGTGTCGAACTGCAGCCTTGCAGCATACCAAATCGGCACACCATTCGGCGAAGTGAGTACCGCCGCAATGCCTGCCCCCCTATGCAACCACGAACCGTCAGAGTACATCACCCAGGGCTGTTCGACAGGCTCGGGCTCGGGGGCGAATGCTGGTGTCCATTCGACTATGAAGTCGGCTAGCACTTGAGACTTGACAGTAGTGCGGGCAACAAAATGCAAGTCGAAAGGGGATAGCTCTGCCACCCACTTGATGAGCCGGCCAGTAACTTCCTTGCCTCGGAGTATTTCGCCCAAAGGGTACTGCGATCGCCCAAAGGGCCTGGAAGTAATGCTTGAGCTTGCGCGAAGCCATCACCAGGGCGTAAGGGAGCTTTTCCATTTCAATATATCTTGTCTTCACTCCTTGCAATGCTTCGGAGATGAAATAGACCGGTTTCTGGCTTGAATCTGTTTCTTAGACGAGGGTAGCACTGACTGCCGCTGGCGAAGATGCTAGGTATAGTAGCAGTTCGCTTCCTGGTGCTGGGTTGATCAAAGCTGGCGGGTTTTGCATGTATTGCTTTAGCTCGTCGAACGCTGCGTGGCATTCGGGTGTCCCACGGTCGGCGCCAGCTGTTGTTGAAAGGATCTCTGCCATGGTCTGGAGCGCCCTTGCCGCCGCAGCCGCCTTCGCCATGTCAGCCGCGTTCGGCACCTGCACAGAGGTGGCAGGGGCCAAAGGCGGTAATGATGGCGCAGGAAGCAGATGGCGCTCCTCCATCTTCGGCGACGGGCGCCGAAAGCTCTGCTTGCTTTTCGATGGCCATATCCGCCCCGGCGTCACTTTCCTTTCGCCTTGTAACCTTCTCCTTCACGACCTTCTTCGGTGGCATTCGCTCTCAGTGGTTTCGCTCAGAGGTCCCCACGGTCGGTGCCAGCTGTTGTCGAAACGACAACCGCATACGTCGAAAGACGTGGTTACTCAACAGTGGTTGGAAAAGAAGTAAAGTGTATAAATTTGAGAATTTTTTACTTGGGGATCCCCCTATTACATGGCCCTATGGGGCTATTTATAACCCCCATTACAGGTCTTACTACTAGGGCTTTGGTTATACAGGGGAATTTACATGGTTGTCCTTATGAAAGGGACATTTACATGGGTATATTGCGTAATTGCGGTCCATGGGCCCTTAGCGGGCCGACGGGTTATTGTCGACCCAATTGACCCATAGGCTTGATGGGCCAGGATAGCTTCTTCGGCCCTCCCGGGGCCGAACCTGCTACGGCGAAGTCGTCCCCCTTCGGCACGCCCAGGAGGCCTCTAGCCTGGTTGCGATTTCCTGCCTCTCGCCGTCCTTGCTCCATAGTGTTTGCCATGGGGAGGGTTCGCCCTGACTAACCCTAACATCTCAGGCTTAAATCTTCGTCGGTCGCATGCTTTCAGCATGTTTGGTCGAAAGGCCTCATGCCATATCGCCAACAACTCTCGAACAGTTTCTCGTATGAACCCGAGTTCCATAGGATCAGGAGGTGACAAAGGAACGGGTGGTTTTCTCTTGCTAAAATAGTTCAGGGCATTGTCGTAGTCTTTGTCAAAGTCATCCCTGAACAGAATTGCGACACGATCCGGAGTCTGAATTTCTTCATTCTCGACAGATGGCTGCTCAAGAACCTTCTCATCAATCAAGCTAGTAGAAGTGGATTGTTCAGCACGTGGCTCGATCGTTAGAGGTTCCTCTATCTTGTACACGGATGGCTGCGGCTGGGGTTCATCGGATTGTGTCATGAAGGAAGTATTTTCTAGAATGTGATCCAAAATTGTTCTTCCTTCTGACGGCGTTTTGTGCATGAATGATCCTCCAGCAGTTATGTCCAAATAGAATGCAGACTCCTTATGGAAATGTTGAAGTAGCACATACTCGGGTAAGGACAGGGTTGGTCCAGATTGCACTAAATTAGTGAATCTGGACAAAGCTGCACCAATTGATTCGTTTTTGATCTGCTTGAAACTGAGAATTTCTACTCGAAGGGCAGTAATACGAGTAACTGGAAAAAAGGCAAGACAAAATTTGTCTCGTAGCTTTTCCCAACTACCATTTACACATCCAACGGTAGAGGTGTACCATTGCTTTGCTCTCTCTTGAAGAGAGAACGGGAACAATTTCCACCGCACAGTTTCTTGTCTTATGCCATGAATGTTAAGGCATGAGCAGACTTGTTCAAAGTGTCGCAGATGATGGTAGGGATTTTCTAGATCAAAGCCAGAAAAAGGAATTTCCCTAACCATACTGATTAGTTCGGGACGAATTTCATAGCCAGTTGTATAAATGGGCTCCAATGAAGGAGGTGGCTCATAGAATTTGCCCCGAGGAGCAGACAACTCAAATAGAGGTTGCTCCATGGTCGAGAAGAGTTTGACAGGAAAACTACTCTAGGATAGAAAGGGTAGAGATAGAATAAAAAAAGCAAAAATGATACGAGGATGAACAAGGTTCGGAAATGATCAGCAACCATTCCCCGGCAACGGCGCTAGTAATGCTTGTTGGTACTTAATACGGTCACAGATAAAATCCGCAAGTGCACGGATATACCGATGTAGCACTTCCCCTACGGAGTATTCCAAGGGTATCGAATCCAAGGGAACGTGTGTGGTCAGATCTTCCTCCGGTTCACCCAAGGACACTAAGCAAATGAGAAACAGTGTCTATGAAAGCTTAACTTTAATTTTAACGCAATACTTCAGGCACTGGCAGCCCACTGTTCCCAGATGTCGCTCTACTACGTACCTGGACAGGGAGGACTTAAGTGATCTCGAGGGCTGTCACCACCTCTACACCCAACTCAAACATACTGTGGGATATGCAGCAATTACTAGATAATAATTACCTAAACACCATGTCTAGGCAATTACTATCGACTTTAGTGTTTATAACTCACCAAAACAATCACTATATTTTAGTTGGTTATAGTGAACAATAATCCCATATGCTGTTTAGGAACTAACAAAGAGATAATTCTCACAAGATAAATCTAAATTACTCAAGAAGAATATTATATTAAATTCAGAGTGATAAACAGAATAAAAGAAATAGGAGAAGATTACCGACTGTTCGCCCCCTCTAGCATGATGAATTTCGGCAGGCCATCGACCTCCTCGTCTCGGTCCACCTCGATTTGCCATGACATGGAGAGGGGGAGGATCTGAAGCATGCAAAACTCCTCCACGAGGTTGCGACAGCTAAGGCGAAGGCAGACCTTCCGAAGCAAGGAGAAACGAGCCTCCAAGGTGCCATCCACAATAACCTACGGCTTCCTGTTTGGCACGATCGCCCTCCGCCGCCATCGGAGAGCCTTCGCCGCGTCAGACTTAGCATCGAAGGGGATGGAATGGTAGAACCACTACGACATCCAGTGGCGATCCCACTTGGACGTAGAAGCGTTAACTTTGTCCCGGGGCGAACATTGAAGTTCGCACTCCCGAAAGCTGTCTACTTTGTCCCGGCTGGAGTGACCACCGTCTTCGAGTTCACGGTGGCATAGAAAATGGCGCCGAAAAGCGCGGCACTTGGTTCAAACCCAGCGGTCTAGGACGCCCAGTTGAAGATGGCGATCCGGACGAGAGCCGATGGGCTCAATTGGGGGAGTTCCACCTGAAAAAGGCGAAGAATCTCCGCCTCGAAGAACACAGTTAAGACTACGTATGGTTTTCGCTAGGCTTCGGCTCCACAGCCTTTTCTGGAGCAAAGGCTTGCTTTTCTGTCAGCACGCCAGAAGTAACCAGCTTCGCCAGCACATCTTCATCAACAAGCGAAATCCCCAAAAAAGCAGTGGTGTCATCGTCGATCCTACCGGGATCGGGGCCTGTTGCGTAGGCTGGATTTGGTTTGCGGGGGGCCATGTCGAAAAGGGAGAGACCTATCGAAGAAGTGCGGTTGAAAAGGCTAGCGGGTCGAAAGCGCACAAAAGAGAGAGAGTGAAAGGGAAAGCTCACGGTAATATTGACGGTCGAAACTGATCGATAACGACCGTCAACAAAACCCCGCATGCTTGAACCTTTGCTCGTCCCGAGTGAAGGACGAAAGGAAACAAAGACTTGGTTGCAGATCAGGAGTTGCTACTATGCTGTATATCTCAGAGATACAGGTGCAAGTTATATATACTCTCTCTCAGATTAAATAATCTTTGGCACGGTGGGTTACCCTTACCCCTGATTCCCACGAGACACTACTTCTCCTTGCCTTGGGCGGTTGAAAGACAGAACAACAAATAGTGTACCAATCACCTAATCTTTATTCAACTCTTATTCTGGAAGTTTTCAAAATGATTTTGCAAAAGAAAACCAAGTTCCTCAAATGATTCACTCAGTCTCTCTAAGTGTATCAATATGAATTCCTCACCAAATGTTGCCTTTTTGATTCCTACTCTAAGGTTTGATATGTGGAGCTCGGTAGGGATCAAACATGGCATACTTGCATTCACATTTATCACTAAGTCAAAAACTTAGACTAAAATAGATAACTAAACATACTCAAGATCAAGATCGTGCATAATGTGTGTTGGTAGTATGTCATGAGACCCTTTGACCGGACCTAGTGAAATCATGCAACCAATGGAATGTTCAAGCCCAAGACGTCGATTCTGTCAGGGCAAAGCCCCCATGGCGAAGACTATGAAGCAAAGATGGTGAAGGGCGAAGAATCGTGCTGGTATCCCACAAGGTTGAAGGCATCTTGGGCGAAGACTATATGGCGAAGAAGGTATGGCGAAGACGGATGACCACTACAAGAAATGTGATCTTCTGTGATGAATTCCTCATGACGATGGTGCTATTTGTTATTAGCACATTCCATTTTATGACGATTAGTATGAGATGGTGTGGCTTAGTGACAAAAAAAAGGTGTTCGTCGTTAATACCAACTAGAAATCGTCATAAAGTATTTCAATGGGACATTGTGACAAATATTAATTTGTCATAAGGGGCACAAAGCAAACATCATAGATTTATATAATGCATTTTCAGAAAAATATATTAAAAGTTAAAGCAATTTAATCAAGTGAAACTAAAATTTTCCTTTAAAAATCATAGCCGGAAATATTTTTGTAATATTTCACTTGATTAAACTTTGGCTCAATGAGATTGTAATAATCAGTTAGAGCATCAGAATGTGCTCGCTCCTTCTTGAGTTCAGCCTTGAGGCACTTAATCTCAGCCTTCGCCTCCCTCCCCTCCTCTAGCTCGGCTTGGAGTCGCATGTTTTCGGCCTTCGCCTCTTTGAGGGTGTTAGCGAGACCCTCCATCTCCAAGCTCTTGCGGCCCAGTTCGTCATCATTGGCCCATAGACGGTTCTTGAATCCGTCAAGACAGGCCCACATGGTTTGCTCCGTCGAACAATGAGCCGCAAGAATCTGTGTACAAAAATAAAGGGGGCGAAGAGGACGAACGTCAGTCATGAAAACTGTTTTTTTTTTAAAAAAAAGGAGCAAGATAAAAAGAAGAACAACATACCCGAACTGCCAAGCTTTTGATGGCGAAACACCCTTCGTCAAACTCGTTCAGTTCGGTGAACAAGCTCGGGTTGCCAGCTGGCGAGACAAGATTACTTACCCCCTCGACGAAGGGGATAAGCTTTGCCCGAGTATCAAAATCACCAGGGGCGAAGTGGGGCGCTGCAAGAGAATACTACGACGCAGATGTTTCGACGGCCGCCCCCTTCCCCTTTGGTATGACAAGCGGCGAAGCAACCGGCTGACGCTCAGGGCTTCTGAAAATCCTAGCCGCGCCCTTGACGACCTGGTCAGCGGAAGCCGAGGTCCCAGCCACAGCACTACTCCCCGCTCCGCCAGCGTCGGCTACGACAATAGGGCCGGTCAAAAGGCTTAAACTTCGACGAGCGGGAGAAGTCGGGGTTTCGTCCGAAGACTCGTCGTCACTGAAAACACGAGCGACATCGACGAGCCCTTTCGTTTTGGTAGCCCTCTTAGATGGACCCCCCTTTGCCGCCTTGGCCGTGGTGATCGCAACCAATGCGTTCGCCCCTTCCAAATCCTTTCGACGAAGGGGTGAGCTATTCGACTCCACCCCGGTCTCGACATGCTCAGGACTCGGAGTTGGGGTGTAGCCGTGGGTCTCGGTGCGGTTGTCGACCGCCTTGTCCGCAGCCTTTTCGACCGTAACTTCCACCTCCCCTTCATCCTCCCCTTCCGCCTCCCCTTCGTCCTCCCCTTCCTCTTCGTCATCATGCTCTTCAACGTTATGCTCGTCATCGGCGTCAGAATTGGAAGAGGCGGGGGCCCTCCGCTTCCGAGGGGCCAGCTTCACCTACCCCCGCAGCCGCTTCTTGGAAGGCCCCTCATCGCCATTGGCCTTGAAGGATTTTGTCCGGGGAGGAAGATCGCCGTCATATACCCGGTTTGCCCGGCCAGCCGCCTGCCGCGTAAGCAGTTGGCTGTACTCAGTAATCGACATGTCGCTGATCATCTTCCGGGCTTCAGTGTCAGCCTGAGCAATGGTCAACAGTACAGAAAGACGAAAATCGCCACATCAAACGTTGAACGAAAAGAGCAGATCACAAGTACATATGGGAAAAGCAGAAGCTCACTGTTTGCCCCCTCGGGCATGACGGGTTTCGGCAAGCCGTCAACTTCCTCTTCTTCATTCACCGTGACTTGCCACGATTGGGAGAGGGGGAAAATCCGAAGCATACAAAATTCCTCCACCATGTCGCGGCAGCTAAGCCGAGAGCAGACCTTGCGAAGCAAGGCAAACCGAGCCTCCATGGAGCCAGCCTCGAAGGGGACGGAGTGGTAGAACCACTTCACCATCCAATGGTGATCCCACTTCGACATGGCGGCGTTCACCGGCCATAGATTGGAGCGCTCGGGGCGAACGCTGTTTTCTTTGTCCCGGCCAGGGTGACTACCGCCTTCGAGTTCACGGTAGCATAGAACACGGCGCCAAAAAGCTCGGCGCTCGGTTCGAACCCAGCGGTCCCGCACGCCCAGTCAAAGATGGCGACTCGGACAAGTGCCGACGGGCTTAGGTAGGGAAGCTCCACCTGAAAAAGGCGAAGGATCTCTGGCAACAAAACGTTGCACGGAAACCGAAGCCCCGCGTCAAAGAACACGACGAAAACCACCGTCCGGTTATCGCCAGGTTTCGGCACCACAGCCTAACCCGGGGCGAAGGCCTGCCCCTCCACCAGCAGGCCGGCGCTGACAAGCTTCGCCAGCTCGTCTTCATCAACGAGCGAAGCTCCCAGAAAGGCGGTGGTGTCGTCGTCAATCCGGCCGGGATCAGGGCCTGTCGTGGAAGCGGGGTTCGGCTTGCAAGGAGCCATGGCGGAAGGTGTGCGCAGTGGCGAAAAGGGAGAACGAGCGAATGATCTAGGAAATCAAGGGGCGCCGTGAAAGGAAAGGGCAGAGAAAGAGAGAGAGCACTCGCGGTGAAAATGATGAGAGTGCGGCGGTGAAAAAGGGGAAGGGAGGAATATATAGCCCACCCAGGTGACAGTTCGTCTTCCCACCCAATCAGAAGCCGCCACGTGTCACAAGGGTAGGCGATGATGACGACGTCGGTGATGTCGGAGATCTTGTTGCGTTGCTCTGAAAAACGTCGGATGTAATCTCGAAGGGATTCTCCGGACTTCTAGACAACGTTGTAAATATCGAACTGGGTGCCAGGGCGTTCGAAGGTACCCTGGAAATTGGCAATGAAGTGGTCGCGAAGTTCCGCCCAAGATCCGATTGTTCCATGGGGTAGCCCGCGAAGCCAGGACCTGGCAGAATCCGCTAGGGCCACGGGCAAATAGTTTGCCATGGCTTTGCTGTCTCCTCCTGCTGCACGAATTGCGAGACTATAGACGGTGAGCCAAGACTCAGGGTTAGTGGTGCCGTCATACTCCTCGATTCTGGTCGGCTTGAAGCCAGCTAGCCAATCCACTCGACGCAAGTCGCTTGTGAAGGCAGCAACTCCATCCACGTCGTCGTCGTAACGATCTGGTGAATGGTGGGGGATGTAGCCTCTTGCCGCGCATCGCTGGTTGATAGTCTCACGAAGATCAACGGGACGCCTGCGATGTGGAGAGCGGGGACGTTCAGCTCGACGCTCCCTGTGCCGGTTAGGAGGCGAATGGACAGATCGTTCACCGTGATCCCTGCTCCTGCGACTTGATCCCGCACCAACGACGCTGAGGCTTGGTTGGTGATAGTCTTGAGATCGAAGAGGCGGAACTCGGCTGCCAGTCGGCATGCGGACGCCTGCGGAGTTGACTAGGACCGAAGCGGCAATCATGGTCTTGGTCTAGTTCAAGATGTTGACGACGTGATTGGCTTGATTGAGTGCGTCTTCCTTGAGGAGGGTGTCGAGGAGGGTGATCGCTGCAACCGCGTTCTGCTGGGGGTGCGAAAAACCGTCATCCCCTCGATGTCTTGCTGCCCGATGAGTTCTCGTGCTCGTCGCCCGGCCTCCAAGGCGCACTATCGCCGGTCCTCAGCCTCCTTGGCGGCCCGTTCGCACTCTTGTTGCTCACGCTGCAGCCGTTCTCGCTCTTGTGCTTGGCGCTCCTCCTCCAGTCGGCGACGTTCGGCTTCTTGTCGCACGCGCTGTTCTTTTGTTTCTCGGCCTTGATGTTGTTCTTCCGTCTCGTTGTCGGCCATGAAAATGCCGAAGTAGAGGGGCGTGTAGTTATCTTCATAGCCTTCATCGAAGTCGTCAAGGTTGCGGTAGTCGTAGCGGTAGCCAAAGTCGTCGTACTCTATGATCTCCGTCGGTCGTGAGTCGACACCGGGCGAGCTGAGGAAGCTGTCCAATTGTTCCGTTGAAACCGTGCCAAGAGGCTGGAGTATGACGCCGACTTCCCTGGAGCTAGACTGGATCGAGGCTGGGGCCGGATCCCGCCTAGGCCTACGGGGAAAGGACGCCCTTGTGGTGAAGACGGCAGCCAAGTCATCGGGGAGTTTCATCAGGATTGGCGGATACGCTCCATCGTCTTGATCGGGTCGTGTTGGAGTAGATTGGATCTCGTCCGAGTGGTTTGGGGCCAACTCGGCCGAGTTCGGGATACCGAATGGGGCGGAGACCTGGCCTCTTCCCGACTGGTTCGAATCTTGCACTTGCATGGAGAGTTGAGAGAGATCGAGAAGGAAGAAGAGGCTGGTGGTTTCAGCCTGCAGGGCTGCAGCAGCAGCATTGTGTTTTCCTCAATTTGGTGAGCTTCGTTTTCATCCATGGTGCATCTTTTGGATTCTCTCCATGTTGAACATCTATAGTAACATTCAACAGGTCATCCATCTCCATTATTGCAGCTAGGAAGTGGCAGCAGCTCATCCGGTGTTAATCTCTTTTGATTTTGGTTGAAGCAGCCCTAGCCAACGTCTCTTACTGTCAGCCAAGGCCTTGCTCCGTCTCTTGCCATCAGCCCGAGGCCTTAGCCTTGCACGACCCTACGTCCAGGTTGCTGCCATGTGAGCGAAATCCGGTGGAAGTTGGAGAAAAGGGGAGTGAAAATAGAAATCGTTTTCTGAGATAGCTTTTGAGCTGAAAGAGGTTTGCGCTTTAAAAATTCATAACTAATTCATATGAACTCCGAATTTAGTGAACCAAATTTCTGTGGACTAAGAAAAACGTGATATTCAATGTTGTAAAATAAAAATGACCAACTTTTGTACTGGTTTTCCCAGTAAAAATATAAATAGCTATATGTATCCCTTGTGTGGTCTAGCTCTTAATAAATTGTAAGAAATTATTGGTAAAAGCTAAAATTGTGAAACCAATTTTGTTGAGCTTATATTTTAGTAATCTTTGTTGTTGTGGTGTTGTTTTTGGCAAAACTACCTCTTAAATCATGTTTAGGAGTTTATTTAGCATTCCTATGTTTTTAACTTGTAAAATCCATAAATAAATAATGACAACACATATAGCTGTGAAATAATTTTTCTTAGGACCGGTGAGTGATGTACTTTACTCTAAAAATAATCATTATTATGAAATCTTGGTTTGAAATGCATGTTACATGAAATGTACTAAACGAAACGTTAATATTTACAGAACTGCCATTTTCAGCACCTAAGAGCTTGTCATTTTCATATCTCCCAAACCATAAGTGATAATCTGGTGATTCTTTCACCTAAATTCAAGTTAAAATATGATCTACCCACTATATTTATTTCATAATATATTGATCATTTTGCATGTGCATGTTTATTTGGCTCTTATTCGCATATTGCTTCTTTTCAATAGATTCGGAGATTCCGGAGAGTAACGAGCCATATCCCGAGGAGGATAGTGACTACCCTCAGCAGCAAGGCAAGCACCTAAGCATATAGAATCTATGCTTTCTCTAAAAATGATTTGGTTGCAATCTATACGTATATATATGCATGCATTGCCTAGATATTAATATTGTCGGTTTATGGTGTATGAGAAGAACCTATTTATGCATTTAGTTCTTGTAATATTGCTGTCCTTATACCCTATGGGATGTCTTATTCATTAATGGTTAGCCATGCTTAGTGCTAATAGAACTATAGGGATGGACAGTGCTATTAATTGTGGTATATAGACAACTTGCATTATTGGGCATAAAACTTGAGCACTTACACTAAATAGTGGTTGATGAAAATATGTTGGACTTGGACGGGTGATAGGGCGATGAAGGGATGTTGGTTTTCCTCTAATGCAAGTAGCCCCGTCTGAGTCGTTAAGGATCGAACATTTTGACATCTATTCAAGCACCCTTCGTACTTACCACATGCCTTACTTGGGACCGTCTTGTCCTTTACTAGTTCTACTGTGATCATTTATATCACGTTGGAGAGACGTGAGGGCAGGTAGCCCTTTGGAGGGCCTCGGGTGCCTATGTTGGCCGAGGGTGCCTCCCGCGTGACACGCCCGCCTTGGTCACATCACGCACGCACGTGACTGAGACGTCGGGAACCCCAGCATGGTATAGGTGGTTGGGGTGGGCTAAGAAAGGGCATGTAATGAGCTTGAATCACTTGTGTACCGCACTCGATGGGGTGTGTAGCATTTGATCTTTGTTCATTTCGTGTGGGATCCAGTTGTACACCTCTGATCAGAGTATACTCTATTCGAATAGCCGTGTCCTCGGTTATGGACATTGGTTGATGTGTATCTCACTCATGTTAGCATCAAATGTGGATTATTATGGATGGGAATATGTTTGATGGTGGTGCTGACATGATGTGCCATATTGGTATGGACTTTGGTGGTCCATGGTTGATGATGAGAGCGCCATTTGGGCTCATTTGCTTATACATTTTCGAATTATATGCTTGATGTCCATAAATTAAAATGATGCTAGATTTACTTGTCCTTGCTTATTTTACTTATTAATTGCTCAATAAAATTAGCTTTATGCAAATGTTGAATCTAGAGACCCACTATAGGCTAGAAAGCTTGCATACTTCTCTCTCCCTTATGCATATATAATTTTGGGTAAGACTTGCGAGTACATTCTTGTACTTAACCCGGTGTCTACAATTTCAGGTGAGGAATCTGGTTTTGAGTTATGCTTCTTGTGTGGTTATTGCTCTGCCGAGGGCAGCAAGGGCAATGAGTGATCTCTTGCGGCTTGGCTCTTGCCCGGTTGGTTTGCCCTAGTGGGGTTGTGGCACCACGGGTTTTATCTTTTGCTTATGAGCTCTAATTGAGACTTCCGCTGCTATATTTTTGTGTTTTATGTTGGGACCTCGGACCATATTATGTGTCATGTACCTCGCTGCACTTTAACCCTATTATGGTACTTGCTATGTTTATTAATTGCTTGCGATGAAAGTGTGAGGCTAGTCGCATTCCTAGGGACTAGCTAGGCATGAGTAACGGGTTTTGATCACTTGAGATAATTGGGGATAGCGCTTTGGATCGAGTCACTGGGGTATGCTTTTGGTCGCCACCTTCGAGTGGTTGACGGGCATATGACGTGGTGGACTGGCAAGCTATCTTACGGTTATGTCTTGCACTCACTACTCGACATTTCGGTTATTATAACAGAAGGTTGTCAACCGCGATCATGGACACATTGAGGACGAGTGGCTATTTATGCATGTATGGATCCCACTTCTCCAATAGTATGT
Source organism: Oryza nivara (assembly GCA_000576065.2). NCBI lineage: Eukaryota > Viridiplantae > Streptophyta > Magnoliopsida > Poales > Poaceae > Oryza > Oryza nivara. Next base: position 10,613,281 of record CM002502.2, read on the forward strand.
GGTGGTCGCGTTGGACACTGGATGGTATAATACTTGGGGTGTCCACAAAACCCATCGCACTAGTCGGCGAAAATCTTGACGCTACCCCTACCTAGCGCGCCAACTGTCGAAACAAGATTTCGGCAATACTAAAAGGGGTGGCTATCAAGCTAGAAAAGTGGATGGGTTGAAAGACAAGGAATTTTATATAGGTTCAGGCCTTCTTTAACAAGAAGTAATACCCCACTCCTGTCCTGGGATTGATCCACCGAGTGTATTGTTGATCGTATGATCTGGGAGAAAATCGTGCCCCTAGAGGCATCCGGACCTCTCCTTATATAGGGGAAGGGGTCCGCAATACAAAATACAGCTTATATCCTTAACGGAATAGGTAGTTACAGATAAGATACAATCGTAACCGACTAGGATCTCGGGTTTTTCCTTGACGTACAAGTTTGGAATTTAACCCGAGTCCCTTTAAAGATATTCTATCTATACATGGCACCTCATACCCAGTTGGATTATACATGCCGTGTAGGTATGGGGTATCCAGAATCTCCACGATCATATCATTATTAGCCGATTGGTTTATACTGGATTATATTGTTATTTTATTATATCATCATCAGCCGATTGCCTTTATATCGGCCATCTCAAGGCGATGTAAACACATCGGCTATCATGTATCGGCAACATCAGCCGATCATGCGTTAATCCAAATACTTGGGTAATATTTTTTCAAGTACTTGCCATTTAGTGCTCATCTATAAACTTCTCCATAGAGTCCTTGCAACATGTAAGCTCCGTTAGACACAACTTTGTAGATTTGGAACGGTCCTTCCCAATTCGGCGACAACTTGCCGAATTTTCTATCCCGAGTCCCAATCGACAAAATCAACTTCCATACAAGTTCACCTTCCAAAAAAGCTTTAGGCACCACTTTCTTGTTGTAATGCCGAGCAACTCGTTCCTTATCCTTGGTAACCTTCGCAAGAGCCCTTAATCTAGACTGAACCAAGTCTTCCCTTTAATCGGCCATGAGATTATAATACTCATCGGCTGTTAAATCATTTTGCAACTCCGTTCTCCTTGAGCCGATTCTAACATCCCTTGGTAAAACAGCTTCATGTCCAAAAACAAGCTTATAACGAGGGACTTGGATCGATCCATGACAAGCCATCCGATAAGACCACAGTGCTTCAACCAATCGAGTATGCCATTGCTGAGGATAATCAGAAATCTTTCTCTTAATCAATTTGATCAAGCTCTTGTTAGATGCCTCGGCCTGCCCATTAGCTTGTGCATAATATGGTGAAGAATTCAACAATTTGATACCCATGCTATCGACAAACTGAACAAACTCATCGGACACGAAAATTAAACCTTGATCGGTTGTAATGGTTTGGGGAATACCAAATCAATAGATTATATGCTCTTGAACAAATTGTATAGCGTCCCTAGGATCAACCTTCTTCAAAGGAATCGCCTCTACCCACTTGGTAAAATAATCGGTTGCCACCAATATAAACTTATGCTCTTTACTCGACGGTGGATTAATCATGCCGATCATATCAATTCCCCAACCTCTAAATGGCCATGGTTTAATGATAGGATTCATAGCCGATGCTAGTGCTCTCTGAATCGCCCTAAATTTTTGACAATCTTGACATCCCTTGTAATATTTGAAACAATCTTCTAGCATTGTCGGTCAAAAATATCCTGCACGTCGAAGCAATCACTTCATCTTATGAGCCGATTGATGAGTGCCGCAAATCCCTTCATGAACCTCTCCGATTGCAACCTTAGCTTGATCGGCACTCAAACACTTAAGCAACATCCCATCAATCGTCCGATAATAGAGTTCATCATCCAATAAAGTATACTTCAACGCCTTATATCTCAATTTCCGAGAAGCCGATTGAGATGGATTCTGTAAATATTGATGTACATCATATCTCCAATCATCGGCTATTACTGCAGCAACATCAACCTTAACATCTTTGATCATCGGCTTATACCTCGATGCCCCTTGGGCCAAATCATTAGCTTCAATATTTTGCTCTCAAGATACATGCCTCAAAGTAACCAGCCGAAATTCCTTCATTAGTTCTCGGCACTTCTCATTATAAACCATTAATGTATCATTCTTGCACTCATATTCTCCTGCCAATTGACAGATCACTAGCAAAGAATCCCCCATAATTTCAATAGCATCGGTTTCAACTTCCTTGAGTAACTGCAACCCTTTAAGAACTGCCTCATACTCAGCTTGATTGTTGGTCGCATAAGGTTTAATAGTATAAGAAAACTCAAAACATGCCCCCCGAGGGGTAATTATAACCAAGCTGATGCCACAACCATGAGTGCATACCGATCCATCAAAGAATAAAGTCCATGGCACAATCTCAACAGAGCCGATTGAATCATCACAATGTTCAACAATAAAATCGGCTATAGCTTGCCCTTGACTGCCTTCAGTGACTCATACCGAAGATTAAACTCTGTTAAGGAAAATATCCACTTTCTAACTCTTCCTTTCAAAATTGGAGCCGACAGCATGTAATTGACGACATCGGCTTTGCATATGATAGTACATTCGTTGGACAATAGATAATGCCTTAAACTGGTACTGGAAAAATACAAGCACAAGCACAACTTTTCCACAGGGGAATATCTAGTCTCTGCATCCAAAAGCCGACGGCACAAGTAGAATACAACTCTTTCTTTCCCTTCGAGCTCTTGAATCAAGACCGAGCTGATTGACTTCTCACCGGCCGACAAATATAACTTAAAAGGTATCCCCTTCTGTGGAGGAATCAAAACTGGAGGAGAGCTATGAAATTCCTTATTATTATCCAAAGCCTTCTGTTACTCTGCCCCCCAAGTAAACTATTGATCGGCTTTTAATCTTAATAACGGTGTAAAAGGCTCTAACCTTCTAGACAAATTAGAAATAAAACTTCTAAGAAAATTTATCTTGCCGATCATCTCCTGCAACTCTGTCTTTTTCTCTGGAGGCTGAATCTTCTTGATTGCATTAACACTTCTTTGAGTAATCACAATTCCCCTCTCATGAACAAGAAATCCCAAAAACTGGCCAGCCGATACGTCGAAAGCACACTTTGTTGGGTTCATTTTCAAGCCATATTTCCTGGTTCTCTCAAAAACCTTCCTCAAATCGGCTATGTGGTCTTCTATCTCTTTGGATTTAACAACCACATCATCAATGTAGACTTCAACCAACCAGCCGATCAGATCATGATATATATAATTCATGGCTCTTTGATATGTAGCCGCAGCACTTATCAAGCCGAAAGTCATTACAACCCACTCAAACAAGCCGATTGCACCAGGACACCTAAAAGCTATCTTATGGATATCTTCCTCGGCCATAAAGATTTGTTTATATCCTGCATTACCATCCATAAACATAAAATCCTATGTCCTGAGGCAGCATCAACCAGCTGATCGGCTACTGGCATTGGATACTTATTCTTTGGGGTAGCTTTATTTAAATCTCTAAAGTCAATGCACACCCTTACATTGCCGTTCTTCTTGATAACAGGAACTATACTAGAAACCCACTCGGCATATCGGCAAGGACGAATAAAACCAGCATCATATAAACGTTTAATCTCATCCTTCACAGGTTCGAGCATATCAGCTTTGCATCTTCTCGGAGGTTGTTGGTGTGGCCTAACCCCTGGTTTGATAGGTAGCCGATGTTCAACAATCGATCGGCTGAGTCCGAGCATCTCACAATACTCCCAAGCGAAGCAATCTCTGAATTCCCTTAACAGCTCTATCAACTTGGTTCTGAATTCCGAAGATAAATTCTTACTAATAAATGTCGGCCTTGGTCGATCACCTGGACCTATGTCAATTTGTTCCAAATCATCGGCCGACATGAAACCCTGTCCTTGTTTGTCATCGAGATCATCTACTGTGTCCTTGGTGTAGATATTTGAACCCTCCACGATACCCTCAAAATAATAGCTTGGGTTATCCATCTTCAATTGGTTGTATATCAGAATCGGACACTTTTAGAAAATCTCTATCCCACACTTGTCCAGATAAACAATCAAGACCATCCATCTCCCAAAGAGCTAAATCGGCACTGGTAACATTGACTGACCTATCAGCTAGCACAATTTCAATCTTGTCGCCTTGCCACTGAATCAAGTATTGATGCATGGTAGAACAATTGGCATGAATCCAATCCCTTCCAAGCAACAAGCTGTAGGAACCCTTCCCATCGATGACAAAGAACTTTGTAGGGATAGTTTTGCTGCCAACGGTCAGTTCCACTTTTAAACTCCTTTGGTTTCTAATGGATTGCCACCAAAATCCTTGAGCACCATGTTTGTCTTGATGAGATCTTCAGCGTTTCTGCCCAACTTCCTGAATGTAGTATAAGGCATCAAATTCACTATAGCCCCACCATCGACCATCATCTTGGACATCGGCTTCTCATTGACATAGCCATTTATATACAATAGTTTAAGATGCTGATTCTCTGTTCCTTCCAACTTTTCGAAGACTACTTGTTCTGGTGACAAAATCAACTTAGCCGATTCCTCTTCAACTTCATCGACATCAGCTTGCTTGACCCCAAATTCAGCAGGCAACGTGAAAACCATGTTAACCGATGCAGTTACAACACTTTTCCCTTTAGCCAATCTCTTTGCTTCGTCGGCTGCAGGCTCATCGGCTACAGGAGCTTGATTCTTAATGCGCCACTCCTGCTTCGGCTTCGTTTTCTTTAGCCGGTGATTGATTTACTGTTCGACCTCTTGAAAGCGCTCCCTGTTCCTCAATCTTTGAACCCTTCTCTTCTGATTCTTTGTAAAGATACCAGAAGGACACCATTGAGTCTTCCTGTCTTCATCATCCTCTTGGTTACAATCTTGGTTCAACGGGCCCAACCTTTGATGAACAGGAACTCTTGTTTGCCTTAGCCGATTGCCTCTATAATATGATCGGCTTGAGTTTTCTGCAATATTACCGCACCCAGGACAGTCCTCGATAGATGGTAGTCTCATACCCTCATTTCAGCAAAACTTAAAGAACTCGTAGCCCCAATGAGGATCGAAATTGTCATCACCTTCCTTGTAATGCCTCTCCTACTTTTTGTCATATTTCTTCTGATACTTGTTGATAATTTTAGCCGAATTCACCCGAAAACCTCTTACACGTCCTCCATCGGCTGTTCGGCCAGCTGTATGCACCATATTGACAAGAAAAGGATTGCCATCAACCTTCATCGGCTTCTTAGAATCATCAAATTTGATTTTGCCTCCCTCAATGGCTGCTTGAATCTGCTGCCTGAATACCTTGCAATCATTGATAGAATGAGACCCAGAATTATGCCATTTGCAATATCTTCTCTTTCCTAATTCTTCAGCTGATGGAATTGTATGACCAACAGGAAGTTGAATCTGCTTCTCTCGGAGTAGCAAATCAAAAATCTTATCAGCCTTGGTAGTATCAAGTCATACCTCTCCTCTTTTCCAGAATTCTTTACCCCATTGGCATGGTATGACCTTTTTGCTTCTCACCCATTCGGCTACCGCTATCTCAGAGTCATCATCCTCATCATCGTTTGATCCATACATATAGGGACAGACATGATTAACCTTTTTGAAGCTCTTCCTGCCTTCTGCAAACCTCTGTTCATGCAAGGTTAACTTCTGTGCAAGATGTGACAAGCTATCAAAGTCTTGAGATGAAAACTTCTCCTTGATCAGAGCAATCATACGCTGAAAAGCTAAATCGGCTAACTGCGCATCAGTAAACTCAATCTGTAGCACTTATTCCTCATCTTTCTGAATCTCTGAATATATTCATGCACAGGCTCATCATGTCTCTGCTTGATCGCTGTTAGATCGGACAGTTTCATCTCATGAATCCCACTATAGAAATAACAATGAAAGTGCTTCTCTAAATCGGCCCAACTGTTGATTGATCCACATGGCAGAGAAGAAAACCAAGTGAAAGCTGATCCAGACAAAGACAACCGGAACAACCTAACCCTCAAGGCATCCACAGCCGATGCTTCACCACACTGAGCTAAAAATCGGCTAACGTGTTCATAAGTTGACATACTATCCTCCCTGAGAATTTTGAAAAGTCTGGAACCTTGAACTAGTTAGGTAGAGGGACTCTCTCAAACCATTGAGGGTAAGGATGCCGATACAAGTTTCCAGCGTCTTTCGACTTAAGCCCAAACTGTTCCTTCATCACATTTGCAATCATATCGGCCCATGGTCATTGCTAAGGTATTCCTTGAGGTTGTTGTGGCATTAGCTCAAATTGATCGTACTGAGGAGCAAACTGGGGTTGAGCCGATCCTCCCTGCTGATATTGAACTTGCGGTGAAGGAGGCTGATACTGATAATTCAAATTGCCCCCTGGTAATTTTCAAAATTTGGCTGAATATTGTGCACCAAATGCTCGGGGACAACTTGAGGTATCACCGTCTGATCCGGCTGTACATAATGAATCAAGTGCTCTGGAACAACTTGATTCGCAGCATGCTGCCTTGGCTGATTGTCAGGTGTTGCAAACCCAGCCGATGTATTCACCAAGCCTTGCTGTTGAATCGACTGAATAACTTGTTGCCTTAGTGGCATCTGCTTAATTGGTTGCAAAACCTACCGCCTGGGTGGCGTCTGCTGAATTGGCTGCACAACCTGTTGGATTGGTGGCATTTGTTAAATCGGCTGTACAACCTGCTGCCATGGTGGTGTTTGCTGAATCGGCTGCTGCTGGGTTGGATCAACAGTAGGCTGAGGAGGTAAGTGTTGGCAACTTTTTTGACAAGTCGACAAGCACGATCGCAACACCGAAACACCTTGCGGTGGTATGGAGTCGCCAATGTCACGACCGGAAATAACCCAACGGGCGTTCCTTACATGCGTGCATTATTCCTGGTCCCAGAAGGCAAGGTACACCAAAAGTTGATACAATTCAGAGTTTAACAAGCGGAACCGTAAATAATTAATTTATTACATGGGCGGCGAAGGCCCAGCACACAAGAAGACAAACGAAAAACAGCGGAAGACTAGGGCGACGACCACAGGCGCTTGACGGCAGGCACGAGCTAGACACCAAAGCCTTCATCTTCCAGGAACTCCTCTTCTGGGTTTGGGAAAAATTGAGCAAGACAGAGTACAACCACCGTACTCAACAAGACACACCCACAAGTGCAAAATAAATGCAAGGGAGTACAAGGGAGACATATTATAGGGGGTTAGGGTTTGCAGTAAACAGCATTAAAAAACACTTAGTTGCTCAAAGCTATTTTGTAAATACGATTCTAGAGCTATACAATATTATTAATCAAGGCCGTGAACCCACACGAACCTGCCTTAACCCAAGGCCTACGATGATTCAGACCGAACTGGCAACCCGACCCTGGGTCCCAGCTCGTCCCAAGCCAACCCAGGCCAACCATTCCACATTTTAGTTGTTAAGCAGGTTTTAAGAATTAAAACACTAACTTGGGTACATTGCTCGGCTTGCCCATAACCGAGGGCGCGGCTATTCGAATAGGTTATACTCTGATCAGAGGTGTACATCTTTACCGAGAAGACACATCTTTCTCACGTGTAACCACGTGCCACATACCACCACGGTATACGGACGGAAGACATGACATAGTTTCCAACCCATCCTAGCCATAGACAAGAGTACCGACCCAACCCCACCTACGGCCGGAACCCCCGGGACAGGTAGGCAGGACTGAGCCCCTAGTAGCAGGACACTAGCCCTATGCCATGACATATCGACTACCGGGCCGCAGCTCGTGTAGCCTTCATTTGCCCTAGAGATGTCCATCGATCCCCGACTTCATCTATCTCCATCCGTGTACTTTTGTTTATAACCAGACTGAGCCACAAACTAAGCCTTACCCACTAGACATGTGGAAGTACGGTAGTGCTTTGCAACAGAGGCCCGAAGAACGGTCCTTATATGGCCGAGGTGCTACTATCAAAACCATGCACCCCGAGCCCAGCCTAAAACCATTTTGAGGGTTTTAAATAGAGGGGGAGGTGTGAATCCAATTCCACAATAATCCATCCATTCCATAGTGTCCAGGTGATGAGAATATTCCCAAAGTCTAGAGTTGTAAAACCACCTAATGTTGCCTAATTAACCAGCGAAGCATCCACCTAAATTCATACTAGTGGTACCATGAGTAGAGTGTCCACTAGTTGGGGTTTTTTTTTAATCTAGGGTGAACAAGGTAATAATATCAATAACAATAACAATAAGGTCATAACAAAGGTAAATAGGCATGGCTAAATAAAACAGTGATAACGCGGGAATTTAAGTAAAGCGAATGCAATAATTTAAATCAAAATAATTTTATAAAATGGGACCCAATATGTTCAAGGATGATGTGACTTGCCTTGCTCGCTTTCCCAAACGTCGGCTCCAACCTCCACAAAGAGCGGATTTTCCAAAGCTGCAGCGTCTACACGACCAACGGAAAAGAAAAGGCTTTTACTCTAATAAACTCCATATAACAAGCAGGAACAAAACACAAAAATGGGTTCTTGACTTCTTAAGGAAAAATTAGAGACTTGAACGGTCCAATTCCGAGTTCAAACGGCCAAGTTATGGCCATTTGAAGTTTATATGCTCTTTAAATGAATATTTGCGAATTTCTTCATTTAAATTTTAATTTAAAAAGGGTTTATTGCGTCAGCCGAGCGGGAGGGGCGCGCGGACCGGGTCCACGTGAGTGGGGCCCACGCGGCAGCCTCACGGTCCATGGTGGACCGGGTGCACCCGGGCTCACACCGGCCAGTGCCGTGGGCCCCACACGTCAGCCACACCCAAGGGCGCGGGCGGCCGACGGCCGGGCCCCACGCGGCAGCCACTCGGCGCGCCCGAGGGCGGCCCCTTGGCGCGGCCGGCGAGAGGCGGCGCCCGCGTCCCTATGGTCGCCAGCAGCGGCCATAGGCACGGCGGAGCGGCGGCCGAGAGAGGGGAAGGGAAGGGGGAAAGAGGCGGCGGTCCACGGCTCACCCTAGGTCAATGGCGACGACGAAAAAGGCGGCCGGAGCGGAGGAAGGCGGCGGCGCGGCTCGGGTCGACGGGGTCGATGGCGTTCCGGCGGTCGGCGGACTCGGCGAGGGGGTGGACGGGGTCGAGGGCGGTGCGGCGAAGCTGGAGGAGGCGACGTAGGGGCGGGAGACGGTCCCGGCGAGCGGAGAAGGCCAGCCGGAGGTCGTCGGCGATGGAGGAGAGAGAGAGCGACGGCACGAGCTCGATTCCAAAGAGGAGGAAGGGCGGCGAGAGGCGGAAACGGACGGGAGAAGCGCGGGGAGGGTTTATAAAGGGTTGGAAGGGGGAGAGGGCAGCCGGCGGGGAAGGAATAGGCGCGGGAGGTCCGGCCGCCATCAATGGCGCCGGCGAGATTTGCGGGGGCAAATCCGCCTGTTTGAACGCGAGAGAGAGAGGGAAAAATGGGGGGAAAGGGAGAGGGATCACGGGGTGTGATTCCCCCCACATTATTGCACGCGGGGACGGCGGGAGGCAGCGGGATTCGCGGCGGCGGCGGCGCTAGGGCGCAGGGGAGGCGGCGGGAGCGGCGGGAGGAAGGGGACGACGGGTGGGCCCCACCCATCAGCAAGGGTGGCGGGCGGGCCCGCCCGTCAGCGGTGCGCGCGCGGGGAGAGAGGCCGAATGGGCCGCGGGGGAGAGGAGAGAGAGGGGGGGAGAGGGAGATGGGCCGGGCCGGCCCAAGGGAGGGAAGGAGGGATTTTAGGGTTTTTCTTTTAATATAACTTTTTCAACTTTGTTTATTTCTTCTTAATTATTATTTATGCTCTAAAAATTCCACTAAAATTTATTTACACCTTTTAGGCTTTTAGGAAATATACAAAAATCCTCCAAGTCTTATTTGACTTTTACTTTGCACATTTTAATTGTTGGAGGCTTTCACACGGATTTTAATTATTCTAGGCATAATTTAAAGGATATATTTTAGAATCGTTTTGGGACGCGACAGCCAACCACCTCAATCTAGCCAAACGGTCAAATCAAGATGGGTTTTGAGGAAAAACAGCTAAACCGGCTAGCGGAGCCGATTTAGAGATCAAAATCAGCGTCTTTCAGGACAAACCTACAAACTTGTGTAGCATTCTCGCAGCGGCGGTGGACTATTTACGGCGCAAACCGACAAAGATGGACTAAACTAGGGTAAAATAGAAAAACATAGTAAAAGAACGATTCAAGTAGATTGTATTCGGGGGTTTTACAATGAACCGGCCTTGTCCCTTAAATAGGGGTTGGTCTTGCCCTCTACAGGCCCTTGTCCACGTCCAACTCGAGATAGAAACCAAAGGAAATACGAAACATGCCTTCCCGAGCAAGGAAACCCAACACCCGACGAAAACAGACTCGGACTCGGAGCCTGACGGTCTGACCGCCCACATACCGGCGGTCAGACCAGCCCTACTAGCCGGTCAGACCGCCCACACACCTGTGGTCTGACCGGCCCTATGAAGGAAACCTGTCACTTCCCAAACTTTGGCAATTTTCCCCTATTTCGTCCATAGGTGCCAAATTTGGGTGTAAACACATGCCCCCCTGCCTTTTTGGTGAACATACGTGAACCTAAAAGCATAGAACATGTTATCTTAGGGCGATAATCCAATTACCGGCCATAGGACTTCCTAAGCATCTTGCTAAATGCTCGGGAAGTATTTCTTCAAGTATTTACCATTAATTGATCTCTGAAAACACCGTCTTGAAGTGTCTTCATCTCCTTCAAAGTCTTCAAACACTCATCGATGACATCTTCAAAAATTGCTTCCCATCAAGGTCTTGTAATCTTCAACCGACAAGTCGTCTTGCTTGAAATACCGAAGAGAGCCAAGATTTACCTCAACTGGTAAAACAGCAATTTCAACAATGTTTTATTACTCGACTCAGCTTATCCATTAGCCTGAGCGTAGTAAAGAGAAGAACTCAACAACTTAATATCATAAGATTCGGCAATACTTCTCACTTCCTTGGACAAAAAAGAAGCTCCTTTAACGTTTGAGGAATACTGAATCTATGAACGATATGCTTCAAAATAAAGTCAATTATCTCCGTACAAGTAATATTCTCAAGCGGCACGGCTTCGGCCCACTTAATGAAGTAATCCATTGCAACTAGCATGAACCAATGCCCTTTTGATGACGAAGGATAAATTTGACCCATGAAATCCAAAGCCCAATCTCGGAACGGCTATGATTTGATAATAGGATTCAATACAGCGGTAGGCGCTAATTGAACGTTACCGATCCATTGACAAACTTCACACCCTGTATAATACTTAAAACCATCACCAATCACTTTCAGCCAATAGTTTCCAACTCTCCTAAGCAATCAATTCATCTTACGGGCCGATTGATGAATTCCACAAATCCCTTCATGCACTATTCTCCTAGCAACTTTAGATTGATCACTATCAAAGTAATACTCCATCTATTTTTCGGCGATATAATATTTGAACGCTTGCCGCCGAATCTTCCAACTAACCTTAAGTGTAGGATCTTTCAAATATCTCAGCAAAGGAATTCTCCAAGCTATTTCTAACTCATGGGCACAAATGTCCGAATTCACAATTAATTTGGCCTTTTAATTAATTGTAACATGCCCCCCAACCTCCTGTCTGGGATCGGTCAGACCGGCCATGCAATGCCGGTCAGACTGCCCTGTCTGCCCGGTCAGACCGGCCATGCAGAGCCGGTCAGACCGCAGGTCACCACCGGTCAGACCGACCGTGCAATGCCGGTCAGACCGCCTCTGGTCTGTGATTCTGCCAATTTCATCCAAAGACTTAAAAATCAAGAACTGGCTTTTCTAGTGTCAAAATACTCCTTTCTTTATATTATAACCAGATGCTTGGTGTATCAAATTATTAAACCAAAACTCCTTCTCTCTAAACACATGAAAAATCATAATATCCAACTAATATGTCTAGATAAATACTAATTCAAGTGACTTTTGAAATAATAATCATCATAGCATCAAAACACTTGGCCAATTGAAGTATGATCAATAATGAATCACCAAAATCATATGTGTCACATGCATAGATTCCAATAAACTACAAATGTAATCAAACAGCTTGAGCATGTATGCAAACTATTAACAATGCCAATGTTCCTAAAGAAAACAATTCTAGAACAAATCATCACATTGATCATTGACATTAGCCGAATTACTAACAAGCAAGACTTTCATGGTGCAATAAACATGAAATCTATAGACTATATAGTGATCCATAAAAATATGCATAATTTGGCTTTAAATAAATATCAAAGACTCATGAGCCAAATCATACTTCAAACAAATTATATGCTAACCTACCAATTCCACTACTTAGAACTGGCATTTGCAACATGTATGTATAATATCAATTTGATAAGCAAAAACGCACATGTGCTAGATAGCAAGCAATTTTCTAACATGGCATAGGCATATAATATAACGATGAACACCATAAACCCATACCTTGCCTTAGCATCCAACGAACGGCAGCTCGAAGATGTGATGTTGTATCCATTGCCGTTCTTCTCTCCTGATTTCTTCATGAACATATTAATGTCTTGCCCCCCGAGCAAAACCGAATTTCTTGATTGCACAATTTTGAAGGCAAGATGAATACCGCACTAACAACCATAGCACCATGTGAAGGTGACTTATCTCTAATGACCGATGATTCTTTCCTCATCAAATTGGACTTATCTCTACTATGGGAAATTACCGGTCTCTTATCTTTTACCTCTTTGGGTCTCCACACTTGCCTAGGTGCTGTTGGAGGCTCTAAATTATTGCATGTCTTGTTCTCCACATCTTTGGCCTCCTTTTCTTTTTGACCTTTTGCCCGAAGACGCTGTAGCCTCCTCTTTTGAGAGCGAGATAAGCCAGAAGGTATCCACTTCAGCTGTGGTTGTTTTCTAGGAGCCAAGCAATGATTCTTGATATTTTTGGTCGAAGTGGAAGCTCCTGTATTGCTCTCAATTTTCCCACTCTTCTCTAATGCCCCCCGGTCAAACCGGCCTCTAGGCCCGGTCAGACCGGCCACAAGCTGTCGGTCAGACCTGCTAGTAAGGTCGGTCAGACTGGCCGTAGACTGGCGGTTAGACCGGCCAACTGTCTCGGTTAGACCACCAATGTTGACAGTCACGGCGTTGGCTTCGATCTCCTTTGCTTGTGTGGTTTCCACCGCATCTCCCGTAGGTACATGAACATCTTGAAACTCCTCTTTGACAGCAACGACCTCTGGAGCTTTGGCTTCTTTCCTCACCCACACCTTCTTCACCTTTTTCACTTTTTTCACCTTTGATCCACTGGACCGATTCTTTTGTGGGAAACGGTCTTGTCTTGAGTTAGAATGACTTCGTACTATCCTAGGTGATTGCATCCATCTTGATGACACGGCATAGGTGGTTGATGCATCCATGGCATGAAATACATAAAAGGATAACCATATAGTGACATTAGATAAGGATACCATGGCGTCACAACCGGAGGTTTGTATGGAGTTGGTATAGTTGATGGCTCCGATTGCTTTGGTGTTTGACCAAATCTTTTTCTACGAGATGATCTTGGTCTTTTTGAATCACTAGTTTGATTATCAAACCGTTGACCAGCCAATCCTTTCTTATACTTAGCCATAAGCATCTCAAAAGTGAGCTTCGGCTTTTTAGTCTTTTGGGAACTAGATGACTCATCCTTTGCAACTTTATGATCTTCGGCCTTTGCATTATTGATCCTAATTGTCTCGGGCCGAGGATCCCCAATAACAACACTCTTCCCTTTCTTTTTGTCAACATCAATCGGACTAATAGGGAGAGAATTACTAACAATTCCAGTCCTAAGCATAGGTGTAACCGAAATAGTCTCACAAGTGACCGATGAAGTATCAATCAGTCTTTGCTCCATCAAGCTTGCATCTTTGAAATAATCATGAAACCCACGCTCCATTTGTAACCATGTAGAAATTGAATTAGGAGCAAGCGAACTATACCATGTAGATGCAAAGTTTGACAAAGAAAGAGGAAACAACTTTAACTTAAGCAAATCATTACTACCGGCCTTACCACATTGATCAATAAATTGGCTGATATGCTCCATTGTCGTTCTAGCATCCTCACATGTGAATTTTGTGTAGTTGGGCACCTCAAATCCTTGTAGGTATGGGACCGAATCTACATGTTCAGGATACGGCCTTTGATATGTATGCATAGCTACTTTGGATTCTATTTCACTACTATCCCGCAAGACATTGTCATCATCTTTCCCAACATCCACATGACCGATTTTTGATTCGGTCTTAGGTGACAATGCTATTTCATTTTCGCTTGTAATATAATCTGAACCATTACTTAGTTCGGCTATATTTTCAACGATGCTATTCTCTAAACTAGCAACGCAATCCGAACCATCGCTTGGTTCGGCTATTCCATTATTGTCTAAATTAGTAACACAATCCGAACCAACACTTGGTTCGGCTATAATGGTTGTTGCATTATTATCCAAGCTAGTAAGACAATCCGAACCAACATTTGGTTTGGCTATAATCGCTATGGCATCATTGCACAAATTATTAATACAATCCGAACCATCGCTTGGTTCGGCTATACATGATATTGCATTTTCATCTAAACTAGCTTGTAAGCTATTGTCATCCACTCGGCTTTCCTGAGCCAGAGCTTCATGCAACACATGATCAATATCAAGAAATATCTGGCCATTCAATTTCTCTTTAATAGAATCAAGCAATCTATCATATGCAATGTCGGCCAAATCTTTATCAGATATTTTCAAATTGAAACATCGGTTTTTAACATCTCTAAACCTTTCAATATATTCAGCAACATATTCATTGTATTTGTGCCTAACTGATGTTAAATCAAACAACCTAAGCTCAGTCTCACTAGTGTGGAAATAATCATGAAATTTTTGTTCTAATTGAGCCTAGGAAAAAATAGAATTTGCTGGTAAAGAAGTAAACCGTGAAAAGCAGTACCGGACAAAGAAAAAGAAAACAAGCGCAATTTACATGTATCCCAATTAGCCTCACCACATTGCGCTAAAAATTGATCTACATGCTCCCATGTGGTTCTACTATCCTCACCACTAAACTTGGTAAATTCAGGAATTTTATAACCACGAGGATATGGGATAATATCATAAAAATCAGGATACGGCTTTTGGTACTGCCTAGCACGATTCCTTAGCTTTGCGAAATTCTCCCTGATAGTATTTCTAAACCAATCCTCCATAGTTTTCAGGCTTTGGTGGATCTGGTGGTGGACTTGGTGGCCTAAAAGGTGGTTGTTGCGGCACAATATTGTTATATTGGCCATACCTGGTATCGGGAGGATATCTCCTATTAATATCATTGTAGGTATTAGGGATATATGGAATAGCATGACTAACAGTATTAAAAGGTGATGAATAATAATTAAAATCAATACTGCTAGTCGTGGTATGAAAACGTGGAGAAACTCCCAGGGAACCGGTCTGACCGATGGTCAGTGGTGCGGTCAGACCGGCCACAGGTGGTCTGATCTGGCCAGAATAGGGCACGGTCTGACCGGTTATGGTACGCACGATCTGACCGGTATAGGATGCGGTTAGACCGGTGTCATGACCGGTCATACCGTTAGCTAGGTTTTGCATATAGCCGATTCCTGTGTAATCGGCTGTATAATCACCCATTGACCCCCATAGCATTATAAGCATATTGTATAGGAGCAAAACTATAAGTAGCATATGCATCAACACAATGATCATTAACTTTTTGAATAGCAAAGTATGGATTGGGTAAATCAGAGGTTACCTTTGGTGAAACTACAACTTGAGGTAGCAGGACATTTCCTCTCACGACGCCTTGAGTAATATTGTTGAATCTGTTCTCGCTCGCCATAATTGATGAATAAATTCCTTGATTAATTTCGGCCATATAGCTCATAGCCAAAATTTTTGACCGAATAGATTTATATACGGTCTTGTAATTTTCCTTGTATGCTACTGTACTTAGCAAAAAATTGGAAAATTTGAAGCTTCACGGGAATGACCGATACAGTGAATCGGTTTTGATATCTCTTTTTTTTTTTTACCGAACAGCCGAATGTGAATCGGCTTTGATTCTTTTTTTTTTATTTTCTTGGAACACACGTGCACAGTAGATTGAATTGGATTAATTTTCTAACTACCTAACCGTGCACAGCAAATCGGTTTGGACAAAAACAATCCGATTGCTATTTGCTGCCGATTAGCAAAAACTATCGCCGAATCAGAATAATTCGGCGAGAGAACAAGCAACAGCGGCAGTGAAATTAATTTCGGCCGTTCGGCCGAAACCCTTGATTTAACGAAAACGACTAGATTAAACGAAATTCGGCCGTGATATGGCCGATTAGATCGTTCCCCAGCGGAGTCACCAGAAATCATGTTGGCAACTTTTTTGACAAGTCGACAAGCACGATTGCAACACCTAAACGCCTTGTGGTGGTATGGAGTCGCCAACCACCTCAATCTAGCCAAACGGCAAAATCAAGATGGGTTTCGAGGAAAAACAGCTAAACCGACTAGCGGAGCCGATTTAGAAATTAAAATCAGCCTCTAGGCCGATTTAGATTGATATGAGGATAACTACCCATCTCATGGCCAAAACGGAAGGTTTTCAGGACAAACTTACAAAGAGGTGTCGCACTCTCGCAGCGGTGGCGGATGGTATACAGCACAAACCGACAAAGATGGACGAAACTAGGGTAAAATAGAAAAACATAGTAAAAGAACGATTCAAGTAGATTGTATTCGGGGGTTATACAATGAACCAGCCTTGTCCCTATGTGCACTACGGTTGCCAATCTTCCGAAAGGTTCTGATAAACAACGATTTGGTAGGAGTCGTGACACAAATCGATCCGGCTTCTTGAACGTGCACGCTGTTGAGCCCCACAATCGTAGCACCACATCTCCTCTGGTTATCACCCGTATCAAAACACGGATGACCTCGCCAAGAAGGCTAATCCCTGTTTGCCAATTGAAGAACACAAACAAGAACGAGATAGAAAACAACCAAAATTGCAGATGAATGATTAACTCACGACTTTAGGTCTTACAAACCAATCTAGCAGCGAAACTGTTCTCGACAGATTAATCTAAGCAAAACCCAAAAACCTAAAGATGGCAGCGGTACTGATATATAGAGTTTAGGGTCGTGCAAACCCCTCTTGATGCAACCCTAATGGGTTCCAACACGATACACGGGCCAAATGCCCTAATACGGCGACGCAGCACCAGGACAGATTCTGGATGTCAACTTGTTCGGTCAATTCCCATTGACTTGGAAAGAATTTGGATGTCGGAACAAAACTATTGGAAAGGTTATCTTCTTAGCTTTCCATCCATATAAAGAATGCCCGAATCCGAGCACGTATACGACCAGGGCGCCAGTTTTAGTGCAGACTGGTCCTGGACTCCGAATTGCACCCGACGTCGACTTGGTTTGGGCCTCCACCTTGACTTGGACGTCCTCGATGATCCTCCATGGCTCTGAGTCCTTCTCCAAGTGTCTCCTTGTCCCCTCCATTGTTCCTAATCACAATATAATCATTAGGTAGCAATCTATTCTCGAATTAATACAAAGAAGAACATAGGAACGAGCTCACCTCTAAATTTAATTGTCGTGCACGAGCTCTTGTTACCGGTCCTTGAATGACCGTTCGAGATTGTTGTGTGTATCCGAGGTAGTGATGTCCGCATCAGTCCCTTAAATAGGGGTTGTTCTTTCCCTCTACAGGACCTTCTCCACGTCCAACTTGGGATAGAAACCAAAGGAAACACGAAACATGCGTTCCCGAGCAAGGAAACCCGAGACCCGACGAAAACAGACTCGGACTCGGACCCTGACGGTCTGACCGCCCACATACCTGTGGTCAAACTGGCCCTACTAGCTGGTCAGACCGCCCACACACCTGTGGTCTGACCGGCCCTATGACGGAAACCCGTCACATTCTAAACTTTGGCAATTTTTCCCTATTTCGTGCAAAGGTGCCAAATTTGGGTGTAAACAGTAAGAATATAGATGCAACCTGATCTTGCGTTAGCCGATTCACATTCTGTCCACTATGTTGTGGCTGCTCTCTCACCAACAATCGAGGATTCACTAATTGACCTAGCGCTGATGATGGTGCAGCAGGTGCAGGAGCCGATACTGGTGCCGTCGGCTAAGCCGAAGGTGCATTAAGAGGAATTGATTGGACAGCTGGCTTATTATCAGTGACTAATGGCTGATAATTCGGGAATACCCCTCCTAGTAGTTAAACCGGTCCTATAGCCTGGTATTCAGCCATTGAACCATCAACCATTGTCTTTACCATTTTTGACAAAATGTTGACTAATATTCCAGATTGATTGATCAAAGCATGGTGCACGGCATAGTCAACCTGATCCTAGAAGTTGTTAAACTGTAACTGTGCTGCATTGCCGTCTTGATTAAGACCTCCACCTTGAACTCCCTGAACACCATCTCCTTGAATTCCTTGAGAGCCAACACCCTGAACTCTTTGAGAGCCATCACCCTGAACTCCTTGAAAGCCATCTGCAGCACCTTTATTACTCAGTTGAGCCACGTCATCTGGAGCTTGTTTCACTTCTCCATCCTTAGAAGAACCTGTCCCGGGAACATCAGCAATTACTTTTACTTTGTACTTCGAAACAAGTGTTCCCTTGTGGGTCTCCGTGAATGAGCTCAAGAACTGATTCCGTGCTTGCTGCATCATTGCCTCAAGATCCTTTTGCTGTTCGGGTGTCCATTTGTCCATAGTGACGGGCACAATGTTGGCTTCATCAACCTCAGATAAGCCCAACTTCTGGATCTTTTCTTTAACAGAGCTAGGACCAGCCGAGGACTGCGATGCTGGCGGTTTCTCGGCCATGGGGAAATACTGCTACTGTGATTTTGACTTCTGACGTGTCCCACAGGCTAGTGTGTTCGACTTTTTCATCAACACAAATTGGCACGCCTAGTGGGACCACGAATTTTATATCCACATGTCTGAAGAAAAAGTCAATGCCAAGATTATGGTCACGGTGGAGAATTTAACGGAGGAACAACAATATTGGCTCGGGGGGCAAGCGCATCAGTTTCAACATGGTGGAGCACATAAGTAACGGCTCATGAAAGCCGATTGCAAGAAGCAAAGGAAGATTGGTTTTGGAGTTATCAAGACAAGAAATTTTGAAGCATGAATTCTCATACTCCAAAACTGGGGGCATGTGTTAACAGTGAAATTTGGTAAGCCCGGAGTAGTCATCGGCTTAGAGTCAGCATCGGCTTTGAAGTCCTGAGATTAGCCGATGAGAGTTCTCAAGTCGTCAGTTGTCGGATTCTTGCTATATTCGGTTAAGGAAATTGATCTACTAAAGGAAGCTTCTCCAGAAGAGACCGAGTTCAAAGAAAATGCGGCATGCAAGTTATCTATTAATTAGAAATAGTTTGTTAGTTTCCTTTTATCTTTAGGAAAGTTTCTTTCTTGTCCGACAAGGACTTGTATCAACCCATGGGTATAAATATGTACACCCGAGGTCTATGTAATCTATCTTCACAATCAATACAATTCGGCGCATTGTCACGCGTAGAAATTCACTAGTAATTTCCGAACTAATTTGTGCATAAAACCCTCGTCCAGGAATTAGCCGAGGTACACAAACTGATAATTTAATATACAAATCCATCAAAATAATAACGTTACATACTTACAAAAGAAAAGAAAACTGCAGCGGAATTACGGTCTAGCGAAGCTCCGGCTCCACTCCCACAGGCAACTCAACTGGGGGTATAAGCCAAACATCTTCTCCTTCACAACTTGTCTTAAACTGTTGTTTGATTGATTATTGCAAGGTGAGCATATGACATACTCAACAAGCCACATAGCAAATATGCAAGTGCACAAGGATACCAAAGGATGGCATAATATAGGGCTCATTTGCAAAAGCAGCATTTAGCAAACATTTGAGAGTTATAAAATAGTAGAGTAATTAATAATCAATTTTAATCAACACTGAACAGCACACCCATGCTGTTCAGGCCCAACCATCCTGAACAACCATACCCGGCTATACAGATCTATCTCCAAACCAGGAATGTACCATTCCAAACCAGGAGCTAATCAAATTATTATCAGTTATAGCATCATTTATTATGGTGAGAAGTGTGAAACTAATCACGAAAGACATTGTTAGACCCGCCCATAATCGCGGGCACGGCTATTCGAATAGTTTTACTCTGGCCAGAGGTGTACCGCTGTACCCACAAGACACAGCCCCACAACATGTCACCATGCGCCTCAATACCACCACGGTACCTCGGAAAGCAACTGTGACAGTACCCTTCGCACAACACAATCCACCACAGCGCACCGTTCCTGGATCATAATCACCCCCTTATAAACAAGGCATGGACTACCCAGCGACCCCCGTGGGCTTATCTCCGCCACTTCTCAGTCTGGTGCTACGCAATGAACCATGCTATACAAAAGGTAAAGCCGTTGCCCATGCTGGCTTGTGGTTGGCACGGTTAATGTTTCACAACCGAAACTCGTGAACCGGTCCTTCATTGTCACGAGCACGACCATGAAAACCATGTGCTCACAACCCACGATTATCATGTTTAGTTGGCACATTAATTAATTAACCAATCACGATTAACCATCGTGAGCTACCATTAAATATCCATCATTAAGTAATAGTGAAACATTAGATATCCCAATCGTGTGCTAATGTTTCTAAGCATGGCTAAGCAATTATATCTAATACATCTAGTTGAACCAATATATAAATCCAACTAGTCAAATTATAACCCGAGGTAATCAAGAAATAGGGTAATCAATGCAAATTGGCTATAACAAAGGAACAGGTTCACGCCACCTGGTGATATTCAAAAATAAATACACAGTTGAAATAAATAGAGAATTTAAATATAGGATCAACATGCTCAAAGGAATTGTGTTTGGGATCTGTGTGACTTGCCTTGCAATAATCGGTCTTCAATTAATCTTCTTGGATACTTCCAACGCACTCACGAGCCTTCGAAACGATGGAAACGACAAGCTAACAGACAAAACGAGAAAAAAGACTAAGAAACTCCAAATAAACAACACATATAGAGTAAACAAACATGTAGATCATGATTTTAGATGAATTATGAGGCTTCAACGGCCTCATTTCGATTTCATATGAATTAGTTACGAATTTTACGAGATTTAATTCCAATTAATCCTATTAAAGAAAAAGAATATTCCAAATTAATTAAATAATTTATAACTGAGATAAAAGAATAAAACATCCTCCAGAAAAAGATTAGATTATATTTGGTCGATGACATATGATAAAAAGAACCAATATGCCATTGAAAAGAGAGAACGAATTTATATTGATTTTGGGCGGCTGAGATTAATATTGACCGAGTCAACCAAGATCGGATGGCTTAGATTTATCTGGCAAGCGGGCCTCACGAGATACCGACTCAACGAGTCAATTCTACGTGACATGGGATCACCCAAATGATCAACCGAAACCGGCGAACGGAACCAGCGGCTCTGAACGGCTCTAAACTAAAGGACGATTCAACATGGACGAACGAACGAAACACGGGGAACACCTTGTTCGAACGAACGAGCGAACGACTCAACAACGGCTGTGACTAAACCAGTGAGCTAGACATGATTCACGGTAAAGCCCCGGTACGGCAAACGATAGGCCGGTAGGAATTTAGGGATGCACCTACAGCTAGACAACTTGGCTACCGAGCAATGGCTAAAGTGGCGGCTAGGTTAAAGCGGCACACAGCTGCGACACGGCGACACTAGGGCGACTTGGCTCGACTAGGTGGCTAGTGCAGTGGCGACGCTAGGGCAGCAGCTAAGCGCGGCACGGCGGTGGCTACTCGACGACACAAACGAGAGATTAAAAACTAAACCGAGGGAACACGGGTAGAAGTCTCACCAAACCAAAGCGATCGGAGAGGGAGGGTCGACGATGACGATGCTAGATAGACAACGGGTTAGATTGAATTTGATCTAGGGTTTAGGTAGACATGGCAATGATAAGACAGCCAAGTGAGATTACTGGATAACGGACACGGGAACGACGATCACCGGCGAACTACGGAGCGACGATAAAAGGGAGGATACCGGGAGAAAGAGGAGGCAACGGCAATACTTACCAACACTTAAGCAGCGATGAACGGCGAAGGGGATGGCCGGCGACGAGATCGGGACGGCGGCGAGGTACTGTCCACGGCGGCGACGACTTTCCGGCGATGTGCGGCGACAACGGAGGGGTGGCCGGGCTTCGTCTTGGTGCTGCGATGCCGAAGGAGGGAGCAGCTCAGACTAGGGACAGCTGGGACGACGGCGAACGGCAGCTGTAGATCAAAAGACGGCAGCAACCCACTGGTTCACGGCGAGGACGGCTTCCGGCGAGATTTCGGCGCTAGGGAAGCGGCTGCCGGGCTTCTCCTCCTCCTTGCGAATCCAACGGTGGCGGCGGCGACCGAAGGAGACGATAGACGACGACGAACGGCGCGGCTGGAGCGGCGGCCGGCGCTTGGAGTGAGAAAGCGAGCTCAGGGAGGGGCGGCTAGGGCATTTCGAAGGACGGGACTTGAGGGGATAGGTAAAGGACGACGAGGGGGTCCTTTATATAGCCATGGAAGCCTGGGATCGAGCCCACATCGACGGGAAAAACTCGGGAAAGTTTAGATCTTCGCCGGAAAAAGGAAATGTTGAACCGCGAAATTGGAAAGGGTTTCCATAGAAACTTTTGGGGATTTTTTGGGGAAATTGTAGAGGTGATTGAGAGGATTCCATTCCCGTAACTACTTTGGAAAGAGAGCAACGGGGAGGTCGGATTTGGAAGGAGGAGGCGGCAGCAACAGGACACGGGATGGCTGGCTCGGCTCTGTCCAGAGGTTGAAGAAGGTACTGTAGCGAGAGGGAGAAAAATTAGACTTTGGCTGAGCTGAGAGGAAAAGAGAGAATGGGCTGAATTTGGCCCAAGCTGAGGGGAAATTTCTTATTACTTTTCCAAATAAATTAACCAATGAGATGATCTTTCAATTGTTAAAAATACTTCCAATGCTCAAATAATTCCAAGAAAAATCTTGAACATACTTGGACACTCAAAGTATTTCATATAATAATATCCAGATCATTTAATGATTAATTTATTATTTAAATAATTGCTGAAATGTTCTTTGTATTATTAAAATTAATAATTGAGCTCTGAAAAATTCGAGAAAATTCCAGAGAGTATAATTAATCATGGAGAATTTAATAAAAATTAATTCCAGCCATGCTTTATAATTAGAAAATTTTATTTCCCACATTTAACTTCACTTGTAAATTAATGAACATTTAATATAAATTCTATTAATAATTTATAAATCCTGAAACGAAAATCAGGCTTTGACAAGTCTACCCCCCTTACAAAGAATCTCGTCTCGAGATTCGGAACGACTAGAAAGAAAAGGGCTTAGGTAAACTGCAGTCTATCTTATTCCATAATTCTGATAATTATTCTAAGGCTTTAAAGAAAACTACTGCTGCTTTGAAACTAGTGGCTAAGCTGTAACACTTGAAGACACAACTCTTGAAGACGCAACTCTTGAAGACGCAACTGGCACCGCATTGGCTCCTATGACAACAATGTTGTTGACTTGACCTTGTGTCTGCTGGCGCTTCAGCTTCGGATACTTTCTTGCGAAGTGACCTGGCTCATAACAGTTGAAGCATATCTGTTGCTCCTTTCCACTACTGTTATCTTCGTGAGACTGGTTCTGCTGAACTGGCACTGATTGAGTAACTTGCTTGATGTTAACTTCATTGCTTGCATTAGTCTCTGAATTGATCTCACCACCGATGTTCAACTGTTGCGACTGTCCTTGACCTGCAGAAGAAGATTCACCAATTTGGAGTGGCTTGATATGCTACCTCTGGCTACTACCCTGTGCCTCCTGAAAAACAGTCATTCTTCTCTTACGGTTATCCATCCTGTTCTTCTTATCTTCAAGTCGAATTGCTTTGTCAACCAGCTTCTGAAAATCAGCATAGTCATGTATCGCCTACCTAGGCAATTGTATCGTTTACGTCGGCGTCGTTCAAGGCTGCATCAGTACATTCGACCTCTTGGATTGCTCTGGTTTGGATGATATATTTGCCTACCTATTTATCATATGTCTCTGTTAATCTAGTCTTAGCATATCAATTTAGCTCTATCGGCTGCTTCCCGTTTTAGGGTTTCTGCCGGTATTGGCTAAATCGTGTTGCTAGATTAGATTAGCTTAGACATCTACCACCTTGAAAACTCAGTCAACGGCTTGATTGTTGTAATGGACCCAAAAATTGTAAAACCTGGAATACATACTATAATCAGTGAAATGGGGTCCCCCTTGTCTTTTGAGATTATATTGCTCGTTTTTGAATTTTTTATGCATCCGTCATTTCATTCATATGCATTAAAACTAGCTTGGAATAATTTTAATAATTAATTTGTGTGTGGAAAAATCCTAGAAAAATTCACAAAATTAGTATACATTATGGAACACACTCAGTTAAATTGGCACTATTTTATCAGCTCATTTGGTACCTCAAATTATTTAGTCAAACCAGTCAAAAACTAGAATTAAAACATATCACTTAGTCCTCATTCAAAATCTACCGCAGTAAAACCATAACTCATCTCCCCTTGCTTGTCTACCATATAGATCATCATGACCTCCTCTACTCACAGTATTCCAAAAATTTCACCTCAGAGTAAGCCACTCGAAATGGCTGGTCAAAGAGACAATGTGAGCATGTGATTTAAATTGAAGAAAATTCAACTTGACCTTCACTCACCGTACCCTATTTCATTTCCACTGGGTCCAGCATTCCTTGGCCCCGCTAACCAGCCAGTAGGAAAGCCCAGGTCACCACCCAGCCTTCCCACCTTCTCTTCCTCTCTCCCTCTCCTTGTAGGCATTTCGTCGAACATGTGGCATGCGTCTTCTTTTGGAGAAGAAAACTACACCACTCAGCAAAGCTCCTGACACGCCCAGCCGTCCCGTTCCATCGCCGCGCTGCTCGAGAAAGGAGAGACAGTGACAAGGCCATAGACCGAGCTCACGAGCACCGCGTCCAAACTCCACCTTTAAGCCTACCCTTGCGCCAACACTCTCTCCTAGCTCGCCTCTTCACGTTCCAAGCAAACCCAGGGAAGGGAGTCCCTAGGGACAGCCGAAACGCGAGCGCTCGCGTGGGCGCCGGCGAGCCCACGACGCTACCGACTTCCCTCTGGTGAGCCTCGCGAGAAACCACCCACGTCATATTTCTTAGCATCTCTCACTGAATCCATTTTACCCTTGTCCTCAGACGAAACACCGACGGGCAACGCCGCCTCTTCGACGTCCTTCGCGTCGGCCAGAACACCACCGCCGCCGCCCTCACCATCGATCCGCTGCCTTGGTGAGCTATAGCTCTATCCCTCGTGCCAGCGCACTCCTAGGACCACCATAAGACTTTCCCGCTCAACTTTCCACAGGTTCCATCGTTGGAGAAGCCCCGCCGCTGACGCCACTCGCCGTCGGAGCAGAACACCGTCCCCGGAGCTCCCCTGACCGCTTCCACCCAAACCGTGCCCGGGGTGAGCTTTCTCATCTGCTATAGGCTTCATTCAGAGGATTGGTTAAGGACGTAGTCGCTGCAGCCGCTTCGCCCGCTGCATACGAGACCTCCCATGGCAGCCATGTTTCATGTATCGATCTGTTTGTAGGAAGAAGACGATGACCTATTTATAATTCTTAAAACACTCAGGGATACCAATGCATATTTGCTGTCAGGAGATTTGATCTGAAAAGGACCCATCCATTAATAGCTATAACTGGGGGGGGGGGGGCCTTTCTGAATTATGCATATCTCTCACGTTAAGCTCCACCCGACATGTAGGCCCCACTGTCAAATAAAGGAAAAACCTGAAAAAAATGATTTCTGTGATTTATTTTTACAGTAAGATGCTGAATCTTTGAAAAATCACAGGAAATTCATTTTAACTCCGGTTTGAATGATCCAAATTTCAGTATGATCCTGATGTTATTCTCTTTAAAATGGTTAGAGCAAATATTGCACAAATATCATGCAGATGTACAGCAAAATTCGAATTTACAATCAGTCAATAGTATGTTTTTCAATTTCAGGATTTTAAACTTTGAAAGCTTATATCTAAGGCATACGAACTCGGATTTAAATAATTCTTTCACCTAAATTCATCTAAAATCATCCCCCATCTACTGTACCAGAATCATGCATATTTGAGCATTTTTAATTTTTGGTGTTTATTTGGTGTTTGTCCGAATTTTGTTTAAATTTGAATAGACAATGAATTTGCAGCCGTAGAGGATTGTGAGCAGGAACCTGAGACTTGTGAGGAGTTCACTGAGCAAGGCAAGTCCTATTCAATTCCTCCTTCGAACATGTTGAATCCTATATTTTTGCAAATGCTATATTGTTTATAAATTGCACGCGACATTGCAAAATGTGGGATTTTGGTAGAGCAACTCCTATTTGCTGCACTTATGCTCCTTGATTATTGATTACCTTACTGTTGATACATCTAGGATGGGCTGTGGTACTGTCCAAGTACCAATTTGGGTATATTCGCGCTACTAATATAGCTATTGCTTAGCCATACTTAGAGTTTCGTATATTACAAACGATGGATCATTCACTCTTCAAGGTTTGGGCGATTTGAAAATATTGGACAGAGGTGTTGCCTCTGTTATTTGTGAAGTTGAAAACTGGAAAGTGATGATTTTAGACTTGGGTGGCAAGTGGTGTGCATATGGTGGTAGTTGCATACCGATAGGGGGAGTGTTCGCCCAAGTCGATTAAGGACCGAGCTATGTGTCACCAACTAAGATTTACAGTGCAACCACATGTATTATTTATGGGGTAACCTTAGTTATGAAGTTGCTTAATGTCTAAGCTTGCATTGGGAGGCCGTAGTAGTATGGACTAGTCGGAATGATGGTTTAAAGGAGCTACCTAGTGCGGATTGTGCCTAGGCGTCTAAGCGTATCCAATATAACGGTTAAGTGCCTCGTTGAGGGAACAGATGGTTCGCTTCACGGTGCTAGTACAACGGGGGCCCCCTGGACTAGCGGCACTAGGGTTGCTCCTAGTGTGGGAATACACTTGCCGTGCTCAGGCAAGGTTAGGCTTGAGTAATGTAGTAACTTCGTCATATGCTAGCAAATCGGGTACCGTTTGGTATCACGTGACATGGTTTACATGGTTGCTAGTTTGTGTCATGTGGGTACAGTGCACAGCCTCTGCAGGGTGTTGAACTAATCGATTAGCCGTTCTCACGCTCATGAGCGACTTGGTGAAATGATACAAGTATAGTGTTGGTGGTTTAATAAATGTTTTGTGAAATTGGCGTGGTGGGAAATTGGTGATGACTTTGCACTGTGTGGGCTGAAAGTAAAATGGTTACTTGCTGCCATGGAGGGCACAAGGATGAAATTAATATGATGCTTATGTTACTACTACTATTGTTTACTTATTGCTTTACAATTTTTGTTGCAATCTATTACTACTTACTATTGTGAATCAAAATTTGCTTTATGCTGAAATTTAGTCCACAAACATAGCCTCATTTGATCTCAGCTTGCAATAGACATAGGCTTCCCAAGGTTTGGGTAGGACTTGCCAATACGTTTGTATTGACCCACCTCTTGTTGTTATTTTTAGACATTGATGCAGGAAATGAGATGTCTAGTGATGAGTACTTTGCACCAGGTACCGGAGGTTTCGAGGATGGTTCTTTCTAGGGTGATTCCTAGTCGGTTGCCTGTGGTGGTTTGGTAGATGGGCATACCGAAGAACATATATATTTTGCTACTCTTATTCCGCTGCGTTTAAACTCTTTCATTTGGTCGGTCGGCCCTATCTATGTTGTATGACTTGTGCACTTGCTAAATTATGTGAACCACGTTATCTATTTTGTGTGTGTATTATGTATGGATGTGATGACAAGGTTGTGGATGCGTGTACTAGCCACTGATCATGGGACTAGTATGGTGTACACACCAGGTATTCGGGAATTCCATCCCCGAGTGCCAACAGCTTTGGTATCAGAGCCATACTGACTATAGGAAGCCCTAGATAGAATGGTCGTTAGACTAAGGTCACAATTGTGAAACCTTCTATTTTTAGTTATCAAATGTATTTGTGAAAATAAAATAGCTTGATGTTACTCTTTCCTCCTCTTAGGAATTTGCTTTCACCAAAAATCGTTCCTTCGATTTAAAATTTACTTCCAGTTTTGAAAATGATTGTTAGCCTTTGCAAATGAGCTATTCCTATAAGTGAACAATTGAATACTCTCTTTTCTACTCCAAAACAGTACCAAAATAATTTAATTTGATTTGGAAAACCATTTGTGAAAGCTTCCCAAATACCAACAAAAACCATTGTAAAAACATATTTCTATAGCTAGCCAAAAGCAAGGTTTTGAAAATCCTTTCATAAACTAAATTTCTTGAAAATATTAATCTCAATCCTTAACCTTACCTCTGCTGCATCATAATTTGAATATTGGTCATCGGTTTCAAATTTTCAAACCGTCGAACAAAATTGTTACCGCGTAAGCGAAACAACAGTAGTTTGGGGCAGGAGCCGGGTTGTGATTTTATTGTTGGTGCTCTGTTGCTGTCAAAATTCCACCAAAATTTGGGTAGCTTCTAGACTTAACTTAGAATATTCTGGTAATTTTTCGTGAATTTAGAATCCCTGCAGCATGGTCTAAAAATTCGCACAACCCCAGCCTTATGCATTGACAAATTTGGTTCAGTAGTATTGAATAGTTTCTCTAGATAAAAAAAAAGTTGTTCATATAAAAGTTGTGAAATGTTTACAGTAGCTAATAAACTTCATTAGATATCTAAATATAACAATTTTAGTGCGATTGTGTGCCTCTTGCTTGCTGGTTGGGTTCTGTTCTTGGATGGGAAACGTGTAAGGCAGATTTCGGTAGTCTCAGTAGTTTCTTAACTCTAGTTCATTCTAAATCCCAATTAAGGTCACTAACTAGATCATCTTCCTCACTTTGTAGATGGTCAATTGGGTACCTTCCTGCTACACCTGTGGCTATGTTCCACACACGTTTTCGCACACTCTATGGTTGATGATGCGCCAGGTCAACTTCACCCAACCAGCTGAATACAACATTTTCACGTGCCAAGAAAGCTCCTCTCTCATGGCCTTTTTCGCTGAGGTTCTCATTCGAGGAAGGACCAAGAATGAGGCTCCAATTTGTTGTCTTGGTCAGGGATGGAATGCTCTCTCAGCTATCGATGAAGCCGCTTACCAAGCTATCACTCTTCTCCGTCATCAGCTACCAGAGATGGCAATTCATTTCTGTTACTTCCCTGCTCGGCTGCCACATGCCACCCATAGGAATTACCCCGGGTTTCCAAATCATGTGCACAGAGAGCCCAACATTCCACTCATTCATCTTACAGAGTTGGTGATGTCCTTGGACAAGCACCTTGCACTTCTCCATGAATAGCTCTTTCTAGCACGTGGGAGGATTGTCATGCTTGATCAAGTTATGGCATCACTAGCTCCCATTCTGCATTTTCCTCCTGAGATACTCTATGGTGAGGATGCCATGCTCGCCCCCGCGGAGGACCTACCACACCCTACAGGTCGCTATGAGCGTGTGGAGTCCATGCCACCCGCAAGAGTGGGATCTCATCGCAACCGTCGCATGATGGCTGCTCCTACTCGCATTGGTGATGCTGTGATGTATGGACCAGCACATGAATACTTTTGGGGAGGATTCTACTATCGTTTGGTCATGGCTACACCGGAGCCCTCCCCACGTGCGTCCGCTACACCTTCGCCCGATCAATCCGGTGATGCCTAGATTCAGCAACTATTAGTGGGAACGGAAGTGCTCACTTGTAGGCTGGTTAGTGTGAGCTATATTTATGTACTTTTGATGCGCTCCTAAGTATGAGAACGCTATGATGTAATGCTTGGATGTTGGCTCTTATGGTTCTTTTGCTTGTATGACTTTGTGGGTTGATGGATTATGCAAACCATGTTATTTAATGCCTTTCGTTATAATTTTCATGCTTGCTGTCCTTGAGGGAATTAAAATGCACAAACTCAGTTTCAGATCACTGTCTAGACATATTATATCTCGTCCAATTGTTGGGATATCCATCTTATGCTAACATTGATCATCTCATGTTACCCTATCAAAATCTTTTGATGTTATGACAGGATGCCTAACACCTGTTCCACGAACGCAAACACCGCAAGAGGTACCGGTACAAGCCAACATGGAGTTGCACATGAGGAGTCACATGGGGAACCTACCATGGCTCAAGTTCTCGCCATGCAAAATCGTCTTTTTGAAAGGATGGTTCAGAACACCGAGAATCTTGGTGCCGCTCTCCTCAACAACGCAGGTCAAGCCCAATCAAAGTTGGGGGAAGTGCAGCGCGCACATCGGCGGCTGATCCTTTGGACGCCGATGATTGGCTCCGTGACATCGAAGGCAAGCTAAACCTTTGTCGCTGCAATGATGAAGAAAAGGTGGCCTTTGCTGCCTACTACCTCCAAGGTGCAGCAGCGGCATGGTGGGAAAGCTACAAATCTGTCCTTCCACAAGGTGTACCCGTCACTTGGAATGTTTTCAAGGAGGCGTTCCGCACTGCTCACATCCCGGAGGGTATCACGGAGATCAAGAGGAAGGAGTTCCGCAACTTGCAGCAAAATAACATGTCATTCATGGACTTTCTCAACAAGTTCAACTATCTTTCTGGGTATATGCCCGAGGAGATGACAACCGAAGCTAGGAAAGTGAATCTTTGCCAGGAGCGCTTGAACCCTGAGATAAAGCATCAACTCTCCGCTCATGACATCCCCACCATGAAGTCCCTAGTGGACAAAGCACTTCGCATAGAGGAAAGTGCTAAGGAGGTGATCGCAGATCGCAAACGCAAGTGGGTTGCACAAAAATCTGCAAGCAGTGGTTCGTCTCGACCGCGTACTTGGCAGCCCACAGGCGCTCGTCGTTCAGCACCATCTCCTGCAAGGCCACAAGTGCAAGTCCCACGTCCTCGCCAAGCTGCGGTTCAGCCATATAATCGCATGGCACAGCCGTCCGGTGCTCAGAACCAGGCTGCAAACATCGAATGCTTCAATTGCGGCTTGTTTGGTCACTACTCCAACAAATGCCCATATCCGAAGAAAATGGCACCACCACCACAAGCACAAGTTGCTCAGCAGCAACCACGTGGTCCTGTTCGTGACCGTATGGTGCAGCAAGGAGGCCAAACCGGACCCAAGCCAGGGCAAGGTTTTGGTTGTGGTCATCTTAATCAAGCGACCGCGAAGGAGGCCGACAACGCACCCGATGTGGTGTTGGGTACGTTTATCGTTCACTCAGCCCCTACATTGGTTTTATTTGATTCTGGAGCATCTCATTCCTTCATATCCACTAGGTTTGCTGAACCACAAAATCTTAGAGCTCACTTGTTAGATAAGGCCATGTTAATTCAATCACCGGGATCTACAATTAAAACTGAACGAATATGCCTAGGAGTTGGGATCGTTATCAATGGGGTAGAATTCAAAGCTGACCTTATCCAAATAAATTCCCTAGGTTTAGATATTATTCTTGGTATGGATTGACTATCCAAACATAGAGGAAATATTGATTGTGCCAATAGAGCCATCTCTCTAGTCAATACCCATGGAAAGGTTGTCAACTTCACTTCCGACCGTGCCTCCACTTCACAGCAGCCCTCACTCCATTCCCTCTCTGTTCCGGAGCTAAATTTAGTGCCCGTTGTGTGTGAATATCCAGATGTGTTCCCCGATGAATTACCAGGCATGCCACCTGATCGTGATATTGAATTTGTGATCAATCTAGTCCCCGGGACAGCACCTATCGCTAAAAGGCCATACCGTATGACATCTGAGAATCTAGTAGAACTTAAGAAACAAATCGATGAGCAATTAGAAAAGGGTTTCATCCGTCCTAGATCATCACCTTGGGGTTGTCCGGTGCTGTTCGCGCCCAAGAGAGACGGTACCATGCGTATGTGTGTGGATTACCGGCCTTTAAATGAAGCCACTATCAAAAACAAGTATCCACTTCCTAGAATAGATGACCTCTTTGATCAGCTAACCGGTGTTCGAATCTTTTCTAAGATTGATTTAAGGCTAGGCTACTTCCAACTCAAAATTCGAACGGAGGACATACCTAAACCTGCATTCACCACCCGCTATGGTTTGTATGAATACACCGTGGTTTCTTTTGGACTAACCAATGCTCCTGCAACTTTCATGAACTTGATGAACAAGGTATTCATGGAGTATTTGGATCAGTTCGTGGTGGTATTTATCGATGATATCCTCATATATTCCAAGAGTGAAGAAGAGCACGCGCAGCACGTGGGTATGGTGCTTGACAAGCTTCGTGAACACCGCTTGTATGTGAAGTTTTCTAAATGTGAGTTTTGGTTGAAGGAAGTCGCCTGCCATGTACTCTCTGAAGGAGGAGTTTCCGTTGACTCGAGCAAGGTGAAAGATGTGCTCAACTGGAAGCAACCCCGATCTGTCCCGGAGATTCGAAGTTTTCTCGGTCTAGCCGGTTACTATCGGCGGTTCATTGATAATTTCTCCAAAATTGCTAGGCCAATGACCCAACTTCTGAAAAAACAGCAAAAGTTTGTATGGTCAGCAGCCTGTGAGGCGAGTTTCCAAGAGTTCAAGAAAAGGCTCACAACAGCCCCAGTGCTTGTGATGCCCGATACTCGCAAAAGCTTTGATATCTATTGCGATGCGTCACACCATGGCCTCGGATGTGTGCTAAAGCAAGAGGGCAAAGTTGTGGCTTATGCCTCGTGTCAGCTACGGCCTCATGAAGTCAATTATCCTACACATGACTTGGAATTGGCAGCCGTGGTTCATGCTCTGAAAATTTGGCGCCATACTTGATCGGTAACCGGTGTGAAATTTACACTGACCATAAAAGTTTGAAATATTTCTTCACTCAACCCGATCTGAACTTGAGGCAAAGAAGATGGCTTGAGCTCATCAAAGATTATGATCTTGGCATCCATTACCACCCGGGTAAAGCCTACGTTGTAGCTGATGGTCTCAGCCGGAAGCTTCATCATATCACTTTTTCTTTCTTGGCCAACCAACCGGCGTTATACGAAGAATTTCAGAAGCTGAACCTAGAAGTGGTTAAGGATGGTTTTCTCGCAGCCCTAGCGCTGCAACCAACCCTCAAATCTCAGATTAAGGCCGCTCAACTCACTGACAAACGAGTGGCTGAAATTAAGGCTCAAATAAGAGAAGGTCTTACTTCTAGTTTCTCTGAGAATCCCGATGGAATCATCATGCACAGGCAGCAGTTCTATGTCCCAAATGATCCAAGAATTAGAGAGCTCATCCTTAAAGAGGCACACGAATCTCCACTTTCCATCCACCCCGGCTGCACCAAAATGTATCAAGACCTCCGCACTTGTTATTGGTGGCCTAGCATGAGACGCGACATCGCCGCCTATGTTGCTATATGTGATGTGTGCCAATGCATCAAGGCGGAACACCAGCGACCATCGGGATTACTCCAACCTTTGAAAGTCCCAGAGTGGAAGTTTGATGAGGTTGGATGGATTTCATCACTAGTCTCCCAAGAACACCAAACGGGCATGACTCTATATGAGTTATTGTCGACCATTTGACCAAGGTGGCTCATTTTATTCCTGTGCATGTGTCCTACAGTGGAGCAAAGCTCGCTGAGCTCTATATGACTCACATTGTTTGCTTGCACGGAGTGCCAAAGGTCATTGTTTCAGATCGTGACCCTCAATTCACTTCACGGTTTTGGGAAAGTTTGCATGAGCTACTTGGAACCAAGCTATTTCTTAGCACGGCTTTTCACCCTCAAACCGGAGGCCAAACTGAACGTACAAATCCGATTTTGGAGGATATGCTTAGAGCTTGTGTGCTGTCCTACAACACCAATTGGGAGAAATGCTTGGCGTTCGCTGAGTTTTCCTATAACAATAGCTATCAATCAAGCCTCCAAATGTCTTCTTTCGAAGCTCTTTATGGGAGAAGGTGTAAAACACCTTTGTACTGGTCTGAAGTAGGTGAAAGGCAATTCTTTGGACCAGCCCTTATCAAAGAAGCGGAAGAAAATGTTGAATTGATTCGCAAACGGCTCAAAGAAGCGCAATCGCGTCAAAAGAGCTATGCTGATCGTCGCCGCCGCGAACTGAGCTTTGAGGTGGGTGACTTTGTCTATCTCAAGGTCTCGGCACTGCGAGGCACTCGCCGCTTCCAAGTGCATGGCAAGTTGGCTCCCCGATACATCGGTCCATACCGTATTCTTGCTCGACGGGGCGAAGTAGCATATCAATTGGAGCTACCATCACAACTCTCAGATGTGCATAATGTCTTCCATGTCTCTCAGCTCAAGAAGTGTCTCCGAGTTCCTACGGAACTCACCCCATTGGAGCATATCGACCTTCAACCCGATCTTTCTTATCGGGAATGCCCGATTTGTATTCTTGAAGAGTACGAGCGTCACACACGCAACCGCACAATCAAGATGGTCAAGGTGCAGTGGAGCAACCATACCACTGACGAAGCAACGTGGGAGCGAGAGGACCGTCTTAGAACCGAGTTCCCGAGTTTCTTTTGCTAGGCCTAGCGAATCTCGGGGACGAGATTCATTTTAAGGGGGGTAGGTTGTAATGGACCCAAAAATTGTAAAACCTGGAGTACATATTATAATCAGTGAAATGGGGTCCCCTCTGTCTTTGAGATTATTTTGCTCGTTTTTGAATTTTTCATGCATCCGTCATTTCATTCATATGCATTAAAACTAGCTTGGAATAATTTTAATAATTAATTTGTGTGTGCAAAAATCCTGGAAAAATTCAAAAAATTAGTATACATTATGGAACACACTTAGTTAAATTAGCACTATTTTATCAGCTCATTTGGTACCTCAAATTATTTAGTCAAACCAGTCAAAAACTGGAATTAAAACATATCACTTAGTCCTCTTTCAAAATCTACAACAGTAAAACCATAACTCCTCTGCCCTTGCTTGTCTACCATATAGATCATCATGACCTCCTCTACTCACAGTATTCCAAAAATTTCACCTCAGAGTAAGCCACTCGAAATGGCTGGTCAAAGAGACAATGTGAGCATGTGATTTAAATTGAAGAAAATTCAACTTGACCTTCACTCACCCTACCCTATTTCACTTCCACTGGGTCGAGCCTTCCTTGGCCCCGCTAACCAGCCAGTAGGAAAGCCCAGGTCACCACCCAGCCTTCCCACCTTCTCTTCCTCTCTCCCTCTCCTTGTAGGCATTTCGTCGAACACATGGCATGCGTCTTCTTTTGGAGAAGAAAACTACACCACTCAGCTTTCCACCACGCCAAGCCGAGCCTTCTCCGAGAAGCCTAGCCGTTAGACGTCGCTGCAGGTGGGCTTAGACACCGTGTCTCCGTACCCATCGTCCACCTCGCGCCATTCTCCCCAATCGTCGCGTGAGTATGCCTCCATTGAGAGTAGACGAAGTCGTTCCGGCCAAATCTCCGCGCCCCAACCAAATCTCCTCCTCCATTACTCTTTTTGGACAGGAAGCAAAGCTCCTGACATGCCCAGCCGTCCCGTTTCATCGCCGCGCTGCTCGAGAAAGGAGAGACAGTGACAAGGCCATAGACCGAGCTCACGAGCACCGCGTCCAAACTCCACCTTTAAGCCTACCCTTGCGCCAACACTCTCTCTTAGCTCGCCTCTTCACGTTCCAAGCAAACCAAGGGAAGGGAGTCCCTTGGGACAGCCGGAACGCGATTGCCCGCGTCGGCGCCGGCGAGCCCACGACGCTACCGACTTCCCTCTGGTGAGCCTCGCGAGAAACCACCCGCGTCATCTTTCTTAGCATCCCTCACTGAATCCATTTTACCCTTGTCCTCAGACGAAACACCGACAGGCAACGCCGCCTCTTCGACGTCCTTCGCGTCGGCCAGAACACCGCCGCCGCCGCCCTCACCATCGATCCGCTGCCTTGGTGAGCTATAGCTCTATCCCTCGTGCCAGCGCACTCCTAGGACCACCATAAGGCTTTCCTGCTCAACTTTCCACAGGTTCCATCGTTGGAGAAGCCCCGCCGCTGACGCCACTCGCCGTCGGAGCAGAGCACCGTCCCCGGAGCTCCCCTCACCGCTTCCACCCAAACCGTGCCCGGGATGAGCTTTCTCATCTGCTATAGGCTCCATTCAGAGGATTGGTTAAGGACGTAGTCGCTGCAGCCGCTTCGCCCGCTGCATACGAGACCTCCCATGGCAGCCATGTTTCCTGTATCGATCTGTTTGTAGGAAGAAGACGATGACCAATTTGTAATTCTTAAAACACTCAGGGATACCAGTGCATATTTGCTGTGAGGAGATTTGATCTGAAAAGGACCCATCCATTAATAGCTATAACTGAGGGGGCCTTTCTGCATTATGCATATCTCTCACGTTAACCTCCACCGACATGTAGGCCCCACTGTCAAATAAAGGAAAAACCTGAAAAAAAAATGATTTCTGTGATTTATTTTTACAGTAAGATGCTGAATCTTAGAAAAATCAGAGGAACTTCATTTTAACTCCCATTTGAATGAACCAAATTTCAGTATGATCCTCATGTTATTCTCTTTAAAATGGTTAGAGCAAATATTGCACAAATATCATGCAGATGTACAGCAAAATTCGAATTTACAATCAGTCAATAGTATGTTTTTCAATTTCAGGATTTTAAACTTTGAAAGCTTATATCTAAGGCATACGAACTCTGATTTAAATGATTCTTTCACCTAAATTCATATAAAATCATAACCCATCTACTGTACCAGAATCATGCATATTTGAGCATTTTTAGTTTTTGGTGTTTATTTGGTGTTCATCCGGATTTTGTTTAAATTTGAATAGACAACGAAGTTGCAGCCATAGAGGAGTGTGAGCAGGAACCTGAGACTTGTTAGGAGTTCGCTGAGCAAGGCAAGTCCTATTCAATTCCTCCTTCGAACATGTTGAATCCTATATTTTTGCAAATGCTATATTGTTTATAAATTACACGCGACATTGCAAAATGTGGGATTTCGGTAGAGCAACTCCTATTTGCTGCACTTATCCTATTAAGTCCTAGGCCGGGATGTTAATAGGATTAATAGAATACTCATATCAACAGGCAACTTCTTTTCTGGAAGCCGATCTCCAAAGAACTCCAGGGTTAAGCGTGCTTGGCCTGGAGCAATTTGGGATGGGTGACCGACCGAGAAATTCTTCCCGGGTGCACACGAGTGAGGACAAAGTGTGCAGAAAAGAGCGTCGATCTCTCTTGAGGGGGTAAGCGTGTAACATCCCGGCCTAGGGCTTAATAGGATTAATAGAATACTTATATCAACAAGTTGCAACTTCTTTTCCAGAAGCCAATCTCCAAAGAACTCCAGGGTTAAGCGTGCTTGGCCTGGAGCAATTTGGGATGGGTGACCGATCGGGAAATTCTTCCCGGGTGTATACGAGTGAGGACAAAGTGTGCAGAAAAGACATGTGTTGGTCTGACCGATCGGGAAATTCTTCCCGGGTGTACACGAGTGGGGACAAAGTGTGCAGAAAAGACATGTGTTGGTCTGTGAGGGCAGTCTATGACCTATGAAAACTATCAGATGCAAGTTGAGCAATTTGGGATGGGTGACCGATCGGGAAATTCTTCCCGGTCTGTGAGGGCAGTCTATGACCTATGATAACTATCAGATGCATTTGGGATGGGTGATAGATGCAAGTTGAGCAATTTGGGATGGGTGACCGATCGGGAAATTCTTCCCGGGTGTACACGAGTGAGGGCAAAGCAATTTGGGATGGGTGACCGATCGGGAAATTCTTCCCGGGTGTACACGAGTGAGGACAAAGTGTGCAGAAAAGACATGTGTTAGTCTGTGAGGGCAGTCTATGACCTATGAAAGCTATCAGATGTAAGTGGAGCAATTTGGGATGGGTGACCGATCAGGAAGTCTATGACCTATAAAAGCTATCAGATGTAAGTGGGCACGGCCTAAGGGAGGTGGGACGTTACACGAGCTATGTGTCACCAACTAAAATTTATAGTGCAACCACATGTGTTATTTATGGGGTAACCTTAGTTATGAAGTTGCTTAATGTCTAATCTTGCATTGGGAGGCTGTAGTAGTATGGACTAGTCGGAATGATGGTTTAAAGGAGCTACCTAGTGCGGATTGTGCCTGGGTGTCTAAGCGTATCCAATATAACGGTTAAGTGCCTCGTTGAGGGAACGGATGGTTCACTTCACGGTGCTAGTACAGCGAGGGCCCCGTGGACTAGCGGCACTAGGGTTGCTCCTAGTATGGGTATACACTTGCCATGCTCATGCAAGGTTAGGCTTGAGTAATGTAGTAACTTCGTCATATGCTAGCAAATCGGGTACCGTTTGGTATCACGTGACTTGGTTTACATGGTTGCTAGTTTGTGTCATGTGGGTACAGTGCACTTGGTTTACGTGGTGGGAAATTGGTAATGACTTTGCACTGTGTGGGCTGAAAGTAAAATGGTTACTTGCTGCCATGGAGGGCACAAGGATGAAATTAATATGATGCTTATGTTACTACTACTATTGTTTACTTATTGCTTTACAAATTTTGTTGTAATCTATTACTACTTACTATTGTGAATCAAAATTTGCTTTGTGCTGAAATTTAGTCCACAAATATAGCCTCATTTGATCTCAGCTTGCAATAGACATAGGCTTCCCAAGGTTTGGGTAGGACTTGCCAATACGTTTGTATTGACCCACCTCTTGTTGTTATTTTTAGACATTGATGCAGAAAATGAGATGCCTAGTGATGAGTACTTTGCACCAGGTACCGGAGGTTTCGAGGATGGTTCTTTCTAGGGTGATTCCTAGTCGGTTGCCTGTGATGGTTTGGTAGATGGGCATACCGAAGAACATATATATTTTGCTACTCTTATTCCGCTGCGTTTAAACTCTTTCATTTGGTCGGTCGGCCCTATCTATGTTGTATGACTTGTGCACTCGCTAAATTATGTGAACCACGTTATCTATTTTTTATGTGTATTATGTATGGATGTGATGACAAGGTTGTGGATGAGTGTACTAGCCACTGATCATGGGACTAGTACGGTGTACACTCCGGGTATTCGGGAATTCCATCCCCGGGCGCCGACAATTGTCTAGATATTATGTTTCTTTTCATACTTAGTGCTGCATCAGTTAAGTTTAATCTACTAAGTCGTCCTTAGAACCATAATCTCTAGTCTACTTTTTGACTGCTAATAAGGGTTTCATCGGGGTTTCAGCCGATGAGTTATCTAGGCGTTGAATCGGCTTACAAGGATTGCATACATATTGGATTTAGTCGATCAGAACATAGATTTAACTGTTTAGGATTTAATGACATCGGACCTCCAGCCGATGTATGCTTTAACGTTCGAATCGATATTTATCTATCATATCATTATTAGCCGATTGGTTTATACTGGATTATATTGTTATTTTATTATATCATCATCAACCGATTGCCTTTATATCATTATCTACATTGGACATATAGCCGATTGCTTAAACCCTATCGCTATCGGCTGGTATCAGCATCGGTTATTATCGGCTATCGGCTGGAACTACTCCATCAGCTTGTTAGCCGATCGGCTGTTTTGATATACTATTTGCATATTTTGTCAGTTGCAGGATCAAACTGATTGGCACGCCCGCATCTCATCAAGATTTGGGCCTGCACAGGAGCTAAGCAGATCTCCCAGGCCTCGTGTTTTCACATCAACAGGGGCTAAACCTGGAAATCAGGTTCGCTTCGGTCGCACACCCATAGTCAAATGGGGTTGCCGAATGTACAAATGGTAAGATCCCTAAGGCGCTAAAGAAAAGGCTTGAGGGGGTAGCGAAGGGTAAGTGGCCGGACGAAATGCTATCTGTTCTCTGGGCCCTTCGGACGACCCCCACAAGGCCAACCAAGTTCAGCCCGTTCATGCTTCTCTATGGCGACGAAGCATTGACCCCAACAGAGCTAGGGGCTAATTCGCCAAGGTGTTAACGACCAAATTTGGTAATCTAAGTATCGAAGATGAAGATCAGATCGAAGCGGAATCCAAGTCCAAGATCGTTTCGGAAACAGAGAAAGAATCGGCTAAGTCCGAATCGGCTGCGACTTTAATCGGCAGAGTTCGAGTCGGACAAGGTTAGTCGATTGAGCTGATTCCGAGAAGACAACTCGGTACACGTTGACGGGTTGGATTGATTTGCTTCATGAATATTGCCACACACGGATAGAGTCCTGAGGAGGCAATTGTATCTAGTAATTAGGATATTTCATGTAATTTCCTTAGAGATATGTTTGGGCAAAAGTCTACAGCAAAGACTTATGGTATCTTAGAGTTTGTTAGAGATAAGAGTCGTGTCCGACACGGACATATTTTGTAATCTCGGGTATAAATAGACCCCGAGCCTCATGTACTTCTTTTAACACACGTTCAATACAATCTCGGCGCATCGCCACCCTTTTACTTTTGTTTTATTTCGACGAGTTCTTGCTTTCGGATTGAGCTGCATCGGTTTCGATCTTCAACTAGAGGTAAAACTTGTTATGGCAGCTTGCGTTCTCGGTATTAGTGCTTCCATCTTTATGATACTCTAATCTTGTTTATGTAATTCGTTGAGTTATCATATATTCTATATAATATCCAACAATATTGTTATTTAACCTTCAATCGGCTAATATCTATCATTAGAAGGCAGCCGATTAGGTTAAGTAGCAACGTTGGCTTAGATTATATAGGATATCCACCACTCTATGAAACATCCAGCGGCTTGATTATCTAGATATTGTTCTTCTTTTCATACTTATGGCTGCATCAGTTGAGATTGACCTTATAACTCATGATTAGAATCTTAATCTCTAGCCTACTTTCTGGTTGCCGATTAGGGTAGCATCGGGGTTTCAGCCGATCTTACCTGATTTAACTACTTTATATTTTATATGCTTGATTGACATGTTAAATCTGCCCTTCACATTAAGATCTTGTCGCACTTAAGTATGTTAAGCTTCTGCTTGATGTATTTTACTTGCTTTAATATCTTAATATAGAGTGGTATCGGAGTATTAGCCGATACATACTAGATCTATCTGATCGGCTATGCCATGAACATATATAGTCCTGTTGTTAACATATATTTCGATTGAAGTCATTTATACTGTCTCAACATGGTGACCGATCTGTCCAAATCACATGATTTATGTACATATCGATATAAGGATTATATATTGTTAATATCTACAGCCGATCGAGTAGATTTAGATCTTTCTTACTTATTCATGACTGTCGATCGATTCACATATGACATTGGCTCAAAGATAAATGATGTCATCGGCAACTAGCCGATCGGCTCTAGTTGATTGCAGGATCAAATCAACTGGCACGCTCATGAACCTAAAGGCAAGCTTTTGGACCTGCATTGGAGTTAAGTAGATCTCCTAGGCCTCATGTTTTTCTCATCAACACGCTTTTGGCATGCCCGGTGGGACCGAGTTGCAATAATATCCTCTCATGGCTGAGAAACCACCACCATCACCGTCTTCGGCTGGCAAAGAGGTCCCTCCCAAGACTAATAATCTGAAGCTTGGTGGGTCTGAAGTTTATGATGGAAACATTGTTCCCATCACTATAGACAAGCTAACACCTGAGCAAAAGAAGGAGCTCGAACTGATGATGCAGCAAACACAATACCAGTTCTTGAATTCATTCATGGAGACCCGCAAGGAAACAATTGTTCAGAAGTATAAGGTAAAATTAGTTGCTGACGTTCCTAGGACAGGTTCTTCTAAGGATGGAGAAGTACAACAAATTCCGGCTGGTACAGCTGAATCAGAAAGCAAAGGCATTCTAGAGGGCTCGGGAGATAAAGGTGATGGCACTCAGGGGGTACAAGTTGAGGATCTTGGTCCAAATGGCAATACGGCACAAGTACAGTTTAATAATTTACATGATCGGATTGACTACGCTGTGCAACATGCTTTGATCAGTCAACCTAGAGTGTTAGTCAATACCTTATCAAACATGGTGAAGTCAATGGTTGATGGTTCGATAGCCGAGTATCATGCCACAGGACCAGTCTATTTACCAGGGGGTGTTTTCCCAAACTATCGACCCTTGATCACCAATAATTAGCTGACTGTCTCCAATGCACCACCAGATCAGCCAACAGCACCGGTATCAGCTCCTGTACCTGCTGCACCATCATCGGCGTCAAGGCAACTGATCAATCCTCGGTTGTTGATAAGAGAGCAGCCGCAACATGCAGGTCAAAATGTTAATCGGCTGACTCAGAAACAGGTTGCTGCTATGTTTTTACCAACTCAGCCTACTATTGAATCAGCGCAGCAACAACTGATTCAGCAGATGCCACCAAGGCAACAGATTGCTCAGCCGATTCAGCAGCAAGGTTTGCTAAATGCATCGGCTGGGTTGAGGACGCCTGATAATCACCAAGGAAGCATGTCGCAACTCAAGTTGTCCCTGAGCATTTGGTTCATAATGTGCAACTAGATCAATCGGTGATTCCTCAAGTTGTTCCCGAACATTTGGTGCGCAACATACAGCCAAACTTTCAGAATTATCAAGGGGGTAATTTGAATTATCAATATCAGCCTCCATCGCCACAAGCTCAATATCAGCAAGGGGGATCAGCTCAGCCTCCGTTCGCTCCTCAGTACAATCAATTCGAGCCTATACCTCAACAAGCACAACGGGTGCCTCAGCAGAGACCATGGGCCGATATGATTGTAGATGTGATGAGAAAGAAGTTTGGGCTCAAACCAAAGGACACTGGAAACTTCTATCGGCATCCATACCCTGAGTGGTTCGAGAGGGTTCAATTGCCTAATTGGTACAAAGTTTCAGATTTTTCAAAATTCTTAGGGGAAGACAGTGTCTCAACCTATGAACATGTCAGCCGATTCTTAGCTCAGTGTGGTGAGGCATCGGCTGTTGATGCCTTGAGGGTTAGGTTGTTTCCTTTGCCTTTATCCGGATTGGCTTTTACTTGGTTTTCTTCTTTGCCATACAATTCGATCAACAGTTGGGCCGATTTGGAGAAGCAATTCCATAGTTACTATTGTAGTGGGGTTCATGAGATGAAAATGTCCGATCTAACAACGATTAGACAAAGGCATGATGAACCTGTGCAAGATTATATTCAGAGATTCAGGGAGATGAGGAACAGGTGCTACAGCTTGAGTTTGACTGATGCCCAGTTAGCCGATTTGGCTTTTCAGGGTCTGATAGCTCCGATCAGGGAGAAATTCTCATCTCAGGAGTTTGATAGTCTATCACATCTTGCACAAGAGGTAACCTTACATGAACAGAGATTTGCAGAAGCCAAGAAGAACTTCAAAAAGATCAATCATGTCTATCCTTACATGTATGGATCCGATGATGATGACTCCGAAGTAGCAACAGCCGAGTGGGTCAGAAGCAAGAAGGTTATACCATGCCAATGGGTAAAGAGTTATGGAAAAGAAGAGAGGTATGACTTTGACATTACCAAGGCTGATAAGATTTTTGATTTGTTACTTCGGGAGAAGCAGATTCAACTTCCTGCCGGTCATACAATCCCATCGGCTATAGAATTGGGCAAGAGAAGGTATTGTAAGTGGCATAACTCTGGGTCTCATTCTACTAATGATTGCAAAGTCTTTAGACAGCAGATTCAAGCGGCTATCGAGGGAGGAAAGATCAAGTTTGTCGATTCCAAAAAGCCGATGAAGGTCGATGGAAATCCTTTTTC
Source organism: Oryza nivara (assembly GCA_000576065.2). NCBI lineage: Eukaryota > Viridiplantae > Streptophyta > Magnoliopsida > Poales > Poaceae > Oryza > Oryza nivara. Next base: position 10,657,244 of record CM002502.2, read on the forward strand.
TGTCAATATGGTGCATACAGCGGCCCGAACAGTCGATGAAGGAAGAGCTCGAGGTTTCAAGTAAGATTGGCTAAGATTATTAACAAATATCAGAGAAAGTATGACAAACAGCAGTAGGAAGGGTGTTAAGAAGAAGATAATGGTGGTTTTGATCCTCATTGGGATTGTGAGTTTTTCAGATTTTGCTGGAATGAAGGAATGAGGCTACCATCTCTCGAAGACTGTCCTGGATGCAGTAATGTTGCAGAAAGTTCAAGCCGATCTTATAACAGAAGCAATCGGCTGCGGTAGACAAGGGTTCCTGTTCATCAGAGATTGGGCCCAGTGAATCAAGATCGTGATCAGGAGGATGATGAAAACATAAAAACTCGATGGTGTCCTCCTGGTATTTTAACGAAGAATCAGAAAAGGAGGGTTCAAAGATTGAGGAACAGAGAGCGCTTCCAAGAAGTTGAACAAGAGATCAACCATCGGCTGAAGAAAACGAAGCTGCTATAGCCGTTGAGGTCAAAGCCGACGAGGCAAAAAGATTGGCTAAATGGAAGAGTGTCGTGATTGCATCGGTTAACATGGTTTTCACGTTGCCCGCTAAATTTGGAGGTAAATAAGCCGATGTTGATGAAGTTGAAGAAGCTTCGGCTAGATTGGTTTTATCACCAAAACAAGCAGTTTTTGAGAAGTCAGAGGGGACAGAGAACCGACACCTTAAACCATTGTATATAAACGGCTATATCAATGGGAAGCCGATGTCCAAAATGATGGTTGATGGTGGGGCTGCGGTGAATTTGATGCCATATGCTACATTCAGGAAGTTGGGCAGAAATACCAAAGATCTCATCAAGACAAACATGGTTCTCAAAGACTTTGGTGGCAATCCATCTATAACATCCTGAAAATTCCCGACAATATAAATCACTTAAATTTTGAACTTTTTAAAACTTTTGCATCATGCTGGTTGTTATGATTGCTATCGCTTGCCAAACCGTAAATGATCACAAAGAAAGTAAAGAAAAGATATACATTTAAGCAATAGATGTAATTTACGAGAGTATATTATTTATGTTTAACCCTACAAGTATTTATGCACAAAGTTCCAAATTGCATTCGGGGGTTGAAATTTAATAGATTAAACCCCTCCATATAAAATAAACTAACATATAAATAAATTGAGCTAATGTGCTGTTGTGTCAATAACGGTCTCATTAGAAAATTATAGAATCTTTAATAAACCTTAAATATTGGACAATATTAATTTTTAACAAATTCACATTTGGACACTTAATAGGAGCACTCAAATGAACTGGTGAAAATACAAATTTAATTTGCAACTTTTCTCAATTTATTAATCAACCAAAACCCTAAAAGTAGGAAAATAGGAAAACTTAGAAAAATATATAATAATAATAATAAGAATATGTTCAATATTAAATTTGAATATAAATTTCGATGAAATAACTTAGACTTGGTGTATTTTACGTTGTGACAAAATTAGTGGCAATAGTATATTTTTCCTAATTGCAAAATACCTTCTAAAAACAAAAATAGCCGGCTAGCACTGTTCATTAGCCCCCTAGGTGTTTGATTTGGTTCCTAGCCATCCGCCCTCTTCCTCCCCACTGCTGCGCCGCCCTAGCCGGCCTTGAGCCCCGAACCGCCATCGCCGTCGACGTCTTGTCGCGCCATCGCCATTCCATCACCGCGCCGCACCTCTGCCGTGCCGTCGCCACTACCGCACGCCGCTGTCGCCTACATGCCCTTGCGCCCCGTGCGCTGCCGCGCTGCGCGCCGTCGCCGTCGCCATCGCGTTCCGTCCCCGCTGCCGCACCGCGCGCCGTCGCCGTCACGTCGCCATCGCCGCGCGCCGTGAGCCGTCGCCGTCGCGCTGCCGCGCCTTCGAAGCCCCGAGCCCCGTCTCGAGCCCCTCCACTCCGCGCGCGCTGTCGTCGTCGCCCCCGCGTCGCGCCCCGCGCCCCTGCCGCGCCGCGCGCATCGCTGTCCCCCGTTGTCGTCACCCTCGCCGCGTCGCGCCACGCCGTTGCCATCGCCCGTCGTTGCCGCCGCGCGCCACTCGCCTGTAGCCGTCCCGCCCGTCCTATCGCGCCGAGCCTCGTGCCGAGCCCCGCGCCGCGCCGCCCGCCCGTCGCGTCGCCACTCCGAGCCCCGCGCCACCGCGTCGCCGCGCGTCACCGTCGCCACGCGCCCCGCGCGCCGTGCCGTCCCATCGCCATTAGGGCCGGCCACCCCTCCCCGCGCCCTATAAATTTCCCCCCGGCCGTCCATTGCTTCCCACACCACCCTCACCACCTCCCCTCCCTTTCCTTCTCTTTCCCATCCCTGGTGTCGCCGCCTCTTTGGAAGCCACCGCCGCCACTGCTGAGCTGACGTGCCCCGCCGCCGCGCGGTGCCTCGTCGTCGCATTGTGCTCCGCCGTCGACCCCGCCGCCGCGTCTCCATCGACCCCGCCGCCAGTCAGGTGAGCCTCCCCTTTCCCCACCGCTTGTCATCGCGCCGCGCCACCCGCCGGTTCTAGCCGAGCCGTGAGAGAGAGAGTGGAGAAAACAGAGAAGAGAGAGAGAGAAAAGAGAATGGAGGAGAGAGGTTAGAGTGGGCCCCACGTGATTAGTAAATAGTAATCCTCCCCTTGATCTTTATTAGTTAAGTCCCTTACATGTGGGGTCCCTATGATTAAAATCTATGAAAATTCACTTATATATATATGTATGTTGTGTCCATGGCAGGCCGGTCCCACGGGTCAGTCAATGTAAATTATGGAATAAAAATAAATGAATTAGGAACAGTACTGTTTCGCAATTATTCAAATTTGAATCTTTACACTAGCATAACTTATTCATTTTAACTCCGATTTGAATGTAACTTGATCCTAAATTCATCTAAATTCATAAGCTTTCCAATGGTATATAATTCATTATTTAATAAAATATATTTATAATTATTAAACAATTAATATCAAGATGATGCATAGTAGTCAACTTAAAAATATGCTAATAAATAGGATTGATATTGTACAGTAGAATAGATGTCAAATGATTGTCTTTAACCTGCTTTCTCACTGTAAAACCTACGTAAACTAATTAGGAGCATTGTTTCAAATCAATTAAAGCATAGGAAATACTAGTGCTATTTATTAATATATGTCAATATATAACTATACTCATGACGTCCAAATTGTATAAATAATGTTTAGCCTCATACTTTGTGACTAAAATTTGAACACACGTAGATGAGTCTTTAACTTGTTTATGAGAGATAATAACAGAGCTAGTGTGACAAAAATCACCCGCACGAAATTAATTAACGGCATTTCCTATACAATAGTATATGTTTAGATTGGAAATCGGCCCTTAAGTTGTAAAATTATTCATCGTAAAATTATGTGATGGGATAGTCCGTAAACATAATATGGTTAACCTAAACAACTCTAACATTGAAAGCATGGACAATTATTATCCTTTCATAATTTATTGTGACAAGTAAAATATGTTCATAATTAAAGTAATGCCTCCATCAGTAAATAATAATACAAATGATTCACTGTAATTATTTGATTGATCCTAAATCCATCCGACAACGGAACTTCTAGTATATGACCACTTTATTTAGATGAATGCATGTGTAGCCATAATCCTTCCATAGTCATTAGCTTGACTAAACCACAGATTAGCCAGATGTATATCTCATTTATACACTATCGATTAACTCCTAATAGACCACGATGACAATAGAACTATTAAGGAATTTTAGCCCTTAGCATGATTGGAATCCTGTCACGCCCGGAATTTCTATCCAAAATTCCAAACGCTTACATGTGTGTTAAGCCCTCGTCCAGGAATCAACCGAGGCACACAATGACAATATTGATAATAGAGTACAAATGAATAACTATTTAATACTCGCAAATAATAAAATATTACAGAGGTAGATAGTTCCTCTCAAAGAATAACATTCTACGCAGCGGAAAAATAAAACTATAACAAACTACGGAACAGCGATGGCAACTCCACTCCACAGGCAACTTAACCGAGAACAAGCCTAATCCTCCAGATCATCACCTTCACTGAAGTACTCCTCTTCTGATGAATGAATATTGCAAAAATGAGCATATGACATACTTAACAAGCCACACAGCAAATATGCAAGTGCACAGGATAACAAAGGATGGCATAATATAGCTCATTTGCAGAAAACAGCATTTAATAAATATTTAAGAGAATAGTAAAAACAGTTGAATAATTAATCAATATTAAATCAACACTATACAACACACCCATGTTGCATAGGCCCAACCACATTTGAACAACCAACCCAGTTGAACAAATTAAACCCTCCAAACCAGGAATTATCCATTCCAAACCAGGAATCAAATTATCACATTATTACCATCTATAAGTAGTGTGAGACTAATCACGAAAAACATTGTTCAACTCACCCATAACCGCGGGTACGGCTATTCGAATAGTTTAAACTCTGATCAGAGGTGTACCACTGTACCCACAAGACACAACCCCACATCATGTTACCATGTGCCTCAGTACCACCATGATACCTCGGAAAGGAGTCGTGACAATACCCCTCGCATAACACAATTCACCACAGTGCACCGTACCTGGATCATAATCACCCCTTTATAAACAAGGCATGGACTCCCCCGCGACCCCCATGGACTTCTCGCCACTTCTCAGTCTGGCGCACTATAATGAATCATGCTATACAAAAGATAAAGCCGTTGCCCACGCTGGCTTGTGGTTGGCACGATAAATGTTTCACAACAGTAGCTCGCGAACCGGTCCTTAATTGTCATGAGCACAACCATCAAAACCATATGCTCACAACCCACCTTATCCAAGTTTTAATTATCAATTAATTATCATCACATGATTGACCATCGTGAGCTACCATTAAATATAACCCTAATTATCAACAATAATTATGTAATTTAATTTATATTTAACCCCTTTTAGTTAGCTAATGTTTCTAAGCATTGCTAAGCAAACCTATATATAGCATTTAGCTGAACCAATCCAATATATAAGGTTCATGCTAATCAGGTTATAACCCATAGGAAAATAAAGTCATCTTCGGCCATTAAATAACTGGGAAAGGTTCACCACCCGATGACATTCGAAAACAATGCATAGTTGAAATAAAATAATAGCTTTAAACGGGATCAACATGCTCAAAGGGTTGTTTGGGATCTGTGTGACTTGCCTTGGGCTTCCACAAACGCTTCGGAACCTTCCTCAACGGAAACGCTCTCCTCCGGAACGTCGGAAACTAAAGCAAATAAACAAAATCAACAAAACAGTACAGAAACAAGCATAAACAGTACATGTGGATATTTTTAACATGTAGACCTTGATTTTAGAAAAATTTAGAAACTTGAACCACCTAAAACGGATCTACGGTTATTTGGTTATGATTTTTCGAAGTTTTAATCTATTACAAAATCGGGAAAAAGAAAAAGAAAAGAAAACGATGACGTCAGCCCTGGAGATGATGACTCAGCCCTAGGATGACGTCATGCTGATGTCGGCACGACGGCCGGCTCGGGTTGAGGAGCTCGCCGGCGCTAGAGCGATCGGCCGGGCGATTGGAGGGCATCTACGCGTAGAGGACGTCAAGACGAACCCGATGGTACTCACCACGACGGCAAACGGTGCACGACGGCGGCCAGCGACGAGAAGGAAGGCGGCGGCGGCTCGGGTCGACGGCGGCGAAGGAGCTCCGGTGGTCGGCGGTGGAAAAGGAGGGGCGGCCGGGCTTCCTCTCACCAGGACGCACCTAACGGCGGTGACGGCGAGCGGCGGCGACGGCGGAGACGGCGCGGCGACGATGCCGACGACGGCCGGCGGCGACGGCGGACTTGGAACGCGTCGCGGCGGCGCTAGGAGGCACGGGAGAGCTCGGGAAAGGGGGCAAACGGAAGAGGACGGCGAGGGGAAGCTTTATATGAGCTCGGATTGAAGAGATCGAACTCCAAACGGGAGGAATCGATTCGGGAAGAAATCAAACTCGGTTTTTAGGGATAAAACAAAACGAATTCGATTCGGTTAAAATACTCAACGGATTTCTTTGTTTCTTGAGGGGAAAGAAAGAGGAGATCGAGAGGAACAAAATCCCTAAACCAATCGGAAGAATCCGGGTCGGATTTGGGCGGAAACGGCGGCGCAAGACGGCGGCTCGGGCTCGGTCTCGGCCGGCTGCCGGAGGTTGAAGAAGGGCCTGACATGTGGGCTCCACATGTCAGTGTCCCGAGAGAGAGGGGCGCGGGCGGCGGTGGCTTGGGCCGGCGTGGGCCGCGCGCGGGGAGAGAGAGAAAGAGAGAGTTGGGCCGAAAACGGCCCAACGGCTTAGGGAGGGGGATTTTTGAACTTTTTAAATAAAAATAATTTGTGAAATGATGTTTCAATTATTAAAAATACTTCCCTTGCTCAAATAATTCCCAGAAAATTCTAGAAAATAGAGGAGCAAGCATAGTATTTAATAAAATTTTATCTAGCCCACTTTTATGTTGAAAATTTTCCTAGAAAATTAGGGTTTAGCTTGTAGGCTTTTAAAATATTTTCTAAAAATTCCAATTAAACAACAATTTATATATTTAAGATTTTTAGGGTGTGACAAACCTACCCCCCTTAAACAGAATCTCGTCCTCGAGATTCAGAAGAACTGGCGAACAGATGAGGATGAGCTGACTTCAATTCATCTTCTCGTTCCCAAGTGGCTTCTTCTTCTGAATGATTACTCCACTGAACCTTGCAAAACCGTATAACGCGATTCCTGGTATTCCTCTCGCTTACTTCCAAGATTCTGACTGGCTTCTCAACATAAGTTAAATCTTCCTGAAGCTCTATACTATCAGGATCTGCTTCCTCCGTAGGTACACGTAAACATTTCTTCAACTGAGACACATGGAACACGTCATGTATCCCCGCCATTGATGGAGGCAACTCTAACTGATAAGCTACTTCACCTCTTCGACTCACAATCTTAAAAGGTCCCACAAAACGCGGTGCCAATTTCCCTTTGGTTTGGAAACGATGAACACCTTGTAACAGCGTAACCCGAAGATATACATAATCTCCTTCTTCGAAAGCCAAATCTCTGCGACGATTGTCGGCATAGCTCTTCTGACGTGACTGAGCAACGCGCAACCTTTCTTGGATAATCTTCACTTTTTCTTCTGCCTCTCGCAATATGTCTGTCCCAAAAACTTGACGTTCACCAGTTTGATCCCAAAGGAGCGGCGTACGGCACTTTCGACCATATAATGCTTCATTCGGAGACATTTGCAAACTAGCTTGATAACTGTTGTTATATGAGAATTCCGCGTACGGCAAATTCTTATCCCAACTTCCACCAAAATCTAGAACACAGGCTCTCAACATATCTTCTAAAATTTGGTTTACTCTTTCCGTCTGACCATCTGTTTGAGGATGATAAGCAGTACTGAAATTCAAACGGGTACCCAATTCTGATTGTAATTTCTGCCAAAACTTCGAAGTAAACTGAGTACCTCTATCTGACACTATCTTCTTAGGAACACCATGCAAACATACCACTCTGGCCATGTATAACTCTGCAAGCTTATTCCCCGTATAGGTTGTTTTGACCGGTATGAAGTGAGCGACTTTTGTCAACCTATCAACCTCTACCCAAATAGAATCATGTCCTGCCGACGTTCTGGGTAGACCGGTTATAAAATCCATCCCTATTTCTTCCCACTTCCACTCCGGAATCTTCAATGGTTGTAACAGACCAGCTGGCTTCTGATGTTCTGCCTTGACCCGCTGACATACATCACATAGAGCCACATATTCTGCTATCTCACGTCGCATACTAGCCCACCAGAATTGTTGCTTTAAGTCTTGGTACATCTTAGTGCTTCCAGGGTGAATGGAATACAAAGTTTCATGTGCCTCTTTCATGATAGTATCCTTCAACTCCTTATTATCTGGGACGCAAATTCGTTCTCCTAACCACACAGTTCCTTGCTCACAAAACCGATGGCTTTACCTCTTCTCATGTTCTTCTTTATTTCTTGGATATCAGGATCCTTCACTTGAGCTTCTCTAACTTGATCAAACAGAGTAGGTTTAGCTTCCAAAGTAGCCACAAAACCTTTGCTGACTATTCCCAAATTCAACCTTTCAAATTCCTGGCATAACTCCCAAAGTAAACGTCGACCTTCTGACATATTACAGTAGCTCTTCCTGCTAAGGGCATCGGCTACAACATTTGCTTTCCCCGGATGATAATGGATTTCCATATCATAGTCCTTAATCAACTCTAACCATCTTCGCTGACGCATGTTCAAATCAGGTTGAGTGAAAATGTACTTCAAACTTTTATGATCCGTATATATCTCCGTACGGTTACCGAAAAGATAATGACGCCAAATCTTCAATGCATGCACCACAGCTGCCAATTCCAGGTCATGCGTTGGGTAGTTATTCTCATGAGGACGTAATTGCCTCGATGCATAGGCAACCACCTTTCCTTCTTGCATCAACACACAACCCAAACCATGTCGGGATGCATCACAATACACTTGGAAACCTTTCCTCGAATCAGGCAAAATTAACACAGGCGCAGTCACTAGCCTTTTCTTCAGTTCCTGGAAACTTCGTTCACAATCCTCCGTCCACTTATACTTCACTTCCTTCTGAAGTAGACGGGTCATTGGTCTGGCGATCTTTGAAAAGTTCTCAATAAACCTGCGGTAATACCCAGCAAGTCCAAGGAAACTACGAATTTCTGAAACCGTCTTGGGTTGCTTCCAACTTAGTACTGACTCCACATTGCTTGGATCTACTGCCACTCCTCCAGACGAGATGACATGACCAGGAAACTTCACTTCGGACAACCAAAATTCACATTTACTGAACTTGGCATAAAGCTGATGCTCACGTAGTTTCTCTAAAGCTAGACGAAGATGCTCTTCATGTTCTTCCTTCGTCTTGGAGTAAATAAGAATGTCATCAATGAACACCACAACAAACTTATCCAGATATTCCATAAATACCTTGTTCATCAGATTCATGAAAAAGGCTGGGGCATTAGTGAGTCCAAACGACATAACGGTACACTCAAACAAACCATACCGAGTTGTGAAGGCAGTCTTTGGTATATCTTCCTCACGAATTCGAAGTTGATGATATCCAGAACGGAGATCTATCTTGGAGAAAACTGTAGCACCTTCGAGTTGATCAAACAGGTCATCAATTCTGGGTAGAGGATACTTATTCTTGATAGTAACCTCATTCAACGCTCGATAATCCACGCACATTCTCTGAGTATGATCTTTCTTCTCCACAAAGATGACTGGTGCTCCCCATGGCGAAGTACTGGGTCTTATGTATCCTTTCTGTAGCAAATCATCCACCTGTTTCTTCACCTCAGCTAACTCATTAGCTGCCATTCTGTATGGTCTCTTATGGATGGGGTTTGTTCCAGGTACCAAGTCTATCCGAAACTCTATATCTCTCTTAGGTGGCATACCCGGCAAATCCTCGGGAAACACGTCTGGGTAGTCTTGTACTATAGGAATCTCTTGTAGAGCAACTTGGTTTAAGATCACACCATGAGATTTAGGAGAGGACGCAAAGAAAGAAACAGTTTCCCCATTGCTATTGGTTAAAGTCACCTTATGGTTGGCACAATCTATAACTCCTCTGTGACGAGATAACCAGTCCATCCCTAAGATAACATCTAGGTCTTTGGATTCTAGCAAGATAAGAGAGGATGGGAAAGGAACTTCTTCTATTTCTATGGTAGCGGAAGGACAATACCGTGTCGAAAATACTTGATTGCCTGGGGTATTAACTAGTAAAGGTCTCCCAAGACTAACAACTTCCATCCCATGTTTGCTTGCAAAACTTTTAGACAAAAAGGAATGTGTAGCACCGGAATCAAAAAGCACAGTTGCGGGTATAGAGTTAACAGGAAACATACCCAAAACAACATCTGGTGCATTCTGAGCTTCTGCGGCTGCAACATGATTAACACGTGCCTTCGGTGCTGGAACATTGGAGTTGTTCGGGGCTGGAACGTTCTTCACACGCCGAGGCTTCGGACACTTATCAGCATAATGTCCCGGATCACCACAATTGAAGCATAATACTGGCTTGCTTCCCTGTTCCTTCCTAACAGGCTGGTTCTGAGTTGGAGTTGCTGCAGGACGAACAACCACGTTGCGGTTGTCATTGCCACGATTACCAGTATTGTTGTTGTAGAACTGGCGTTGGGGACGGACAACTGATGAAGATCCTCCTTGCGGGTACGATGGGGCTTGAGATCCAGTAACGAGACGCGGCCTCTGGTTACTGCCCTGTTGTGCCTTGAATTGGGCAGCCCTGCGCTTCTTCTGCTCCATGCGATTATACTTGTCTTCCTGACGAATCGCCTTGTCCACCAATTGTTGGAAATCCCGGAAATCCGTAGACATCAAAGCATAAGACAACTCATCATAGTCCCTCTAAAAACTTCTCCTGATGTTCTTCATCCGTGCGAACATCCTCTGGAGCATAGCGAGATAAACGGTTGAAATCATGGAGGTACTCAGTGACCGAACGAGATCCCTGGTTGAGTGCTCTAAATTCTCTCTTCTTTAGAGCTACAACACCTGAGGGTATATGCGTCTTTTTAAAAGCAGCTGTGAACTCCTGCCAAGTAATAGGTTCTCCTCCAACCCTGCCTTGGCGAAAATGATCCCACCATTCAGCAGCAGGTCCGTGCAACTGATGCGAAGCAAATGAAACTTTCTCCTGCTCAGTACACTGGATCAAATCCAACTTCTTCTCCACCGCATGCAGCCAATCTCCTGCTTCTACTGGATTGGTGGTTCTTGAAAAGGTAGGGGGTCTCACACGTAAGAAATCTGCCAACTTATTTTGGGGAGGTGGGGGTGGATTCTGGTTCTGATTATTTGCCTGCTGATTCTGTGCCTGCTGCACTAACAGATTGATCAGTTGTGTTTGTTGGGCCAGAATCTGAGCTAGCGTTGGGTTCTCTTCATTGTTATTGGCTCCACTTCCACTTCCACTTCCAGTGCCGGTGCGCGTGTTCACCATCTGACGATAAGCAGAGACAACAGGAAAGAACGACAGAGAGACACCCTTAGAACGGAGTTATTTAATTGATTTAAATTTCTATATTGCTCTTAACTGTGTATGATTACATTTAAGTTGCATTAACACTATCTCACCACTCTGACAAGCAAAAGAACTAGACTCATGCTGTTACATCCCACCCATGATGTAAGCAACAACTAAAACCCACACACTCACAAGCAAACTTAAACAAACAATCTAACACAACGAACTATGGCAACGTTCTAACTAAGCGTCTACTTCCGCCTTGCGTCGGAACGAAGCGATGGATCTTCTTCCTCTGGAGTAGCGGGCTCTCTTTCTTCAGGATCTTCCTCTTCTTCCTCATCACTTATGATGTCGATAACAGGTTCAGCACGATTGGGCACAGCTTCACCCATCACGCGAATCTTCGAAGCTATCTGGAGACGAGGTGGCGGACAGGTTCTCTTTCTTCCAGTGAGGCGAAGCTTGGATGTTGGCGGCGGCGTTTCTCCTTTAAGTTCAGCTAATTCCTTCTGTAGACGGTGCACCTTGCTCTTCAACTTGCAAATCTTGCCTCGATTCCAGTTTTCCCTGTCATGAGCTGCTTTGTCTCGCTCCACACTTACTGCATCCATAGCACTAAGCATATGCACCACATGCATCAGAGTAGCACTCTCTTCACCATCAGGACAGGTATAGGTTCCATAGTCTTGACCATGAGGCTTGTGAGGATGATACTGGAAAGCTGATGAATCCAACTCTTCTTCAAAGTGTTGTCGCAACTCTCCAATGGCCACCAAAGCTACTTCTTGACAAGCATGGCAGTACGATCTTCCTCCAGCTTCGAACTTAAAAGACGGAAGGTCTTCACTATCACTAGCCAATGTCACACGAACACGACATTTCTCCTCGTCGGGGTCATGGGAAATCTGGCGATACTCAGGAGCAACTTCATAGCCTACTTCAAAAGCCATCAACCTCAGCTCCCTGACAAATCCTAACACCTTGATCAAATTTCTCGGTGAATGGGAAGGCATCTAAAGAAACATAGAAGAGAAGAATTAATGCATATTTTAAGTTAGCTGCACCAACTAGACTTAACTGATTTTTGACCCAAAAAGGAAGAAAATAAAAGATAAGACACATACAAAGCTATTTTATAAATATTTTTTTTTTAGAATTTAACTTTTTAGACAGGGGCAAATTTTTTTTTGACAAATATTTAAAATAAAGCTAAGATAATTATGATCTATTATAAGCACGGTACAATGTCACCATAGGAAAGATGAGTAGTACTAGTGCTAACATGATTAATTCGACACCATAATAAATGTACAGTGCCGACTAATCAATAAAATTTGGTAAAGAGTAAAAGAAACATTTTGAAAAGAACAACTTTTTGCTTTCAAAAGAAAAGAAATTGAATTTCAATAAATTTTGTGCATAACCTTGCATGTGCGGCCAACTTAATTAATTTATAAGAGAATAGAAAAGAGCAGTTCTATTTTCAAAATATTTTGAAGGCTACTTAAGGTTTACCATTTGGCTTATCCTAAGGTCAAGGTGGCTCTGATACCAACTTGTCACGCCCGGAATTTCTATCCAAAATTCCAAACGCTTACATGTGTGTTAAGCCCTCGTCCAGGAATCAACCGAGGCACACAATGACAATATTGATAATAGAGTACAAATGAATAACTATTTAATACTCGCAAATAATAAAATATTACAGAGGTAGATAGTTCCTCTCAAAGAATAACATTCTACGCAGCGGAAAAATAAAACTATAACAAACTACGGAACAGCGATGGCAACTCCACTCCACAGGCAACTTAACCGAGAACAAGCCTAATCCTCCAGATCATCACCTTCACTGAAGTACTCCTCTTCTGATGAATGAATATTGCAAAAATGAGCATATGACATACTCAACAAGCCACACAGCAAATATGCAAGTGCACAGGATAACAAAGGATGGCATAATATAGCTCATTTGCAGAAAACAGCATTTAATAAATATTTAAGAGAATAGTAAAAACAGTTGAATAATTAATCAATATTAAATCAACACTATACAACACACCCATGTTGCATAGGCCCAACCACATTTGAACAACCAACCCCAGTTGAACAAATTAAACCCTCCAAACCAGGAATTATCCATTCCAAACCAGGAATCAAATTATCACATTATTACCATCTATAAGTAGTGTGAGACTAATCACGAAAAACATTGTTCAACTCACCCATAACCGCGGGTACGGCTATTCGAATAGTTTAAACTCTGATCAGAGGTGTACCACTGTACCCACAAGACACAACCCCACATCATGTTACCATGTGCCTCAGTACCAATACGATACCTCGGAAAGGAGTCGTGACAATACCCCTCGCATAACACAATTCACCACAGTGCACCGTACCTGGATCATAATCACCCCCTTATAAACAAGGCATGGACTCCCCAGCGACCCCCATGGACTTCTCGCCACTTCTCAGTCTGGCGCACTATAATGAATCATGCTATACAAAAGATAAAGCCGTTGCCCACGCTGGCTTGTGGTTGGCACGATAAATGTTTCACAACAGTAGCTCGCGAACCGGTCCTTAATTGTCATGAGCACAACCATCAAAACCATATGCTCACAACCCACCTTATCCAAGTTTTAATTATCAACTAATTATCATCACACGATTGACCATCGTGAGCTACCATTAAATATAACCCTAATTATCAACAATAATTATGTAATTTAATTTATATTTAACCCCTTTTAGTTAGCTAATGTTTCTAAGCATGGCTAAGCAAACCTATATATAGCATTTAGCTTAACCAATCCAATATATAAGGTTCATGCTAATCAGGTTATAACCCATAGGAAAATAAAGTCATCTTCGGCCATTAAATAACTGGGAAAGGTTCACCACCCGATGACATTCGAAAACAATGCATAGTTGAAATAAAATAATAGCTTTAAACGGGATCAACATGCTCAAAGGGTTGTTTGGGATCTGTGTGACTTGCCTTGGGCTTCCACAAACGCTTCGGAACCTTCCTCAACGGAAACGCTCTCCTCCGGAACGTCGGAAACTAAAGCAAATAAACAAAATCAACAAAACAGTACAGAAACAAGCATAAACAGTACATGTGGATATTTTTAACATGTAGATCTTGATTTTAGAAAAATTTAGAAACTTGAACCACCTAAAACGGATCTACGGTTATTTGGTTATGATTTTACGAAGTTTTAATCTATTAGAAAATCGGGAAAAAGAAAAAGAAAAGAAAACGATGACGTCAGCCCTGGAGATGATGACGTCAGCCCTAGGATGACGTCATGCTGACGTCGGCACGACGGCCGGCTCGGGTTGAGGAGCTCGCCGGCGCTAGAGCGATCGGCCGGGCGAATGGAGGGCATCTACGCGTAGAGGACGTCAAGACGAACCCGATGGTACTCACCACGACGGCAAACGGTGCACGACGGCGGCCGGCGACGAGAAGGAAGGCGGCGGCGTGTCACGTCCTGATAAATTCATTCCAAAATAAAAATCATTCGCTAAAAGGAATAATAGAATTAATTAAAATTCGAAAAGAAATTGGCAAACACTAAAATACGCACAAGAAAAATTCGAATGTGGCCCGGAGAATTTTTGTTAAATTCCCCTTGGTCTAAAAAGAGCCCTCAAATTTTACTTGGATTTTCACAGCACAAATAATAATTATTAAGAAATAAACAAAGTTAAAAAGGTTTTATAAAAGAAAAACCCTAAAAGAAGTCCTTTTCCCCCCTTCCCTTCTTGGGCCGGCTCGGCCCACTTCTCTCCCTTTCTCTCCTCTCTCCCCCGCGGCCCATCGGCACCTCCCCCGCGCGCGCGCCGCTGACAGGCGGGCCCGCCCGCCACCCTCGCTGACGGGTGGGCCCACCTGTCATCGCCTTCCTCCCGCCGCTCCCGCCGCTCGCCCGTGCCCTAGCGCCGCCGCCGCCGCGAATCTCGCCGCCTCCCGCCGTCCCCGCGCGCCATAAAGAGGGGGAAAATATTCCCCGCGATTCCCTCTCCCGTTTCCCCCGTTTTTCCCTCTCTCTCTCCCTCGGATTCGTCCGGATTCACTCCCGCAAACCTCGCCGGCGCCATCAATGGCGGCCGAGATCTCCGCGGCCGATTCCTCTCTCTCCGGCCGCTCTCTCCCCCTCCCGGTGCTATTTAATCCACCCCCGTGCCTCTCTCCTCTGTTTCCGCCGCTCGCCGCTCGCTCTCTCTGTCGGATTCGTGCTCGCGCCGTCCTCCTCTCTCTCCGCCGTCACCGCCGAGCTCCGGTTCGCCGCCGTCGTCGCTCCGGACTTCCTCCCGTCTCGGCGTCACCTCCTTCGGCTTCGCCGCGTCGTCGTCGACCTCGTCCGCGCCTCCGTTTTGCCCGCCGACCGTCGGAGCGCCGTCGTCCTCGTCGTCCCGAACCGCACCGCCGCTTTCCTCCGCTTCGGCCGCCGTTCCCGTCGTCGCCGTCGACCCCGGGTGAGCCGAAGACCGCTCTTTCGCTTCCCTCTCCTCTCCGCTCTCTCGGCCGTCGCTCCGTCGCGCCGTTGGTCGCCGGCGGTGACCATCGGGGCGCGGGCACGCCGCTTCCCTTCGGGCCGTCGGCCGTGCCGGCGAGGCCGCCTTCGGGCGCGCCCTCGCGGCTGCCAAGTGGGCCCGGCCGTCAGCCGCCCGCGCCCGCGGGTGCGGCTGACGCGTGGGACCCACGGCGCCGGCCGCCGCCAGCCGCGTGCTCCCGGTCCACCGTGGACCGAGAGGCTGACGCGTGGGCCCCACTCCCGTGGACCCGGTCCGCGCGCCCTCTCCCTCGGCTAACGCAATAAATGGGTTTTTAATTAAAATTTAAATGAAGAAACTCGCAAATATCCATTTAAAGAGCATATAAACTTCAAATGGCCATATCTTGGCCATTTGAACTCGGAATTGGACCGTTCAAGTCTCTAATTTTTCCTTAAGAAGTCAAGAACCCATTTTTGTGCTTTGTTTCTGCTGTTATGTGGAGTTTATTAGAGTAAAAGCCTTTTCTTTTCCGTCGGTCGTGTAGACGCTGCAGCTTCGGAAGATCCGCTCTTCGTGGAAGTTGAAGCCGGCATTTGGGAAAGCGAGCAAGGCAAGTCACATCATCCTTGAGCATATTGAATCCCAGTTTACAAAATTATTTTAATTTAAATTAATGCATTATCGCTTTATTTAAATTCCCGCGTTATCACTGTTTTATTTAGCCATGCCTATTTACCTTTGTTATGACCTTATTATTATTGTTATTGTTATTATTACCTTGTTCACCCTAGATTAAACAAAACCTCAACTAGTGGACACTCTACTCATGACACCACTAGTTTAAATTTAGGTAGATGCTTCGCCGATTAATTAGGCAATATTAGGTGGTTTTATAACTTTAGACTTTGGGAATTCTCATATCATTTGGACACTATGGAATTGTTGATTTATGGTGGAATTGGACATACACCTCTCTTCCTCTTTCAAAACCCCTAAAACCTGTTTTCGGTGGGGTTTGGGTGCATGCCAGTTGTGGGAAGTAGCACCCCGGCCACTATAAGGATTAAGCTCGGGCCTCTGTTGCAAAGCACTACCGTACTTCCACATGTCTAGCGGGTAAGGCTTAGTTTGTGGCTCAGTCTAGTCATAAACAAAAGTACACGGATTGGAGATGGATGAAGTCGGGGGTCGATGGACATTCTCCAGGACAAATGAAGGCTACACGAGCTGCGGCCCGGTAGTCGAGATGTCGTGGCAGAGGGTTGGTGCCCTGCTGCTTGGGGCTCAGTCCTGCCTGCCTGTCCCGGGGGTTCCGGCCGTAGGCGGGATTGGGTCGGTACTCTTGTCTATGGCTAGGATGGGTTGGAAACTATGTCACGTCTTCCGTCTGTATGCCGTGGTGGTATGTGGCACGTGGTTACACGTGAGGAAGATGTGTCTTGTGGGTAAATATGTACACCTCTGATCAGAGTATAATCTATTCGAATAGCCGCACCCTCGGTTATGGGCAAGCCGAGCAATGTACCCAAGTCAGTGTTTTAATTCTTAAAATTTGCTCAACAACTAAAATGTGGAATGGTTGGCCTGGGTTGGCTTGGGACGAGCTGGGACCCAGGGTCGGGTTGCCAGTTCGGTCTGAATCATCGTAGGCCTTGGGTTAAGGCAGGTTCGTGTGGGTTCACGGCCTTGTTTAATAATACTGTGTAGCTCCAGGATCGTCTTTATAAAATGGCTTTGGGCAACTAAGTGACTTTTAAATGCTGTTTACTGCAAAACTTAACCCCTATATTATTATCCCCTTGTACTCCTTTGCATTAATTGTGCATCTCCGGTGTGGCTTGCTGAGTACTGTGGTTGTACTCATTCTTGCTCAATCTCTCCCCTCTTCAGTAAGAGAAGCTTTGGAGAAGATGTCTTAGGTGGAGTCCTGGCTTATACCCCAGTTGAGCGCCTGTGAAGATGGAGCCGTAGGCCCGCTAGTCCGCTGCTGTTTATTTTTGATTGTCAGGCCTTAAGTGCCTTTGTAATAATGTAAATATTATCGATATAATAAAGATGTGTCTTTTATATCATGTTTGTGTGGTGTACCCCGGCTTTTCCTGGGACGGGGATTAATACACTGGCGTTCGGGAAAAGGCAATTTTCCCGGTCGCGACACGGCGGCTCGGGTCGACGGTGGCGAAGGAGCTCCGGTGGTCGGCGGCGGAAAAGGAGGGGCGGCCGGGCTTCCTCTCACCACGACGCACCTAACGGCGGTGACGGCGAGCGTCGGCGACGGCGGAGACGGCGCGGCGACGATGCCGAAGACGGCCGGCGGCGACGGCGGACTTGGAACGCGTCGCGGCGGCGCTAGGAGGCACGGGAGAGCTCGGGAAAGGGGGCAAACGGAAGAGGACGGTGAGGGGAAGCTTTATATGAGCTCGGATTGAAGAGATCGAACTCCAAACGGGAGGAATCGATTCGGGAAGAAATCAAACTCGGTTTTTAGGGATAAAACAAAACGAATTCGATTCGGTTAAAATACTCAACGGATTTCTTTGTTTCTTGAGGGGAAAGAAAGAGGAGATCGAGAGGAACAAAACCCCTAAACAAATCGGAAGAATCCGGGTCGGATTTGGGCGGAAACGGCGGCGCAAGACGGCGGCTCGGGCTCGGTCTCGGCCGGCTGCTGGAGGTTGAAGAAGGGCCTGACATGTGGGCCCCACATGTCAGTGTCCCGAGAGAGAGGGGCGCGGGCGGCGGCGGCTTGGGCCGCGCGCGGGGAGAGAGAGAAAGAGAGAGTTGGGCCGAAAACGGCCCAATGGCTTAGGGAGGGGGATTTTTGAACTTTTTAAATAAAAACAATTTGTGAAATGATGTTTCAATTATTAAAAATACTTCCCTTGCTCAAGTAATTCCCAGAAAATTCTAGAAAATAGAGGAGCAAGCATAATATTTAATAAAATTTTATCTAGCCCACTTTTATGTTGAAAATTTTCCTAGAAAATTAGGGTTTAGCTTGTAGGCTTTTAAAATATTTTCTAAAAATTCCAATTAAACAACAATTTATATATTTAAGATTTTTAGGGTGTGACAAATCCCCTGGCAAGCAATAATAGTACGAGCAACACTAGGTTCGACCCTGACATTTGTATTTTGGTTGTGCGTATTTGCTTGTTATTGAATATTGGTTTTTCTCGCGTATTATATAATTTTTGTATCGGTTAGTCGTGAGGCAACGTCTGCAACTGTCAGGAGGTGAAGGTTGATCAAGATTTTATAAAGAATAAGGACGATTCTGAGCAGGCAAGTCATCACTATTCTTTGAACATGTTGATCCCGATTGCAAAATTATTTTGTTTACAAATAAAATTGCATGCAATGAAGAACATCCTACTTGTGATTATGCCATGCCTTGATTATTGTTTACCCCTTATTCCTTCGTAACCATGTTTACGTATGAGTCCCTAGTCAATTATGACAATTGCTTAGAAATGCTATTTTGGAATCATGCATACTCATATTTATCAAATGTTATTTGCTTGGGCAATTACCTTTGGGAGGGTAATTGAGATGCGGCATGTGGAGACATGAGTGCCACATTGCCATGATGTTGATGACATGATTTGTGGAAGGAGAAATAAAATTAAATAACTGTTTTCGACTGAGGCGGACGGAGGATTTGGGTGGTATCCGGAAAAGGCTAGCACCGTCCCCGGTCAATTAAGGACCGAGCCATGAAGTTAAGCATGAAACGACCCCCGTACAACCGCACTTCTCTTATGGGTATAGACCTAGCGGAATAGATAGCTAAGCGGAGGCAGTATCCATGCATAGTGGTTTCTTGATGTGTGAGGCAGGGGCTCTACGGTGGGGCAGCCATTGGTAGGACCGCGGGGCGGGTGTCTACAGTGGTGTCGCCATCGGTAGGACTACCATGTGAGAATCTAAACATAATTATAACTTAATGCATGTGTGAGTTTTCCCTTCCCGGGTGCGCCAGAACTCCTCTCACTACTAGAAACCGTGTACGCCTAGAGTGCATGAGGATGTAAAATTCATGGAGCGGATACTGCCAATGCGAGGTTATCGAAAAGCTTTGCCGTGATGCGTCTCATGTGTTGGGACGAGGCTCATGTGTTGGGCAGTCGCGGAGTGCGGGTAAAGTGTACAGCCACTGCAGTGTGAGTAAACCAAATCTATTCAAATAGCCGTGCTCGCGGTTATTGAGCACCGGGACATGTATTACACTTGGCTAGACTCTAAATTCTTAACTTGTATGGGATGGGATATTGCATGATGATTTCTATGCTGATGGAGCCACTTCCTGAGAGGCGGGAAGGTGGACGTCCTCAGAAGACCATGACGACTCAGTGGCGGGAAGCTATCCTTGGGATCACAATGGATGGTGGACAGAACCGTCATTGTTTAAAATGAATACTGGTACTAAAATTGGATCAGTCTGTGCTAGTTCTTAGGCTTGTGAAAAGAATTACAAAACTTGCTTTGCGCAAAAGAACCAAAGCCATCCTTTGAATACCCCTGTCATATGCATTGTTGCTGTGGTGGCTTGCTTAGTACGGTTGGTACTCACCCTTGCAATATAAAAACTTAATCAGAGGTCGGAGATGAAGCTTCGGAGGATCCCTACGTTTACTAACAGGAGGGTGATTAAGACGATGGCGCTCAGTAAGTCTTAGTTACGGTTGTTGCCTGTGGCAATGGCGTGCCGCTGCCTTGACTCCGCTGTGTTACCTACTTCTGTTTTTGGAATGTATTCCGGACCACTCGGTCCGATGATCTACGACTATGCCTGCGGGCTTATGATGTAATAATTCGCACTAGACTTTCGTGTATGTGCATTTGGTATTTCAGCTATGAACTCGTGTGTACCAGACTACTTGATCTAGGGAAATGGTATTGTTTACACAATTGATTCCTGTTATAAAAACGGGGGTCTACAGAGCTGGTATCAGAGTATATCGACTGTAAGTCGAGACCCTAGATAGAACGCCCGTTCGTTTAAGGACCCTATATTTTACAAAGACATTTTTAAATGCTAAAAAAAGTTGTGAAAACATTCAAATATTGTTCCTCATCTTACCTTTCTTCAAAAATATCTGATTCCGATACGCCAAAAAGAAAAATTATTTTTAGACCTTACATCTCAACCCTTGCTTTGACAAGGCAATTTTACCACTTGATTTGTGATTGAGAAATATTGGTTCTATATTCTCATCTATATTTCAAAATTGTAGAATAAGAATCGAAAGCAATTAAGACGCTATAGGAATATTATTGATTGTTGCCGAAACCTCATCCTCGAAAGTAGACGATCGCATCATGATTATATGAAAAACAAAGTAAAGAAAAAAAAGAAGAAAAGATCAGAAATTAACTCATCAATCGTGATAACTCATTATTGTTAGTATTAGTTTCCTCAAGTCACACACTCGTACAGTAGAAGTGAAGTCTCGACTAAGCCGTTAGTGTCCACAGAAGCACTACCTGTGACATGGGAGTTCATAAAGAACAATAAAGAGAAAAGAAACAGAATGCGTATCCATGAGAAAGCCATGCAAGATCGCTAGGTTGTTTCCATAAACAAACAAGGATCTAAAGATTATGGATCAAGAAGGAACATAAGATGCTATGTACATATGGAAATTTAATAAAAGTAACCCTTTTTTGGATAAGAGTACATGGACGAAGGATGAAAGAGATTTGAATTTATTGGATTTTATCTCTAGGTTGCTTCAAAGTTCCAAGGACAAGTAAAACTTATATGGCTGAAATCCCCTGGAAACTTTATTCTATAAATCGTCTTTAGAAAATATTGCAAAACAAATTAATTTTCACATTTTGAGATATAGTTTTACAAAGAAAATTGCTTCAAAAAGAAAGGAAATGTTTGTTTCAAAATGTGCAATTGCAAAATTGTCTACAAAACCGCTTTGAAATTATCTCTAAAATTTTAGGAAAGGTCAAAATTAGTTGAAAAGAAAATTTTCTTTGAAAAACATTTCTGAAATTTTGATTCCAAATAAATTATTATCCAAACAAACTTCATGTAAAACCAATTTTTGAGTGCATGTCTTCGAAAGCCTCCTTTCAAAAGGTTTTCCAAGTTGAATTTCAATAATTATTTGCCTAAAGCTTTGCTTCAAAAAAAAATTGCAAAAGTTTCTAGTTGCCATACTGCTTATGTTAAAGATATATATATATATATATAGATTTCCTTGAAAAATTTTAAATATTTTGCAAACATCACTTCCAAAGGATATTTGTGCAAAATCATTTTGATAAAAAAAATCCACTTTGTGAACGCAAAAGCATATCTTCTTTTAAATTGCTTTCAAAAATTCTAATTTTAAGGGGGGTAGCCTATCTGGAGAAACCTCAAGAGAATCAAATAACTTGTGAAAATATGGACAAGGAATACTATATATCAAGGTATATTCGCCCTTGGATAAGGAATCTGAAGTATCATTGGATAGTAAAACTGCAAAGGATGTGACCATAAGCCTCATCGACAAGATTCATAATATAATGTTAAGGAATGAAGGATTGAATAGATGAAGAAGAAAAACAACAATTCAGCATTGTCATGCTACTATTGATGCCGAGAATAATAGTTTGCTAACCTTCAACTTACTAACTTCTAACAGAATAAGCTTACCATAGGATGAGAAGATGATGGAACAACTAACACCGAGAAACAAGAATTCCTCCAACTTACCACATCTACAGAATATGGAGATAGACCAATCTATACTACTCTTTGAAGATCCTCCCCAAGCTTCCAGTGACAGAGAACGAGTTCAATCCCCACAAAAGCCGGAAGACTACACCCTCGGTCTAAATCACCTAAAGCAATATTCTTCAAATGAAAGGTGCCACCTGACTCTAGCAAAATGAAGGATAAATGTCACGTGTTATAGATGTGGAGAGGAAGGACATTATGCCTTGGATTGCCCTAAGAGAAAGCTAGGGAATGGGCAAGTAAGGAATATACCCTGACACCCAAAAAGGAATATGAGGAAGGGAATACCACCAAAACCGATGCCACATTCATTCTATCCAAAACCAATCTATCAGCAATTTTGTAGACCAGGAACTACATCACATTGGTGGAAGGGAAAACGGAAAATAAAGATGTCACCACTAATAACCTATGCTGAACTGGATTTCAGTAAAATGGGAATAGAAATCAGTGATTTGCCTGAAGAAGTTGACGAGTTACAACTATGGAAACGGAAAAGAGATGGATGTTGCTTTTCTTGTGGGCAATTTGGACATTATGCGATAGACTATACCCAAGACACCAAAGAAGAACAAGAAGTACTGCCTTCACGCATTATTCCAGAAAATGACAAAGCTCAAGACCCATCCAAAGAGCTTTTGAAGGTTAGAGCATGTAGTCGTTGCGGAGAGATAGGACACTACGGTAGCAAATGCGTTACTCAATGCCCCTACTGTGACAAAGACCATCAAAACGGAGATTGCCCTGCAACGAAGATCACCTGCTTCCTCTGCGAAAAGACGGATCATGTGCCACAAGACTGTCAACTAAGTCCGTTGCTGACCAAGACGGCGGAAGTACAAAGAGTGTCGCTTCACTTCGCTCATCAACTCATGGCGTCCGGAAGCCACGAAGACCCTGGAGTTTCAACCTTCAATTAGCATGTTTGTTTGTCGATCAATATTTTAGTTGAACTAGTTTGCTGTCTCCATAGTCCCACTAAATCTCGGGGACGAGATTTCTTTAAGGGGGGTAGATTTGTAACATCCTCAAAATTCCCGACAATAAAAATCACTTAAATTTTGAACTTTTTAAAACATTTGCATCATGCTAGTTGTTATGATTGCTATCGCTTGCCAAACCGTAAATGATCACAAAGAAAGTAAAGAAAAGATATACATTTAAGCAATAGATATAATTTACGAGAGTATATTATTTATGTTTAACCCTACAAGTATTTATGCACAAAGTTCCAAATTGCATTCGGGGTTGAAATTTAATAGATTAAACCCCTCCATATAAAATAAACTAACATATAAATAAATTGAGATAATGTGCTGTTGTGTCAATAACGGTCTCATTAGAAAATTATAGAATCTTTAATAAACCTTAAATATTGGACAATATTAATTTTTGACAAATTCACATTTGGACACTTAATAGGAGCACTCAAATGAACTGGTGAAAATACAAATTTAATTTGCAACTTTTCTCAATTTATTAATCAACCAAAACCCTAAAAGTAGGAAAATAGGAAAACATAGAAAAATATATAATAATGATAAGAATATGTTCAATATTAAATTTGAATATAAATTTTGATGGAATAACTTAGACTTGGTGTATTTTACGTTGTGACAAAATTAGTGGCAATAGTATATTTTTCCTAATTGCAAAATACCTTCTAAAAACAAAAATAGCCGGCTAGCACTGTTCATTAGCCCCCTAGGTGTTTGCTTTGGTTCCAAGCCATCCGCCCTCTTCCTCCCCACTGCTGCGCCGCCCTAGCCGGCCTTGAGCCCCGAGCCGCCATCACTGTCGACGTCTCGTCGCGCCATCGCCATTCCATCACCGCGCCGCACCTCTGCCGTGCCGTCGCCGCTACCGCACGCCGCTGTTGCCTACGCGCCCTTGCGCCCCGTGAGCTGCCGCGCCACGCGCCGTCGCCATCGCGTCCCGTCCCCACTGCCGCACCGCGCGCCGTCGCTGTCGCATCGCCATCGCCGCGCGCCGTCGCCGTCGCGTCGCCATCGCCGCGTGCTGTGAGCCGTCGCCGTCGCGCTGCCGCGCCTTCGAAGCCCCGAGCCCCATGCTGCCGCGTGCCGTCCCATTGCCGTCGCGTCGCCGCCCACATCGCCGTCGCCGTCGTCGGTCGCATCGTCTCGAGCCACTCCCCTCCGTGCGCGCTGTCGTCGTCGCCCCCGCGTTGCGCCCCGTGCCACGCCGCCTCGAGCCTCGCACCCCTGTCGCACCGCGCGAGTCGCTGTCACCCATCGCCGTCACCCTAGCCACGTCGCGCCGCGCCGTTGCCGGCGCCCGTCGCTGCCGCCGCGCGCCGCTCGCCTGTAGCCGTCCCGCTCGTCCTGTCGTGCCGAGCCCCGTGCCGAGCCCCGCGCCGCGCCGCCCGCCCGTCGCGTCGCCACTCCGAGCCCCGCGCCGCCGCGTCGCCGCGCGTCACCGTCGCCACGCGCCCCGCGCGCCACGCTGTCCCATCGGCATTAGGGCCAGCCACCCCTCCCCGTGCCCTATAAATTTCCCCCCGGCCGTCCATTGCTTCCCACACCACCCTCACCACCTCCCCTCCCTTTCGCTCTCTTTCCCATCCCCGGCATCGCCGCCTCTTTGGAAGCCGCCGCCGCCACCGCTGAGCCGACGCGCCCCGCCGCCGCGCTGCACCGCCGCGTCTCCGTCGACCCCGCCGCCGGTCAGGTGAGCGTCCCCTTTCCCCACTGCTTGTCGTCGCGCTGCGCCGCCCGCCAGTTCTAGCTGAGCCGTGAGAGAGAGAGAGGAGAAAACAGAGAAGAGAGAGAGAAAAGAGATTAGAGTGGTTAGAGTGGGCCCCACGTGATTAGTAAATAGTAATCCTCCCCTTGATATTTATTAGTTAAGTCCCTTACATGTGGGGTCCCTATGATTAAAGTCAATGAAAATTCACTTATATATATATGTTCGCAATTATTCAAATTTGAATCTTTACACTAGCATAACTTATTCATTTTAACTCTGATTTGAATGAAACTTGATCCTAAATTTATCTAAATTCATAATCTTTCCAATGGTACATAATTCATTATTTAATAAAATATATTTATAATTATTAAACAATTAATATCAAGATGATGCATAGTAGTCAACTTAAAATTGTGCTAATAAATAGGATTGATATTGTACAGTAGAGTAGATGTCAAATGATTGTCTTTAACCCGCTTTCTCACTGTAAAACCTACGTAAACTAATTAGGAGCATTGTTTCAAATCAATTAAAGCATAGGAAATACTAGTGCCATTTATTAATATAAGTCAATATATAACTATACTCATGACGTCCAAATTGTATAAATAATGTTTAGCCTCATACTTTGTGACTAAAATTTGAACACACATAGATGAGTCTTTAACTTGTTTATGAGACTAAAATAACCCGCACAAAATTAATTAACGGCATTTCCTATACAATAGTATATGTTTAGATTGGAAATCGACCCTTAAGTTGTATAGACGGTAACTCACTCATAAATCCACTTAAAATGACTTGTACTATATAGCCTATAGTAAATAGCAACTATTCAGTAAATGATTCAATATTAAGATATTGTGCACACACATATACTGTACAACCCATTATAGCTATACGGTGTAGTATTAAATTGCTTGATTGCATGTATAGTGGATAAAATACACTATACATCTATAGTGGATAAAATACTAATTATAAGTCTTGACCTAATATAATTGTAAATTAGGATTATTCATCGTAAAATTATGTGATGGGATAGTCCGTAACCATAATATGGTTAACCTAAACAACTCTAACATTGAAAGCATGGTTAAAATTATGTGATGTGAGGCAACGTCTGCAACTTTCAGGAGGTGAAGGTTGATCAAGATTGTATAAAGAATAAGGACGATTCTAAGCAGGCAAGTCATCACTATTCTTTGAACATGTTGATCCCGATTGCGAAATTATTTTGTTTACAAATAAAATTGCAAGCAATGAAGAACATCCTACTTGCGATTATGCCATGTCTTGATTATTGTTTACCCCTTATTCCTTCGTAAATATGTTTACGTATGAGTCCCTAGTCAATTATGACAATTGTTTAGAAATGCTATTTTGGAATCATGCATACTCATATTTATCAAATGTTATATGCTTGGGCAATTACCTTTGGGAGGGTAATTGAGATGCGGCATGTGGAGACATAAGCGCCACATTGCTATGATGTTGATGACTTGATTTGTGGAAGGAGAAATAAAATTAAACAACTGTTTTCGACTGGGGCGGACGGAGGATTTGGGTGGTATCCGGAAAAGGCTAGCACCGTCCCCGGTCAATTAAGGACCGAGCCTTGAAGTTAAGCATGAAACGACCCACGTACAACCGCACTTCTCGTATGGGTATAGACCTAGCGGAATAGATAGCTAAGCGGAGGCAGTATCCATGCATAGTGGTTTCTTGATGTGTGAGGCAGGGGCTCTACGGTGGGGCAGTGGGGCGGGGTGTCTACAGTGGTGTCACCATCGGTAGGACTTAATGCATGTGTGAGTTTTCCCTTCCCAGGTGCGCCAGAACTCCTCTCACTGCTAGAAACCGTGTACACCTAGAGTACATGAGGATGTAAAGTTCATGGAGCGGGTACTACCAATGCGAGGTTATCGAAAAGCTTTGCAGTGATGCGTCTCATGTGTTGGGACGAGGCTCATGTGTTAGGCAGTCGCGGAGTGCGGGTAAAGTGTACATCCACTGCAGTGTGAGTAAACCAAATCTATTCGAATAGCCGTGCTCACGGTTATTGAGCACCGGGACATGTATTACACTTGGCTAGACTCTAAATTCTTAACTTGTGTGGGATGGGATATTGCATGATCATTTCTATGCTGATGGAGCCACTTCCTGAGAGGCGGGAAGGTGGACGTCCTCAGAAAACCATGACGACTCAGTGGCGGGAAGCTATCCTTGGGATCACAATGGATGGTGGACAGAACCGTCATTGTTTAAAATAAACACTGGTACTAAAATTTGATCAGTCTGTGCTAGGTCTTAGGCTGTGAAAAGAATTACAAAACTTGCTTTGCGCAAAAGAACCAAAGCCATCCTTTGAATACCCCTGTCATATGCATTGTTGTTGTGGTGGCTTGCTGAGTACGGTTGGTACTCACCCTTGTAATATACAAACTTAATCAGAGGTCGGAGATGAAGTTTCGGAGGATCCCTACGCTTACTACCAGGAGGGTGATGAAGATGATGGCGCTCAGTAGGTCTTAGTTACGGTCGTTACCTGTGGCAATGGCGTGCCGCTGCCTTGACTCCGCTGCCTTACCTACTTCTGTTTTTGGAATGTATCCCGGACCACTCAGTCCAATGATCTAAGACTATGCCTGCGGGCTTATGATGTAATAATTCGCACTAGACTTTTGTGTATGTGCATTTGGTATTTCAGCTATGAACTCGTGTGTACCAGACTACTTGATCCAGGGAAATGGTACTGTTTACACGATTGATTCCTGTTATAAAAACGGTGGTCTACACCATCGGAAACAAAAGGAGTTTTGAATGTGGAGCTGACAGTCCGCAGCAAAACCATCCTTACAACATTCTTTGTCATCGATGGTAAGGGTTCCTATAGCTCGATGCTTGGAAGGGATTGGATTCATGCTAATTGTTGTATTCCTTCGACCATGCTAATTGTGCCAGCTGTCAGGTCAGTTAATGTTGCCAGTGCCGATTTAGCTCTTTGGGAGATGGATGGTATTGATTGCTTATCTAGAAAAGTTTGGGATGGAGATTTTCTAAAAGTGTCCGATTGTGATATACAACCAATTGAAGATGGAGAGCCCAAATTATTATTTTGAGGGCATCGTGGAGGGTTCAAACGTCTACACCAAGGACACAGTAGATGATCTCGATGACAAGCAAGGACATGGTTTCATGTCAGCTGATGATTTGGAAGAAATTGATATAGGTCCAGGTGACAGACCAAGGCTGATATTTATAAGTAAGAATTTATCTTTAGAATTTAGAACCCAGTTGATAGAGCTCTTAAAAGACTACAGAGATTGCTTTGCTTGGGAATATTATGAGATGCCAGGACTCAGCCGATCAATTGTTAAACATCGGCTACCTATCAAACCAGGGGTTAGACCATAACAGCAGCCACCAAGGAGATGCAAAGCTGATATGCTCGAACCTGTTAAGGCTGAGATTAAACATTTATATGATGTTGGTTTTCTTCGTCCTTGTCGATATGCCGAGTGGGTTTCTAGCATAGTTCCAGTTATCAAGAAAAACGGCAAAGTCAGGGTGTGCATTGATTTCCGAGACTTCAACAAAGCTACCCCAAAGGATGAGTATCCAATGCCAGTAGCCAACCAGTTGGTCGATGCTACTTCGGGGCACAAGATATTAAGTTTTATGGATGGTAATGCAGGTTACAATCAGATCTTTATGGCTGAAGAAGATATCCATAAGACAGCTTTTCGGTGTCCTGGTGCAATCGACTTGTTTGAGCGGGTTGTGATGACTTATGGCTTAAAAAGTGCTGGAGCTACGTATCGAAGGGCCATGAAGTACATATATCATGATCTAATCAGCTGGTTGGTTGAGGTCTATATTGATGATGTGGTCGTTAAGTCCAAGGAAATAAAGGATCACATAGCCGATTTGAGAAAGGTTTTTGAGAGGACTAGGAAGTATGGCCTGAAGATGAATCTGACAAAGTGTGCTTTTGGTGTATCGGCTGGCTAGTTCTTGGGGTTCCTTGTCCATGAAAGGGTGATTGAAATAACTCAGAGGAGTGTTAATGCGACCTAAAAGATTCAACCTCCGGAAAATAAGACGGAATTGCAGGAGATGATCGGCAAGATAAATTTTGTTAGAAGGTTTATCTGGGAGATTAGAACCTTTTACACCATTGTTGAGATTAAAAGCCGATCAAAAATTTACTTGGGGACAGAGCAGCAGAAGGCTTTGGATAGTATTAAAGAATATCTTAGCTCTCCTCCAGTTTTGATTCCTCCACAAAAGGGAATACCTTGTAGATTATATCTATCAGCCGGTGAGAAGTTAATCGGTTCAGTCTTGATTCAGTAGCTTGAAGGGAAAGCGAGAGTTGTGTTTTATTTAAGTCGTCGGCTCCTGGATGCAGAAATGAGATATTCTCCTGTGGAGAAGTTTTGTTTGTGCTTGTATTTTTCCTGTACAAGGTTAAGGCATTATCTATTGTCCAATGAATGCACTGTAATATGCAAGGCTGATGTGGTTAAGTACATGTTATCGGCTCTGATTTTGAAAGGAAGGGTTGGAAAGTGGATATTTTCCTTAATAGAATTTGATCTTCGGTACGAGTCACCAAAGGCGATCAAAGGGCAAGCAATAGCCGATTTTATTGTTGATCATCGTGATGACTCAATCGGCTCGGTTGAGGTTGTGTCCTGGACTTTGTTTTTCGATGGGTCAGAATGCACTCATGGTTGTGGTATGGGCTTGGTTATAATCTCCCCTCGGCAAGCAAATTTTGAGTTTGCTTACACTATTAAACCTTATGCAACCAACAATCAGGTTGGGTATGAAGCGGTTCTCAAAGGGTTGCAGTTGCTCAAGGAAGTTGAAGCTGATGCTGTTGAGATTAGTGATTAGTCAATTGGCGGAAGAATATGAGTGCAAAATTGATACCTTAATGGTTTACAATGAGAAGTGCCGAGAGTTGATGAAAGAATTTCGGCTGGTGATTTTGAAGGATGTATCTCGAGAGCAGAATGTTGAAGCTAATGACTTGGCTCAAGGGTCATCGGGTTACAAGCCGATGATGAAGGATGTCAAAGTGGAAATGGCTATGATAACAGCCGATGATTGGAGGTATGATGTGCATCATTATTTGCAGAATCCATCTCAATCGGCTTCTCGAAAGTTGCGCTATAAAGCTTTAAAGTATACCTTGCTGGATGATGAACTTTATTATCGGACGATTGATGGGGTATTGCTTAAATGTTTGAGTGCCGAGCAGGCTAAGGTTGCAATCGGCGAGGTGCATGAAGTAATTTGTGGAACTCATCAATCGTCTCATAAGATGAAGTGGTTACTTCGGCGGGCAGGATGTTTTTGGGTGACAATGCTGGAGGATTGTTTCAAATATCACAAGGAATGTCAAGATTGTCAAAAGTTTGGAACGATTCAAAGGGCACCAGCATCGGCTATGAATCCTATCATCAAGCCATGGCCATTCAGAGGTTGCGGAATTGATATGATCGATATGATTAATATACCATCAAGCAAAGGATACAAGTTTATATTGGTGGCAACCAATTACTTCACCAAGTGGGTAGAGGCGATTCCTTTGAAGAAAGTTGATTCTGGGGATGCTATCCAATTTGTTCTAAAGCATATTATTTATCGATTTGGTATTTCTCAAACCATTACAACCGATCAAGGTTCAATCTTTGTGTCCGATGAGTTTATTCAGTTTGCCGATAGCATAGGTATCAAATTGTTGAATTCTTAGCCATATTATGCACTAGCTAATGGGCAAGCCAAGGCGTCTAACAAAAGCTTGATCAAATTGATTAAGAGAAAGAGTTCTGATTGTCCTCGGCAATGGCATTCTCGATTGGCCGAAACATTGTGGTCCTATCGGATGGCTTGTCATTGTTCGATTCAAGTTCCTCCTTATAAGCTTATTTATGGACATGAGGCTATTTTACCATGGGAAGTTAGAATCGGCTCGAGAAGGACGGAGTTGCAAAATGAGTTGACAGCCGATGAGTATTATAATCTCATGGCCAATGAAAGGGAAGATTTGGTTCAATCAAGGTTGAGAGCCCTTGCAAAAGTCATCAAGGATTAGGAACGCGTTGCTCGACATTACAACAAGAAAGTGATGCCCAAGTCTTTTTTGGAAGGTGAACTTGTGTGGAAATTGATTTTGCCAATAGGGACTTGAGATAACAAATTCGGCAAGTGGTCACCAAATCGGGAAGGGCCGTTTCAAATCTATAAGGTTGTATCCAAATGGGCTTACATGTTGCAAGGACTTGACGTCGAAGTTTATGGACGAGCACTCAATGGCAAATATTTGAAGAAATATTACCCAAGCGTTTGGGTTAATACATGATCGGCTGGCATTGCCGACGCATGACAGCCGATGTGTTTACATCGCCTTAAGATGACCGATACTTTTATATCGCCCTTAGTTGTTTTTCCTGTTGTAATCGGTTACGTTTTGCCGATATACAATGGCCGATATGGTTATATCGCCCTTAGTTATTTATATATTGTAATCGGTTGTTGTCACACCCTAAAAATCTTAAATATATAAATTGTGGTTTAATTGGAATCTTTTAGAAATTATTTTAAAAGCCTACAAGCTAAACCCTAATTTTCTAGGAAAATTTTCAACATAAAAATGAGCTAGATAAAATTTTATTAAATACTATGCTTGCTCTTCTATTTTCTAGAATTTTCTGGGAATTATTTGAGCAAGGGAAGTATTTCTAATAATTGAAACATCATTTCACAAATTGTTTTTATTTAAAAAGTTTAAAAATCCCCCTCCTAGGCCGTTGGGCCGTTTTCGGCCCAACTTCTCTCCTTCTCTCTCTCCCACGCGGCCCAAGCCGGCCCAAGCAGCCGCTGCCGCCCGCGCCCCTCTCCTCAGCCGCTGACATGTGGGGCCCACATGTCAGGGCCGTCTTCTACCTCCGGCCGTCGCCGCGCGAACCCGAACCCTAGCCGCCGCTTCCCGCTCCGATTCCGCCCAAATCCGAGCTCGATTCCTCCGGGTTTTTGAGGGGTTTTGTTCCTCTCGTTCTCCTCTTTCTTTTCCCCCAAGAATCAAAGCGAATCGTTGAGTATTCTCTCCGAATCGAGTTCGTTTTGATTTTATCCCTAAAACCGAGTTCGTTTTCTTGCCGAGTCGATTCCTCTCGTTTGGAGCTCGATCTCTTCAATCCAATGCCATATAAAGCTTCCCCTTGATCTCCTCTTCCGTTTGCCCCATCTCCCGACCTCTCATGTGCCTCCTAGCGCCGCCACGCCGCGCTCCAAGTCCGCCGTCGTCGCCGGCTGTCTTCGGCAACGTCGCGCCGCCGTCCCCGTCGTCGCCGCCGCTTGCCGCCATCGCCGTTAGGTGCGCACGAGGGTGAGGAACCTCGGCCGCCCCTTCTCCTTCACCGCCGACCGCCGGAGCCCGTTCGCCGCCGTCGACCCGAACCGCCGCGCCGCCTTTTCTCGTCGCCGGCCGCCGTCGTGCACCGTTTGACGTCGTGGTGAGTACCAACGGGTTCGCCTCGTTGCCCTCTACGCGTAGGTGCCCTCCGTTTTCGCCGCCGACCTCCCTAGCGCCGGCGAGCTCGCGAACCCGAGCCGGCCGCCGTGGCCGACGTCAGCGTGACGTCATCTTAGGGCTGACGTCATCGTTTCCTTTTCTTTTTCTTTTTCCGATTTTCTAATAGATTAAAACTTCGGAAAATCATAACTAAATAACCGTAGATCCGTTTTAGGTGGTTCAAGTTTCTAAATTTTTCTAAAATCAAGATCTACATGATAAAAATATCCACATGTACTGTTTATGCTTGTTTTTGTACTGTTTTGTTGATTTTGTTTCTTTGCTTTAGTTTCCGACGTTCCGGAGGAGAGCGTTTCCGTTGAGGAAGGTTCCGAAGCGTTTGTGGAAGAACAAGGCAAGTCACACAGATCTCAAACAACCCTTTGAGCATGTTGATCCCGTTTAAAGCTATTATTTTATTTCAACTATGCATTGTTTTCGAATGGCATCGAGTTGTGAACCTTTCCCAGTTAATTAATGGCCGAAGATGACTTTATTTTCCTATGGGTTATAATTTGATTGGCTTGAACCTTATATATTGGATTGGTTCAGCTAAATGCTATATATATGTTTGCTTAGCCATGCTTAGAAACATTAGCTAACTAAAAGGGGTTAAGTATAAACTATATTACATAGTTATTACTTGTTAATTAGGGTTATATTCAATGGTAGCTCACGATGGTAAATCGTGCGATGTTAATTAATTGATAATTAAAACCTGGCTAAGGTGGGTTGTGAGCATATGGTTTTGATGGTTGTGCTCATGACAATTAAGGACCGGTTCGCGAGCTACTGTTGTGAAACATTTATCGTGCCAACCACAAGCCAGCGTGGGCAACGGCTTTATCTTTTGTATAGCATGATTCATTATAGTGTGCCAGACTGAGAAGTGGCGAGAAGTCCATGGGGGTCGCTGGGGAGTCCATGCCTTGTTTATAAGGGGGTGATTATGATCCAGGTACGGTGCACTGTGGTGAATTGTGTTATGCGAGGGGTATTGTCACGACTCCTTTCCGAGGTATCGTGGTGGTACTGAGGCACATGGTAACATGATGTGGGGTTGTGTCTTGTGGGTACAGTGGTACACCTCTGATCAGAGTTTAAACTATTCGAATAGCCGTACCCGCGGTTATGGGTGAGTTGAGCAATGTTTTTCGTGATTAGTCTCACACTACTCATTAATGGTAATAATGTGGTAATTAATTTGATTCCTAGTTTGGAATGGATAATTCCTGGTTTGGGGGTTTAATTTGTTCAACTGGGGTTGGTTGTTCAAATGTGGTTGGGCTTATGCAACACGGGTGTGTTGTATGGTGTTATTTAATATTGATTATTTATACAACTGTTTTATTATTCTCTTAAATATTTATTAAATGCTGTTTTCTGCAAATGAGCTATATTATGCCATCCTTTGTTATCCTGTGCACTTGCATATTTGCTGTGTGGCTTGTTGAGTATGTCATATGCTCATTCTTGCAATATTCATTCATCAGAAGAGGAGTACTTCAGTGAAGGTGATGATCTGGAGGATTAGGCTTGTTCTCGGTTAAGATGCCTGTGGAGTGGAGTTGTCATCGCTGTTCCGTAGTTTGTTATAGTTTTATTTTCCGCTGCGTAGAATGTTTTTCTTTGAGAGGAACTATCCACCTCTGTAATATTTTTTTTAATTTGCGAGTATTTAATAGTTAATTATTTGTACTCTATTATCAATATTGTCATTGTGTGCCTCGGTTGATTCCTGGACGATGGTTTAACACACATGTAAGCATTTGGAATTTTGGATAGAAATTCCGGGCGTGACAGTTGTGTTATGCCGATGTACAGTTGGCCGATATGTTTGTATCGCCCTTAGTTCAATTTGTAATTTTGCCAATGCATTCGACATTGCAAAATTAGGGGGGCACATATGTACAAGAATCGAGGAAAAAATGAGAATTTTTGAGCAAATTTAGTAACAAAAGTTAGATTAATCAGCACAGCAGTTCAGAAACAAAAGGATATTCAAGCTTTCCTAGCCGATTACAAAAATTGGTTAAGTCCTATTATAGGATCAATTATCTAGACAGGTAGCGCTGGATAGCCGACACAGCTCGTTGCCTCATTTGCTCTACCTCTTCAATAGCTTGGGCATCTTGAGCATCGGTCCCAGGGATGACTTTTAAGGACTTGGTCATATCAACGACATTCTTGACAGCCGATTTCAGCCTTGCCTTCTGTTCTTCGACAGCTTGCGGGAGATTGGCTAGCTTTTTGTGTTCCAGATCCAGTTCAGCGTTGCATTCTTGAAGTTGTGCCAAGAGCTCAATCTTACGAGCTTCAAGCCGATCAATATTGGACTTCATCGAGCCCTCAGATAGCTTGGACTTCTCTTCGTGCACAAGCTGCCGATTGGCCTGGATTGTAGCTTCAATGTCCTTGCGCTCCTGACGTTTGGCTAGTCTTAGCTTGGCTTTCTCCAGCTTGAATTGATGTTGTTCAAGGTAGACGGCTGGAGTGAGGGCATCGGCTAGTTCATCTGGGATCAGAGCTTGAACTTCATGTAGCCGAGTCCTAATCGACCCACAGTCTACCACCAAGCTGTCTAGTGATGACGCCTCTAGCCGATGGGAAATGTCTTCAAGTGTTTTCTTCACATCATCGGACAAGGGAGCTAGAGCCTTGCTAGTGGTATCGTCTTCTATTTCTTCATCGAGATAGTCTTTGATATCAAACGAGAACAGATCGGCTAAGGCCTGCAAGAAGAAATTTGAGGATAATTGATTATCAAGATGAGTTATTCAGCCGATTCATGATTTTTATAGACAAGACTTACTGGGATGTCAGGAGCGGCTGGTTGTTCCTCTTCCTCGACATTATGACTTTCTGCAGCCGACGGAGTTCGATCACTTGATGTTTCTTGTACAGGAGGTGAACGGGGAGGAGGAGGCTGAAAGGACATACAAGTGTTAGTTCATATGGGCTATAATTAGAATTTTGAAAGACAATCTTACCGGTGGAGCTGGTTTGAGTGTTGTTGCTACCGATTTCTTCCTCACAGCAGTTTTCTTTTTCTGCAAACGCAAGATTAATGAGTGATTGGCTATGAATAGAATAATTGCAAAAGGAAGTTAAGAAGAGATGTGTACCCTTGAGAAATGAGCTGGTGCAGAAGGAGTTGGAGGAGTTCGCTTGGGTGAAGCCGATGGAGTTTTTTCTGCGTCACTCACTTCAGCTGTGGTTTGATCAACATCCTCTTCAATATCTTCTTCATCCAAGGCTTGATCAACATACTCTTCAATATCTTCGTTTTGCGTGTTAGCTTGTCATTTCCGTCGTTGCGAAGGTTCGTGAGTGCGTCGAAAGTGATCAAGAAGATTAATTGAAGACCGATTATTGCAAGGCAAGTCACACAGATCCTAAACACAATCCTTTGAGCATGTTGATCCTATATTTAAATTCTCTATTTATTTCAACTGTGCATTTATTTTTGAATGTCACCGGGTGGTGTGAACCTATTCCTTTGTTATGGCCAATTTGCATTGAATGCCCTATTCCTTGATACCTTGGGTAATAAATTGATTAACTTGAACCTTATGTATTGGTTTGGTTCAGCTAAATGTTATATATACATAATTGCTTAGCAATGCTTAGAAACATTAGCTCACTAATGGGATGAATCATATATACTACATTATTAATTATGGTTATATTTAATGGTAGCTCACGTTGATTAATCGTGTGATGTTAATTAATTGATAATTAAAACCTGGTTAAGGTGGGTTGTGAGCATATGGTTTTGATGGTTGTGCTCATGGCAATTAAGGACCGGTTCGCGAGCTACTGTTGTGAAACATTTATCGTGCCAACCACAAGCCAGCATGGGCAACGGCTTTATCTTTTGTATAGCATGATTCATTATAGTGCGCCAGACTGAGAAGTGGCGAGAAGTCCATGGGGGTCGCTGAGGAGTCCATGCCTTGTTTATAAGGGGGTGATTATGATCCAGGAAAGGTGCGCTGTAATGGGTTATGTTGTGCAAGGGGTATTGTCACAACTCCTTTCCGAGGTACCGTGGTGGTACTGAGGCACATGGTGACATGATGTGGGGTTGTGTCTTGTGGGTACATTGGTACACCTTTGGCCAGAGTAAAACTATTCGAATAGCCGTGCCCGCGGT
Organism: Oryza nivara; assembly: GCA_000576065.2. Lineage (NCBI taxonomy): Eukaryota > Viridiplantae > Streptophyta > Magnoliopsida > Poales > Poaceae > Oryza > Oryza nivara. The sequence goes on from CM002502.2 coordinate 10,694,062, forward strand.
TATGGGCGGGTTGAGCAATGTTTTTCGTGATTAGTCTCACACCTCTCACAATAATTATTGATGATTAACTGGTAATAATTTGCTTAGCTCCTGGTTTGGAGTTAGATCTGTTCAGCCGGGTATGGTTGTTCAGGATGGTTGGGCCTGTACAGCATGGGTGTGCTGTTCAGTGTTGATTAAAATTTCTGATTAATTACTCTACTGTTTTACTACTCTTAACTCTTTGCTAAATGCTGTTTTCGCAAATGAGCCTATATTATGCCATCCTTTGGAATCTTTGTGCACTTGCATATTTGCTGTGTGGCTTATTGAGTATGTCATATGCTCATTCTTGCAATAATCAATCAACCTCAGTTGAAGAAAAAGGATCCAGAAGGAGAAGACGTTTGGCTTATACCCCAGTTGAGTTGCCTGTGGGAGTGGAGCCAGAGTTTCGCTAGATTTTATTTTTCCGCTGCAGTTTTCTTCTTGGTGAGGACTAAGTGCCTCTTAAGTAAGTATTTGTCGTTTTAGTTAATTTGATGAATCTATATATGAAATTGTCAATTTGTGTACCTCGGTTGATTCCTGGACGAGGATTTTATGCACAAATAAGTTCGGAAATTACTAGTGAATTTCCGGGCGTGACAAGTTGGTATCAGAGCCATCTCGACTGTAGGATAAGCCAAATGGTCAAACCTTAAGGACAAATCTTCCAAAAACATAAGTTGTGAAAATTTTCCTTTCTTCCTTATCTAGAATTCTTTGCAAATTGTTTCATTGTCTACTCTCCTCTCTCGTTCAACTTGAGTAGTTCTGAAACTAGTTGTTGAAACTTGAAGACGCCAATGAGGTCTACTTATGGAGGTCAGTCAAGTGGATCGAGGAAGAACCGAAGTGCCCAGATGTCAAGATAGAGTGAAGTTTGGAACCTATCTTAGCACCTATGCCGCCAAAGTGTCTTTGAAGAATAGTTAGTAGGGTAGAACGTTTGTTGTTTGCTTTGTGTGTAGGTATGGTTGCATTCCCGTCATTGATGTAGTTCAGTGATGAGCGTGCAACTGTACTAGGTTGTTTGCTTAATCAACTTGAACAATATAATGAACTACACACACCAGATCAGTGGTAACCTGGTTAAGGTCTTGTCTTTAGTGTAACCCCTCTCCTCCTATCTTCTCTAATCTGCAACAGATGGTGAACACTCGCGCCAGTGGAAGTGGAAACAATAACAATGATGGGAACCCAACTCTTGCTCAAGTGCTGGCTCAACAGACCCAATTGATCAACATGTTAGTGCAACAAATGCAGAACCAGCAAGGGAACAACAATGTCAATCCTCCGCCGCCGCAGAACAAGTTAGCTGATTTTCTTCTGTGAGGCCACCTACCTTTTCTAGCACTACCAACCCAGTAGAAGCAGGTGATTGGCTGCACGCTGTTGAAAAGAAGTTGGAACTGCTCCAGTGCACGGATCAGGAGAAAGTTGTTTTCGCTTCACATCAGTTGCAAGGATCTGCTTCAGAATGGTGGGATCACTTCCGGATGAACAGAGCAGAAGGACAACCAATCATTTGGGCGGAGTTCACGGAAGCATTCAAGAAGACGCACATACCTGCAGGTGTGGTTGCTTTGAAGAAGCGTGAGTTCCGGGCACTTAAGCAAAAGGATCGTACCGTGACGGAATATCTTCATGAGTTCAATCGTCTAGCTCGCTATGCTCCAGAAGATGTGCGTACTGACGAGGAAAGGCAGGAGAAGTTTTTGGAAGGCTTAAAGGATGAGCTGTCAGTTATGTTGATCTCTCATGACTATGAGGATTTTCAGGGGTTGGTTGACAAAGCAATTCGACTGGAGGACAAGAAGAACAGGATGGACAATCGTAAGAGAGGAAGGATTGTTTTCCAGGAGGCACAGGATAGTAGCCAGAGGCAGCGTATCAAGCCACTCCAAATTGGTGAATCTTCTTTTACAGGTCAAGGACAGTCACAACAGTTGGGCATCAGTGGTGAGATCAACTCAGAGACAAATGCTAGTAATGAAGACAATGATGAGCAAGCTATTCAATCAATGTCATTTCAGCAGGACCAGTCTCAAGAAGATAACAGTAATGGAAGGGAGCAGCGGGTGTGTTTCAATTGTTATGAGCCAGGTCACTTCGTAAAAGAGTGTCCGAAGCCGAAGCGTCAACAGCCACAAGGCCAAGTCAACAATATTGTCCTCACAGGAGCAAATGCAGTGCCGGTTGTGTCTTCAAGTGTTACAGCTCAGCCACCAGTTTCAAAGCAGCAGTAGTTTTCTTTAAAGCCTTAGAATAATTATCTGAGTTATGGAATAATAAGATAGAATGCACTTTACCTATGCCCTTTTCTTTCTAGCCGTTCCGAATCTCGGGACGAGATTCTTTGCAAGGGGGGTAGATTTGTCACATCCTGATTTTTGTTTCAGGATTTATAAATTATTTAATAAATTATTATTAGAATTTATATTAAATGTTTATTAATTTACAAGTCAAGTTAAATGTGGGAAATAAAATTTCCTAAATATAAAGCATGGATGGATTTAATTTTTATTAAATTCTCCATGATTAATTATACTCTCTGGAATTTTCTCGGATTTTTCGGAGCTCAATTATTAATTTTAATCATACAAAGAGCATTTCAGTAATTACCCACATATTAAATTAATCATTAAATGGTCTAATTATAATTTTGTTAAGTACTTTGAGTGTCCAAGTATTTTCAGGATTTTTCTTGAAATTATTTGAGCATTGGAAGTATTTTTAACAATTGAAAGATCATTTAAGTGATTATTTTAATTGGAAAAAGTTTTTAAATCCTTCCCTAAGTCGTTGGGCCGATTTCGGCCCAACTCTTTCTCTCTCCGCGCGGCCGAACCGGCCCAATCGGCCCAGCTGCCGCCGCCCGCCCCCTCCTCTCTCTCTGTCAAAGTCTGTTTTGCCTCCCTCCTTCAATCGGGCCGAGGAAATGAAGCCCGGCAGAAAAGTCTGTTTTGCCTCCCTGCTACAGTGTCGTCCCTAACCTCTGGCTGCAGCCAGGCAGAGCCCGAGCTGCCACCTTGCGCCGCCTTCCGCCTCCAAATCCGCTCCAATCCGACCCCGTTTCTTCCGGATTTTTGAGGGGTTTTGATCCTCTCATCCTCCTCTATCTTTTCCCCCAAGAATCGGAGCAAATCGTTGGGTATTTTATCCGAATCAAACTCGTTTTCGAGTTTATCTCTAAAACCGAGTTTTTGATTTTCCGGCTTCGATTCCTCTCGTTTGGAGTCCGATCTCTCTAGTCCAAGCCTATATAAAGCACCCCCTAGTCCTCCTCTTTCGTTTGCCCCCTGTCCTGTCCTCTCCCGTGACCCGTAGAGCCGTCGCCACCGTGCAAGCCGCCGCCGCCGTCGCTTCTTCGTCGCCGGCCGTCATCCGTCGTCGTTCGTCACTTCGGTGAGCACCAACGGGTTCGTCTCGTCGTCCTCTATGTGTACATGCCCTCCAATTCCACAGCCGGCAGCTCTATCTCCGGCGAGGTCGTCATCTTGGTTCGGCCATGGGTGATGTCAGCATGACGTCATCGGTTTTTCTTTTTCCCGTTTTTCTAATAGATTAAATCTTCGGAAAATAAGAACTAAATAACCGTAATCCGTTTCAGGTGGTTCAAGTTGCTAAATTTTTCTAAAATAAAGATCTACATATTAAAATTGTCCATAAATTGAACTAAATTTATTTAATTCTTTTTAAATGGGCTTTAATTAGATTTGATCTTGTAAAATTCATAATAAATTCATTTGAAGTCAGAATGAGGCCGTTCAAGTCTCATAATTCATCTAAAATTATGATCTACATGTTTGTTTACTTTTTATGTACTGTTTATTTGGTTTTTATTAGTCTTTTTCTTCGTTTTGCGTGTTAGCTTGTCATTTCCGTCGTTGCGAAGGTTCGTGAGTGCGTCGGAAGTGATCAAGAAGATTAATTGAAGACCGATTATTGCAAGGCAAGTCACACAGATCCTAAACACAATCCTTTGAGCATGTTGATCCTATATTTAAATTCTCTATTTATTTCAACTGTGCATTTATTTTTGAATGTCACCGGGTGGTGTGAACCTATTCCTTTGTTATGGCCAATTTGCATTGAATGCCCTATTCCTTGATACCTTGGGTAATAAATTGATTAACTTGAACCTTATGTATTGGTTTGGTTCAGCTAAATGTTATATATACATAATTGCTTAGCAATGCTTAGAAACATTAGCTCACTAATGGGATGAATCATATATACTACATTATTAATTATGGTTATATTTAATGGTAGCTCACGATGATTAATCGTGTGATGTTAATTAATTGATAATTTAAACCTGGTTAAGGTGGGTTGTGAGCATATGGTTTTGATGGTTGTGCTCATGGCAATTAAGTACCGGTTCGCGAGCTACTGTTGTGAAACATTTATCGTGCCAACCACAAGCCAGCATGGGCAACGGCTTTATCTTTTGTATAGCATGATTCATTATAGTGCGCCAGACTGAGAAGTGGCGAGAAGTCCATGGGGGTCGCTGGGGAGTCCATGCCTTGTTTATAAGGGGGTGATTATGATCCAGGAAAGGTGCGCTGTAATGGGTTATGTTGTGCAAGGGGTATTGTCACAACTCCTTTCCGAGGTACCGTGGTGGTACTGAGGCACATGATGACATGATGTGGGGTTGTGTCTTGTGGGTACATTGGTACACCTTTGGCCAGAGTAAAACTATTCGAATAGCCGTGCCCGCGGTTATGGGCGGGTTGAGCAATGTTTGTCGTGATTAGTCTCACACCTCTCACAATAATTATTGATGATTAACTGGTAATAATTTGCTTAGCTCCTGGTTTGGAGTTAGATCTGTTTAGCCGGGTATGGTTGTTCAGGATGGTTGGGCCTGTACAGCATGGGTGTGCTGTTCAGTGTTGATTAAAATTTCTGATTAATTACTCTACTGTTTTACTACTCTTAACTCTTTGCTAAATGCTGTTTTCGCAAATGAGCCTATATTATGCCATCCTTTGGAATCTTTGTGCACTTGCATATTTGCTGTGTGGCTTATTGAGTATGTCATATGCTCATTCTTGCAATAATCAATCAACCTCAGTTGAAGAAAAAGGATCCAGAAGGAGAAGACGTTTGGCTTATACCCCAGTTGAGCTGCCTGTGGGAGTGGAGCCAGAGTTTCGCTAGATTTTATTTTTCCGCTGCAGTTTTCTTCTTAGTGAGGACTAAGTGCCTCTTAAGTAAGTATTTGTCGTTTTAGTTTATTTGATGAATCTGTATATGAAATTGTCAATTTGTGTACCTCGGTTGATTCCTAGACGAGGATTTTATGCACAAATAAGTTCGGAAATTACTAGTGAATTTCCGGGCGTGACAAGTTGGTATCAGAGCCATCTCGACTGTAGGATAAGCCAAATGGTCAAACCTTAAGGACAAATCTTCCAAAAACATAAGTTGTGAAAATTTTCCTTTCTTCCTTATCTAGAATTCTTTGCAAATTGTTTCATTGTCTACTCTCCTCTCTCGTTCAACTTGAGTAGTTCTGAAACTAGTTGTTGAAACTTGAAGACGCCAATGAGGTCTACTTATGGAGGTCAGTCAAGTGGATCGAGGAAGAACCGAAGTGCCCAGATGTCAAGATAGAGTGAAGTTTGGAACCTATCTTAGCACCTATGCCGCCAAAGTGTCTTTGAAGAATAGTTAGTTGGGTAGGCAACTATCTTAGCACCTATCTTAGCACCCAGGCGCCGGTTCTCCTCCCCACCCAATCGTAAGCCACCATGTGTCACAAGGGTAGGCAAAACGGTAAATTCCCATCGATCAAGTCACACAGTGATAAGCCCACAAAGGGAAAGCCCATCACTGTTCATTTTGGCCCAGAGAAAGATAAAAACGGCTTCGCCGTTCGCAAGAGGCGTAAGCTACAAAACGTTACTAACCATAAAAATACATGTACACACAATGCACACTTTCTTTGCAGGACTCCAGAATAGGTTTCGGCAGGAGCGTCGGCCGAAAGAGGGCACCTCATACCATACCACATGGTTTGCACGGTCTCGGCCGAAGCTCCTATCTCACCCTTGCCCGTGAGGGGCTTGTTAGTGGTATGTCATGAGACCCTTTGACCAGACCTGCCGAAACCATGCAACCAGTGGGGGTTCAAGCCCAAGACGTCGAGTTTGTCGGGGCGTAGTGTCACACCTTGAAAATCGCCTAATTTAATGATTCATTCTTTAATGCATTTTAGAAATTGTTTTAAAAGCTTACAAGTTAAACTCTAAAAATCTAGGAAAAATTTCAGCATAAAATTGAACTAGATAAAACCTCATTAAATACTTTGCTTGTTTATCTATTTTCTAGATTTTTCTGTGAATTATTTGAGCAAGGAAAGTATTTTTAATAAATGAAACATCATTTCACGAATTATTTTAATTGGAAAAGTTTTTAAAATCCTCTCCTAAGCCGTTGGGCTGATTTTAGCCCAACATCTCTCTTCCTCGTGCGCGGCCGTGCAGCCCAAGCCGGCCCAAGCCGAGCCGCCACCCCTCCCTCCTCTCAGCCGCCGACATGAGGGGCCCACATGTCGGGCCTTTCTTCAACCTCCCGCGGGCCAAGCTGAGACCGAGCCGCCTCCGTCCCCCATCGAATCCGCCCCAACCGGCCATCTTCGAGTCCGATTGGTTGAGGGATTTTTATCCCTTTGTTGTCCTCTATCTTTTCCCCCAAGAATCGGAGCTAATTTCTTTGTGCTTTATCCGAATCAAATTCGTTTACGAGTTTATCTCTCCAAACTAACCCTAGGATTTTTCGGCTCAAATCCTCTCATTTGGAGTCCGATCTCTCTAATCCAAGCCTATATAAAGCATCCCCTAGACGTCCTCTTCCGTTTGCCTCAAGTTCTAGCCGCAGTCGTCACTCGTAGCGCCACCTCCACATTGCCCTAGCGTCGCCGCCGCCGACGCCGCTTCAGCCGCGCCTCGCCGCTGCTGTGGTTGTCGCCGCCACCTTCCACCCCTTCGCAGCCACCGAAGACCGCTAGAGCGCCGCCGTCGACGTTGAGCCGAACCGTGCCTCCTTGGGACCTCGTCGCCTGCCGTCGTTTGTCGTCGTTCGTCGTTGTTCTTTGCACCGGTGAGTTTGCGTCGTCGTCCTCTTCGCGTAGGTGTCCTCGGATAGTCCGGCCGAGCCCTCTATCGCCGATGGCCGCATCGTCCAGTGCCGTGGCCGGCGATGATGTCATGATGACATCATAAATCCTTTATTTAATTCGTAATAATTTTCTGTATTAGATGAAAATCTGATTAAACTTCAGAAATTCATACCTAATCATCGTAACTCGGATTCGAGTGGTTCAAGTTGCTAAATTCATCTAAAATCGAGATCTACATGTAAAAAATATCCACATGTATTGTTTATGCTTGTTTTTGTTCTGTTTTGTTGATTTTGTTCATTTGCTTTAGTTTCCGACGTTTCGGAGGAGAGCGTTTATGTTGAGGAAGGTTCAGAAGCGTTTGAGGAAGCTCAAGGCAAGTCACACAGATCCCAAACAACCCTTTGAGCATGTTGAATCCGTTTAAAGCTAATGTTCTATTTCAACTTATGCATTATTTTCGAATGTCATTGGGTGGTGAGCCTTTCCCAATTAATTAATGGCCGAATCATATTACATTATTATTTATGTTTATATTTAATGATAGTTCACGATGGTTAATCGTGTTATGATAATTAATTGATAATTAAAAACTGATTAAAGGTGGGTTCTGAGCACATGGTTTTGATGGTCGTGCCCATGACAATTAAGGACCGGTTCGCGAGCTACTGTTGTAAAACATTATCCATGCCAACCACAAGCCAGCGTGGGCAATTGCTTTACCTTTTGTATAGCATGGTTCATTACTGTCACATCCTGATCTTCGTCTTAGGATTTATAAATTATTATTAGAATTTATATTAAATTTTCATTAATTTACAAGTGAAGTTAAATATGGAAAATAAAATTTCCTAAATATAAAGCATGTCTGGATTTAATTTTTATTGAATTCTCCTTAATTAATTATAGTCTCTGAAATTTTCTCGGATTTTTCGGAGCTCAATTCTTAATTTTAATGATACAAACAACATTTCAGTAATTATTCACATATTAAATTAATCATTAAATGGTCTGCTTATAATTTTTTTCAATACTTATAGTGTTCAAGTACTTTCAGGATTTTTCTTGAAATTATTTGAGCAATAGAAGTATTTTTAACAATTTAAAGATCATTTCAGTGATTAATTTAATAATTGGAAAAGTAATTAAAATCCCCTTTACCTTTTCGGGCTGAAACTAGAAAAGTTCACCTGTAGTCCTCGGCCCATTCTCCCTTCCTTTCAGCTGGCTTTATTCCTCCTCCTGTGAAGTCCATTTCTTGTCCCTCCTTCAATCGGGCTGGAGAAAAAGAAGCCAGTCAAAGTCTAATTTGCATCCTGCTACAGTGTCGTCTTCAAGCTGGGACAGAGCCCGAGCTGCCATCCTATGCCTGTGAAGCCGACGCCGATTTCTCCTCCAAATCCGGCCTTATCTCTCGTGTATTCCGAAAATTAGTTGAGGGGATTTGTTTCCCTTATCCTCCTCTATCTCTTCCGCCAAAAATGCTATTTTATCTCTTTGAATTCGACGCGAATTTGGATTCGTTTTCAAGTTCATCTCTCCACCAAGCCCTAGGTTTTCCCGGCGCGATTCCTTGCGTTCCAAGCCCGATCTCTCTCTCCCGTGGCTATAAATAGAGTCTCCTCCCTCTTCTCTTTCGGCCGCCACCTCTTCCTCTCTCCGTCGTCGCTTGTAGCACCGTCGCCGCGTTCGTCTTCTCTGTCGACCGCCGGCAGCCGTTCCAGCTGCCCCTAGCAGCCGCCTCGGCCGTCGACGACCTGCGCCGTCGCCTCTCTCGGTTCCGCAAGGTCAAGCTCCACCCCGTCCACCACTTCCCCAAAGCCGAAGCCCGCCGGAGTGCCGCCGATGCCGTCAAGCCGATCTGCTTCGCCTCCATCCGCGCCGTGCTGTCGCCTCGGTAGTCCCCGACCTGTGCCGCCACCTCCCTCGGCATCGCAGCACCGAGAATAAGCCCGTCCACCCCTCCATTGCCGCTGCTCGTTGCCGGAAAGCCACTGTCATCGTCGTCTCGACTTCGCCGCTGTTCAGAGCTCGTCGCTGGTCTCTTCCGTCGTCATTCGTCGTCGTGCCGCCACTAGTGAGTTCCTCTCGTCGTTCTCTCCATGTTGGTCCTCTCGGATAGTCCGGCCGAGCTTCCTAGCGCCTGTGGCCTTGCGGTCCAGTGCGTGGCCGGTGATGATGTCATCGATGATGTCATATAGCCCTTTTCTTTTCTGAAATAAATCGTTAATCCTTTTCTATATAAGTTATAATCAGTTCATCTTGTAAAATTTATAACTAATTCATATAAAGTCGGAATTAAGTGGTTCAAGTCTCTAAATTCATCTAAAATCATGATCTACATGTTTGTTTACTTTTATGTACTGTTTATTTGATTTTTATTAGTCTTTTTCTTCATTTTGCGTGTTAGCTTGTCGTTTCCGTTGTTGCGAAGGTTCGTGAGTGCGTCGGAAGTGTTCAAGAAGACTAACTGAAGACTGATTATTGCAAGGCAAGTCACACAGATCCCAAACAACCCTTTGAGCATGTTGAACCTGTTTAAAGCTATTGTTTTATTTCAACATATGCATTATTTTTGAATGTCATTGGGTGGTGAGCCTTTCCCAATTAATTATGGCCGAAGATGACTTTATTTTCCTATGGGTAATAAATTGATGAGCTTGGACCTTATATATTGCATTGGTTCAGCTAAATTCTATATATATAATTGCTTAGCCATGCTTAGAAACATTAGCTCACTAATGGGATGAATCATACAACATTATTATTTATGGTTATATTTAATGGTAGCTCACGATCGGTAATCGTGTTATGATAACTAATTGATAAATAAAACTTGATAATGGTGGGTTGTGAGCACATGGTTTTGAAGGTCGTGCTCGTGACAATTAAGGACCGGTTCGCGAGCTATTATTGTGAGATATTAACCGTGCCAACCACAAGCCAGCGTGGGCAACGGCTTTACCTTTTGTATAGCATAGTTCATTACGGGGCATCAGACTAAGAAGCGGTGAGAAGTCCGTTGGGGTCGCTGGGGAGTCCATGCCTCTGGTTATATTTCTAGAGGGAGTGATTATGATCCAGGAATGGTGCACTGTGGTGAGTTGTGTTGTGCTAGGGGTACTGTCATAGTCCCGTTTCGAGGTACCGTGGTGGTACTAAGAGCATGGTGACATGTTTTGGGGCTGTGTCTTGTGGGTACAGTGGTACACCTCTGGCCAGAGTAAAACTATTCGAATAGCCGTGCCCGTGGTTATGGGCGGGTTGAGCAATGTTTTTCGTGATTAGTCTCACACCTCTCATAATAATTGTTGATGCTATAACTGGTAATAATTTGCTTAGCTCCTGGTTTGGAGTTAGATCTGTACAGCCGGGTATGGTTGTTCAGGATGGTTGGGCCTGTGCAGCATTGGGGTGCTGTGAGTGTTTATTAAAATTGATAATTAATTACTCTACTGTTTTACTACTTTTAAATGTTTGTTAATTCTATTTTTGCAAATGACCCTATATTATGCCATCCTTTGGTATCCATGTGCACTTGCATATTTGCTGTGTGGCTTGCGGAGTATGTCGTATGCTCACCTTGCAATAATTAATCAACCTCAGTTGAAGAAAAAGGATCCAGAAGGAGAAGACGTTTGGCTTATACCCCAGTTGAGCTGCCTATGGGAGTGGAGCCGGAGCATTGCTAGACCGTTAATTCCGCTGCTGTTTTCCTTTTTTTTGTAAGTATGTAACGTTATTATTATGATGGATTTGTATTAAATTATCAGTTTGTGTACCTCGGCTGATTTCTGGATGAGGGTTTAATGCTTAATTACTTAACTGTTTTACTATTCTCTCAAATGTTTATTAAATGCTGTTTATGCAATTGAGCTGTATTATGCCATCCTTTCTTATCTTGTGCACTTGCATATTTGCTATGTGGCTTGTTGAGTATGTCATATGCTCATTCTTGTAATATTCATTCATTAGAGGAGGAGTACTTGAGTGAAGGTGATGATCTTGAGGATTAGGCTTTGTGCGGGTCAAGTTGCTTGTTGAGTGGAATCGCCATAGCTGTTTCGTATTTTGTTCTTTTTCCGCTGCGTAGAATTTTATTCTTTTGAGAGGAACTATCCACCTCTATAATAATTTATTATTTCGTGAGTATTAATAAGAGTGTGCCTCGGCTGATTCCTGGACGAGGATTTAACGCACATGTAAGCGTTTGGAATTTTGGATAGAAATTTCGGGCGTGACAAGTAGCCCCCATGGCGAAGACTATGAAGCAAAGATGGTGAAGGGCGAAGAATCGCGCTGGTATATCACGACCGGAAATAACCCAACGGGCGTTCCTGACGTGCGTGCATTAATCCTTGTCCCAGGAGGCAAGGTACACCAAAAGTTGATACAATTCAGAGTTTAACAAGCGGAAGCGTAAATAGTTAACTTATTACATGGGCAACGAAGGCCCAGCACACACAAAGACAAACGGGAAACAACGGAAGACTAGGGCGACGACCACAGGCGCTTGACGGCAGGCACGAGCTAGACACCGAAGCCTTCATCTTCAAGGAACTCCTCTTCTGGGGTTTGGGAAAAATTGAGCAAGACTGAGTACAACCACCGTACTCAACAAGACACACCCACAAGTGCAGAATAAATGCAAGGGAGTACAAAGGAGTTATACTATAAAGGGTTAGGGTTGCAGTAAACAGCATTTAAAGATATTTAGTTGCTCAAAGCTATTTTGTAAACACGATTCTAGGACTATACAATGTTATTAATCAAGGCCGTGAACCCACACGAACCTGCCTTAACCCAAGGCCTACGATGATTCAGACCGAACTGGCAACCCGACCCTGGGTCCCAGCTCGTCCTAAGCCAACCCAGGCCAACCATTCCACATTTTAGTTGTTAAGCAGGTTTTAAGAATTGAAACACTAACTTGGGTACATTGCTCGGCTTGCCCATAACCGAGGGCGCGGCTATTCGAATAGATTATACTCTGATCAGAGGTGTACATCTTTACCCACAAAGACACATCTTCCTCACGTGCAACCACGTGCCACATACCACCATGGTATACAGACGGAAGACGTGACATAGTTTCCAACCCATCCTAGCCATAGACAAGAGTACCGACCCAATCACGCCTACGGCTGGAACCCCCGGGACAGGCAGGCAGGACTGAGCCCCTAGCAGCAGGACACCGGCCCTGTGCCATGACATCTCGACTACCGAACCGCAGCCCGTGTAGCCTTCATTTGCCCTGGAGAATGTCCATCGACCCCCGACTTCATCCATCTCCATCCGTGTACTTTTGTTTATAACCAGACTGAGCCACAAACTAAGCCTTACCCACTAGACATGTGGAAGTACGGTAGTGCTTTGCAACAGAGGCCCGAAGATCGGTCCTTATATGGCCGAGGTGCTACTAGCAAAACCATGCACCCCGAGCCCAGCCTAAAACCATTTTGGGGGTTTTGAATAGAAGGAGCGGTGTGAAGCCAATTCCACAATAACCAAACCATTCCAAAGTGTCCAGGTGATATGAATATTTCCCAAAGTCTAGAGTTGAAAAACCACCTAATGTTACCTAATTAAAAGCGAAGCATCTACCTAACATTAAACTAGTGGTGCCATGAGTAGAGTGTCCACTAGTTGCGGTTTTGTTTATTCTAGGGTGAACAAGGTAATAATAACAATAACAATAATAATAAGGTCATAACAAAGGTAAATAGGCATGGCTAGATAAAACAGTGATAACGCGGGAATTTAAATAAAGCGATAATGCAATAATTTAAATCAACATAATTTTACAAACTGGGATTCAATATTTTCAAAGATGATGTGACTTGCCTTGCTCGCTTTCCCAAACGTCGGCTTCAACTTCCACGAAGAGCGGATCTTCCGAAGCTGCAGCGTCTACACGACCAACGGAAAAGAAAAGGCTTTTACTCTAATAAACTCCATATAACAAGCAGAAACAAAGCACAAAAATGGCTTCTTGACTTCTTAAGAAAAAATTAGAGACTTGAACGGTCCAATTCCGAGTTCAAATGGCCAAGTTATGGCCATTTGAAGTTTATATGCTCTTTAAATGGATAATTGCGAATTTCTTCATTTCAATTTTAATTAAAAATCGGATTTATTGCGTCAGCCGGGAGAGAGGGCGCGCGGACCGGGTCCACGGGAGTGGGGCCCACGCGGCAGCCTCACGGTCCACGGTGGACCGGGTGCACGCGGCTTACGCCGGTCGGCGCCGTGGGTCCCACGCGTCAGCCGCACCCGAGGGCGCGGGCGGCTGACGGCCGGGCCCACCTGGCAGCCGCGGGGCGCGCCCGAAGGCGGCCTCGCCGGCACGGCCGACGGGAGGCGGCGCGCCCGCGCCCCTATGGTCGCCGGCGGCGGCCATAGGCACGGCGGAGCGGCGCCGAGAGAGGGGAGGGAAGGGGGAAACGAAATGGCGGTCCTCGGCTCACCCCGGGTCGACGGCGACGACTGGAACGGCGACCGAAGCGGAGAGAGGCGGCGGCGCGGCTTGGGTCGACGAGGACGGCGGTGCTCCGGCGGTCGGCGGGCGAAACGGAGGAGTGGACGAGGTCGACAAGAACGCGGCGAAGCTGAAGGAGGCGATGCCGAAGCGGGAGGAGGTCCGGGGCGACGACGGCGGCGAACCGGAGCTCGGCAGCGACGGCGGAGAGAGAGGACGACGGCGCGGGCTCGATTCCGACGGGGAGAGAAAGCGGCGAGTGGCGGAAACGGAGGAGGGAGGCACGGGGAGCGTTTAAATAGGGACGGGAGTGAGAGAGAGCGGCCGGATGAGGGGGAACCGGCCGCGGCGATCTCGGGCTCCATTGATGCGCAGGTGAAGTTCGCGGGAGTAAATCCGAACGAATCCAAGGGAGAGAGAGAGGGAAAAGTGGGGGGAAAGAGGGAGGGAATCACGGGGAGTGATTTCCCCCTCTTTATGGCGCGCGGGGACGGCGGGATGCGACGGATTCGGCGGCGGCGGCGGCGCTAGGGCACGGGCGGGCGGCGGGAGCGGCGGAAGGTAGGGGATGACGGGTGGGCCCCACCCGTCAGCGAGGGTGGCGGGCGGGCCCGCCCGTCAGTGGCACGCGCGCGGGGGAAGGCCGATGGGCCGCGGGGGAGAGGAGAGAGAGGGAGGGAGCTGGGCCGAGCCGGCCCAAGAAGGGAAGGGGGGAAAGAAGACTTTTTAGGGTTTTTCTTTTTATAAAACCATTTTAACTTTGTTTATTTCTTCTCAATTATTATTTGTGCTCTGAAAATTCCACTAAAATTTATTTACGCATTTTAGGCTTTTAGGAAATATACAAAAATCCTCCAAGCCTTATTTGACTATTAAATTTGCACATTTTAATTGTTGGAGGCTTTCACATGGATTTTAATTATTCTATGCACAATTTCGAGGATGTATTTTAGAGTCGTTTTGGGACGCGACATGGTATCCCATAAGGCTAAAGGCATCTTGGGCGAAGACTATATGGCGAAGAATGTATGACGAAAGAGGGTGACTTCGCCATAATGAATCTAGCTTCAAGAAGGCCCAAGAGGCCATCTCAGCCGCTCAAGCCCGGTGGCCATTGGGCCAATGTTCGCCAGTCGGCCCATTAGAGGCCCATGTACCTCAATTACACTATATACCCATGTAAATGTCCCTTTCATAAGGGCAACCATGTAAATTTCCCTGTAAAACCTAAACCCTAATAGGGGAACTTGTAATAGGATTATAAATAGACCCCTAAGGCCATGTAAAAGGGGGATCCCAAGAAAAAATCTAAAGATAATACTTCACCGTTTCCCACAACTGTTGAGTAACCACGTCCTTCGACGTATGCAGTTGTCAATTCGACAACAATATGGATTGCCGCACATGGATATTTTATGTAATTTCCTTAGAGATAAGTTTGGACAAAAGTCCGCTGCAAGGACTTATGGTATCTTAGAGATAAGAGTCGTGTCCGATACAGACATATTTTGTAATCTCGGGTATAAATAGACCCCGAGCCCCATGTAATATGATAACACACGTTCAATACAGTCTTAGCGCATCGCCACTCTTTACTTTTTTTTTGTTTCGACGAGTTCTTGCTTTCAGGTTGAGCTGCATCAGTTTCGATCTTCAACTAGAGGAAAAACTTGTTACGGCGGCTTGTGTTCTCGGGATTAGTGCTTCCATCTTTATGATACTCTAATTTTGTTTATGTAATTCGTCGAGTTATCATATATTCTATATAATCTCTAGCGATATTGTCATCTAACTTCCAATCAGCTAATGTCTGCTACTAGAAGGCAGCCGATTAGGTTAAATACCAATGTTGACTTAGATTATATAGGATATCCACCACTCTATGAAACAACCAACGGCTTGATTGTCCAGATATTGTCCTTCTTTTCATACTTATAGCTGCATCAGTTGAGTTTGACCTTATAAGTCGTGATTAGAATCTCAATCTCTAGCCTGTTTTCTGGTTGCCGATTAGGGTAGTATCGGGGTTTCAGCCGATCTTACCTGATTTAACTACTTTATGTTTCATGTGCTTAATTGATATGTTAGATCTGCCCTTTATGTTATGATCTTAGTACAACAAAGTATGTTAGGCTTCTGTTTGATATATTTTGCTTGCTTTAATATCTTAATATAGAGTGGTGTCGGAGTATTAGCCGATACATGTTAGATCTATCTGATCAGCTATGCTATGAACATCTATAATCTCATTGTTAATATATATTTCAATCTAAGTGATTTATACTGTCAAGGCATGTCGACCGATCTATCCCAATCACTTGATTTAAGTACATATCGACACAAAGATTATATAATGTTAATATCTACAGCCGATCGAGTAGATTTAGTCTTTTCTTACTTATTTATATTTGCCGATCGATTCATATATGACATCAGCTCAGAGATAAATGATACAACATCGGCAACTAGCCGATTGGCTATCATTTATGGATTTAACCACGGTTTCTTTGTCTTTATTTCTTGTTGATTGCAGGATCAAATCAGCTGGCACTCTCACACACCTAAAGGCAAGGTTTTGGACCTGCACTGGAGTTAAGCAGATCTCCCAGGCCTCGTGTTTTTACATCAACACGCTTTTGGCACGCCCGGTGGGACAATTAGAAGTCAGATATGTCAGGGCACAAGCAAGCTTCGAAGTCAACAGATCCTCAAAACAAACCGCCAAATCTAGCTGGATCTGAAGTTAATGAAGGAAATATTGTTCCAGTCACACTAGATAAACTGTCGCCCGAACATAGGCAGGAGTTCGAGTAGATGATGAGTAGCGTGAAGGACAAGTTGTTGAATTGATTCCAAGAAACCCGCAAAGGAACAATTGTCCAGAAATACAAGCTAAAAGTAGTTGTTGCCGATGAAGTTGGCTCAAGCTCAGCTCAAGGCGTTAAAGGTGTTGCTGGTGAACCAGGCAACCAAGGTAGTAATTTCCAGAAAGGTATGGTTGAAGACCTTGGCCCAGATGGCAGCGGATTGCAACCACAGTTTAACAACTTCCAACATCGAATTGACTACGTTGTGCAACATGCTTTGATCCATCAATCAGGAGTCTTGGTCACTACTTTAACTAACATGGTGAAAACAATGGTTGATGGTACAATAGCTGAACATCAAGCTACGGGACTAGTTTATTTTCCAGGTGGTGTTTTTCTGAACTATAGGCCTTTGGTTACAGGCAATCAACAGGGTTCCTCCAACGCACCATCAACTTAGCCGATGGCGTCGGCTACAGCTTCTGCTCCAGCTGCATAAGCTGCACCATCATCGGCGCTAAGACAAATAACCAATCCTAGGTTGCTCACCAGAGAGCAGCCACAGCATAGTGGGCAAAATATCAATCGGCTGACTCAGGAACAGGTGGCTGCTATGTTCTTGCCAAATCCACCAACTGCCGATCAAGCATTGCCGAGCCAGCAAACTCTACCAAGACAGCAGATTACTCAGCCGATTAAACAACATAGTTTGCTAAATGCATCGGCTAGGTTGAGGAGATCTGATAATCAACCAAGGCATCATGTTGCAACTCAAGTTGTCCCCGAGCATTTGGTTCATAATGTGCAGCCAGATCAATCGGTGATACCTCAATTTATCCCCGACCATTTGGTGCGTAACATAAAGCCGAATACTCAGAATTACAACGGGGGTCACTTGAATTATCATTATCAGCCTCCTTCACCTCATATCCATCAAGGGCGGTCACCTCAACCTCAGTATGCTACTCAAATCAATCAATTCGAGCCAACACAGCAACATACGCAGGGGGTACCTCAACAGAGACCATAGGCCGATATGATCGCAGATGTGATGAGAGAGCAATTTGGACTTAAGCCAAAGGATACTGGAAACTTATATTGGCATCCATATCTTGAGTGGTTTGAGAGGGTTCCATTGCCTGCCTGATACAAGGTTCCAGATTTCTCAAAATTTTTAGGGCAAGACAATGTTTCGACTTATGAGCATGTCAGCCGATTCTTAGCTTAGTGTGGTGAAGCATCGACTGTTGACGCCCTGAGAGTTAGGTTGTTTTCTTTATCTTTGTCCGGATCGACTTTTACTTGGTTTTCTTCTCTACCTTACAATTCTGTCAATGGTTGGGCTGTGACATCCCGGCCCAAGGCTTAATAGGATTAATAGAATACTCATATCAACAAGCTACAACTTCTTTTCCGTAAGCCGATTTTCAAAGAACTCCAGGGTTAAGCATGCTTGGCCTAGAGCAATTTGGGATGGGTGACCGATTGGGAAATTCTTTCCGGGTGCGCACGAGTGAGGACAAAGTGTGCGGAAAAGACATGTGTTGGTCTGTGAGGGCAGTCTATGACCTATAAAAGCTATCAGATGTAAGCAGGCCCGGCCTGGGTGAAACGGGTCATTACAAAGTGGGAGCCGACCCTTGCGGTTTCACGGGCGCGTGTGTCGCAGTTGCGCAAGCATGGTGTGCATGGCTGGTGTGGACCCGGAGTGGTCACACAGCATGGCACATGCGCTGGCACTAGACAAATGGACGTGGCCAAGAGGGGACGTTCCTGGCCTGGGGTTGATCGACGGGGACGTCGATCTATCTTAAGGGGGTGAGGATGTGACATCCCGGCCTAGGGCTTAATAGGATTAATAAAATACTCATATCAACAAGTTGCAACTGCTTTTCTGGAAGCCGATTTTCAAAGAACTCCAGGGTTAAGCGCACTTGGCCTGGAGCAATTTGGGATGGGTGACCGCGCTTGGTATGGAGCAATTTGGGATGGGTGACCGACTGGGAAATTCTTTTCGGGTGCGCACGAGTGAGGACAAAGTGTGCGGAAAAGACATGTGTTGATCTGTGAAGGCTGTCTATGACCTATAAAAGCTATCAGATGTAAGCAGACCCACCCTGGGAGAGACGGGTCGTTACATGGGCCGATTTGAAGAAGCAGTTTCACAGCTATTTTTATAGTGGAATTCATGAGATGAAACTTTCTGACCTGACAGCAATTCGGCAAAGGCACGATGAATCTATACTGGACTACATTCAAAGTTTTAAAGAGACAAGGAATAGATGCTACAGTTTGGCTCTGACAGATTCTCAGTTAGCTGATTTGGCTTTTCAAGGTTTGATAGCTCCGATCAAGGAGAAATTTTCATCCCAAGAGTTTGAGAGCTTATCTCATCTTGCACAGAAGGTGACTCTGCATGAACAAAGGTTTGCAGAGGCTAAGAAGAACTACAAGAAAATCAACCATGTGTATCCTTATATGTATGGTTCTAATGATGAAGATGACTCCGAAGTAGCAGCAGCCGAATGGGTCAGAAGCAAAAAGGTTGTGCCATGCCCATGGGTGAGGAGTTCTGGGAAAGAAGAAAGATTTGATTTTGATATCACCAAGGCTGACAAGATTTTCGACTTGTTACTTCGGGAGAAGCAGATTCAACTTCCTGCTGGTCATATCATACCATCGGCTGAGGAATTACACAAGAGGAGGTATTGCAAATGGCATAATTCTGGTTCTCACTGTACTAATGATTGCAAGGTTTTCACACAGCAGATCCAGGTGGCCATTGAAGGGGGAAAGATTAAATTTGATGACTCAAAGAAGCCGATGAAGGTTGATGGCAATCCTTTCCCTGTCAATATGGTACATACGTCTGGGAGGACAACCGATGGGGGCAAGAATAGAAATTTTCAGATGAATTCGGCTAGAATTATCAACAAGTATCAAAGGAAATATGACAAGCAGTAGCAGGAAAGGTATTATGAGGAAGATGATGGCGGTTTTAATCTCATTGGGACTGTGAGTTTTTCAGATTTTGTTGGAACAGAGGTATGAGGCTGCCATCTATCGAAGATTGCCCTAGATGTGGTAATGTTGCAGAAAGCTCGAGCCAATCTTACAATAAAAGCAATCGGACGAGGCAAACAAAAGTTCTTGCCCATTAGAGATTGGGCCCGGTAAATCAAGACCGTGATCAAGAAGATGATGAGGATAGAAAAACTCAATGGTGCCCTTCTGGTATTTTCACAAAGAATCAGAAGAGAAGGGTTCAAAGGTTAAGGAACAGAGAGCATTTTCAAGAGGTAGAGCAAGAGATTAACCATCGATTGAAGAAGGCATAGCCGAGGCAAGAGTAGCATGTTAAGAACCAAGCTGCCACAGCCGATGAAGTCAAGGCCGATGAAGCGAAAAAGATGGCTAAAGGGAAGAGTGTTGTGACTGCATCGGTTAACATGGTTTTCACGTTACCTGCGGAATTCAGAGCTAAACAGGCCGATGTTGATGAAGTTGAGGAAGCCTCGGCTAGGTTGGTTTTGTCACCAGAGCAGGCAGTTTTTGAGAAGCCAGAAGGGACAGAGAATAGTCATCTCAAACCATTGTACATTAACGGCTATGTCAATGGGAAGCCAATGTCTAAGATGATGGTTGATGGTGGGGCTGCTGTGAATTTGATGCCATATGCTACATTCAGGAAGTTGGGTAGAAATTCTGAAGATCTCATCAAGATGAACATGGTTCTCAAATATTTTGGTGGCAATCCATCAAAAACAAAAGAAGTTTTGAATGTGGAACTGACAGTTAGCAGCAAAACCGTCCCTACAACATTTTTTGTCATCGATGGGAAGGGTTCCTATAGCTTGCTGCTTGGAAGGGATTAGATTCATGATAATTATTGTATTCCTTCAACCATGCATCAATGCTTGATTCAATGGCAAGGCGACAAGATTGAGATCGTGCCAGCCGACAGGTCAGTTAACGTTGCAAGTGCCAATTTAGCTCTTTGGGAGATGGACGGTATTGATTGCCTGTCCGGAAAAGTTTGGGATGGAGATTTTCTAAAAGGGTCCGATTGTAATATACAGTCGATTGAAGATGGAGAGCCCAAATTATTATTTTGAAGGCGTCGTGGAGGGTTCAAACGTCTCCAGGTGATAGGCCAAGGCCGACATTCATTAGAAAAAACTTATCTCCTCACTTCAGAACCAAGTTGATAGAGCTTTTAAAAGAATATAGAGATTGCTTTGCTTGGGAATATTATGAGATGCCAGGACTAAGCCGATCAATTGTTGAACATCGGCTACCGGTCAAACTGGGGGTTAGACCGTACCATCAGCCGCTGAGGAGATGCAAAGCCGATATGCTCGAACCTGTCAAGGCTGAGGTTAAATGGTTATATGATGCTGGTTTTATTCGCCCATGCCGATATGCTGAGTGGGTTTCCAACATAGTTCCGATTATCAAGAAAAATGGCGAAGTTAGGGTGTGCACTGATTTCCGATGCTTAAACAAGGCTACTCCAAAGGATGAGTACCCAATGCCGGTTGCCGATCACTTGGTTGATGCTGCTTCAGGGCACAAGATATTAAGTTTTATGGATGGTAATGCAGGTTACAATCAGATCTTTATGGCAGAGGAGGATATTCATAAGACAGCTTTTAGATGCCCTGGTGCAATCGGCTTGTTTGAGTGGGTTGTGATGACTTTTGGCTTGAAAAGTGTTGGAGCTACATAACAACGGGCTATGAACTACATATATCATGATCTAATCGGCTGGTTGGTTGAAGTCTACATATATCAATGTGCAAGAATGATACATTAATAATCTACAATGAGAAGTGCTAAGAGTTGATTAAAGGATTTCGGCTGGTGACTTTGAAGCATGTATCTCGAGAACAAATTGTTGAAGCTAATGATTTGGATCAAGGAGCACCGGGGTACAAGCCGATGATGAAAGATATTAAAATAGAAGTTGCCACGATAACAGCCGAAGATTGGAAGTATGATGTGCATCATTATTTGCAGAATCTATCTCAATCGGCTTCTCGGAAATTGCGATATAAGGCTTTGAAGTATACCTTGTTGGATGATGAGTTATATTACCGGACGATTGATGGAGTGTTGCTTAAATGTTTGAGTGCCGATCAAGCTAAGGTTGCAATAGGCGAGGTACATGAAAGAATTTGTGGAACTCATCAATCGGCTCATAAGATGAAGTGGTTGCTTCGGCGGGCAGGATATTTTTTGCCGACAATGTTGGAAGATTGTTTCAAATATTATAAAGGATGTCAAGATTGTCAAAAGTTTGGAGCGATTCAAAAAGCGCCAGCATGTGCTATGAATCCTATCATCAAGCCATGGCCATTCAGAGGTTGGGGAATTGATTAATCCACCATCGAGCAAAGGACACAGGTTTATATTGGTGGCAACCGATTACTTTACCAAGTGGGTAGAGGCGATTCTTTTGAAGAAAGTTGATTCGGGGGATGCTATACAATTTGTTCAAGAGCATATTATTTATCAATTGGGTATTCCTCAGACCATTACAACCGATCAATGCTCGATCTTCGTATCCGATGAGTTTGTTCAATTTGCCGATAGCATGGGTTTCAAATTGTTGAATTCTTCACCATATTATGCGCAAGCTAATGGGCAAGCCGAGGCATCTAACAAGAGTTTGATCAAATTGATTAAGAGAAAGATTTCTAATTATCCTCAGCAATGACATACTAGATTGGCTGAAGCATTGTGGTCTTATGGGATGGCTTGTCACGGTTCGATCCAAGTTCCTCCTTATAAACTTGTTTATGGGCATGAGGCCGTTTTACCATCGGAAGTTAGAATCGGCTCAAGAAGAACAGAGTTACAGAATGAGTTGACAGCCGATGAATATTATAATCTCATGGCTGATGAAAGAGAATACTTGGTTCAATCTAGGTTGAGAGCCCTTGCAAAATTTATCAAGGATAAGGAACGCATTGCTCGACATTACAACAAAAATGTGGTTCCCAAGTCTTTTTCTGAAGGTGAACTTTTTTGGAAATTGATTTTGCCGATAGGAACTCGAGATAGCAAATTCGGCAAGTGGTCACCGAATTGGGAAGGACCGTTTCAAATCTATAAGGTTGTGTCCAAAGGGGCTTATATGTTGCAAGGACTTGGTGGGGAAGTCTATGGACGTGCGCTCAATGGCAAATACTTGAAGAAATATTACCCAAGTGTTTGGGTTAATGCATGATCGGTTGGATATTGCCGATGCATGATAGCCGATGTGTTTATATCGCCTTGAGATGGCCGATATGGTTATATCGCCTTTTATATTGTAATCGGTTGTGTTTTGCCGATGTACAATGGCCGATATAGTTATATCGCCTTTAGTTGTTTTTATATTGTAATCGGTTGTGTTTTGCCGATGTACAATGGCCGATATGGTTATATCGTCCTTAGTCCAAATTATAATTTTATTAATGCCTTCATCATTATAAAATTAGGGCGGCCCATATATACGAAAAGTTGTAAAATTTTTGAATTTTTGAGCCAATCAAATTAAGATCTATTAATCGGCACAAAAGATCATCTAGACAATCAAATGAACTACTAGAGTTTTTTAGCCAATTACAAAAATTTCCTAAGTTCTATTACACAGAGAGTCACCGAGATAAGTAACGCTGGATAGCCAATACGGCGCAATACAGCCCGTTGTCTGATTTGTTCTACCTCTTCGATTGCCTGGGCATCTTGTGCATCGGTTCCAGGGATGATTTTTAAGGACTTAGTCATATCGGCAACATTTCTAATAGCCGATTTCATCCTTAACTTTTGTTCTTAGCCTTCGGGAGATCGGCTAGTTTCTTTTGCTCCAGGTCTAGCTCAGCATTACATTCTTCAAGTTGTGTTATGAGCTCAATTTTCTGAGCTTGGAGTCGATCAATGCTAGACTTGATCGGACCCTCAGATAGAAGATCAAGCTTGGACTTTTCTTCATGCACCAATTGCCGATTGATTTGGATTGTAGCCTCAATATCCTTGTGGTCCCGACGATCGGCTAATCTTTGCTTGGCTTTCTCCAGCTTGAATTGGTGTTGCTCAAGATAGACGGCTGGAGTAACGGTGTCGGCTAACTCATCCGAGATTAGAGATTGGATCTCATGTAGCCGAGTCCTGATTGACCCACAGTCGACCACTAGATTGTCTAGTGATGATGCCTCTAGCCGATGAGAGATATCTTGAAGTGTTCTCTTCATATCATCAGATTGAGGGGCCAAAGCCTTGCTGGTGGTATCTTCTTCTGTTTCATCAAAGTAATCCTTGATGTCAAAAGAAAACAGATCGGCTAAGACCTGCAACGTGGAAAATTGAAGACGGTTGAGTGTCAAGACTAATTATACAGCCGATTTGAAATATTTAAAAGACAGAACTTACTGGGATGGCAGGAGCAGTTGGTTGTTCCTCTTCTTCAACATGATGACTTCCTGTAGCCAATGGGGTACGGTCACTTGACATATACCGCACAGGTGGTGAAGGAGGAGGAGGCTGCAAAAAGACAAGTGTTAAGTAAATATCAGCTATGATCGGATATGTGAAAGGATTTATGTAGGACAATCTTACCGGTGGAGCTGGTTTAAGTGTTGTTGCTGCCGATTTCTTCCTCACGTCAGTCTTCTTTTTCTGCAAAGACGAGATTTATAAGTGATCGGCTATGAATAAAATAATTGCAAAAGGAAATCAGTATGAGTGGTTTACCCTTGAGAAATGAGCTGGTGCAGCAGGAGTCGGAGGAGTTTGCTTGGGTGAAGCCGATGGTGTTTTTTCTGTATCGCTTACTTCGGCTGCAGCTGGATCGACATCCTCTTCAATCTCTTCTTCATCTAGGACTTTTTCGATGGATGGATCTAAGGCAGGCAAGTCATCGGTTGGCTTAGGCTTATTCTTCTTGGTCTTCTTCTTGGGATCCAGAGCCGATGGGTCAATAGCTGATGCCTTGGCCTTTCTCTTCCTGCCAACATCGGCCGGTTTTCTCATTTGCCCTTGAAGCAGACTTGAGGTCTTGGGGGCATGGTAGCCGATGACAGGAGGAGCTAATCCACCTCCATTTGATAGAAGGCCTAGAGCGTACTCTATGTCCCTACCACTATTGCTTTCACGAGGGGAGGGGGGAAGATTCTGTTGTCTGCAAGGTAAAGAGGGAAGCTAGTCAAGATTCAAATCGGTTAATAATTGTTCAAACATAAATGATAAGAGTAAAGATGTACCTGAGGGATGACATCTGGGAAGAGGTCTATCATATACATAGAAGTCGATAGATGGAACAGATGCAGCTTCCATTCACCCCACCATCTATCAAAGGCTTTGCTCCTAAACCTTGCCAACTCTATATTTTCAATGCTGCCCAATGGAAGTCCTGGGATGTTGGGTAGCTGATCCATCATCAAGGTTGAAGATATATGTCCTCTACGTTGGATCTTGGTGGCAAAATATAAGCCGATTGGGAGTTGGCCCATTCCAAATTACCTAGCCGAGCTCATCGAATGATAGAACTCGTTGGAGACTTGGATATTTCTTCCTTGATGGATGCCGACAGGGAGGATGCATGGGCTGATAGCAGCAGCAAAGACTTCTCTAGACTTTTGATATCTTTCATTGTTGATGTCTTCAAATCTGAAGTCTGCCGGCAGGCTGAAGGTCATCGAATCTGCATATGGGAACCAAACTCGGGCATCCTTCTGAAATCCATCGTAGAAATTGAAGAACCAGTCCTTAAGAAACTCAGCCAATAACTTTGCTCCAGCATCGGCTGGTGTGGATGCATACTCCCCATAGGACATACACCTCCGGTGGGTGCACTTTTCTCCATTATCATCTATAATCAGCTCTAATCTTGGAAACTCAGCTTCTGTCACAGCTGGCCGATTGACCATATATGCTGCTACATAGCCAGACCAGCCAGCTATGCTCTTAGTTCTAAAGTCAAACTGGTTCTTGGTGTTCAAGCTCATGGGGTTAGCCAATGAGGTCACATCCAAACCGGTGATCATGGTGATGTCAAGCAAAGTGGGGGTCAACGGCCCTTGGTTGAACAGGAAAGCATTGATGGTGTTGGACCAAAAATAGGTGGCAGCGGCCATCAGGGGTTCGTCTTTAGCCGAATTTGCTATGGTAAGGGCGAGTGCCTGGCCGAGGCCGATTTCGTCCCAATGGCCATGCCTACTAGCAGTGTTAACGACCAAATTTGGCAATATCTACATCGGAAAGAAGATTGGATCAAAGCGGAATCGAAGATGAGGATTATCATGGAGACAGAGTAAGAATCGGCTAGAGTTCGGATCGGCTACGATTAGGATCGGCTAAGTCCGAGTCAGACTGGATTAAGTGATACAGCCGATTCCGACAATACCACTTGTATCCGACATCGGGTTTGAGTTGACGTGCTTCAAGATGATTGCCATACATGGATAGAGTCCTGGAAAGGAAATTGTATCTATTAATTAGGATATTTTTTGTAAATTCCTTAGAGATAAATATGGGCAAAAGTCAGCTGCAAAGACTTATAGTATATTAGAGTTTGTTAGAGATAATAGTCGTATCCGATATGGACATATCTTGTAATTCTCGGGTATAAATAGACCCCGAGCCCTATGTAATTTTTAACACACACGTTCAATACAATTTCGGCGCATGGCCACCCTTTTGCTTTAGTTTTATTTCGACGAGTTCTTGCTTTCGGGTTGAGCTGCATCGGTTTCGATCTTCAACAAGAGGTAAAACTTGTTATGACGGCCTGCGTTATCAGGATTAGTGCTTCCATCTTTATGATACTTTAATCTTGTTTATGTAATTCGTCAAGTTACCATGTATCTTACATAATCTCTGGCAATATCGCCATCTAACCTACAATCGGCTAACATCTGTCGGTGGAGGGCAATCGATTAGGTTAGATATCGACGTTGATTTAGATTATACAAGATATCTACCACTCTATGAAACTTCCAGCGGCTTGATTGTCTATATATTGCTCTTCTTTTCATACTTAATGCTGCATTAGTTGAGTTTGATCTATTAAGTCGTGCTTAGAATATCAATCTCTAGCCTGCATTCTGGTTGCCGATTAGGGTAATATCAGAGTTTCAGCCGATCTTATCTGATTTAACTACATATGCTCTATATGCTTTGTTGATATGTTAAATCTGCCCTTTATGTCAAGATATTAGTGCATCTACGTATATTAAGCTTTTGTTTGGTATATTCTGCTTGTTTTAATATCTTAACATAGAGTTGTATCGACGTATCAGCCGATACATGCTAGATCTATCTGATCGGCTATGCTGTAAACATATATAGTTTTGTTATTAGCATGTATTTCGATCTAAGTGATATATACTGTCTCGGCATGGCGACCGGTCTATCCCAATCACTTATCTACAGCCGATCGAGTAGATTTTGTCCTTTATTATATATTTCCAACTGCCGATCGATTTACATATGACATCGGCTCAGAGATAAGTGATATGTTGTCGGGACTTAGCTGCTCGGCTATCGTTTATAGATTTAATCGCGGTTTCTTTGTCTTTATTTCTTGTTGATTGCAGGATCAAATCAACTAGCATGCTAACACACCCGAAGGCGAGTTTTGGACTTGCACTGGAGTTATGCAGATCTCCTAGGCCTCGTGTTTTACGTCAACACGCTTTTGGCACGCCTGGTGGGACCGATAAGAAGTCAGCAAGCAATTCTTCCTCATGGCCGAGAAACCACCGCTATCACCATCTTCGGTTAGCCCAGGCACTGTCTAGGAAGAGATCCAGAAGTTAGGTCTTACCGATGTCAATGAAGGAAACGTCGTGCCCATCGATCCAGAAAAATTCACACCTGATCAAAAGAAAGATTTTGACGCGATGATGTAGCGGGCACGGGATCAGTTCTTAAACTCATTCATGCAGACTCGCAAGGGAACGCTTGTTCAGAAGTATAAAGTAAAGGTGGTTCTTGATGATCTCCGGACTGGTTCCTCTAATGATGGAGAAGGGAAACAGGCTCCAGACTGCTCGGCTCAGCCGAGTGGCAAAGGTGCTACAGATGGTTCTCCAGCAAATCTAGGTGACAACTCTCAAGGGGTCCATGGGGTTCAAGGTGATGGTTCTCAGGGGATTCAAGGCGATGGTTCTCAGGGAGTTCGAGGTGCAGGTGTCAAACAAGACGGCAATGTGGCACAGGTGCAGTTCAACAACTTTCAAGATCAGATGGACTATGTCGTGCACCATGCTTTGATCAACCAATCTGGAATACTAACCAACACCTTGGCAAACATGGTGAAGTCAATGATTGTTGGTTCGATGGCCAAATATCAGGCTACGGGACCGGTTTACCTACAAGGAGGAGTGTTCCCGAATTATCGGCCATTAGTTACCGATAATCAACCAGTCGTCCAGTCAATTCCTCTTAATGTACCATCAGCTCAGCCGATGGCACCACCATCGGCTCCCACACACGCTACACCACCTTCGGCTCCAGGCCAGTTAATCAATCCCCGATTGTTGGTAAGAGAACAGCCACAGCACGCTGCACAGAATGCGAATTGGCTAACGCAAGACCAGGTTGCATCTATGTTCTTGCATCCTCAGCACACCATTGATCCAGCCCAGCAACAGCCGATTCAGCAAACACCGCCAAGACAACAAGTTGTGCAACCACCTCAGCAAACACCGCCAATTCAACAAGTTGTGCAACCAGTTTAGCAAACACCCCCGACCCAACAAGTTGTGCAACCAGTTCAGCAGACGCCACCAAGACGACAGGTTTTGCAGCCGATTTAGCAGACACCATTGAGGCAACAGGTTGTTCAGCCGATTCAGCAGCAAGGTCCAATGAATCCATTGGCTGGGTTTGCAACACCTGGTGGTCAGCCTGTGCAGCATGCCGCAAATCAAGTTGTCCCATAACACTTAGTTCATCATGTACAGCCAGATGGCACAGTTGTTCCTCAAGTTATTCATGAACATTTGGTGCGCAATATACAGCTAGACCTTCAAAATTACCAGGGGGGCAATTTGAACTATCAGTATCAGCCACCATCACCTCATGTTCAGTACCAGCAAGCAGGATCAGCTTAGCCCCAATTTGTTCCTTAATACAACCAGTTCGAGCCTATGCCACAACAATCTCAAGGAATACCTCAACAGCGACCATGGGCTGATTTGATTGCAGATGTCATGAAGGAGCAGTTCGGGCTTAGGCCGAAAGATGCTAGAAACTTATATCGACAGCCATATCCTGAATGGTTTGAGAGAGTTCCTCTACCTAACCGGTTCAAAGTTCCAGATTTTTTGAAGTTCTCAGGGTAGGATAGTACATCCACTTATGAGCACATTAGCTGATTTTTAGCTCAGTGCGGTGAAGCATCGGCTGTGGATGCTTTGAAAGTTAGGTTGTTCTAGTTGTCTTTGGCTGGATCGGCCTTTACTTGGTTTTCTTCTTTACCCTATGGATTAATTAACAGTTGAGCTGATTTAGAAAAACAGTTTCATAGCTATTTCGACAGTGGGATTCATGAGATGAAATTGTCCGATCTAACGTCGATCAAGTAAAAGCATGATGAGCCAGTGCATGAGTATATTCAAAGATTCAGGGAGATGAGAAATAAATGTTACAGCTTGAGTTTGACCGTTGCCCAGTTAGCCAATTTGGCTTTTCAGGGTATGAGTGCTCCAATTAGGGAGAAGTTCTCATCTGAAGACTTTGAAAGCTTGTAACACCTTACACAGAAGGTAGCATTGCATGAACAAAGGTATGCGGAGGCTAGGAAAAATTCTAGAAAGGTTAATCATGTCTGCCCTTATATATATGGATCGGATGATGAGGATGATGATTCTGAGATAGCAGCCTAGTGGGTAAGGACTAAAAAGTTTATACCATGCCAATGGGTAAAGAACTAAGGAAAAGAGGAGAGATATGACTTTGATATAACTAAGTCTGATAAAATTTTTGACTTGCTACTCCAAGAGAAGCAGATTCAACATCCTGCCGGTCACACAATTCCATCGGCTGAAGAGTTGGGCAAGAAAAGGTATTGCAAGTGGCATAATTCTGGGTCTAATATGACTAATGATTGTAAGGTCTTTAGGCAGCAGATCCAAGCGGCTATCGAAGGAGGCAAAATCAAGTTTGATGACTCTAAGAGGCCGATGAAGGTTGATGGCAATCCTTTACCTATTAATATGGTGCATACAGCTGGCCGAACAGCCGATGGGGGCCGTGCAAGGGGTTTTCAAGTAAATTCGGCTAAGATTATCAACAAATATCAAAGCAAGTATGACAAGCAGCAGGAGAAGTGTCACACCCCGAAGTTTTCCTCCCTAGTCAAAATTGTAAGTTGTAAATGACCCCAAGAAAATGCTGGTGAAAACAGGAGAAAACCCTAAGAAAATAATGCAAATAATAATCGGATTTGACATGTGGAATTTTTCTTGAGTTCTACATGTCGAAATTCATTAACAGGATTTTTAGTGGAATTTTCATAGCTCTAGAAATAATTTTAACCAATTAAAATTGAGCAAGCAATATTTTAATTCCAGGGAAAAATCCTTTTTCTTTTTCTTTTTCTTTTTCCTCTCTTTTTCCTCCTTTTTGTGAAGTGGGCCGTCGGCCCATTTCTCTTTTTCCTCCCCCTCCTCGCTACTGGGCCGGCCAGGCCGAGGCCCAGTCCGGCAGCCCGGCCGCCCCGCCCGCCTCCTCTCTCGGGGTCGCCGACAGGTGGGGCCTACCTGTCGGTCCCGTCTCCCTCCTCCCGCCGATCCCGGCGCGCCGCGGCGCCCGCAACCGTCACCGCGCCCACGTCTCCGCCTTCCCCGGCCCACGTCGTCCACGCCCGCGCGTGTGCCGAGTCGTCCGCGCCCTTTCCCGTCTCTCTCCCGCTCGCGCCCGCGCCCGAGATGGCCGGGATTCGAAAATCGAATCCCGCCTCTCTCTCCTCCCCACTCTCCCACGTCGGCCGGCGATTCCCGCCGTTCCCGGCCACGTCCGGCCCCCTCTTTCCCTATTTAAGCATCGCCGGCGCCCCCTCTCTCTTTTTCCCCATTTCGTCGACCTCTCCCGTGCTCCCCATCGTCCCCGCGCCGTGCAACCACCCACCGCCGCTTCTTCCCGCTCTCCGGCCGCCGCTAGTCGCCGCTAGACTCGCTGCCGTCTAGCGCCGTCGCCGCCGTTAGCTTCGCGCGGCCGAGGTCCACCTCGTCCACCCCTCCTCCGTCGAGGTTCGTCACCGGAGCCATCACCCCCACGCGCACGGGTGAGCGCCGTCTCTACTGCCGCCTTCGGCCATGGATTCCGGTCGCCGTGGTCTATCTCCCTCTCTCTAATCCCTCTCTTCTCCGTCCTTAGGGCACGCCGGAGCTCGTCCGCCGGTCGCCGTCGCCTCCCGTGGCCTGCCGTCGCCGTTCGCCATCGCCTTCCTCCGCGCCGGCCACCCTTGGTGAGGCACCTCCCTCCCTTCTTTTCCCCTTCCTCTCCTTTTAAGTGCCACGCCGCCGCTTCAAGTCGCGAGCCGTTGCCCTCGGCCGACGCCGCCGCCTCCCGTGCCGCCGGTCGCCGCCGCCGCCTTGCGCCGTCGCCGCTAGACCTAGCCGGTCGGTCGGCCTTGATGCCGAGCCGAGCCGGCGTCCGCCTTTATCGCCGCTCGTTCTCTCCCCTCTAGCCGCCGCTCTCCGCCGCCGGTCGGTCGCCGTCGGCCGTCGCCTTGCGCCGCTGCCGCATGCGCGCCGCCGCCGCGTGAGCGCTGCGCCGCCGGTGCCATGGTCGCCGCCGTCTTGCGCCGCGCCCGTGCGCCCCGGCCGCGAGCTCCCGCCGCCGTCCGATCTACCCTTGGGTAGATCGGGGCCGTCGGTCCGGCCGCCACGTGGCGCCGCCGCCCCTCCCTTTTCCCCGAGCCGCTGACCAGTGGGCCCGCGAGCCGCCGCCCCTTTCTCTCTCTCCCGTGCCGCTGACCGGTGGGCCCCGCTTGTCGGCGCCGCGCCCCCCGTGCTGACGTCAGCCCTGGAATTTATTGCGCAATAAATCATTTAAGGATTTCTTTTATAGTAATAAACACAGTGAATCTTCTAAAATTCATAACTAATTCATCCGAGCTCCGTTTAATCCCATTCAAGTCTCAGTAAATCAAGAAAAATGTGTGGAATCCATTAAAAATGGTTTTGTTCTCTGTTTCAGTAGTCTTATAGCCTGTTTGCGATGTTTGCTTTGTATGTCGCTAGATTCCGATTCCTCCGACGCTTCGGTGTACTTCGAGATAGTCGCCGAGGTTCCTCCAGCAGCAGAGCAAGGCAAGTCATGCTTGTCTCTTGAACATATTGATCCTATATTGCAAATGCTCTATTGTTTCTTTTCAAATACTGCATTGTTTTATAATATCACTTTGGGATGGTTACCTATTGTTACAGCCATGCTATTTTTGATACCATGCTCCTTTGTTAGCTTGGGTTATAACATGATTAGAGTTAGGACTAAGGTTTGCTTAGCCATGCTTAGTTCAACTAGCACACATTGGGGAATCTCATTTAAAACCTAGACTATAGGTTTATATGATAATGTTGGTTTAATACCACCGCTCTGGTGTTGGTTAAATAAAATGAACCACATGGTGGGCTGTGGGTGCATGGTTTTGCTGGTCGCACCCATGGCAGTTAAGGACCGGTTCGCGGGATGCCCTGGAAGAACTTATCGTACTTACCACAAGCCAGCGTGGGCAACGGCTGGGCTTGTAGTGTAGCTTTCCTCTAGTCGACGCATCCAGGCAAGGGTGGGCGTGATGGAGCGGGGCGGGCCCTGCAACGGCCTCTGTCGCTTCCGGATTCACCTAGGCACGAGAGGGGACTGCCCGTCGCCCGCTGGGGACGGGGGTGAAACCTGAGGTGTGGTGTGCTTGGCTAGAGGGGGTTATGCGAAGGGTCCTGTCACGGCCTCTTTCCGGTATGTCGTGGTGGCATGTCGGCGCACGGAAACGTGTCGTGGGGCTGTGTCTTGTGGGTACAGTTGTACACCTCTGATCAGAGTAAAACTATTCGAATAGCCGTGCCCGCGGTTATGGGCGGTCAACCAGATTCACCGTGACTAGTCTCACCTTAATGTAATCCTTTAATTTGGATAGTTTAGGTGGATGGTTGGGCCTGTTGCAACGCGGTGTAGCGTTGGACAGTGGATGATTAATACTGCTTAATTATTACAACTGTTTTCGCATTCAAATTCTTGTTTATAAATGCCAGTATTTATGCAAAGGAACCTGCTTAGCTATTCTTTGATGAATCCCTGCATCATACCTCTATTCCGGTATGACTTGCTGAGTACAGTGGGTAGTACTCAGTCTTGCTCTACTTTTCCCAACCCCAGAGTTCGAGTTCGGGTCAGATGAAGGTTTCTCTGAGGAGTAGGCTTCATTCGTGCCGTCGAGGATGCCTGTGGAGTGGTGTTCCCGCTGCAGATTAGTTAAGGCTTAGCCCCAGTTTCTTTTGTTTTCCGCTGCATTTCTGTAAGACTTTATGATGTTTGTAAGACGTGGATCTGTATGTCAACATTGTCGTTTGTGTACCCCGGCTGGTCCTGGACGGGGATTTTAATGCACATTCTGCTTGGGATTCCATCCGGGAATTTCTGGGCGTGACAAGTTGGTATCAGAGCCGACCTTGACCGTAGGACAAGCCAAATGGAAAAACCTAAGAGCCCTCTGAATCCTTTTCATTGCATATGTTCTTTGCAATTGGATTTGTTCCGGGAAAATTGGGATCTGTTCTTGTGGTTCAAGGGAAAAATCTTGGTCGCTCGTTTAAGTGAGATTTTTTCAAAACGAGTCAGTCTAGGGTTTTAGTACAATCATTGGGATTTATTCGTCAGTCAGTTGGGGTTTGATGGGTGAAATGCATTAGGTCCTAGCTCTGTAACATGGGTTGCAAGGTATTTATGCTTTGTTCGTTATTATTATTATGTATCTAATTTCTCATTATTTTATCGTTATGTGAGTCTGTCTTATTTATTCGCTCTCATGTAAAATGATCTATGCATAAAATTTTGCTCTTATTTGATTCCCTTATTTGAGTCTTTTATTGCTTTATTTAAATTTGGATTTGAGCATGCATTGATCCTACTCCTTTGTCTTCTCTAGATGGCCGGCCACCCACCCAACCACCGCGGAGAAGGCATGATCGACTTTGTGGCAGAGCTGGCACGCATGACACTGGTGGTGGGCTACCCCAACGCGCCGGAGTACACGACGATTCCGCCGCTCAGTGGCGAGCTTCCTCACCGTGTCCGCTTGGAGGTCCATGGCTACGTGGGGACTTGCCTCGCTAACATGGCGGTCGAGGCGTCAGGAGGCACAGCAGATCACACCTGTCAGGAGGCAGCCTACCTGATGATGGCCAGACTACGGGAGCGTCACAACTACATCTTCCACGACACGGCGTACCGCTACCACCCCCTTCGAGCCAACGGTGATGGCGTCAGCTCCTTCCGTCCGACAGCTGGCGAGAACGACACCACCTTTGGTCACATGTGTGCTGTGATGAGGGGTTTGGACAGGATGCACTCGGATCTGCACAAGGCGACCAAGGCCTTGAACGATGGGAAGCTCATGAGGATCGTCGCTCTGAAGGACGAGATAGCGCGCCTGAAGAAGGAGAACGCTCAGCTGAAGGGTCTCCCAGCGCCAGGAGGAGTCCGGATCCGCACTACGCCCCGCAAGACAACGACGGCACCCGTGCGCATCCAGCTTGCGCCCAGGAACCCACCTCCATCCGCAGCTCCCGCAGCACCTCCAGTTCCGCCCGCAGTTCCTGCAGCTCCAGCTCCAGCTCCCGCGTTCGCTCTCTCCTTCGCTCCAGCATCAGCCGCCAGAGGTCCAGCCAGTGGCACCGGAGGTTGGTTGTCTGCTACTCCCAGTGGCTCAGAGACAGGCAGCGGCGAGACTTATCTGCCAGGCTCCAGGAGTCGTTCAGAGGGACCTGGTGATGAGCAGGAGGACGCCTTCGACTCCACCGACCGCAGGAGCCGTTCCGAGCATTAGGCTCGTTTTCCATTAGTTTACCGACTGTCTAGCTTCTGCTTGTTAGTTTGTGTGTTTAGGTTGCTTGTTTGGGGTCAGTCGACGGTCGATATCATGTGCCTATGATATGGCTGTCTTAATAAGGATGTTTGCTTGCTCTTTTAAGTGTTTTAATTCAGATCAGAACAATTGCAGTTTAAATTCCTTTGTAATAAAGCTTAGTTCCTGAGCATCTGTTTTTCTTCTTTTCCCCGTCTGCTCTTCCCTCCAGATGGTCTACACCAGGACTGGCAACTGCACGACAGGTGAGGGCAGCAACGGCGAAGAACGCGTTGATGGTGTGCACCCCAACAGCGATTCCGGCAATGGTCCGCCACCACTCCCCGAGAATCCGACCCTTGCCCAAGTTATGGCGCATCAGACTCAGATGATGGCAGCCATGATGCAGCAGATGCAGCAGCAGCACCAGCAGATGCACCAGAGGATGATGCAGTACGCCGAACAGCAGCACCAGCAGTTTGGTCCCCCTCCCCCTCAGTCCAAGCTGCCTGAGTTTCTACGTGTCAGGCCACCCACCTTCTCCAGCACCACCAACCCTATGGAGGCGAATGACTGGCTCCATGCAGTAGAGAAGAAGCTGAATCTCCTGCAGTGTAATGATCAGGAGAAGGTTGCTTTTGCCACACACCAGCTTCAGGGTCCTGCGTCAGCTTGGTGGGACAATCACATGGCCACCCGCCCAGCGGGTACTGAAGTCACATGGGCAGAGTTCTGCCGTAGCTTCAGGAAGGCACAAGTGCTAGATGGGGTCGTGGCACAAAAGAAGAGGGAATTTCGCGCACTCCAT
The DNA here is from genome assembly GCA_000576065.2 of Oryza nivara. Classification (NCBI taxonomy): domain Eukaryota; kingdom Viridiplantae; phylum Streptophyta; class Magnoliopsida; order Poales; family Poaceae; genus Oryza; species Oryza nivara. Next base: position 10,729,366 of record CM002502.2, read on the forward strand.
CAGGGCAACCGGACTGTGACAGAGTACCTCCACGAGTTCAATCGCCTCGCGTGATATGCACCAGAGGATGTCCGCACCGACGCCGAGAAACAAGAAAAGTTCATAGCGGGCCTGGATGACGAACTGACCAACCAACTGATATATGGGGACTATGCCGACTTTGAGAGGCTAGTCGACAAGGCAATTCGTCAGGAAGACCAACGCAACAAGATGGACAGGAAGAGGAAGGCCGCTCAGTTCAGGGCACATCAGGGAAGTCACGAGAGGCCGCGCTTCACTCCCGGACAGCAGGGTGGACCTACCACCATGATTGTTCGTCAGCACCGCCCGTTCAACCCCAGCAACTTCCACCAGGGCGCTAGTGGCAGTCAGAACCACCATGGAGGTCAGCCCAACCGCGGTGCAGCTCCACGCCCACCAATGGCACCGGCACAGTCAGGCCAGCCCGCGCAAGCCAAGAAGGAGACGGGAGCAAAACCAGGGTCCTGCTTCAACTGTGGCGAGCTTGGCCACTTCGCTGACAAATGCCCGAAGCCTAGGCGTGCCGGGCCAAGGTTTATCCAGGCTCGTGTCAACCACGCATCTGCGGAGGAGGCACAAGCAGCACCAGAGGTCGTACTGGGTACGTTTCCTGTTAACTCAATCCCTGCAACAGTACTTTTTGATTCTGGGGCAACGCATTCGTTCATCTCAAAGAAATTTGTCGGGATGCATGGGTTAATAAGAGAGGAACTTAGCACACCGATGCGGGTTCATACCCAGGGAATAGCTCCACTTCGGTTCAATTCAGCCCTTCTATAACAATAGAAATTCAAAGGTCACCATTTTTAGCCAACCTCATCCTTCTCGAATCCAAAGACCTAGATGTCATTCTTGGGATGGATTGGCTGACCAAGTTTAAGGGAGTCATCGATTGTGCGAATCGCACAGTCACTCTGACCAACGAGAAGGGAGAAACCGTGGTGTACAAGTCTCTAGTCTCGCCAAAGAAAGGAGTCTCGTTGAATCAGATTGAGACGGAAATCCCAGTGGACACCGTAGAGAAGAACTCGAGAAAATTGGATGATATACCCATAGTCTGCGAGTATCCAGAAGTGTTCCCCGAAGACCTCACTACCATGCCACCCAAGAGAGAGATTGAATTCCGGATTGACTTGGCACCGGGAACTGCTCCAATCTATAAGAGGCCGTACAGAATGGCGGCCAACGAATTAGCAGAGGTCAAGAAGCAAGTTGATGAGCAGCTGCAGAAAGGGTACATTCGACCAAGCACTTCACCTTGGGGCGCTCCGGTCATTTTTGTGGAGAAAAAGGATAAGACGAAGAGGATGTGCGTCGATTATCGCGCACTTAACGAGGTCACAATCAAGAATAAGTATCCTTTACCGCGAATCGATGATTTGTTTGATCAACTGAAAGGAGCTAGAGTGTTTTCTAAGATAGACCTGCGGTCAGGCTACCACCAGTTGAGAATCCGGGAAGAGGATATTCCGAAGACGGCCTTCACCACTCGGTACGGGCTATATGAGTGCACGGTTATGTCTTTCGGACTTACCAACGCACCCGCATTCTTCATGAATCTGATGAACAAAGTGTTCATGGAATTTCTGGACAAGTTTGTTGTGGTGTTCATCGACGACATTCTTATTTATTCAAAGTCTAAAGAAGAACATGAACAACATCTCCGTCTAGTACTCGAGAAGTTGAAGGAGCACCAGCTATACGCCAAGTTCAGCAAGTGTGACTTCTGGTTGACGGAAGTCAAATTTCTGGGCCATGTCATTACAGCTCAGGGTGTGGCAGTTGATCCATCGAACGTGGAGTCAGTTACAAAATGGACCCCACCGAAGACAGTGTCGCAGATTCGAAGTTTTCTAGGACTGGCTGGTTATTACCGCCGATTCATCGAAAACTTCTCCAGAATCGCCCGACCCATGACTCAGTTGCTTAAGAAAGATGAGAAGTTTAAATGGACAGCTGAGTGCGATAGGAGCTTTGAGGAGCTCAAGAAGAAATTAGTATCCGCACCGGTTTTGATCCTGCCCGACCAGATGAAAGACTTCCAAGTCTATTGCGATGCATCCCGTCACGGACTTGGATGTGTCCTAATGCAAGAGGGCAGAGTGGTTGCATATGCCTCGCGGCAGTTGCGTCCACACGAAGGAAATTATCCAACTCATGACTTGGAATTGGCAGCAGTGGTTCATGCTTTGAAGATCTGGAGGCACTATCTGATTGGCAACCGCTGCGAAGTATATACGGACCATAAGAGTCTGAAATACATCTTCACTCAACCGGATCTAAACCTTCGGCAACGAAGATGGTTGGAACTAATCAAAGACTATGACATGAGTATTCACTACCACCTGGGTAAAGCCAATGTGGTGGCAGACGCTTTAAGCCGGAAAAGTTACTGCACTGCCCTATGCATCGAGGGCATGTGTGAGGAATTGCGGCAGGAGTTTGAACATCTCAACATGGGAATTGTTGAACACGGGTTTGTAGCCGCTCTGGAGGCACGGCCGACGCTCGTGGATCAAGTTAGAGCCGCTCAAGTAAATGATCCGGAAATAGCAGAACTGAAAAAGAACATGAGAGTCGGAAAGGCTCGGGATTTCCTTGAGGATGAGCATGGCACAATCTGGATGGGAGAAAGATTGTGTGTACCCGACGACAAGGAATTGAAGGATCTGATACTCACCGAAGCTCATCAGACCCAGTACTCCATTCACCCAGGCAGTACTAAAATGTATCAAGACCTCAAAGAAAAATTTTGGTGGGTCAGCATGAGGAGAGAAATAGCTGAGTTCGTCGCACTCTGCGATGTTTGCCAACGAGTGAAGGCAGAGCACCAAAGACCCGCAGGTTTACTCCAACCTCTTCAAATCCCGGAATGGAAATGGGAGGAGATTGGAATGGACTTTATAACGGGACTGCCCCGGACATCATCGGGACATGATTCAATCTGGGTAGTCGTGGATCGACTCACCAAGGTGGCTCACTTTATACCAGTACATACCACCTATACGGGAAAGAGATTGGCAGAATTGTACCTCGCAAGGATCATGTGTTTGCATGGGGTACCCAAGAAGATAGTATCCGACCGAGGTAGTCAGTTCACCTCAAAGTTTTGGCAGAAACTGCAGGAAGAATTGGGGACCCGTTTAAATTTCAGCACGGCCTATCACCCGCAAACTGATGGTCAGACCGAGCAAGTCAATCAAACCTTGGAAGATATGTTGAGAGCTTGCGCTCTTGATTTTGGTGGAGCTTGGGACAAAAGCCTACCATATGCGGAATTCTCGTACAACAACAGCTACCAGGCCAGTCTACAGATGGCACCGTTTGAAGCCTTATACGGCCGGAGGTGCCGCACACCTCTCTTCTGGGATCAGACAGGCGAACGTCAACTATTCGGAACAGAAGTACTAGCGGAAGCAGAAGAGAAAGTCAGAATCATCAGGGAAAGGTTGAGGATTGCCCAGTCTCGACAGAAGAGCTACGCGGATAACCGTCGAAGGGAGCTCACTTTTGAGGCAGGAGATTACGTGTATCTTCGTGTCACTCCGCTCCGGGGAGTACACCGTTTCCAGACGAAAGGTAAGTTGGCACCACGCTTCGTGGGACCATACAAAATTTTGGAACGAAGGGGAGAAGTGGCTTACCAATTAGAACTTCCATCCAATATGGTCGGCATCCATGACGTGTTCCATGTGTCCCAATTAAAGAAATGCTTAAGGGTACCTGAAGAACAGGCTGATTCGGAACACATTGATATCCAGGAGGACCTAACATATGTGGAGAAGCCGGTTCGCATACTTGATACCAGCGAAAGGAGAACCAGAAACAAGGTCACCAGGTTTTGCCGAGTTCAGTGGAGTCATCATTTCGAAGAGGAAGCAACCTGGGAAAGGGAAGATGAGTTGAAGGCCGCCCACCCGCACCTCTTCACCAGCTCCTCCGAATCTCGGGGCCGAGATTCCGTTTAAGGGGGGTAGGTTTGTCACACCCCGAAGTTTTCCTCCCTAGTCAAAATTGTAATTTGTAAATGACCCCAAGAAAATGCTGGTGAAAACAGGAGAAAACCCTAAGAAAATAATGCAAATAATAATCGGATTTGACATGTGGAATTTTTCTTGAGTTCTACATGTCGAAATTCATTAACAGGATTTTTAGTGGAATTTTCATAGCTCTAGAAATAATTTTAACCAATTAAAATTGAGCAAGCAATATTTTAATTCCAGGGAAAAATCCTTTTTCTTTTTCTTTTTCTTTTTCCTCTCTTTTTCCTCCTTTTTGTGAAGTGGGCCGTCGGCCCATTTCTCTTTTTCCTCCCCCTCCTTGCTACTGGGCCGGCCAGGCCGAGGCCCAGTCCGGCAGCCCGGCCGCCCCGCCCGCCTCCTCTCTCGGGGTCGCCGACAGGTGGGGCCCACCTGTCGGTCCCGTCTCCCTCCTCCCGCCGATCCCGGCCCGCCGCCGCGCCCGCAACCGTCGCCGCGCCCACGTCTCCGCCTTCCCCGGCCCACGTCGTCCACGCCCGCGCGTGTGCCGAGTCGTCCGCGCCCTTTCCCCTCTCTCTCCCGCTCGCGCCCGCGCCCGAGATGGCCGGGATTCGAAAATCGAATCCCGCCTCTCTCTCCTCCCCACTCTCCCACGTCGGCCGGCGATTCCCGCCGTTCCCGGCCACGTCCGGCCCCCTCTTTCCCTATTTAAGCATCGCCGGCGCCCCCTCTCTCTTTTTCCCCATTTCGTCGACCTCTCCCGTGCTCCCCATCGTCCCCGCGCCGTGCAACCACCCACCGCCACTTCTTCCCGCTCTCCGGCCGCCGCTAGTCGCCGCTAGACTCGCCGCCGTCTAGCGCCGTCGCCGCCGTTAGCTTCGTGCGGCCGAGGTCCACCTCGTCCACCCCTCCTCCGTCGAGGTTCGTCACCGGAGCCATCACCCCCACGCGCACGGGTGAGCGCCGTCTCTACCGCCGCCTTCGGCCATGGATTCCGGTCGCCGTGGTCTATCTCCCTCTCTCTAATCCCTCTCTTCTCCGTCCTTAGGGCACGCCGGAGCTCGTCCGCCGGTCGCCGTCGCCTCCCGTGGCCTGCCGTCGCCGTTCGCCATCGCCTTCCTCCGCGCCGGCCACCCTTGGTGAGGCACCTCCCTCCCTTCTTTTCCCCTTCCTCTCCTTTTAAGTGCCGCGCCGCCGCTTCAAGTCGCGAGCCGTTGCCCTCGGCAGACGCCGCCGCCTCCCGTGCCGCCGGTCGCCGCCGCCGCCTTGCGCCGTCGCCGCTAGACCTAGCCGGTCGGTCGGCCTTGATGCCGAGCCGAGCCGGCGTCCGCCTTTATCGCCGCTCGTTCTCTCCCCTCTAGCCGCCGCTCTCCGCCGCCGGTCGGTCGCCGTCGGCCGTCGCCTTGCGCCGCTGCCGCATGCGCGCCGCCGCCGCGTGAGCGCTGCGCCGCCGGTGCCATGGTCGCCGCCGTCTTGCGCCGCGCCCGCGCGCCCCGGCCGCGAGCTCCCGCCGCCGTCCGATCTACCCTTGGGTAGATCGGGGCCGTCGGTCCGGCCGCCACGTGGCGCCGCCGCCCCTCCCTTTTCCCCGAGCCGCTGACCAGTGGGCCCGCGAGCCGCCGCCCCTTTCTCTCTCTCCCGTGCCGCTGACCGGTGGGCCCCGCTTGTCGGCGCCGCGCCCCCCGTGCTGACGTCAGCCCTGGAATTTATTGCGCAATAAATCATTTAAGGATTTCTTTTATAGTAATAAACACAGTGAATCTTCTAAAATTCATAACTAATTCATCCGAGCTCCGTTTAATCCCATTCAAGTCTCAGTAAATCAAGAAAAATGTGTAGAATCCATTAAAAATGGTTTTGTTCTCTGTTTCAGTAGTCTTATAGCCTGTTTGCGATGTTTGCTTTGTATGTCGCTAGATTCCGATTCCTCCGACGCTCCGGTGTACTTCGAGATAGTCGCCGAGGTTCCTCCAGCAGCAGAGCAAGGCAAGTCATGCTTGTCTCTTGAACATATATATCCTATATTGCAAATGCTCTATTGTTTCTTTTCAAATACTGCATTGTTTTATAATATCACTTTGGGATGGTTACCTATTGTTACAGCCATGCTATTTTTGATACCATGCTCCTTTGTTAGCTTGGGTTATAACATGATTAGAGTTAGGACTAAGGTTTGCTTAGCCATGCTTAGTTCAACTAGCACACATTGGGGAATCTCATTTAAAACCTAGACTATAGGTTTATATGATAATGTTGGTTTAATACCACCGCTCTGGTGTTGGTTAAATAAAATGAACCACATGGTGGGCTGTGGGTGCATGGTTTTGCTGGTCGCACCCATGGCAGTTAAGGACCGGTTCGCGGGATGCCCTGGAAGAACTTATCGTACTTACCACAAGCCAGCGTGGGCAACGGCTGGGCTTGTAGTGTAGCTTTCCTCTAGTCGACGCATCCAGGCAAGGGTGGGCGTGATGGAGCGGGGCGGGCCCTGCAACGGCCTCTGTCGCTTCCGGATTCACCTAGGCACGAGAGGGGACTGCCCGTCGCCCGCTGGGGACGGGGGTGAAACCTGAGGTGTGGTGTGCTTGGCTAGAGGGGGTTATGCGAAGGGTCCTGTCACGGCCTCTTTCCGGTATGTCGTGGTGGCATGTCGGCGCACGGAAACGTGTCGTGGGGCTGTGTCTTGTGGGTACAGTTGTACACCTCTGATCAGAGTAAAACTATTCGAATAGCCGTGCCCGCGGTTATGGGCGGTCAACCAGATTCACCGTGACTAGTCTCACCTTAATGTAATCCTTTAATTTGGATAGTTTAGGTGGATGGTTGGGCCTGTTGCAACGCGGTGTAGCGTTGGACAGTGGATGATTAATACTGCTTAATTATTACAACTGTTTTCGCATTCAAATTCTTGTTTATAAATGCCAGTATTTATGCAAAGGAACCTGCTTAGCTATTCTTTGATGAATCCCTGCATTATACCTCTATTCCGGTATGACTTGCTGAGTACAGTGGGTAGTACTCAGTCTTGCTCTACTTTTCCCAACCCCAGAGTTCGAGTTCGGGTCAGATGAAGGTTTCTCTGAGGAGTAGGCTTCGTTCGTGCCGTCGAGGATGCCTGTGGAGTGGTGTTCCCGCTGCAGATTAGTTAAGGCTTAGCCCCAGTTTCTTTTGTTTTCCGCTGCATTTCTGTAAGACTTTATGATGTTTGTAAGACGTGGATCTGTATGTCAACATTGTCATTTGTGTACCCCGGCTGGTCCTGGACGGGGATTTTAATGCACATTCTGCTTGGGATTCCATCCGGGAATTTCTGGGCGTGACAAGAAGCATTATGAAGAAGATGACGATGGCTTTGATCCTCATTGGGGTTGTGAGTTCTTCAGATTCTTTTGGAATGAAGGTATGAGGCTTCCATCTATCGAAGACTGTCCTGGGTGCAGTGATATTGCCGAGAGCTCAAGCCAATCATATAGTAGGGGCAATCAGCTAAGGCAGACAAGAGTTCCTGTTCATCAAAGGTTGGGTCCAGTGAATCAAGATCGTGGCCAAGAGGACAATAAAAATAGGAAAAATCAATGGTGTCCTTCTGGTATCTTTATGAAGAATCAAAAGAGAAGGGTTCAAAGATTGAGGAATAGGGAACGCTTTCAGGAGGTCGAGCAGGAAATTAACCATCGGCTGAAGAAAACAAAGCCAAGGCAGGAGTGGCGTGTTAAGAATCAAGTTCCTGTAGCCGATGAAGCCACAGCCGATGAAGCAAAAAGGTTGGCTAAAGGAATAAGTGTTGTAACTGCTTCGGTCAACATGGTTTTCACGTTGCCTGCCGAGTTTGGGATCAAGCAAGCCGATATCGATGAAGTTGAAGAAGAATCGGCTAAATTGATTTTGTCATCAGAGCAGGTAGTTTTTGAGAAGCCAGAGGGGACAGAGAATCGGTATCTTAAGATATTGTATATAAATGGTTATGTCAATGGGAAGCCGATGTCCAAGATGATGGTCGATGGTGGGGCTGCGGTAAACTTGATGCCTTACGCTACATTCAGAAAGTTGGGCAGAAACGCTGAAGATCTCATCAAGACAAACATGGTGCTTAAAGACTTTGGTGGCAATCCATCAGAAACCAAAGGAGTTTTGAATGTGGAGCTGACAGTCGGCAACAAAACTATCCCTACAACATTCTTTGTCATCGATGGGAAGGGTTCTTATAGCTTGTTGCTTGGAAGAGATTGGATTCATGCTAATTGTTGCATTCCTTCAACCATGCATCAATGCTTGATTCAGTGGCAAGGCGACAAGATTGAAATTGTGCCAGCCGATAGGTCAGTCAATGTTGCCTGTACTGATTAAGCTCTTTGGGAGATGGATGGTCTTGATTGTTTGTCTAGAAAAGTTTGGGACAGAGATTTTCTAAAAGTGTCCGATTCTGATATACAGCCAATTGAAGATGAAGAACCCAAGCTATTATTTTAAGGGCGTCATGGAGGGTTCAGATGTCTACAACAAGGATACAGTAGATGATCTCGATGACAAACAAGGATAGGGATTTATGTCGGCCGATGATTTAGAAGAAGTTGATATAGGTCCAGGTGATCGACCAAGCCAGACATTTATTAGTAAGAATTTATCTGCAGAATTTAGAACCAAGTTGATAGAGCTGTTGAAAAAATTCAGAGATTGCTTCGCTTGGGAGTATTATGAGATGCCTGGACTCAGCCGATCGATTGTTGAACATCGGCTACCTATCAAACCAGGGGTTAGGCCACATCAACAACCTCCGAGGAGATGCAACGCCGACATGCTTGAACCGGTCAAGGCTGAGATTAAAAGATTATATGATGCTGGTTTTATTCGTCCTTGCCGATATGCTGAATGGGTTTCTAGTATAGTTCCTGTTATCAAGAAAAACGGCAAGGTCAGGGTATGCATTGATTTCCAAAATTTGAATAAGGTCACCCCGAAAGATGAATACCCAATGCCAGTAGCCGATCAACTAGTTGATGCTGCTTCGAGACATAAGATTTTGAGTTTTATGGACGGAAACGCAGGATACAATCAGATTTTTATGGCCGAAGAAGACATTCATAAGACAGCTTTTAGGTGTCCTGGTGCAATCGGCTTGTTTGAATGGGTTGTGATGACCTTTGGCTTGAAGAGTGCTGGAGCTATGTATCAAAGAGCCATGAATTACATATACCATGATTTAATCGGCTGGTTGGTTGAGGTTTACATTGATGATGTGGTTGTTAAGTCTAAAGAAATAGAAGACCACATAGCCGATTCGAGGAAGGTTTTTGAGAGAACCAGAAAATATGGCCTGAAGATGAACCCGACAAAATGTGCTTTTGGTGTATCGGCTGGCCAGTTTTTAGGATTTCTTGTTCATGAGGGGGGATCGAGGTAACTCAAAGGAGTGTTAATGCGATCAAGAAGATTCAGCCTTCGGAGAACAAGATAGAATTACAAGAGATGATCGGCAAGATAAATTTTGTTAGAAAGTTTATTTCTAATTTGTCTGGAAGGTTACAACCTTTTACACCATTGTGGAGATTGAAAGCCGATTAGCAGTTTACTTGGGGGGCAGAGCAGCAAAAAGCTTTGGATAATATTAAGGAATACCTTAGCTCTCCTCCTGGTTTGATTCCTCCACAGAAAGGAATACCTTTTAGGTTATATCTATCGGCTGGTGAGAAGTCAATAGGCTCAGTCTTGATTCAGGAGCTGGAAGGGAAGGAACGAGTTGTATTCTATCTCAGTCATCGGCTCTTGGATGCTGAAACTCGGTACTCCCCTATGGAGAAGTTGTGCTTGTGCCTATATTTTTCATGTACAAGATTGAGCCATTATCTACTATCCAACGAGTGTACTGTCATTTGCAAGGCCGATGTTATCAAATACATGCTATCGGCTCCGATTTTGAAAGGAAGGGTTGGAAAGTGGATATTCTCTTTAACTGAGTTTGATCTTCGGTATGAGTCGCCGAAGGCAATTAAGGGACAAGCTGTAGCCGATTTTATTGTGGAACATCGTGATGATTCAATCGGCTCGGTCGAGATTGTGCCATGGACTTTATTCTTTGATGGGTCGGTATGTACTTATGGTTGTGGCATCGGCTTGGTTATAATTTCCCCTCGAGGGGCATGTTTCGAGTTTGCTTATACTATTAAACCTTATGCAACTAATAATCAAGCTGAGTATGAGGCAGTTCTCAAAGGGTTGCAATTACTCAAGAAAGTTGAAGCCGATGCTATTGAAATCATGGGGGATTCTTTGCTGGCAATCAGTCAATTGGCAGGAGAATATGAATGCAAGAATGATACATTAGTAGTTTATAATGAGAAGAGCCAAGAATCGATGAAGGAATTTCTGCCAGTTACTTTGAAGCATGTGTCTCGAGAACAAAATATTGAAGCCGATGATCAAAGATGTTAAGGTTGAAATTGCAGCAATGACAGCTGATGATTGGAGGTATGATGTGCATCAGTATTTACAGAATCCGTCTCAATCGGCTTCTAGGAAATTGAGATATAAGGCATTGAAGTATACTCTATTGGATGGTGAGCTTTACTATCGGACGATTGATGGGGTGTTGCTCAAGTGTTTGAGTGCCGATCAGGCTAAAGTTGCAATCAGTGAAGTTCATGAAGGAATTTGTGGCACTCATCAATCGGCTCATAAGATGAAGTGGTTGCTTCGGCATGCAGGGTATTTTTGGCCGACAATGCTGGAAGATTGTTTCAGATATTACAAAGCGTGTCAAGATTGTCAGAAGTTTGGGGCAATTCAGCGAGCGCCGGCATCGGCTATGAATCCTATTATTAATCCATGGCCATTTAGAGGTTGGGGAATTGATATGATTGGTATGATAAATCCACCATCAAGTAAAGGACATAAGTTTATATTGGTAGCGACCGATTATTTTACCAAGTGGGTGGAAGCGATTCCTTTAAAGAAAGTTGATTCTGGGGATGCAATACAGTTTGTTCAAGAGCATATAATCTACCGATTTGGTATTCCTCAAACTATTACAACTGATCAAGGTTCAATCTTCATGTCCGATGAGTTTGTTCAATTTGCCGATAGCATGGGCATCAAATTGTTGAATTCTTCACCTTATTATGCACAAGCTAATGGGCAGGCTGAGGCGTCTAACAAGAGCTTGATCAAATTAAGTAAGCGGAAGATTTCTGATTATCCTCGGCAATGGCATACTCTGTTGGCCGAAGCATTGTTGTCTTATCGGATGGCTTGTCATGGATCGATCCAAGTCCCTCCTTACAAACTTGTTTATGGACATGAGGCTGTTTTTCCATGGGAAGTTAGAATCGGCTCGAGGAGAACTGAGTTGCAAGATGATTTAACAGCCGATGAGTATTATAACCTTATGGCTGATGAAAGGGAAGACTTAGTTCTGTCTAGATTAAGAGCCCTTGCAAAGGTTACTAGGGATAAGGAGCGAATTGCTCGACACTATAACAAGAAAGTGGTACCCAAGGATTTTTCAGAAGGTGAACTTGTATGGAAGTTGATTTTGCCGATTGGGACCCGGGATAGCAAATTCGGCAAGTGGTCGCCAAATTGGGAAGGACCGTTCCAGATTCATAAAGTAGTGTCTAAAGGGACTTACATGCTGCAAGGACTCGATGGTGAAGTTTATGGAAGAGCGTTGAATGGCAAATACTTGAAGCAATATTACCCAAGTGTCTTGGTTAATGCATGATCGGCTGATGTTGCCGATACATGATAGCCAATGTGTTTTCATCGTCTTGAAATGGCCGATATTGTTATATCGCCCTCAATCGTTTTTCCATATAGTAATCGGTTGTGGTTTGCCGATATATAATGGCCGATATTGTTATATCGCCGTTAGCTGTTTTTCTAATTTTATCAATGCTTTTGACATTGTAAAATTAGGGGGGCATATATATATCCAAAAAATGGAAATTTTTGAGCGAATTTAGAAGTTGTATTAATCGGCGCAAAGGATGCTCAAGACAGTAAAGTACTAGAGTATCTTAGCCGATTACAGAAATTTCTAAGGCTTATTACACAGAAAGTCATTGAGACAAGTATCGCTGGATAGCTGAAATAGCCCTTTGCCTAATTTTTTCTACTTCTTCAATAGCTTGGGCATCTTGAGCATCGGTTTCAGGGATGACTTTCAGAGACTTGGTCAGATCCGCAACATTCTTGATAGCCGATTTGAGTCTGGCTTTTTGTTCTTCGATAGACTTTGGGAGATCGGCTAACTTGTTCCATATCTAGCTCGGCGTTGCATTCTTCAAGTTGTGCCAAGAGCTCAATCTTGCGAGCTTCGAGCCGATCAATATTGGACTTGATCGGGCCCTTAGATAGCTGATCAAGTTTGGTCTTTTCTTCATGAACAAGCTGTCGATTGGCTTGGATTGTGGCTTCGATATTCTTGCGCTCCCGACGTTCGGCTAGTCTTAGCTTGGCCTTCTCCAACTTGAACTAATGTTGCTCAAGGTATACTGCTGGAGTAAGGATATCGGCTAGCTCATATGGGATTAGAGCTTGAATTTCATGTAGCCGACTCCTAATTGGCCCACAGTTTACCACCAAATTATCTAGTGATGAGGCTTCCAGCCGATGAGATATGTCTTCAAGTGTCTTCTTCACGTCATCAGACACGGGAACCAGAGATTTACTGGTGGTATCTTCTTCTGTTTCTTCGTCGAGATAATCTTTAATGTTAAAGGAAAACAGATTAGCTAAGGCCTGCAAAGGAAATTTAATGTTAGACAAATATGGTCGATTTGAGATTTGATGTTTAATAAGAAAACTCACTGGATAGCAGGAGCAACTGGTTGTTCTTCTTCCACAACATGATGACTCCCCACAGCCGATGGAGTTCGGTCACTCGATGATTGTTGTACAGGGGAAGGAGGAGGCTGTAAAGGGGACAAGTTTTAGACAAAATCGGCTGGAATCAACTAGTAAAATTGAGAGTATCTTACTGGTGGAGCTGGTTTGAGAATTGGTGTTGCCGATTTCTTCTTTACAGCAGTTTCATTTTCTGCAGCTACAAAGTCTATGAGTAATCGGCTGGAAAGTAATAATTACAAAAGGGGTTGAAAAGAGAGCTGCTTACTCTTAAGAAATGAGTGGGGGCAGAAGGAGTTGGAGGTGTTTGCTTAGGCGAAGCCGATGGCATTTTTTCAGTATCGCTTACTTCGGCTGCAGCCTGATCAACATCATCCTCAATATCTCCTTTATCCAGAGCTTGTTTAATGGATGGATCCAAGGCAGGCAAGTCGTTAGTTGGCTTGGTTTTCTTAGACTTGGCCTTTTTCTTTGGAGCTAGAGTCAAAGTGCTCACAGCCGATGATCTAGTTTTTCTTTTCTTGGTTGCATCGGTTGGTTCCCTGATGAAGCCTTGGAGGAGGGTTGAGACCTTGGGGGCATGATAGCCGATGACAGGGGGAGACAGTCCGCCTCCATTAGGAATCGGACCTGGAGCATATTCAATATCTCTGCCGCTGTTGCTCTGATGTGGAGGAGAAGAGTCGATTGTCTGCAAAACGGAAGCAAAATTGATCAAATAATGAATCGGCTGACAATCATACAAATTATAAATGACAAAGTTTACCTTGGGTACGACATCAGGGAATAGATCTGTCATGTACATTGAAGCCGATTGATGAAATAAGTGCAACTTCCATTCGCCCGCAATCTGTCGAAGTTTCTGCTCTTAAATCCGGCCAACTCAATATTGTCAATACTGCCTAGAGGAGGTCCTTGGAGGTTAAGCAGTCGATCCATCATTAGAATTGAAGAAATTTCTCCTCGGCATTGGATCTTGTCAGCAAAGAATAAGCCGATTAGGAGTTGGCCTAATCCAAGTTATCGAGCTGAACTCATCGGGTGATAGAATTCGTAGGAGACTTGGATATTTCTTCCTTGGTGGATGCCGACAGGTAATATGCAGGGGCAGATTGCAGCTGTAAAGATTTCCCTAGACGTTTAATATCTTTCATGGTTGATATCTTCAAATCTAAAGTCTGATGGGAGCTCAAGGTCTGCTGAGTCTTCATAAGGAAACCAAACCCGGGCATCTTTTTGGAAGCCATCATAAAAGCTGCAGAACCAATCTTTGAGCAGCTCGGCCGATAGTTTTGCCCCAGCATCGGCTGGTGTGGATGCATATTCTCCATATGACATGCATCTGCGATGGGTGCGCTCTTCCCCATCATCCTCTACAATTGGCTCCAACCTTGGGAATTCGACTTCTGTTACAGATGGCCGATTAATAACTTTTATGACTATCAGATTTAGCCAAGTTTGCAGTAGCCACCATGGTCCACCTGCTCCAACTATAGAGCCGACAGCTATCTTGGCTGATGCACTGTTCAACATTTGGTATAGATAGCCGAGAAGGATTTTGCCCAAAGGAAATTGTCTCATTGATTCTAGGGCTTCGGCTACAAATTGCCAATTGGTTGTGGGACCACAGCTGGATCAACAAAAGAGAAACTTTTCTAGCCACATTGGCAAGAAAGCTACATGCTCCCGAGGAGTGACAGGCCCTTTGCCCATGTATGCCGCTACATAACCAGACCACTCTCCTATGCTTTTGGTCCTGAAGTCAAATTGGTTCTTGGTGTTCATACTCATAGGGTTAGCCGATGAAGTTACATCTAATCCAGTGATCATGATGATGTCAATCAAAGTTGGAGTCATCGGCCCTTGGTTGAATAAGAAGGCATTGATGGTGTTGGACCAGAAGTAGGTGGCGGCAGCCATCAGAGGTTCGTCCTTAGCAGAATTGGCTATGGTGAGAGCAAGCGCTTGGTCGATCCCAATCTCATCCTAGTGAACTTTCTTACTAGCTGATACGCACTGGTACCAGGTGATCCAACTCTTCTTAGGGGTGGGTTTCTCAAGAGATGGCCAAGACTTGAAAGTATTCTTCCAGTGACCCATATTAGGGTTGGCTAATCTAAAAGGGATTCTATTGGTTTCACCGATGATGAAATCAGTGGGGTCAAGATTGCCGATTGGGCCAAGAAAGTAGTGGTTTTCATGCGACAGACTGGGAATCGCAACTAGGTTGGAAAGGTGCTGCAAATCCAAAGAAATCTGGAAGAAGAAAACACGATGAGAAAAGGGGAAATCGATTTCATACGAAGAAAGGGGATCTAGCCGATGAGAACTTACCTCAGCGTACTCGGCCGATGGCGCGACAGGTGGGCTGGCGGAAGATGACATCACCGGGGCTGAGATTTGATCGAAGACGAAATCGCCTGGGGATCGCCTCGAGCGTCGTAGGAATCACCGGAGAGAGATAGGAGCAGGTTGGCTTTAGCGGTGAAAATGGAAGTAACGGGGTGAGGATCTCTCGAGGGTGGCGGTTAGTATTTCAAGCGCTGGGATAACGGTCGGAAAATGGCAAAGTGCGAAACTCACTCGGAGTCGATTTACAGCAAATCCGAAACATTACCAAATATTCTAGACTTGGGGGGCATGTGTTAACAACCAAAATTGGTAATATCGGCATCGGAAAAGAAGATTAGATTGAAGTGGAGTCGAAGATGGAGATCGAATTTGACAACAGAGCAGGAATCGGCTGGAGTCCAGATCGGCTACGATTAGGATCGGCTAGGTCTGAGTCGGACTAGGTGAGCCGGTGCAGCCGATTCCGACAATACAACTTGGTGTATGACATAGGGTTGAATTGAGGTGCTTCAAGATGATTGCCGCACATGGATAGAGTCCTGAGAAGGCAATTGTATCTATTAATTAGGATATTTTATGTAATTTCCTTAGAGATATGCCTGGGCAAAAGTCTGCCGCAAAGACTTATGATATCTTAGAGTTTGTTAGAGATAATAGTCGTGTCTAGTATGGACATATCTTGTAATTCTCGGGTATAAATAGACACGAGCCCTATGTAATTTTGAACACACATGTTCAACACAATTTCGGCACATCGCCACCCTTTTACTTTAGTTTTATTTCGACGAGTTCTTGCTTTCGGGTTGAGCTGCATCGGTTTCGATCTTCAATAAGAGGTAAAACTTGTTATGACGGTTTGTGTTATCGGGATTAGTGCTTCCATCTTTATGACACTCTAATCTTGTTTATGTAATTCGTCGAGTTATCATATATCTTATGTAACCTCCGGCAATATCGCTCTCTAACCTACAATCGGCTAACGTCTGTCGAAGAAGGCAGCCGATTAGGTTAGATTTTGACGTTGACTCAGGTTATATAAGATATCTACCACTCTATGAAACTTTCAGCGGCTTGATTGTCTAGATATTGTTCTTATTTTTATACCTAATGCTGCATCAATTGAATTTGATCTATTAAGCCGTGCTTACAATATCAATCTCTAGCCTGCCTTCTAGTTGCCAATTAGGGTAGCATCGGAGTTTCAGCAGATCTTATCTGATTTAGCTATACTTGCTCTATATGCTTCATTGACATGCTAAATCTGCCCTTTATGTTAAGATCTTATTGCACTTAAGTATATTAGGCTTTTGTTTGATATATTATACCTGTTTTAATATCCTGATATAGAGTAGTATCGGAGTATTAGCCGATACATGCTAGATTTATCTGATCGGCTATGCTATAAACATATATAGTCCTGTTATTAATATATATTTCGATCTAAGTGATTTATATTGTCTCGGCATGGCGACCGATCTATCCCAATCATTTGATTTAAGTATATATCGATATAAGAACTATATATTGGTAATATCTACAGCCGATCGAATAGATTTAGTTCTTTATTATCTATTTATAACCGTCGATCGATTCACATACGACATCGGCTCAATGATAAATGATATGCCATCGGCACATAGCCGATCGGCTATTGTTTATAGGTTTAACCATGGTGTCTTTGTCTCTATTTCTTTTTGATTGCAAGATCAAATCAACTGACACGCTAACACACCCGAAGGCGAGCTTTGGACCTGCACTGGAGTTAAGCAGATCTCCTAGGCCTCGTGTTTTTCATCAACAATGTCAAACCATGAGATCTAGGGGAGGACACAAAGAAAGACACTGTTTGCCTATTGCTACTTGTTAAAGTCACCTTACGGTTAGCACAATCTATAACTTCTCTGTGACGGGTTTGCCAATCCATCCCTAAGATAACATCAAGATCTTTGGATTCTAGCAAGATAAGTGTGGATGGGAAAGGAATTTCTTCTA
The DNA here is from genome assembly GCA_000576065.2 of Oryza nivara. Lineage (NCBI taxonomy): Eukaryota > Viridiplantae > Streptophyta > Magnoliopsida > Poales > Poaceae > Oryza > Oryza nivara. The sequence continues at coordinate 10,746,552 of CM002502.2, forward strand.
TTTCTATAGTAATGGAAGGACAGTACTGTGTTGAGGACACTTGATTGCCTGGGGTATTAACTAGTAAAGGCCTCCCATGACTAATAACTTCCATCCCATGATTGCTCGCAAAACTTTTAGACAAAAAGGAATGTGTAGCACTGGAATCAAAAAGCACAGTTGCGGGTATAGAGTTAACAAGAAACGTACCCAAAACCACATCAGGTGCATTCTGGGCTTCTGCAGCTGCAACGTGATTAACACGAGCCTTCGGTGCTGGAGCATTGGAGTTGTTCTGGACAGGAGCATTCTTCACACACCGAGGCTTTGGATACTTATCAGCATAATGTCCTAGATCACCACAATTGAAGCACACCCCTGGCTTAATTCCCTGTTCCTTCCTGACAGGCTGATTCTGTGTTGGAGCTGCTACAGGACGAGTAACCACATTACGATTATCGTTGCTGCGATTACCAGTGTTGTTGTTGTAGAACTGGCGTTGAGGGCGAGCAACTGAAGAGGATCCTCCCGGTGGGTATGGTGCAGCTTGAGGTCCCAAAGCAATGTGCAGCCTCTGGCTACTACATTGAGCCTTGAAATGAGCAGCCCTACGCTTCTTCTGTTCCATCCTATTGTACTTGTCTTCTTGGCGAATCGCCTTATCCACCAACTGCTGGAAATCCCAGTATTCCATAGCCATCAATGCATAGGACAACTCATCATTCAGTCCCTCTCAAAACTTCTCCTAACGTTCTTCATCAGTGCGAACATCTTCTGAGCATAGCGAGCTAGGCGATTAAAGTCATGGAGACAGAACGGGATCCCTGATTGAGTGCTCTGAACTCTCTATTCTTAACTGCCACAACACCTGATGGTATATGTGTCTTGTTGAAAGCAGCAGTGAACTCCCGCCAAATGTTAGGCTCTCCCGCAGCTCTGTTTAGACGAAAGTGATCCCACCACTCAGCAGTAGGACCATGCAATTGATGCGAAGCAAAGGAAACCTTCTCCTGCTCGGTGCACTGAATCAAATCTAATATCTTTTCAACAGCATGCAGCCAATCACCTGCCTCTACTGGGTTAGTTGTGCTTGAGAAGGTAGGTGGTCTCACACGTAGAAAATCTACCAACTTGATCTGTGGAGCTGGTGGTTGATTGTTGTTATTTGCCTGCAGGTTCTGCGCTTGCTGCACTAGTAGATTAATCAATTGAGTTTGCTGAGCCAAAACTTGGGCAAGTGTGGGATCTCCTTCATTGTGACCACTTCCACTTCCAGTGCAGATGTTCACCATCTGAAGAAAAGCACGGGCAAAAGGAAAGAACGACAGAGAGATACCCTTAGAATGGAGAACTTTAATTAATTTAAATTCTATATTGCTCTTAACTGAGTATGATTACATTTAAGTTGAATTAACACTATCTCACTAGCTAACTTACTCTCTAACAAGCAAAAGAACTAAACTCATGTAGTTACATCCCACCCATGATGTAAGCAACACGCTAAACCCAGACACGCACAAGCAAACTTAAGCAAGCAAACTAACACAGCGAACTACGGCAACGGTATAACTAGGCAACTAATCCCGCCTTGCGTCGGAACGAAGAAATGGATCTTCTTCCTCTGGACTAGCTGGCTCTCTTTCTTCTGGGTCTTCCTCCTCTTCATCATCACTTAAGACATGGATGACAAGTTCAGCATGATCAGGCACAGCATCTCCCACCACACGACTCTTCGAAGCAAACTGGATACGAGGTGGTGGACAGGTTCTCTTCCTTGCGGTGAGACGAAGCTTGGGTGCTGGCAATGGTGCTTCTCCCTTAAGCTCGGCCAGTTCCTTCTGCAGACGATACACCTTGCTCTCCAACTTGCAAAACCTGCCACGGTTCCAGTTTCCCTATCATGAGCTGCTTTCTCCCGCTCCACGCCTACTGCACCCATGGCGCTAAGCGTATACATAGCATGCGTCAGAGTGGTGCTATCTTCATCTTCAGGGCAGTTGTAAACTCCATAGTCTTGACCATGAGGCTTGTGTGGATGATACTGGAAAGCTGATGACTCAAACTCCTCATGAAAGCGATGACGTAGCTCTCCAATGGCCACCAAGGCTGCCTCCTGACAAGCATGACTATACTTTCTTCCCCCAGCTTCAAACTTTATCGACGAAAGGTCTTCACGATCACTAGTCAACATCACACGAACACGACGCTTCTCCCCGTTGGGGTCATGGGGAATCTGGCGATACTCGGGGGCAACGTCGTAGCCTACTTCAAATACCATCATTCTTAGCTCCCTGACGAATCCTACCACATCGATCAAGCTTTCCGGCGGATGGGGCGGCATCTAAAGGAGCACAGAAAGGAGGAATTAATGCATATATTTAAGTTAGCTGCACAAACTAGACTTAATTAATATGACCCAAAAAGAAAAATAAAAGAAAAGGGGCAAACAGAACTAATTTTTTTTCCTTTTTTTAATTAAATTTCGAATTTTTCTTTTCTGACCGAAACATAAATTTTCAGAAACCAATTCGCTTTTTTTCAGAATTTTTTTTTGAAAATTTTTATTTGTACAGGGGCATAGACTTCGGAAGTAAACAAAAATAAGCAAATATATTTTCTTCCTGTACAGTACTCGTGGGAGCAGAACTAAACAAAGTTTTTGTTTGGAAAATGAAATCAACTTTGGACAGAGACAAATTGCTTTCGACAAATGAATAAAATAAAACTAAAATACTTAGGATCTACCATAAGCATGGTACAGTGTCACCATTAACAGGGATGAGTAGTACTGGTGTTATCTTGATGGAATCGATACTGTCACGACCAGAAATAACCCAACGGGCGTTCCTTACGTGCGTGTATTATTCCTTGTCCCAGGAGGCAAGGTACACCAAAAGTTGATACATTTCAGAGTTTATCAAGCGGAAGCGTAAATAGTTACTTTATTACATGGGCGGCGAAGGCCCAGCACACACAAAGACAAACGGGAAACAGCGGAAGACTAGGGCGACGACCACAGGCGCTTGACGGCAGGCACGAGCTAGACACCAAAGCCTTCATCTTCCAAGAACTCCTCTTCTGGGTTTGGAAAAAATTGAGCAAGACTGAGTACAACCACCGTACTCAACAAGACACATAAACAAGTGCAGAATAAATGCAAGGGAGTACAAGGGAGCCATAATATAGGGGGTTAGGGTTTGCAGTAAACAGCATTAAAAGTCACTTAGTTGCTCAAAGCTACTTTGTAAACACGCTCCTAGAGCTATACAATATTATTAACCAAGGCCGTGAACCCACACGAACCTGCCTTAACCCAAGGCCTACGATGATTCAGACTGAACTGGCACCCCGACCCTGGGTCCCTGCTCGTCCCAAGCCAACCCAGGCCTACCATTCCACATTTTAGTTGTTAAGCAGGTTTTAAGAATTAAAAACACTAACTTGAGTACATTGCTCGGCTTGCCCATAACCGAGGGCGCGGCTATTCGAATAGATTATACTCTGATCAGAGGTGCACATCTTTACCCACAAGACACATCTTCCTCACGTGTAACCACGTGCCACATACTACCACGGTATACAGACGGAAGACATGACATAGTTTCCAACCCATCCTAGCCAAAAACAAGAGTACCGACCCAACCCTACCTACGGCCGGAACCCCCGGGACAGGTAGGCAGGACTGAGCCCCTAGCAGCAGGACACCGGCCCTGTGCCATGACATCTCGACTACCGGGCCGCAGCTCGTGTAGCCTTCATTTGCCCTAGAGATGTCCATCGACCCCCGACTTCGTCCATCTCCATCCGTGTACTTTTGTTTATAACCAGACCGAGCCACAAACTAAGTCTTACCCACTAGACATGTGGAAGTACGGTAGTGCTTTGCAACAGAGGCCCGAAGACCGGTCCTTATATGGTCGAGGTGCTACTATCAAAACCATGCACCCCGAGCCCAGCTTAAAACCATTTTGAGGGTTTTGAATAGAGGGGGAGGTGTGAATCCAATTCCACAATAATCCAACCATTCCATTCCATAGGATTTGTTGACCACGCTGTATATGTATCCTGTGTAGCTTGTCGTGCTCCTGCTTCCATGCATATATGAATGTGGGCCGGAGCAAACTTGAAGAAACTCATGTGGCTGTTTTATTGTGCCTGTATGCATGCATATCGACATGCAGCAACAGTCAGACATGCACATCCGATTAGGAATCGGGCAGACAGCTTCTGTCTTGTCGATCGAAAAAAGAACTCGCGGCGGTGGAGATTGGCATCAAACTCGCCGAGCTGAGATTGATCTTCTGGTTAGATTGATCCACTCGGTGTCGACGAAGTAACTCAAAATTCACGGGCGGTGCAGCATGCTACCGATCTCGAATTCGATGAAATTTATCTTCCCGACTGAGTTGGATCTTGAAGCGAAGACAATGCCGATAACTCCTGAGATTAGTTCCATCACACTTGTCGATGGGTAATTCGACGCAACCCCTACCTAGCGCGCCAACTGTCGAAACATGACTTCAGCAATAATAAAAGGGGTAGCGCACGAGACCTAAAAGTGGATGGATGCGGAGACAAAAGATTTAGACTGGTTCAGGCCCTCTCAATGAGAGGTAATACCCTACTCCTGTTTGTGGATTTGAATCCATCAGGTGTGTATTGATCTGACGATCAGATTGTGTCATATGGCCCCTAGAGGGCCCTGGATTTTTCACATTTTGGTCCTTTTGAAAAACTTATTTTGCAAATAGACCCCTGAAAAAACTTATCCCAGAAATGATCCTTTTTGGGGCGCCAGAGTGGCTGGCGCCGTCATCCAACGGGACGGCGCCAGCCTCTCTGGCGCCATCCTCCTGCCACCGTGGCGCACACGAACCGACGTGGCAGGAGGAGGGCGCCAGCCATGCTGGCGCCGCCCCAGGGAGGAGAGCGCCAGCATGGCTGGCGCCGCCGCCTCTATTCCTGTTTCTCTGTATGGAGTTGCAACGGTGTCATTTTTATTTTATTTTTTTGATGTTTTTTCACACTCAGGATCACGATACAACCAACCACAAAAAAAATTTAAACTCGAACTACCACTTAGCTAAGTCTGAAAATATCTAGCATACCACTTAGTCTACTTTGCACCTTCACTAAAATTAGACCATAACTCTTTTAGTAAAACTCTTTGATCAGCATGTTAAACATAATGCACTCTACCACTATATGAAATTACTTAATCTAATTCAAAATATAACCACATGAAATGACATATAAGTTAAAAAGTACATAGAGATGTAATTTTTTTATTTTTATTTCATTTTTTTGATATTTTTTCACACTTAGGAGAACATAGGAACCAACCGTATAAAAAATAAACTCAAACGGACAAAATATGTGACATGTAGAATTTTCCAAAACTCTACCGAAACGGACAAAATATGTCATCTATTAAAATAGGCGTAACTTTCTCATACGGAATCGGAATCAGGCAAATAATATATGCACGGACATCTACAGAAAAAGTTTGTGTAGATATTAAAACCTCCAAATTCCGCTTGCAAGATTGTGTTTTCGAGGAGAGAAGTTTTTCGGTGGAGCTTTGGAAAATTCCACATGCCACATATTTCGTCCGTTTGAGTTTATTTTTTACATGGTTAGTTCCTGTGAGTTCCTAAGTGTGAAGAAAATATCAAAAAAATAAAATAAAAATAAAAAAGTTGCACATCTCTCTCCTCTGCACTAGTTCGGAGAGGAGAGGAGAGGAAAAATTTTACATGTCACATATTACGTCCATTTGAGTTCAATTTTTCTATGGTTGGTTCTTGTGTGTCCCTAAGCGTGAAAAAAAATATCAAACAAATAAAACAAAAATAAAAAATTTCGGGGGGGGGCGCCAGCCACTCTGGCGCACTCCCCCTAGCCACCTCAGCATCGCCCCGCCACGTCGGCAGGGGGACGGCGCCAAAGAGGCTGGCGCCGTCCTGTTGAACGACGGCGCCAGCCACTATGGCGCCCCAAAAAGGACCATTTTTGGGATAAGTTTTTCTAGGGGCCTACTTGCGAAATAAGTTTTTCAAAAGGACCAAAATGTGAAAAATCCAGCTAGAGGGCCTCCTGCCCACCTTATACAGGACGAGGGCAGGATTAAAAGAAAGAAACCTTAACCAATAAGGTATCGGTTTCCTAAATCAACTTTACAATATTATCAAACCAGGACTTTAGGCCGTTCCGTAATATACAAGGAAACGTAATACCCAAGTCATGATCCATTACATATTTCATAGATATAAATTATCCCCTATAACTAGTCGGATAACCATGCCGTGTGGGTATGGGGTACCCATAATCTCCAAACTAGCCCCTGAGACCTTCATAGTCGAAAAGATAATCTTCTCTCGAACCTGATTACTCCAAAGCCGAGTGCTGCAATGATCTTTGCCATGGTCTCCCGAGTACTTTTACCAAATTTGAAGATAGTGGAGGGCTGAAAAGTAAAGTCAGGTGCATCGACTAGACGCACCTAATAGGTGTAGCTCTCGACTATGTGGTTAGTTGAACAAACTAAGCAGATTGTCAAGGAATAAATAATCCAACCAGCTGAGTGGTTTTGATAATTGTAGTCAACCAAGTGACTTAATATTAATATATAGCATATGCGGTGTGAATCCCCGAATAACATGATTTGAGTGATATACCGACTGCTTTGTAAAATATGATGCGTGCAACCTAAAGTTGACTACATCATTAAAATTCACATTGCAAAACAGCTATAAAGAAGCTTGTATGCTGTGAATAAAGAAAATTCCAAAGTATTGGGCACACACCATGCGCACACTACTTTAACAGATGTGCTTAAGTCCCTAAAAGACACATGGTTTCACCACACCTGGAAATATATGGCATATGTGGTGTAAAATCCGAGTAAATAAACTCATAAAGGATTTACGAACAGCCTGGAAAATGACCAGAATATATAATCAGCCTAAGCCATAATATTGGTCAATAAAAATACAACTTACGTGGCAAAAAGCAATGATATTGTATCCAATCAATTTGTTTTATAAACCCAAATAGCACCTTGAATATATAAAAAGTCAGCGGGGCAGCTATGAAAAACTTCACTGCTGGGCACCTTTTAAAATGCAATGTACCAACTCCAAAAACGTTGAGTAACTACGGTATAAAAGAATTTTAAGGTATTGGGCACTTGATCACGCGCACTTTGGCCTAAACAAAAAGTGCCTAAGTCCCTAAAAGAACGTGACAGGCTACACCTGAAAATATGGGCTGCAGATATATTAGGCCTAGGCCAAAAAATATGCCTTCGACACGCTTTAAAGGATGACGCATGTGACATGCTTCCGAGTAATAAATTTTCCGGATGATATAAACCAAGTGTAGCTCATATGAATAGCTTCTGATCTAAGTGATTATCCCTTATGGGATACTCCAAAATAGATATAAAAATTGAATCCCGACTAGCGCAAGGAATAATGATTGGTCCAGTCTTCGAGCATAGAAAATAATCTCAGGACGACGAGTGCATGTTGCCTGTATCTAGAACAAAATCCAACTTGAAGGTATGATCCTTGTGCTTGAGGTCGTAAGGCCCTGAGCATATAGCTTATCCTTTTGGAGTAGTTGAAATTGTCCATCGGTGATAGCTGATGCAATCGGCATGGAAGCAAAGAAACCAGTCGGCAGCAGTCAGATCAACTAGCAGTGAAGATAAAGACACCTAGCAATAGCGACAGAGTTTTGTAGCCATGGTGACAAAATAATCAGTCGGAGACAAACGAGACAGCTAGTGAAGAAGATGAAAACGCCCATTAGCGGCGACATAATAAGCCAGCTGTGAAGGTGAGAATATCAGTCGGTGGCGATGAAAACAAGCCAATGATGAAGTTGTAGACGCGCATCAACGACAATAGCGAAATCCTCCAATCATGAAAATGCAGGAAATAGTCGACGATGACAAATGCAACCGATGGTAATGACGATTGGCAGCAATAGAGATGATCAAATATGATGACGAAGTTGCCCATCAATAGTAGTAGAGTGGGCTATGTTGAAGACGCTTGACAGGATGTTGATGAAGATGACGATGTTGGTGATCTAGTCAATAGCGGTGTAGCAGCCGATCATAATGACGAAGACGCTCATCAGCGTTTGTGTAGTAGGTCAACCGTGAAGGTGAAATAATAAGTCGGCGAAGACATAGTCATCCATTAGCAACAGCGGAGATGTCAGGGCCGATGAAGCAGAGGTGCTAGTGATGATGTCAGTAACAATAATCCTTCAAATTGTTGAGAAGATGGCGAAGCTCAAATAGTTTTCTTGACGTTAGCATGTGCATAGCTGAGATTGATGCAACGGCTCTTGATTTATGAAGATGGCAGTAGAACTGAATGTTGTAGCTGTTGCAGAAGCTTCATTTGGAGGAAAATAGATGATGTTGTCCAACTCGTTGAATATGAGTTAATTGGTTGATAACTCCAAACTCTCGAACATGTAGATTAAATCTTGAACTCGATACTTGAGAATTGTGGAGTAAAATTGCGAGTAAAATAATTTGAATTGCTGAAGTAGAACGCTTGCTCTGAAGAGAAGACGGAGATAATGACTCCCAGAGTTGACTCATTGGTTGATTAATTAATTGCTTCATCTTGACAGAAAACTTGTCGAATTTTGAGCCTTATATTTGTGTAGCCCCCAACTCTTTGGTTAGTTGAGAAACAACTGAACATAGTGTTGAGAACTGTAGCTTCATATCGTCAAGTAGTCATTGCTTGAGTGAAGACACGTGTTGAAGATATCTGAGTAGAATTTTTGAAAATTGGAACACCACTTGTTTGTAGTAAAATAACATGGCGTCGAATCTGGAAGTACATGCCGAGATGTCGAAGCTCTTGTAGACGTCGTGGTTGGTGAAGCAGCAAAACTTACGAAGTAGTGGCAACAGAGTTTGCAGTGCCGAAGATAATAAAGATGAAGTCGCTCCACCATGGTGACAAAATTGCATACCCGTGATGAAGTGAACACGAGTCGGCGGCAACAGAAGCAAACCAGTAGCGAAGACGCGTAGTTGTGAAGATAAAAACACCAGTCAGCGGCGGCATAACCAGTCGGCAACGGAAGAAGTAGAATGATGACGAAAATGAAAACATCCTTGAACAGCGAAAAAATAAGCCAGCCATTAAAGCGAAGATACCATGGGCGGCGGAGAAGGCAAACCGGCGATGACGATGACACTAGTCAATGATGACGAAGGCGCACAGCCGTGGAGGCGAACAAACCAGTCGGCGTTAGACAAGGCGGCCAACAATGAAGACGATGACATTCAACAGTAGTGGTACTGGTATAAACCAGCCATAGAGGCGAGGGCACTAGTCAGCAACAGACGAAACGACCGGCGGTGAAGATGATAAGACCAATCAACAGTATCAGAATCATGCAGCCATGGAAGTGAAGAAACCAGTCGGCAGCAGACGTAGGCAGCTTGTGTTGAAGATGCTGACTCCTATTAGCGGTGGCGGCGACGCGACCATCCGTCATGATGATAGCACCAGTTGGCGTCATACGAGGTGGCCGGTCGGTGAAGATGTAGACATCCAACAACGGCGGCATAATAGGCCAAGCATGCAGGTGGAGACACAAGTTGGTGGCAACGAAGGCAAGCCAATAGTGAAGACATAGACGCCCAACAACGGTGGTGTGACCAACCAACCGTGAAGACGGAAACACCAGTCGGTGGCGACGGAGGCGAACCGGCGGTGAAGACGTAGATGCCTATCAATGGCGGCATAATAGGCCAGCCGCGCAAGCGGAAACACCAGTCAGCGGCGGCGAAGGCACGCCAGTTGGTGAAGACGTAGACACCCAACAACGGCGGCATAATAGGCCAGCCGTGCAGGCGAACACACCAGTCGGCAGCGGCAAAGGCAAGCCGGTGGTGATGTTCTGACTGATCTATTCCTGAAGCGTAGGAAATAAGCTTAAAACCATGAATCCCTTTTATGCATATCTGGATCTGGATCCTATAGAACAAACATATAGGATGAGTAGTATATGATGTAAATATAATACTCGAGAAAAATTCAAGTATTTTAAAATATTTATAAATATGTATTTCTCCTCATGTCAATTTTGATTTCCCCGAGCAGATGACTCCGTACGTTTAAACACTCTGTCCGACTAGTCATAGCCGCCAAGCATCGGGAGTCGGCCAAGGCACTTCCCAAACATGCATATGAGTGACATGAGTTCGTCACTAAAAGAACAAAGTTTAACGAATCAGAATTTACTACTCGGGTACTTTTGCAATTGTTAAGAGCAGAAAATAAATTTATCTTATCTCTATGCTTTTGATTTATTCTGAATAATACTTAGCACCTTGCGTTACTCGGTCCATCCAACGAGCCCCCGGGTGCTAGGAATCGGCCCAAAGGCAACTATCCATTGACAAATCAAACGGAAAGCATAGGAAGATAGAACTCCATAACTCGATAGGCACTTTTGTACTCAGATTATGTCACAAGCAATCAAGATAAATATTATGAAAATTGTTAAAAAATATGATATAACATCTATAGCCCCCGACTCACTAGTCAACGGCGAACCAGTTGATGTAGTGAGGCAGAGGAAAAGGAAAATATCATATAAAGAAAATTAATGATGACTTAGCTTTGTAATATTCCCCTTGGTGATGGCAGAGGTGGCCAATGTGGGAACAAAGTCGTCCATCAATAACAATGAAGACACCAGTCGACGGTGAAAGCGAAGATGCCCACCAACGATGGCATAATAGGCCAGCCGCGTAAGCAGAGATACCAGTCGGCGGCGGCAAAGGCAAGCCAGTCGATGAAGACGTGGACGCCCATGAACGGTGGTGTGACCAATCAACCGTATAGGCGAGGACACCAATCGGCGGCGATAGAGGCAGGCCGGTTGGTGAAGACGTGGACACCCATGAACGGTGGTGTGACCAACCAACCGTATAGGCGAGGGCACCAGTCGGTGGCGACGGAGGCAGGCTGGTCGGTGAAGACGTGGACGCCCATGAACGGTGGTGTGAGCAACCAACCGTATAGGCGAGGGCACCAGTCGGATGCGACGGAGGCAGGCCGGCGGTGAAATTGTAGACGCCGGCATAATAGGCCATCCGTGTAGATGGAAACACCAGTCGGCAACGACGAAGGCAAGCCGGTCGGTGAAGACTTGGACTGTCACACCCTAAAAATCTTAAATATATAAATTGTGGTTTAATTGGAATCTTTTAGAATTTATTTTAAAAGCCTACAAGCTAAACCCTAATTTTCTAGGAAAATTTTCAACATAAAAGTGAGCTAGATAAAATTTTATTAAATACTATGCTTGCTCCTCTATTTTCTAGAATTTTCTGGGAATTATTTGAGCAAGGGAAGTATTTTTTAATAATTGAAACATCATTTCACAAATTGTTTTTATTTAAAAAGTTCAAAAATTCCCCTTCTAGGCCGTTGGGCCGATTTTGGCCCAACTCTCTCTTTCTCTCTCTCTCCGCGCGCGGCCCACGCCGGCCCAAGCCGCCGCCGCCCGCGCCCCTCTCTCTCGGGACACTGACATGTGGGGCCCACATGTCAGGCCCGGATTCTTCCGATTGGTTTAGGGGTTTTGTTCCTCTCGTTCTCCTCTTTCTTTCCCCTCAAGAAACAAAGAAATTCGTTGAGTATTCACTCCGAATCGAATTCGTTTTGTTCTATCCCTAAAAACCGAGTTTGATTTCTTCCCGAATCGATTCCTCTCGTTTGGAGATCGATATCTTCAATCCGATGCCATATAAAGCTTCCTCTTGTTCTCCTCTTCCGTTTGCCCCCTTTCCCGAGCTCTCCCGTGCCTCCTAGCGACGCCGCGACGTGCTTCAAGTTCGCCGCCGCCGCTGGCCGTCTTCGGTCACGCCGCCGCGCCGTCTCCGCCGTCGCCGCCGCTCGCCGTCACCGCCGTTAGGTGCGCCGTGGTGAGAGGAAGCCCGGCCGCCCCTCCTTTTCCGCCGCCGACCACCGGAGCCCGTTCGCCGCCGTCGACCCGAGCCGCCGCGCCGCTTCTTCTCGTCGCCGGCCGCCGTCGTGCACCGTTAGCCGTCGTGGTGAGTACCAACGGGTTCGCCTCGTTGCCCTCTACGCGTAGATGCCCTCCAATCGCTCGGCCGATCGCTCTAGCGCCGGCGAGCTCCTCAACCCGAGCCGGCCGCCGTGCCGACGTCAGCATGACGTCATCCTAGGGCTGACGTCATCATCTCCAGGGCTGACGTCATCGTTTCTTTTTCTTTTTCTTTTTCTCGATTTTCTAATAGATTAAAACTTCGGAAAATCATAACTAAATAACCGTAGATCCGTTTTAGGTGGTTCAAGTTTCTAAATTTTTCTAAATCAAGATCTACATGTTAAAAATATCCACATGTACTGTTTATGCTTGTTTTTGTACTGTTTTGTTGATTTTGTTTATTTGCTTTAGTTTCCGACGTTCCGGAGGAGAGCGTTTCCGTTGAGGAAGGTTCCGAAGCGTTTGTGGAAGCCCAAGGCAAGTCACACAGATCCCAAACAACCTTTTGAGCATGTTGATCCCGTTTAAAGCTATTATTTTATTTCAACTATGCATTGTTTTCGAATGTCATCGGGTGGTGAACCTTTCCCAGTTAATTAATGGCCGAAGATGACTTTATTTTCCTATGGGTTATAATTTGATTAGCGTGAACCTTATATATTGGATTGGTTCAGCTAAATGCTATATATATAGGTTTGCTTAGCCATGCTTAGAAACATTAGCTAATTAAAAGGGGTTAAGTATAAACTATATTACATAATTATTATTGATAATTAGGGTTATATTCAATGGTAGCTCACGATGGTTAATCGTGTGATGTTAATTAATTGATAATTAAAACCTGGCTAAGGTGGGTTGTGAGCATATGGTTTTGATGGTTGTGCTCATGGCAATTAAGGACCGGTTCGCAAGCTACTGTTGTGAAACATTTATCGTGCCAACCACAAGCCAGCGTGGGCAACGGCTTTATCTTTTGTATAGCGTGATTCATCCTAGTGCGCCAGACTGTGAAGTGGCGAGAAGTCCATGGGGGTCGCTGGGGAGTCCATGCCTTGTTTATAAGGGGGTGATTATGATCCAGGTACGGTGCACTGTGGTGAATTGTGTTATGCGAGGGGTATTGTCACGACTCCTTTCCGAGGTATCGTGGTGGTACTGAGGCACATGGTAACATGATGTGGGGTTGTGTCTTGTGGGTACAGTGGTACATCTCTGATCAGAGTTTTAATCTATTCGAATAGCCGTACCCGCGGTTATGGGTGAGTTGAGCAATGTTTTTCGTGATTAGTCTCACATTACTCATTAATGATAATTGTGGTAACTAATTTAATTTCTGGTTTGGAATGGATAATTCCTGGTTTGGAGGTTTAATTTGTTCAACTGGGGTTGGTTGTTCAAATGTGGTTGGGCCTATGCAACACGGGTGTGTTGTATGGTGTTATTTAATATTGATTAATTATACAACTGTTTTATTATTCTCTTAAATATTTATTAAATGCTGTTTTCTGCAAATGAGCTATATTATGCCATTCTTTGTTATCATGTGCACTTGCATATTTGCTGTGTGGCTTGTTGAGTATGTCATATGCTCATTCTTGCAATATTCATTCATCAGAAGAGGAGTACTTCAGTGAAGGTGATGATCTGGAGGATTAGGCTTGTTCTCGGTTAAGATGCCTGTGGAGTGGAGTTGTCATCGCTGTTCCGTAGTTTGTTATAGTTTTATTTTCCGCTGCGTAGAATGTTTTTGATTGAGAGGAACTATCCACCTCTATAATAATTTGTTATTTGCGAATATTAAATAGTTATTCATTTGTACTCTATTATCAATATTGTCATTGTGTGCCTCGGTTGATTCCTGGACGAGGGTTTAACACACATGTAAGCGTTTGGAATTTTGGATAGAAATTCCGGGCGTGACATGGACGCCCATGAACGGTGGTGTGACCAACCAACCGTATAGGCGAGGGCACCAGTCGGTGGCAACAAAGGCAGGCCGGCGGTGGAGACGATGTCGCCATCGGCAACCCTTCCTTCGGCATACCTGATGGCGATTCAATCCCACATGGTGTCCAGACAAGGTGAGATCAAGATACCATATTTTCTGAATTCTAGAAATAATCGGCCGATACTGATGCATATTGAGTTGTGTTCTGCAGTCCTGTAGCCATGGAGGAGGACATGTCATTGACAGTTGGCTCACATGATTCAGGTCATGGAACTCCGGTGACAAGGTATCTTTCTTGGCATAGTTGTCAGTTGATCATATACTTTGGAATTGAGTAGTATAAAATCCTTTTCTGTCTCTATTACAGAAGTGTGCTCCCTTCACTAGATTGGACTGAAGGAAACCCAGCTGAAAAAGATGGGGCAGGGATACCGATGGAAAGGTTTGGATCTCATGTTGATTTCTTTTCGCTTTATTTGATTTTAATGGCATGTTGTTGGTTGTATGTTCTGAAGACTGAATGAATACAATCTTTTCAGAATGGTAGTAGATAATGTTGACAGCAGTGCTGCCATTCCTTTGGAGTATGCTGATGCTAATATTCTTGCTCCCGCATTGGGGCAAAGATTTAAGACTGAGAGAGATGCCTTTAATTTTTATAATATTTATGCTGTTAGTAAAGGATTTGGGACCCGTCTGAATAAAGAGCGCCTTAATGTTAATAAGCAGAGAACAATGCGGCAGATTGTTGTTCACACCAGGTACCAACATTTATGACAGTATGTTTGTTGTGGCAATGAACTGATAGTTTTTTGTGAGAGTATGTGTTAATTTGTAATTGATCCCTGCAGGGGAAGAACACAAATACCAAAAAACCTTCTGTTCGAATTGGATGCCCAGCAATGATCAAGATAAATAGGTCGAAAGGTGCAGGAAGCTGGACAATAACTAAGGTCGTCGCTGCACACAACCATCCAATGAAAAAGAGTATAGGGGTTACAAAGAATTATCATTCACACAATCAAATAGATGAGGGGACTCGGGGTATTATTGAAGAGATGGTGGACAATAGCATGAGTCTGACAAATATGTATGGTTTGTTGTCTGGCATGCATGGCGGAGCTTCCATGGTTCCATTCACAAGAAAAGCTATGGATAGGCTAGCGTATGCAATTAGGCGGGATGAGTGCAGCGACGACATGCAAAAAACACTAAATGTCCTGAAGGATTTGCAAAAAAGGAGTGCCGTGGCTTGCCGTGTGAAGAACATATTCTGGTCTCATGCTGTGTCTAGATTGAATTATGAGCATTTTGGTGATGTCATTACATTTGATACTACGTACAAGACAAATAGGTATAATATGCCATTTGCACCATTTGTTGGGGTAAACAATCACTTTCAGAGTACCTTCTTTGGGTGTGCCCTGCTGAGAGAAGAGACCAAAGAATCGTTTGCATGGTTGTTCGAGACATTCAAAGAGTGCATGAATGGGAAGTTACCTATTGGAATTTTAACAGGTATGCGCGTATTTGGTCATTTTCAGAGTACGATAGGATTTCAAAGTTTACTATGCTTATTGTAAGTATTTGACCTTTTTATTGCAGACAACTATCCTTCAATGGTAGCTGCCATTCAAAAGGTATTTCCCAACACAATCCATCGTGTGTGCAAGTGGCACGTTCTGAAGAAAGCAAAAGAATTTATGGGGAACATCTACTCGAAGCGTCGATCATTCAAGAAAGCATTTCACAAGGTTCTCACGCAGACACTGACAGAGGATGAGTTTGAATCTGCTTGGCACAAACTGATTAGTGATTACCAACTGGAAAACAGTGTATATTTGCGTCACATTTGGGACATAAGGCGCAAATGGGCGTTTGTATATTTTACCCATAGGTTCTTTGCTGGGATGACTACTACGCAAAGAAGTGAGTCTGCAAACCATGTGTTCAAAATGTTTGTGAAACCCTCTAGTTCTATGAACGGGTTTGTTAAGAGGTATGACCGGTTTTTCAATGAGAAACTGCAAAAGAACGACTCAGAGGAATTCCAAACTAGTAACGTAAGTATCCATTTTGGCATTTTTGTTGTTCTTATTTAATTGATTATTATAATCATCTTTTGGTGTCACTCGGTGCAGGACAAGGTTGAAATTAAAACAAGCTCACTGATAGAGATTCATGCTTCCCAAGTATATACTAGAGCTGTTTTTCAGTTGTTCTCTGAGGAGTTAACTGATAGTTTATCATACATGGTGAAACCTGGGGAGGACGAAAGCACAGTGCAAGTTGTACGAATGTGCACAGAAGAGTCTAGCTCATTCCTTCGGAAGGAATATCAGGTGTACTATGATGTGGAAAGAGAGGAATTTTCATTCGTCTACAAGATGTTTGAGCATAAGAGGATACTGTACAGCCACATTTTAAGGGTATATGTTTCTTCATTTGCAACTTTTATTGAAGTATTCTTGATTATTTTGTAATTCATTGTTTTGTCCTGTTAGGTGCTTGTTCAGTATGGGTTGTCAAAAATTCCAGATAGGTACATATTGAAAAGATGGACGAAGAATGCACGGGATTTTGTTCCACCTCATCTACATGGATACAAAGATGATGTCGATGCTTCACAATCGAGGAGTTACAGACATGTAATGCTGAATAAAAAGTCTGTGGAGGTGGCTAGTGTTGCAAACAAAGATGTGCAGACATTTAAGATGGCAATGACAGTCATCAATCAACTTTTGGAAGACATGAAAAGTCGGTTATCTTTGGATGACGATGACAATAGTGGAGCAGCCCCAAAGCGAGCAACTATACAAATATCAAGGCCAACGGTATTATTCGAAGATGGAAATGAAGATGTTGGCGCTGCTGACGTCGACAGTGCGTATGATATGTCGAGTGAGGAAGAGAGTGGAGATAATACTGGTGATGTACTTCCACCCGTGAGAAAGCGAAGCAGAGGAAGGCCAAAAGTGAATAGGTATAAATCTAGCGGTAAGGCTGCCAGCATGAAAAGAAGAAAAGAAGTAAGGAGTGAAAAGAGTAAAGCAGCAAATGGGGGTGATTCCGTTGAAGAAGAAAACCAAGACAATGATCATGCGGATGAAATGCTTTTTCCTCGTAGGTTTTGCCACACATGCCACCAAGCAGGACATAATTCAAGAACCTGCGGCCGGACGTCTACGTACAAGAGAAAATTTTAGTATATGGTTCATTGTAGTTTTGTATAGCCCCTTCTGAATGTTTAAAGTGGTTTTGCTTTAAGTTGTTTCCAGTTAAGTTGAGAGATGTTTGCGTTTGCTTTCTATGAGCAATTTATTATGATTATGGAAGTGGTGGATTGGTCAGTTTTTACTATATTAAGTAAATTTTGCTTCAATTTTTTACAATTGGATATTTTTGGTGGTTGTATCTTCAGTGGAAACAAATGGATGTGTGTTAACAGGAATCTATATCATTTGCATGATGGTATTTTCTCTTTAAAGAGAGAAATGGAAGTGTTTTTTTGTGATGTTTATCCTTTGGAAAAGGTATGTGCACTTGTGTGGGTTTGAGTTGTATTTTCTACATCAACGAAGACACGTACTACTTCATTAGGCCAGGACCGAAGGATTTTGGTTTGCTCCATCCAGTTCATGTTTAAGCTGCAGCGCGGCACCGGGGATTTTGGAAGGATGATTAAGTGAATAACCACATCCCTATGGATGGTACCATTGGGTGTAGATACAAAAATAAGCCATACAATCAGTTGAATAAACACGTGCATACTGTTATTGTTTGGGGTAGCGAAAAATTGAAATAACTAAGTACGTGGAACTGTCATTTGAACACAGATGTTTCTTTGTCCATGCATAGCAACGAATTTAAGATTCTGTCAAGCGAAGACATAAGTGAATATTGAAAATTACATGAAAAGTTATGGTAAAACTATAAGGATAAAATTGTTGAACTAATTGTCTTTAATATGTCGAAGACGGTGCACCACATATTCTGGAAGTATTGCCTCGTTATCACGCAGAATCAATAGGTGGATCAAAAATTGTCGCCGGAGGTAGTACGGGTCCTGTGAATGTTACAGTTTTTCGTTATAGCTTATTGGCGAAGACTTTATGGTGGAGTGTGGTCTACAAAGGGTGGAAGCCATTATATACCTGTGAAGTAGAGTTCACAAGACGAAGACCATCCCAGTTCACCATATTGTTGAATACGTGAAAGCCGCAGTCATCCCTATGTATTTTTGTAAAAGTATTGTCAGTTCAAGCTATGGAGAGGTTGTATACTGTTTGGTGGAGTAGTAACTCACCCGTTTTGCTGCTCTGGTATATTTTCCACTGCCTCACAGTCCCAGTTCAGTATGTCCTTGTTCCACCCTGGAGATGCCAGACGCATGCATTCCATTACGCACCGGGACACCATGATCTTAATCTTGTCATGCCTGGTGAAACGTGATTCCCCCAGTGGATCTTGGGTGTTCAGTGAATCAAGGACTGATACCTTCTTGCTCTCCATGTTAAATACGTACAACACGCAATGTTTGAATAGGTGAACAGGTATCAGTATCTGCAAAGTAATTGTTTCTCAGTGGGATGGCTTCTCTGTTATTGTTCACAAATAAGACTATAGATTACGTACTGAAAAATCAAACTCACCATGTGATTATCTGAAACATCATATACAACTTCGGGGCCCGTGAAGTGTGCAAGTTGATGACTAGATTCCCAAAATTCATCTCCAGCTACATCATACATCTAAAAAAAATCATTGAATTTGAATGCCCATTAGCAAAAGAAGAATATTTTTTTGACGTGTGCAATGTTACCCCAAAATCTTGGTTAATGAAATGCCTCCAACCCAAGTAGTTTGTGTTTTGAAATCTCTCAACTTCTTGTTAGAACATTATTCGAATAGCAAGGTTGAGAGAATCTGAATCCATTCGGCTCCCAATCTTTATAGTCTCCTGGATGTTTCGTAGCGTCAATGAAATCCTGAATGGATAGGAACTTTGCAGCCATTTTGTGCTGAAATAAACCATAAGAGAATAAAAGAATGTCAGGTTAGGTGGGGTGCGATACTTGGTATAGTTGAATAACAGGACTTACTCTAACGATGCCTCGTTAGAAATAGACATAACATAGGAATACTGTTCATCAGCAGTCCTGGAGTCTAGCCTCTCAGTCGAACATTGTTTTGACAGGAAAGGTGACATGAGTTTCCTGTTTGGTTTAACTGCACGCTTTGATTTGTGTTTCAGC
Organism: Oryza nivara; assembly: GCA_000576065.2. Classification (NCBI taxonomy): domain Eukaryota; kingdom Viridiplantae; phylum Streptophyta; class Magnoliopsida; order Poales; family Poaceae; genus Oryza; species Oryza nivara. Next base: position 10,765,797 of record CM002502.2, read on the forward strand.
AAGTGAGAAGGTGGTTTTTCAACAGTATATTTGCGCTTCTTCTGCTCGTCGGTTCCGAATTCTTCAATTAGCATAATTGAACATTGGTTAGTCATACGTGTTCCCGACGTAGGCGACATTGAAGAATTAGTCTCTTTTGAACCTGGATATGTGAGACTGATTAGTACGCAGTAATCAGGTTTTTTATTTGATTTTTTAATCTTTTAGCACACCAACCTGGAGCTCCATTAAATTTTGTAGGAGTGCACTTCGAGGCTCCAAATTTGTGATCACAATGTCGGGTATCTGATAAATGAAGAATGTAAGAAATTTGTTAAAGTCACATTTTGTAAGGATTTTGTGTGTTCATATTGTTAATAGTCAAGCGTTACCTGTTGGTTGCTCCACTAGATTTTCATATTCTGTAGCATGTGTGGAGTAGTTCGTGGGTGTGTGGTATCCCATGGCAGAGGGGTCTCCCCATGGATGGAGAGGCCCTTGCATATCCTCAATGGTATCAATAACATTCCTAACTGCTGCCCTCGTCGCTATCTTAACTGCCGCTGCCATATTATACTTGAAAGCTTTCCTGAACATGTTTGCTGCTTCAGTAGCAGTTTTGAGGTTGCTTATGTCTACGGAATCTGCTATGCTAGGCAAAATCTCATCAATCTGATTGAATCCATCCTGAACGTAAGATTTCAACTCCTTATAGGCCTGTGTTTTTAATCATAGTAACCACAAATTATATTAAATCCCATTGTCGGATATAGTCTGAAGTAGCATACTGTAACTATGGTTCACGTACCTGTGGCCCAACCATTGCACTCACGTCTAACGAATTGAAGTGTGATTCCAGGAATTTGATTAAATTGGCGCCTCCATCATTGCCTCTGCATTGTATCTTCGAAACGGAGGATAAGTTGAGGGGAGACACCTCTGGCGCTTGGGGGTAGTTTTCTCTTGGAGCCTTCATCAACTGAAGAACATATGTGTTGCTAATTAGCTTATTTTTGCAGCCTTAAATAGGTATATTAGAGTTAGGGCACCATACATACCTGGAGCTTCCCATAACGAGGGAAAGGGTATCCTAGATTATGTTTACTTACTATATCTTGTTGGATCATCATAGCAATTTGATTGTCCTCAAACTGAGAAATGTGGCATGATTTAACACTCGTGATCCCAACCTTCTGTATCACGAGTTTGCTCAAATATTTTGCCTGCACAATTGCTTCAAAATGTCAATATGTGTGTTGATTATATACTCCATTAGGAAGGTAGGTATCAGTGCTAACCATTAGGAAGATGATACACCCGTTAATGGATTGTTGCGTCGTATTCGGAAAGCGTTTGGGCAATGATTCTGCTGCTTTCTTCACCTCATCTATGACGAACTGGGACCAGTTGTACTGTTTTATGTTGTCAACATCAGCCACAGCTCTAATATACCTAGGAGATATGAAGTTTGCGCAGGATTGCGGTGCCAAGAGCTTTGTTGTGACATATAACACAAAATCCGCCTTGAATTCCCTCTTTTCATCTATTGTCATGGGATTAACATACTGCTTCTTTAGGACTCTCTCTAAGAGTGATATTTTCAGGTGTGAAAAGTTTGGAATCTCAAATATTTCACACAATTTTTGTTTCTTCCCGTCTAATTCATCTTGTGAGCAAGGGATAATAAGTTGACCTGAGCATGGCAAGCCAAAAACTGCATTGACATCGTTGGGACCAAATGGCAACTCCTGGTTGAAATCTGTAACAATAGTGCCTGATTTTGGATCAACCTTGCTCAAAAGCCATGCCCCAAACTGCCTGTTTACCTTAGTAAGTTTGATATCCAAAATTCCATCAAATCCAATTTCAGCAATCAACTCCTTCCTATCATCGAAGTCTTTAGTGATATTCACTATGCATTTGGGCTGGCACCTGCAATTGATACCAAAGGTAGTGTTGTCTTTCTTCTGTCTATTTAGTACCCTGCTTTGCCGATACCTAGTACCACCCGTGCAGCCGTCTTTTGAAGGCTACCCCTTGTGCCTGAAACCTTGAAAGCCTACGGATAATTATTTTTCAGAACACAAATATAACAAATACTAAGGCTGAGAAAAATTGAGCGTATTTAAAAATTTAACATGTACTTCTGTTTTAAAAAATCTGCATATAACCTTCTCTGGAAAAATGAAGGATATATTTCTGTGAAGCAAATTCAGCCTGTATTTGCCCCCTCTTTGAAAAACTAAGCATGTCTATGGAAATAAGCAGTATATCTTTGTAAAATGCAGTACATACTGTATACCAATCCAGTATGTACCAGTCAGTATATATCAATCCAGTATGTACCAATCAGTATATACCTCTCTATGGAAAAAATAAGTATATACCAATCCATAGAAATGCAGTATATACAAGGTTCAATACCAATCCATAGGAATGCAGTATATGCAAAGTTCAGAACATACTACAGACGAAAAAAAAAACAGCATATACCTCTCTATGGATAATTGCAGTATATACCAATCCAGTATGTACCAGTCAGTATATACCTCTCTATGGGAAAAAGAAGCATATACCAATCCACAGAAATGCAGAATATACAATGTTCAATAGACTTATGTTTAAAAAAAATAAGTACATACCCATGTATGGAAAGCATATACTTCAGGTGTAAAATCGGCATATACATTATCCCAAATAAAACAGCATATGCATTCAGAGTCAAGAAATTGCCATCCACAACTGAGATCATGCATGAACCGAACTATGCATAACCCCTCTCTATAGGCAACAAGATGATCAATTTCTGGTGACATACCTTGTACTGCGTTGACAAACTGATTCTCCCATGACTCTGCAAGCGAGAAAAATTTAGGAATCGAGCGTCGATCTTGCCGTATAAAATACAAAAATACTAACCTGCTGCTTTGGATGACCTGCACTACTGTGACTCCTCGATTTTGCCCCGGCTGCCCCGCTCCTGCATTCAGGCGACTCCAGATCGATGACTTCTGCTCCTGGGACACCAACGGGTGGCAGATCCTCCAGATCGATTACCTCTGCTTCAGTATCTCCGATTGATGAAGGAGGAGGCATCACTGGAGGAAGGAACAAGCAGATTCAATGATCAGTATAGATCGCTTCTATGATCCTCCACCAGCCGCCGAGTCGCCGCTGAATCGCCGTGGGGTCAATCCGAGGAGGAGTCGTCGCCTCGTTGCCTCCCAAAACCCAGAAATTTCATGATGCGCTGTTGAATCTGTTCCGATATTAGCGGTAAGATAATTTTGCCCTGAATAATTAATTCCATAATTCACGATATACATACCGGGTCCGCTGAGTCAACACCCGTTAAGGTGTACATGGATTAACTCGTATCTGGTTGTTCGGATGAACGGTGGATGCAAGAGGGAGTGGATAGAACCATTTTCCCATATATATATATATATATATATATATATATATATATATATATATATATATATATATATAAACCATGCAGCAACAGGGCCATGCAAATAAAAAAAGGACAGTTCGATCTTTAGTCCCGGTTTGAAAACCGGCACTAAAGGGGGTTACGAACCGGGACTAATAAAGGTTTCTCCACCAGTGTTATATGATATTTCACTGACATTGTGGGGCCATATAGGCCCAAAGGTCAGTAGTAGGATAGGTGGCGGCAGCATTCTACGTAGTACTCCCTTCGTCCCTAAATATAAGGGATTTTGGTACGATGCGACACATCCTAGTACGACCAAAGGTATATATATATATATGTCTTTTTTTGGCATTGCATGCAGGGCTTTCTTGGGTGGTTGAGACAATGGAAATTCTTCAAAAAAACAAATGGATTATAAAACAATTCATACAAGAGAAAAAATAAATTCTTTTAGTTTAAAATGTTACAACAACTCTCATCAAATACATAACGAGTATCTCTAGTTGAACACACAACTTCTATATATGGGAGGCGGTGCATGCGCCGATTTCTACTGGCTCGATTGATGTGTCAATTATAGCTAGGAAGCACACTTTCAGCTTAATTTAGTTCGCCCACGATAGCCTTTATTTCGGGCCACATCATCTCTGTTCTGATTTAAACACTTCACCGCAGTATTGATGCATCTTTTCACTTGATTTATTTCTGCAGATGGATCGTGCGACTTTGCTGTTATCCTCTTTTCCCATTGCTTATACACCTATATATGATATAAAAACAGAATTGTTGCTGTAGTTGTATGCATGAGGAAAAGTGCAAACTATGTGTTCTAATAAAAAATATAGGTCATGTAGACAAATAAATTTTCTTACACGATCAATATATTTAAAACTGTCTTGATCATTCGCTTCACTGAAGTTGTCATAACCAGTAGGCCCAGCAATGATTTCCATGACCATAACTCCAAAACTGAATACATCATACTTATTTGAGATCACGAGTTTATTCAAATACTCAGGCGGCATGTAACGACTGCACGGGGCCAATGGAAGTTAAGGTCATGACCAGTTTATATAAGAAAGTCACAAATTTATTAACTGCAGGGTAAAATAAATTAGGTGCAAGAGGAGATTTCGCTTACGGTGTGCCTGTAGGTTTTGATATTGTTATGTGAGTTTTAGTTCCAGTGAAATGCTTTGATATCCCAAAGTCTGCAATTTTTGGCTCCGTGTTCTCATCAAGCAATACATTGGCAGGTTTCAGGTCTAAGTGGAAAATAGGTTTTTCCAATTCATGGAGGTAATTTAATCCTTGGGAAATCCCCTTGATTATATTGTATCGTGTGCGCCAGTCAAATCCATCAGATTCAGATTCTTCTGCAATGTAGAGAAAAGAGAGAACTTACGAAAATTATCTCATTTTCGCAACAGAAAATATGTCCGGAATTGTATGTAGGAACTTACTATCCAGATGCTTGTCAAGGCTTCCACCTGGCAAATACTCAAAGCACAGAATTCTTGTTATATATTGAACACTAACGTATTCCTTTCCTCGCCAGATGAATTTTTCTTTTATTTGAGAACAGTAACCAACAAACCGAACGATATTTCTATGCTGGACACTCATTAGGTGTTTAAGTTCATTCTTGAATTGATCCTCGTTAAGCACGGCCAAGCCATCAATCTTCTTGAATGCAAGTTCCTCCTCGTTGTAAACTCCCTATTATATTTGGCTTATGTAATTAATACATCATACAAAGTTACTTCCCGCTATTACTGGTGCTAGCTACTAGTATCACTTGAGAAAACAGTCCAAAGCATAAGGGATATACCTTGTAAACCTTTCCATACGCACCACTCCCAACTTTTTTTGATTCCGAAAATCCATCGGTACAGGCTTCTATGGCAGCTAGACTTATATCCACTGGTGTAGTACTTGAATTATAGCTTTGCAAGTCATGCAAGAGAAATTGAAGTTCTAATAATTAATGGTAATTAAGACGGGGAATAGACCTGGTCAATTAATTCAATGATCAAAACTGAGAGTACAAATTGTATTGTGCTTTTCTATTGATTTTAGAGGAGATCTAGCACATTGATTCATTTTTGTCCTTAAGAACTAGTGAGTAAAGACGTACTCCCTCTGTTCCCTCTATTTTAAAGTAAATAAGTCGTTTTATGTCCACCAATTGCTTCACTTATCATTTCATTTGTATAACAAAGTATAATAACATTAATTTTGCATCACAAAAAAAATAAAATAATAATAATAATAATAATAGTTGGTTAAAGACTTATCCTTATGAAACAAGATATGCCTTATATTTTTTATATGGACTAAAGACTTATATATTCAAAAGCTATTAAAAATAGTATGTCCTAAAATGGTAGGTCAATTATTTTGTGTCAGAGGATCATGATATAAAATGTAAAAATATAATAGTAGATTTATTGTCATAAAACTAAACAGCCTTATCTTTTTTTTTATTATTTATGCTTATACTTATCAGCCAAAATTTGAATTTTCATCTTGAAATTTGGAGCTGATTTTGGGGTTTTTTTTGTTGAAGTTTATTTTTCAGCCTTTATTTTTAAATCGTAAAGAATACTTGTATAAATGTTTTATTCACAAATATTATTATTTTAGTTTCCAGATATGTACAAAATTTTATTGTTTTTATTTTTATTATTTTAGTAGATTTATTTTTATTATTTTCGTTTGCAGATATGTTGTTGGGCTCATTTCCCGAACAAGCGAAACGATGGGGCCTTATTTTAACAGTTTTAGAAATATATAGTTTCAAAACTAATGGTAAAATAAGTGCATCGGTTATTTGCGTTCACGTATAAATTGTTTAACAAATGCTTCTCATTGTCAAAGATCATAGAACTCAATTCGTTAAACAGTAGATGTCGAGGGTCAGACGTCAAGAAGTTTGAATGTGTCGAGGTACTCTAAATGAGTAGGTAGTGATTTATTTAGGTAGTATACTGAATAGTAAAGCGCTTACATTTTAGTACAAATTTTAATTATTATATATAAGTACTATTTTGGGTGAGAGAAGTACGTTTTTAGGAAAATTAAATTAAAGACCGATTTTTGCATGGTTTGTTCAATCGTGAGAGAGCTTTTAAACTTGAAATTGATACATGGGTGCATACCTTGAGTTGAAGGATTCCCCCGAAGGCGTCATTTCACTGCTTATCGTCACACCGTTGGCTACGCTGCTTTGTTACGTTGATTAACAGATGTTCAAGATATTCTAGTTAACTTTAATGGAATCATCCTTGCTCAAAAAAATGTTTCTCAGAAAAAAAAAGAGTACTATTTTTTATGTAATCATCATCAATATCTATGATATATACCTGGATGATCCATCGAAAGGCAGCCTTGTCGTCGTCGTCGTCGTCACCGCAACAGCCACGCAGCTGTTGGTGTACATGGTCCGCCTCACCTTGGCGTAGTCCATCCCGTCTCCCACAACCACGCTTTGGAGGTTCTGCACAGCAACAGCAACCACATGATCCCGATTGGGGATCGCCTCGTGCACCGAGTGCCAGTTCCCCTTGAGCTCCTCGCCGGTGAACACGTGCGCCTTGAGCAAGAGCAGCTTCCGCAGCTGCGCGTACGGTATCTTCTCCCGGAGGAGCGCCACGACGTAGTCCGGCAGCGGGCGCCGTCGGGGCTTGGCCGTCGTGTCGGCAGCGGCGGCCAATCCCAGCACGGCCTCCGTATGCACGAACAGGTGGTCGTGCGCCAGCGCCAGGACGAAGCCCAGCCACCTGGCGTCGCCGCGGACGGCGGCGGCGGTCGGCATCGGCAGGTCCAGCAGCAGGCGCACCACCTCGGCCATGCCACGCTCCAACGAAGAAAGCGGCTCGTCGTCGTCGTCATCCGACACGGCGTTGATGCCGTCGCAGAAGGAGCCCGACGTGGTGGTCGTCACCAGGCCTCTCGCCTTGGTGCTGCGGATTCTCTCGAGGGCTTGCTTGAGCTGGGTGATGGCTTCGGTGGTCAGATAGTGGTGGCCGTCGCTGCTGGCCAGCGTCAGGACGTAGATACCATCATCTCTTTTCCGTACCTTGCAGAATGTCGCCATTGTTGTTGTCTCGAGCGGAATAACTGGGTGGTCGGGAATAGGAACTTAGCTAGGCGTTGCACATTGCTCATTATTCGAGGAACCGGGGAGATCATAAGACTGGAGAAGGTTGCGTTGCAATGCAAGTCGCCATTTGTGCGCCTCATTGATAGAAAAATATTTTTTGTACATCATAAAAGTTATTTTAGATTACTATCTCATCGTTTGATCTTGACCTTATCAGTTATAACCAAAATTTAAATTTTAAAACTTAATTTAAAGTTGATTTTTAAGTTCTCTTCGAAATATTTTCTTTAAAGTCAACTCTAAATTCAGTTCTAATATAGTTTATTTTTTTCAGCATTTATTTTAAGTAGCTTAAAACTACATATATAAAAGTTTTATCCATAACTTATATCGTTTTTAAGTCTCTAGTAAGTATATAATCAACTATGGAAGGAATGAGGAGACCATATTTTGTTTTAATATCTAAGTAACCGAAAATAACATAAAATCCTTTATATTTTTGAATAGAGAAGAAGTATAAGAGAACCCCCACGCAACGCAAGTGGAGCGCCATGGCTCATGCCCCAAGACAAAGCATGGTAAAAGCGAGAAAATTGACATTGTAATGTGTAGACCCCCGATTTTGGAAATCGGAAATCTTCTGTGTTTATCCGTACCAATCCCTGGATCAGTAGTTGGTACACACATACATAGTTGGATCACAACATATCACGAATGAATTTAGGCTAAAAGAGTTAAATACTTACATTAGGGCCAGGTAGGCCAACAACTATCAGAGAACAACAGCGGAAGACAAAATAATATAAGGGCCCGGTTAACATGCCACAGGCAGTTGACTGGGAACGAGACCTAGAACAAGACCGCACTCCGATCATCTTGTGGGATACGCAAGCGTACCGACAAGGGCTTCCCTTCAACACTCTCCTAAAAGATATATAAATAGCAAGGGTGAGTACCAACCGTACTCAGCAAGCCACCACAACAACAATGCGTATGATAGAAGGTATTTCAAGGAATGGCTTCAGGTTCTTTTGCATAAAGCTAGTTTTGCAATTCTTTTCACAAGCCTAAGACCTAGCATAGACTGATCAAGTTTTAATACCAGTGTTCACATTTAAACAACGACGGTTCTGTCCACCATCCATTGTGATCCCAAGGATAGCTTCCCGCCATTAAGTCGTCATGGTTTTCTGAGGACGTCCACCTTCCCTCCTCTCAGGAAGTGGCTCCATCAGCATAAAAATCATCATGCAATACCCCATCCCACACAAGTTAAGAATTTAGAGTCTAGCCAAGTGTAATACATGTCCCGGTGCTCAATAACCGCGAGCACGGCTATTCGAATAGATTTGGTTTACTCACACTGCAGTGGATGTACACTTTACCCGCACTCCGCGACTGCCCAACACATGAGCCTCGTCCCAACACATGAGACGCGTCACGGCAAAGCTTTTCGATAACCTTGCATTGGCAGTACCCGCTCCATGAACTTAAATCCTCATGCACTCTAGGCGTCCATGTTTCTAGCAGTGAGAGGAGTTCTGGCGCTCCCGGGAAAGAGAAGTCTCACACGCATATTAAATTATGGTTCAAGTTAAGTTCTCTCTCTCACACACTCATGGCAGTCCTACCAATGGTGACACCGATGTAGGGCACGCCTCTCGGCCCTACCTCAACGGCTGTCCCATCGTAGCACACCTGCCTCACTCAGGGGTGAACCATCTATGCAGGGATACTGCCTCCGCTCGGCTATCTAATCCGCTAGGTCTATACCCATTCGAGAAGTACGGTTGTACGGGGGTCGTTTCATGCTTATCTTCATGGCTCGGTCCTTAATTGACCGGGGACGGTACTAGCCTTTTCCAGATACCACCCAAATCCTCCGTCCGCCCCAGTCGAAAATAATTGTTTAATTTTATTTCTCCTTTCACAAATCATGTCATCAACATCATGGCAATGTGGCGCTCATGTCTCCACATGCCGCATCTCAATTACCTTCCCAAAGGTAATTGCCCAAGCATATAGCATTTGATAAATATGAGTATGCATGATTCTAGAATAGCATTTCTAAGCAATTGTCATAATTGACTAGGGACTCATACGTAATTATGGTTACAAGGATTTTAAGGGTAAACAATAATCAAGGTATGGCATAATCACAAGTAGGATGTTCATCATTGCATGCAATTTTATTTGTAAACAAAACAATTTCGCAATTGGGATCAACATGTTCAAGGAATAGTGATGACTTGCCTTGCTCAGGATAGTCCTTATTCTTGATATAATTCTTGATCAACCTTCACCTCCTGGAAGCTGCATACGTTGCCTCACGACTAACCGATATACAATTTCTATAATACGCGAGAAAAACCAATATTCAACAAGAAGCAATTATGCACAAGTAAAATATAATTATTGAGGTCGAACCTAGGGCTGCTCATACTATTTGTCACGCCCAGAAATTCACTAGTAATTTCCGAACTTATTTGTGCATTAAACCCTCGTCCAGGAATCAGCCGAGGTACACAAACTGACAATTTAATATACAAATCCATCATAATAACTAAACCGATAAATACTTACTTAAGAGGCACTTAGTCCTCACCAAGAAGAAAACTGCAGCGGAAAAATAAAATCTAGCGAAGCTCCGGCTCCACTCCCACAGGCAGCTCAACTGGGGTATAAGCCAAACGTCTTCTCCTTCTGGATCCTTTTTCTTCAACTGAGGTTTGATTGATTATTGCAAGAATGAGCATATGACATACTCAACAAGCCACACAGCAAATATGCAAGTGCACAAGGATTCCAAAGGATGGCATAATATAGGCTCATTTGCGAAAGCAGCATTTAGCAAAACATTTAAGAGAAATAAAACAGTGGAGTAATTAATCAGAAATTTTAATCAACACTGAACAGCACACCCATGCTGCACAGGCCCAACCATCCTGAACAACCATACCCGACTGTACAGATCTAACTCCAAACCAGGAGCTAAGCAAATTATTACCAGTTATAGCATCAATAATTATTGTGAGAGGTGTGAGACTAATCACGAAAAACATTGCTCAACTCGCCCATAACCGCGGGCACGGCTATTCGAATAGTTTTACTCTGGCCAGAGGTGTACCACTGTACCTACAAGACACAACCTCAACATCATGTCAACCATGCGTCGCGATACTGGAAAGTACCCGAATAGAGGCTGTGACATTATCCCCTGCATAACACAACTCACCACAGTGCATTATTCCTGGATCATAATCACCCCCTCTACAACCAGAGGCATGGACTCCCCAGCGACCCCCATGGACTTCTCGCCACTTCACAGTCTGGCACACTATAATGAATCATGCTATACAAGAGATAAAGCCGTTGCCCACGCTGGCTTGTGGTTGGTACGGTTAATGTTTCACAACAGTAGCTCGCGAACCGGTCCTTAATTGTCATGAGCACAACCATCAAAACCATATGCTCACAACCCACCTTAACCAGGTTTTAATTATCAATTAATTAACATCACACGACTAACCATCGTGAGCTACCATTAAATATAACCATAATTAATAATGTAGTATATATGATTCATCCCATTAATGAACTAATGTTTCTAAGCATTGCTAAGCAATTATATATATATAACATTTAGCTGAACCAAACCAATACATAAGGTTCAAGCTAATCAATTTATTACTCAAGGTATCAAGGAATAGGGCATTCAAATGCAAATTGGCCATAACAAAGGAATAGGTTCACACCACCCGGTGACATTCGAAAATAAATGCACAGTTGAAATAAATAGAGAATTTAAATATAGGATCAACATGCTCAAAGGATTGTGTTTAGGATCTGTGTGACTTGCCTTGCAATAATCGGTCTTCAATTAATCTTCTTGATCACTTCCGACGCACTCACGAACCTTCGCAACGACGGAAACGACAAGCTAACACGCAAAACGAAGAAAAAGACTAATAAAAACCAAATAAACAGTACATAAAAAGTAAACAAACATGTAGATCATAATTTTAGATGAATTATGAGACTTGAACGGCCTCATTCTGACTTCAAATGAATTTATTATGAATTTTACAAGATTAAATCTAATTAAAGCCCATTTAAAAAGAATTAAATAAATTTAATTCAATTTATGGACAATTTTAATATGTAGATCTTTATTTTAGAAAAATTTAGCAACTTGAACCACCTAAAACGGATCTACGGTTATTTAGATATGATTTTCCGAAGATTTAAACTATTAAAAGAAAAAGGAAAAAGAAAGGAAAAGGGGATGATGACGTCAGCCCTAGAGAAGATGACGTCAGCCCTAAGATGACGTCAGCATGACGTCACCCAACGGCGGCCGGCTCGGGTTCGCGAGCTCACCGGCGCTAGGGAAGTCGGCGGCGGAAACGGAGGGCACCCACACGTAGAGGACGACGAGACGAACCCGATGGTACTCTCCAATGCGACGAACGACGACGGATGACGGCCGGCGACGAGAAGGACGATGGCGGCGGCTCGGGTTAGACGTCGGCGGCGAGCTCCGGTGACCGGCGGCGAAAAAGGACGAGCGGCCGAAGTTCCTCACTCCACGGCGCACCTCTTAGTGGCGGCGGCAAGCGGCGGCGACGGCGCAAGCGGTGCGGCGGCGCGGCTGGAGAAGGCCGACGGCGGCGGCGGCGAGTTTTCACGCGGCGACGACGCCACGGAGCACGGGAGAGGACGGGAGAGAGGGCAAACGAAAGAGGACGACGAGATGAAGCTATTTATAGCATTGGATTGAAAAGTTTGAGCTCCAAACGAGAGGAATCAATCCAAGAAAAACAAGACTCGATTTTTAGAGATAAACTCGAAACGAACTCGATTCGATTTATCCGGGAGAAATTGGTCTCCGAGACTTTAGGGGAAAGGAAGAGGATAAGGAGGAGAGTATTTCCCCTCAACCAATCGGACTCGAGGTCGACCGGGAAAGGCGGAATCGGCGGCGCTAGGCGGCGGCTCGGACTCGGCTTGGCCGGCCGGCCGGCTGGAGGTAGGGGAAAGGCCTGACATGTGGGCCCCACATGTCAGTGACCCGAGAGAGGAGGGGCGGGCGGCGTCGGCTGGGCCGGCGTGGGCCGCGCGCGGGAGAGAGAGAAAGAGAGAGGAGTTGGGCCGAAATCGGCCCAACGGCCTAGGAGGGGATTTTAAAAACTTTTTCAATTAAAATAATTCGTGAAATGATGTTTCATTTATTAAAAATACTTCCCTTGCTCAAATAATTCCCAGAAAATTCTAGAAAATAGAGGAACAAGCAAAGTATTTATTAAAATTTTATCTAGTTCAATTTTATATTGAGATTTAGCAAATTAAAAAAAAGATCTTCTCTTTTAAACTTTTAAAATTAATAATTGAGCTCCGAAAAATCCGAGAAAATTTCAGAGAGTATAATTAATCATGGAGAATTTAATAAAAATTAAATCCATCCAAGCTTTATATTTAAGAAAATTTTGTTTCCCACATTTTACTTCACTTGTAAATTAAAGAACATTTAATATAAATTCTTTTATTAATTTATTAAATAATTTATAAACCCTAAGACGAAAATCAGGGTGTGACACTATTCATGTCTGCTAACGGATTCCAATCACGCTAGGGGCTAAGGTTTCTTAATCTTTCTATTGTTAACGTGGCCTATTTAGGAGTTAACCAACATAGCATTTATGGGATACATATATATTTGGCTAATCGGTGGTTTAGTCTATCAAATGGTTATGGGAGGATTATGGCTATGTATGCATCTATCTAAATAGGGCGGTTATATACTAGGGGTTCTGTTGTTATATGGATTTAGGATCAATCAAACAATTACAGTGAATTATTCGTATTATTATTTTATTGATGGAAGCTTTACTTTTAATTATGAACATATTTTACTTGCCATTATAAATTATAAAAGGGCTAATAATTATCCATGCTTTATATGTTAAATTCGGGGAGTTTATAATATTATAGTTACAGATTATTTCTTAATGAACAATCCGGGGTTACAATTGAACTATGAACATATGAGGTCAAGATTTATAATTAGTACTTATCTACTGTTCATGTTTGTTATATACTCCCCAGTTTAATATATGAAAAAGATAAATTAATTGTGTAATTATAATGGGATGTACAATATATGTGTGCAACAACGTATAAGGTTTTGGTCGCCTACTGTACATGATCTTATTTAGAAAGTGTACTACCTAATGCTCCAAATGATTCCTGAATATATTGTAGTTTAATTATACATTAGCTAGTTTCTATGAGTGATATTGTATATGTGATGCGACAAGTTTAAGCATTGGTTCTATTGGGTTACTAATAAGTGGTAATCAATTTAGGCATATATATGCTATTCTATATGGTATTGTATCGATTAATTTACTTAGTGATTCCTCCACATCTAGCTCTGTTATGATTCTCCTAAACAGGTTAAAGATTCATCTATGTGTGTTTAGATTTTAGTTACATAATCATAAGGCTATACTTGATTTAAATAACCTATAAGCCATGGATTTAATTATATGGCCATCGAATATTAAATAAGTACTAGTATTTTCCTATACATCCATTCATTTGAGACATCACATAAAATTAGTTTGTGTGGTTGTTACAGTGGCAAGACATGTTAGAGACAAATATTATTACATCTACTCTACTGTACAATACAAATTTTATTTATTAACATATTTTTAAGTTGACTATTATGCATCATCTTGATATTAATTACTTAATATTTATAAATATATTTTATCAAATAGTGAATTATACATCATTGGAAAGCTTATGAATTTAGGTTCAAGTTCACTCAAATTGGAGCTAAATATCGAACGAAATCCTAGAAATATTATATGATTTAATTTAGTCTATGACTAGATGATTAAATATAATACACGGCTAAAAATCCCTAGTAATTAAATCTGAATTTCTACCGTGAATCGATTACTTATAGGGTTTACCCAAAAATAATCTATAATAATTTATGAGAATTCATACATTTGTTTATTTATTATTTACATCTAAATTAATACCGCGAATTGATTTCTTATGGAGAGTACTACAATAATTTATAACCTATAGAAACTCATCCAATTATATTTTTATTAAACCTATATTTAGAAGCTAGTATTTTATGTATTTAATTAGTAAAATTTCATCTAATTAAATTCTAGTATTTGTAAATATTTTAAATTCCCCCCTAAATTTCTCTTTTCTTTTCTTTTCTTCTCTTTTCTTTTCTTTCCTTTTTCTTTTTTTTTTTCTTTTTCTTTTCTTTTCTCCCCTCCTTCCCGGCCTCTTCCTCCCTTCCTCTCTTTTCTCTCCCTCGGCTTTTGCTACCCGGGGCGGCGACGGCGACCGAGCAAGGGAGGAGGCGGCGGCTTACCGACGGGCGGCAGCGGCGACGACGGCACGACGACGGCGCACGACGCGGCGGCACGAAGGCGGTGGTGCGGCGGCGCGAGGGCGGCGCGACGAGACGACGGCGCAAGGCGGCGACGCAAGGCGCGGCGGCTCCGGGGTGACGGCGCGGCGGCTTCGAAGGTGGAGGCGCGGCGGCACGACAACGGCGGCGCGAGGAAGGGAAAAAGGAAGAGGAAGGGGAAATGGAGTGGGGAAAATGGTGGATGGGGTGGGGTTTTATAGGGAAGAGGAGGGAAGAGGGAAGAGGGAAAAAGGGGAGAAGAAGAGGGAAGAGGGCGGCGACGCGGCGGTGGCGACGTGATGGTGGCGCGGAGTTCGGGGCGGCGCGCGGGGCTCGGGGCGAGGTGGCAGGCGGCGATGGGACGGCGACGCGACGCGGGACGGCGACGCGACGGGGAGCGGCGCGGCAGCGGGGAGGCGGAGCGGCGCGCGGCGCGCGGGGCGCGAGGCAGCGGCACGGGGCTCGAGGCGACGCGACGGCGGCAGCGGCGACGCGACAGCGGCAGCGGCAACGCGACAGCGGGACGGGCGCGGCTCGGCACGGGGCTCGACGCGGCGACGACGGCGAGGCGACGGGCGATTGGCGCGCGGCGAAACGAGGCGCGAGGCGCGACGGCGACGGCCGAGCGGCGCACGGCGGCGACGCGACGGCAGGCGGCGCGGCGTGGGGCACGGGCGCGGGGCGGCGACAGAGAGAGGGGAAAAGAGGAGGGGCTGGGCTAGGGACCACATCGAACACCTTGCGGGCAATGAATAGTGCACTTTCCTAAATTTCCCGATTTTAGGTTATTTTCAAATAAATTTGATTTCATAATTTCTAAGTCTTGCATAAATGAAGTTTACTCAATTTTTGTGTCATTCCAACCAATGGATTTATTCTAGATTAATATTACCCATATTTTATTTATATAATTTATTTGAATTTTTAATTAGGGTTAATTCTTATTATTATTATATATTTTC
Organism: Oryza nivara; assembly: GCA_000576065.2. NCBI lineage: Eukaryota > Viridiplantae > Streptophyta > Magnoliopsida > Poales > Poaceae > Oryza > Oryza nivara. Next base: position 10,781,729 of record CM002502.2, read on the forward strand.
CTGGGTTTTCCTATTTGGTTGATTTGCTATTCAAATCTTGCCCCATAAATTCTAAATCTCACACAGTTGATGTTTACCCAATAGATGTGTTAATTTAGATGAAAGTTTACTCAATTTCTAATATTACCCATATTTTATTTTTATATATATTTTTCTATTGCATTATTTAAATGAGGTATAATTCCAAAATTAACCTAGATAATTTTGGAGGCTTTGAGGGTTCCAAAATTAATTAAAATATCCTAATGTGGCTATTATTATTACAACAGCACATTGAATGAACTTATTTGTATAATAATGTATTTTACGTGGATCTAGTAATTCGGTAAATATAAATTGAGACTCGGTACAATATTAATCTAATTGTCTAATTAAACACTCACATATTCTTATTTATATATAAAGCTTAATTTATTTATATGACCATTATTTTATATGAGTGATTTTCATGTCATGAGTAACTCGGTGAAATGTTCTAAGTATCAATCTATATATTCCGGTGAATTACTTATTTATAAACATGATCATTATAGTGGTGATCATCATTTCATGTGTTCTTATATTTCATGTGAGATTCGATTCAAATGAATTAAATTTAATCTTACTATTTCTTTAGCTAATTGTGACATCAAGCTATCAATCATGGTTCGAATATTTAATACCTGATTTGTAATTTGTAATAGAAATTAATATTTGACTTAACTATCTTGTGCATAATTATTTGTAGGATTAAATATATTCTCGTAAATCATATCTATTGCTTAAATGTAGTTCTTTTCTTTACCTTCTTGGTGATCATTTATGGTTTGGCAAGCAATAGGAATCATAACAACCAGCATGATGCAAAAAGTTTTAAAAAGTTCGAAATTTTAGTGATTTTTATTGTTGGGAATTTTCAGGATGTTACATAATGCCACTCCACGATGTGACTTTGTTAAAATGACAGTGGGTGTGTTTAGTTCCACGCTAAAATTAGAAGTTTGATGAAATTGGTACAATATGACGGAAAAATTGAAGTTTGCGTATGTAGAAAAGTTCGATGTGACGGAAAAATTAAAAGTTTAAAGAAAAAAGTTGGAATCTAAATAAAGCCAGTATTAAATAAGGTAACCTTGCTCTTTTTTGAAACGATAAAACGGCAGGAGATTTGCTGGATATATTAGAAGGAAAAAAAAAACCATACAAAAGTCTCATGAAGGAAAAGGAAAAACGCCTGGTAGGCCATAGGCCTAGGCTAGAAAAACTGGAAGATTACAAAGAAGAGAGAGCGACTCAGAAAACTGAAAGCAGAGCTAGTCTCTCGATTTAACAAATAACTCAATATTTTCCTTAATTTGGAGGGCAACTTGGAATTCGTTCCGGTATCTATGATTGAAAATCCTCCCATTCCGCTCTAGCCACACGTTCCACCAGGTTGTTATCAAAGCACCCAAGTTCTGTCTTCTAATCTCTTTTGGTGTAATTTTGCATAAATCGATCCACCAATCTTCAATCGTGGGCGCCGAATTTGGGGGAGATGTCGTTAAGTTCAACCAGCCACTCACAAGGTAACCTTGCTGGTATGCCATTTTCTTCATTTTTAATTATTTCTTTCTTTTTATTTTGGCACATACACTGACCTTTTTTCCCCTAGGCTATTCCTTCATGTGCGTACGAAAGGGAATCGATCGATGCCTATCATATCGCACTGATCCCTTCCTCCCTCCGTGAACCTAGCCTCGCCGCTGCCCAGAATACACCGCACCTCCTCCCACAGCTGCTGCTGCCACCGCAAGCATAAACACAGGTCGAGGAACCAGTCGACGAGCCCCGGCGCCTTCTTGACGCGGGCTGCCGCCACCCATAGCTGCAGTAGCCACCCCATTGTCGCCCCTCGCCCGGGCCATCGGCGATAGTTCCCGAGCCAGAATTTCAGATGGATGGTGTCACCATTGGTTCTCAACTAGCATGACTTATATAATTAATTAATTATATGTATGATAAATGTAAAAAACAGAGAGTAACCATGAACACAACTTATTAATTCAAACATTCAGTCATTTAAGCAATGGTGACATAATTGGTAAAAATTAAATTATAAATTACTAGACAAAAACTACAGGATACAACATGTTCAAAGTAAATATATTATGTACTAGCTAGAAGACTAAAAGAAGATCAGATATCCTATATCCCAGCATCTAGTGGTTCATCAAAGAATAACAACCCTCAATCCGTCGAAGGATTGAAATCTCTGCAAACCAAATGTCCCGAATCTAAATAATCATGTGAGATTAAGGAAATTAATTGAGTAAGGCCCTCTCAACAATACATAGGTGAGATCAAAATTTGTATGCAAATTAGGTGTGTACGAAATTGGGATATTCAGTGGTCTAGGGCAAATGAAAACACGTCCATACACTAGCTGCTCCTCATCGAGACATCGGACATCTGTTTGTGCGATACAACTGCGTGAATGCCATTCTGGTATCGTGAAAGGCTAGGAAGAAGGCTGCAAGAAATCAACCAATCATCGTGAGTTTGGTTGAGCTGCATGAATTTTTTTCTGTTGGCTGCTGTCCACGGATGAGAATCAGAACAAATGTTGGCCGAAATAATTCTGAGAGTGATGTCACCAATGATAAAATACAAAGAGGATAGAGGATACATGTACTAGCGAAAAATCATTGGTGTCATCTGACACCACTCCTACAACGGATTCACCCCTGAGGGAGCACAAGGCATCTTGTCATCTAGTCTTGGTCACCGGCTGTTGCGACCACTGTAGCCGACCAAAGGGGCATTTCGGTCAAGCCAGCACGAAAACGAGGGTAAAAACATTGAGAAAACACCTCAAATAATATAGAAAATGGCACTCTAGCATTATGGAATCCTTGATCCTTTGAGCATCGCATTTTAATGAAACCACATGTGAGGATGGCATTTCAGCAAAACCCAACTCCAAGAATTTGCATAATGTCAATATTGTTAGTGAAAAAAAAAACACCGTAGAGATTTCTCGGTGAGCGAGACAATCCACATAAACATTTATGGGTATAAAATGAGAAGAAAATAGTTTAGGGGGCTACATGCTCCCATAATAATAGTTTGAGAGTGCAAGCTTCTACGCTCCTCGAAAAAAAACCTGGACAAAATTAAAGTACATCAATACTTAGGAAGAGTCAATTTCGTCCGGCAAGTAAAAGCCCACATCCAACCCAGGCTGTCCAGCTCGACCCCAGCCGCACATGGTCATCGCACGCGATCGCTCGATGGATCTGGCAACAGGCTAGATGGTTAATTAAGATCGGCCGGGCGACGAGCTAGCTGTGCGGGGTGTCGTTGTTGGTGCCCGGCCAGCGTTGTGACGGATTATAGGATGACGTACGAGAGAGAGCACCAGTTCTGCAAATGGTTGTGCAGAGGCGGTGGGAGGCGGGGGTGGCTGATGCGCGCATCTGCGCCAGCAATTTAGCTGGCGCGCATGCCAGCTGCCCCCCTCCCCGTATTTTTTTTATTTTTTTGTTTGCACTTTTTTTCCCCGATTTTGGTGCCTCCGGGCACGTTTTTCTTTTTCTTTTTCACCGTTTTTTTCCCAATTTTTTTTCAATCTTTCGCACACCTCTTTACAAATGTAGAATAAAAAAGTTTTAATTTTGATTTGAAAGTTCTTAAATTTGAGTTGAAAAGTTCCTAAATTTGAGTTGAAAAGTTTTTAAATTTTGAGTTGAAAGTTTATAAATTTGAGTTGAAAAGTTTTAAAATTTGAGTTGAAAGTTTTTAAATTTTGAGTTGGAAGTTTTTAAATTTAAGTTGAAAGTTTTCAAACCTAAGTTGAAAGTTTTAAATTCGAGTTGAATGTTTTTTGAAATTCGTGTCAAAAGTTTTGAATATTTGAGTTGAAAGTTTTTATAATTTGGGTCGAAAGTTTTCAAATTCAGGTTGAAATTTTTAAAATTCGAGATGAAAGTTTTCAAAATTTAACTTGAAAGTTCAAATTTTGAGTTAAAAGTTTTCAAAATTTACATTGAAAGTTGTAGATTTTCAAATTTTTTGTGCTGAGAAAAAAAAGAATGGTTTGTTTAATAGACCATACTTGCGTATAACGGGAGTTAAAGGGAAAAAAGTCTGAGTCGCTGCGAAAAAAAAGAAAAAAGAAGTTGTAGCTAGTGGACCGCGCGTGAGGATATGGGCCGAAAACGCTCGCGATTTGGCTAGCCGGCGGGTTTGCGCGTGATAGGAATCTCGGTGGGAGACGGGGGCGGTAGATCAGACGGAGCATGCCCGGTTTGTGCTGTGTGATGATCCAACTCCCAGCCGATCGAATACCCTCCCAAGTTCCCAACTGTTTCTCATGTTTTTGATTCAGTATTTTTCGTCATTTTCAAACACTGATCTTTTGGCCGCTGTGATATAATTGATGTATGTGCTGCAGATCTCATTAACAGAATATCATTCTATGTGCGTCGTGCCAGCGAAACCGCCGTCGCGAATCGATCAACGAGGCCATTTAGAGTTTTTGTCACAACTACACCCATCCCCTTCTACTTGGTCTCTTTTGCTATACTTCTACTCCCTCCGTTTTACAATGTAAGTCATTTTAACATTTTTCGTATTCATAGATTCATTAACATCAATATGAATGCGGAAAATGCTAGAATGACTTACATTATGAAACGGAGAAAGTAATTATTATTTTCCTTTGAAAAAATTGGTAATATAAAGTTGACTACGGGAACGCCCAGGTCTTCATCCAATTCCAGTAAGCCACTAAAGAGTAGACAGTTTGCGCTGTGATGACTGATGATAACGTTTACACATAATGTCATTAATATATTAAACAACTAGTACAATTATTTTTCATGATAAGGTTCATCTGTTAACTGTAACATCATATTGGTACTTCAGCAGCGTATGCCACCCACTTCTCGGAAAGCCATGGGAGATCCTACAGATTGATGAAAGGCCCATAGCAACCTATAGTTTGACTTAGTTGTATGGGGGCTGTTTGTTTTCACTTTTATGCTGTGTTCTTGTTCCGTTCCTTCTAGGTAGTGGGTGATTATTCTCGTATCCATACCTAGCAATGAATATATGCAAATTAAATCACAAAAGTCAGACTTCGTATTTAATGTGCTAGGTCATGCAGGTTAATAGATAGTGGATGAGAGGTGGTGTGACTGTGGTGTGTCACATCTAGTAGCGAAGGCTGGCCCCGTACAGCTGGCAACTTGAGCCAAGTTGAGCGAAAGGACATGTTTGCGTGTGCTTGCTTGAGTTGTTTTGGGTAGTTGGAGTAAGCGCCTTCACTAAGATAATTTGATTTGGTGAGGTGACCTTGAACTAGGCATGGACGTGAAGGACAGGAACAAGACGACTGGGGAGGGGTTGGCAGGTGAAAGCGGAATAGACTCAACGCAATTATTAGATTGACATCGATGCGGAGTACATATAGGCACAAGCCCTATCTTATCTACTCAACCGGTTTATAGAAACAAAACCGAGAGAGACGATATGGATAGGATCAGCAGAAGAAAACAACTATACACGAGATATATTCTAACCCCCCTCCCCCGCAGTCGCAACGTCAGTGAAACGAACATTGAGACTGGACCGAAACTAGGAAAAAATAGAACTAGGTAGCCCCTTGGTGAAGATGTCGGCGTACTGTGAAGTGGTAGGCACATGAAGCACACGAACAACTCCAGCATCAACACGGTCACGAACAAAGTGTAGGTCGATTTCAACATGCTTAGTCCGTTGGTGTTGTTCTGGATTGGTGAAGAGATAAACTGCGTTGACATTGTCACAATAGACCACTGTAGCTTTGGAGGGAGGTGAATGTAACTCATTCAGGAGTTGGCGGAGCCAACAGGTTTCAGCCACGGCTCTGTACTTTGCCTTAGCGCTGGAGCGGGATAAGGTATTCTGATGCTTGGAAGACCAAGACACAAGATTATCCCCAAGAAATACAACATAGCCTGAGGTGGACCTCCTCATGTTAGGACAACCCGCCCAGTCGGCGTCAGAGTAGGCAACCAAATCAACTGCTCGAGATCGCTGAATGTGTAGTCCATGATCAAGAGTGCCATGAACATACCGAAGAATGCGCTTGAGAGCGGCAAGGTGTGGCTCCCGTGGGTCATGCATGTGGAGACAGACCTGCTGGACAGCATATGAGATGTCAGGTCAGTGAATGTGAGATACTGCAAAGCACCAGCAAGGCTCCGAAAGTCCGTTGGGTCAGCAACTGAATCACCGTCAACAGCAGAAAGCTTGGCATTGGTGTCTACCGGCGTGGAGCATGGCTTGCAATCTGACATACCAGCACGATCGAGAATATCCAGAATGTACTGACGCTGACTGAGATACATACTAGCAGAAGTGCGGCAAACACTGATCCCCAGAAAGTGATCCAGAGTCCCAAGATCCTTCATGGAGAATTCGGCTTGAAGAGCAGCGATAGTCCATCGAAGGAGACTGTCAGAAGAGGCGGTGAGCATAATATCATCAACATACAACAAAATATAGACCACATCAGAGCCACGAGTGTATATGAACAATGATGTGTCAAAGCGAGCCTCGGTGAATCCTAGGGTGAGCAGGAAGTTGGCAAACCGACTGTACCATGCGCGGGGTGCTTGATTCAGACCATACAAGGACTTGTTGAGGCGGCAGACCATATCAGGCTTGGTAGGATCAGTGAAACCAGCGGGCTAAGAATAGTAGACTATTTCCTGAAGAGTGCCATGAAGAAAGGCTTTCTTGACATCAAGCTGATGAACACGCCAATCCTTGGAGACAGCAATACTAAGAACTGTGTGTACTGTGGCCGGTTTGACAACCGGACTGAAGGTCTCATCATAATCAACACCTGGGCGATGAGTGAAGCCACGCAAGACCTAGTGAGCCTTGTATCTGTCAAGGGTCCCGTCAGCCTGAAACTTATGGCGGAAGATCCACTTCCTAGTGACGACGTTGATGCCGGGTGGACGCGGAACAAGGTCCCATGTCTGGTTGGCCAGGTCCCATGTCTGGTTGGCCAGAAGAGCGTTGTACTCCTCTTCCATAGCGGTGCGCCAGTGGGGATCAGCTAGAGCTACACGATATGTGTGAGGAACTAGCGAGAGTGGCATGGCGTGGAGGTTGAGCCGATCGACCGGGCGACGAATCCCGGCCTTGCCGCTGGTGACCATCGCATGATCATTTTCGGCTGGTGAGACGCCAAGCTGGGGCGGTGGTGCACGGCCACCTGCAATGGCTTTGGAAAATTATTTTTGTGAATATGTTTAAAATCAAATGACAGATTTGGACGGATCTTCACATTACAATTTGGACAAATTTTGAATTTGATGGAATTTTGACAAAATTTTGGCAGCATTTTGATAGAAATTGAACAAAAATTTTGTCCAAATTTCAACAAAATTTCAACAACTCGCCGCTGCTGCTTGGCCGTTGGCCGCTCGTCGCCGCGCCACCTTCTCCCCAGCCGCTCTCCTACACGCGCTGGGAGGAGCGGCGCCTGGCCGACGCCCGCTCTCCTCCTCCTCCTCCTCCTCCTCCGCCGCCGCCTACCGCGCTGCTTGGCCACCATCCACTTGCTGCTGCCGCTTGGGCGATGGCCACTCGCCGCTGCGCCGCCCTCTCCCCGGCCGCTCTCTTGCACGCGCCGGGAGGAGCGGCACCAGGCCGACGCTCGCTCCCCTCCTTCGCCGCCGCAGCCGCCCGCTCGCCGCCGCCTACCGCGCCGCTCGCCCTCACCCACTCGCCGCTGCCGCTTAGGCACCGGCCGCTCGCTGCCGCGCCGCCTCTCCCCGGCCGCTCTCCTCCTCCGCCGCCGCGTAGGCTAGGTCTACGGTTCTTTTTTTTTTTGACACGGGCTAGGTTTCGGGTTGCTGTGTAGCGAGAGGAGAGAGAGAGTCCATATGGTTAACACTTCCACAGGGGTAAAATGGTAAATCACTAATTCAAAAATTCTTTATTTCCTGCCATAAACCCGGTCCCACTAACTTCCATCCAAACCAGAGGTAAACGCCTCTTTCAGTTCAAAAAAGTGGGAGTAAAAACGAAAACACTAAAAACTAGGAGCAAAATAAATATTACAAATTAAAGTGGGGGCAAAAACGAAATTGTCCCATTAAAAACCTAGTACAAATCTGCGTCATGATATTGTTTTCATTCTTTGGCAAGATTCGTGGCTAAAAGCAGCGTTTTATGGGAAAGGAGGTAGTATCTAACAAATGTGGACAAATCTCCATCAATCAAATTGACGACCTGTGAAAAAATATACATAATTGTTCTAGCAGGCGACGGAAGTCGTTCCTGCCCTTGTTGTGATTCCACCCTATCCAAAGCCAGTAGAGGGTGACGACTTCTAATTTCATGATTAATATATACACATGGTGAGATCCCCACATTAGCGTAGAGTAAATCGATATAATACAAATTGTATGAAAACTCTACATTTATGATTTCCAAAAACAATTAGTGTGCAATTTAGGGTCTTTGTCACAACTACATTCCTCCCCTTTTACTTGGTCTCTTGTTATAATTCTACTTATTATTTTTATTTTATTTTGTAAAACATGGTAACGTTGACTACGAGAAAGTCCAGGTCCTCACCTAATTATTCCACCAAGGCACCAAACACTAGACAATTTGTTGTGTGATGATAACGTTTAGACTTAATTTCATTACTATATTAAACAACTAGTACAAATCTACATCATGATATTGTTTTCATCCTTTGTCAAGATTCGTGGCTAAAAGCAGCGTTTTATGGGGACGGAGGAACTATCTGACAAATGTGGCCAAATCTCCATCAATCGAATTGACGACCTGTGAAGAATTATACGTTATTGTTCTAGCAGGCGACGAAAGTCGTTCATGCCCTAGTTGTGACACCACCCAGTCCAAAGCCAAGAGAGAGCGATGACTTCTGATTTCATGATTAATATATACACATGGTGAGATGCGCTCATTAGCGTAGAGTAAATCAATATAATATAAATTGTATGAAAACTCTACATTTATGATTTCCAAAAACAGTTAGTGTGCAATTTAGGGTCTTTGTCAGAACTACATCCCTCCCCTTTTACTTGGTCTCTTGTTATACTTCTTCTTGGTATTTTTATATTATTTTGTAAAACTTGGTAACATTGACTTCGGGAAAGTCCATGTCCTCACCCAATAATTCCACGAAGGCACCAAACAGTAGACAGTTTGCTGTCTGATGACAACATTAAGACATAATTTCACTGCTATATTAAATAGCTAGTATAAATTTGCGTCATGATATTGTTTTCATTTTCTGGCAAGATTCGTGGCTAAAAGCAGCGTTTTATGGGAACGGAGGTAGTATCTAACAAATATCGACAAATATTATTCAATCGAATTGACAACCTGTCAAAAAGTATACATTATTATTCTAGCAGGCGACGGAAGTCGTTCCTGCCCTTGTGATTCCACCCTGTCCAAAGCCAGGAGAGGGTGACGACTTCTAATTTCATGATTAATATATACACATGGTGAGATCCCCGTATTAGCGTAGAGTCCGTATATATAATACATATTGTATGACAACTCTACATTTATGGTTTCCAAAAACAATTAATGTGTAATTTACAGTCTTTATCACAACAACATCCCTCCCCTTTTACTTGGTCTCCTGTTATACTTCTACTTGTTATTTTTATTTTATTTTGTAGAACATGGTAACGCTGACTACGAGAAAGTCCAGGTCCTCACCCTATTATTCCACCAAGGCACCAAACACTAGACAATTTGCTGTGTCATGATAACGTTTAGACATAATCTCATTACTATACTAAACAACTAGTACAAATCTACGTCATGATATTGTTTTCATTCTTTGTCAAGATTTGTGGCTAAAAGCGGCATTTTATGGGGAGGAGGTAGTATCTAACAAATGTTGAGCCATAACTTGTTTTTCCACCGCTTGGCACTCCTTCTTTTTGTTCATGTAGACTTTTTGATCAGTTATGTGAGTTAAAAATTTCACATATCCACTACATTATATTGTTATACATATACATATGTAGATACAAAATTCTAATATACAGAAATCTTGTAATTGGCGCATTTCCACCCATTTTTTGGAAAGCCATAGGAGATCCTACGGATTGATCTGCTTTAGCTCTACGGGGGTTGTTTGTTTTTGCTTTGATGCCACCCTAGTTGTTGTTTGGTGCCATCCATAGGGTAGCGGGTAATTATTATCTTTTCCCTAGCCAGCAGCAAATAACTGAGGTAAAAAAAGGTATGTTCTTTTGTTTAACTCCAAATGGGAACTTCCTCATTTCCTAACCTACTAAAAGGTTTGTTTTTTTACTATAACTTATATATTAAAATATCATTAAAAAATCAAATAAGTCAATTTTCCATGTTGATATAATTAATACTTCATTAATTATACTATAACCCCTCATCTTGTTTTATATGCCAGTGAAATGGAAGCAAGTTGCAGGAATGAACGCAGCGCCTAAATACAAATGAATTCACAAAAGTCAGACTTCACACTTATGATTAATACTAAAACTACTTAATGTGTCATTACTTGTCTTTGTCACTGCCATCCCAGTACTTGATCATAATGCTTTAGGTTATGCAGGTTCGGTGATGGTGGATGAGAGGCGGTGTCACTGGTGTCACATCTGATGGCGATGGTTGGCACTGCACTGTGTCAGCTTGAGACAACTAAGGTGGAATGACATGACTGTGCGCGTGGTTGTTTGACTGGACAAAGAGGTGAAGGGGGAAGAAGAACAATAGAGGGGTCGGCAGCCTGGCTGGGACTAGTACTGTCAACACAAGCTGAGCTAGTTTTCTTGTTTAGGCTCGGACTCGGTACAGACTCAAGCCGAACTCGAGTCGAGCCAAGCTAGTTTTACCCAAGCAAATGCCCAAAACGAAACCATACAAAATACTTATGGTGTAGTATCATTTATTTAAATATATAATATATAAATCGTACATAGAAAGTATACATCTTTAATTATTAAATACATAAGGTATTTATTGTTATATATCTGAGTTAGTGATATTATCATCAATGATGATGGTAGTAATATTTTTAAACAATAGGGAAGCCCACCCAAGCCTTTAGCCCATTCGAGGACAACTTATTGAGACATCGGATCTGTTCGGCTCCCATTCTTGGGGGCAGTGCTACGGCTGCAGCTGTGCTGCTTGCTGTTGCAGCTAGCTGCCATGCATGCAGCTGCGAAAACAAGCAGCCGAATAGGCCCATAATAGTACACAACATGTCATGTCGACGTTGAATTATGTAATATAAACTCTAACATCGCTACCTCAACCAACAACAATATATTAATCGTTGATTTTTCTCTATAATTAAGCTCTTCCAACATTATCTCGTCGGGTGACTCTCCTTGGATATCGACATGACAAACAAAAGTGAACTTATTAGACTCGTGATACGTACTTTATAGCTCCTGCATGTACTCCTTTTTATAAGAAAAATATGGCAAATTTGTTTGTTCAACGTTATTTCGATTACCCGAATTGATAATAGGGCATGTTAGAATGACAGAAAGCAACAGGAACCGCTGATTTATTATTATTATTATTATTATTATTATTATTATTATTATTATTATTATTATTATTATTATTATTATTATTACTACTACTACTATTATTATTATTACTACTATTATTATTATTGCAGCATGGAGGAACCGTTGATTTCGCTGTGGGGCACCATACAACTTGAGAGAGCAGGGTCGCGCACGATTGATCGTCAAGGGCAAAACTACCTGACAAATAAATATATTATTTTACCAAAAATGCTAACATGTACTTACTGCGTCCCATAAAAAATAAATTTAGCACCAGATGTAACATATTCTATTATACTATTATAGTACGATAAATCTAGGCATATGCATATACAAATTCATAGTACTATAATTAATGTGTCACAGCCGGTACTAAGTTGGTTTTTTTGACGAGGAAGTATTAAGAAAATCAAAGTATTTACATAATTTCTTTTAATTTAAATTCAGATTTAAATTAACAAGAATGTTCTTGAAGTGAAGGGCCAGAAGCCAGGCACCACCAAGGACAGGCACCGGCTAGCTCTAATGCTACTAAGTGTCCAGAGCACTCCTACAAAAACGATTTTCTTATAAAGAGATCTCTTTAGATTTTAGATTGCAGACGCACCATAACTGGTCGTGTCTGTGAAAATCGTCCTCAATTTTCGTGTCCAGGTTTAAAAGACTTCGTATATTTTTTTGCACGCACACTCCCGAACTAATAAATGGTGTAGTTTTTTCACAAATTCTCTATAGGAAAGTTACTTTCAAATATTATAATAATTTATTTTTTATCTAATACTTAATAAATTATGGCCTAATGAGCTACTCTGTTTTCCGTGCGAGGAAATGAATGACGAACCCGTAGGCCAAGTGGACCATGACTTCTGCCTTATGATAAGTAGCATATAGAGTAGATCGAAACATTGTACAACTTTGTAAAAATTAGCGAAATTGCTTAGCGTTGGGCGACCGGCGGGAGGGGGGAGGGGAGCAAAATCGGTCGCTCCCCCCCGGGCCCCACCATGTGTCCTGCCCCCCACCTGCCACGTGTCTCCACCACATACTCTGTTGCAACAAATTACCCACATATTTTGGAAACCCTTTATTAAGGGAATTCGTTTCATTTTTTTGTTCCACCAAAAATATTTCACCTAGTGTACTCACAATGTTTCACTATGTATAGATTTAATATTGCAGTGAACAAAATGTTTCACTATGTATGGATCAAATGCTCCAGTGAACTGAAACATTCTTTTGCAATAAATCACCCACATATTTTAGAATCCCTTTATTAAATGAACTCATTTCATTTTTTTATTCCATAAAAAAATGTTTCACCTAGTGTACTTATAATATTTCACTATATATGGATCAAATGTTGCAGTGAACTGAAACATTCTTTCGCTATTTGCTGAAACATTGTTTTTATATAAGGTGAAACAACGTCCGATTTAAACGATTGAAACATTTTAGATTTATTTAGTGAAACATGTTCGATATACTTGGTGGAACAGCGTGCAACATTTAAAAATAATTCAATAATAAGCTAAAAATAATTTCGTCGGAATATATACATGTGTGGTCTTATTTTAAAGATTTAATTGCAATGAATTTAATGGTGCAATCGAATCATGATTTGTATAAATAATTTAAGAGAAAAATATAGTTTAAAATAGTTTGCACGCATGCGTCATGCTGACGTCAGCGCCCGATTTTTTCACTCCTTGATCGGACGCCCAATGTTGCTCTTAAAACTTAGTAATGCTGACTATAGGAAAGCCCACCCTCATGCCCTCAGTCCACGAAGGCACAAACACTGAACAGTTTGTTGAGATATGACATGTCATTAATTATTATAAAACAACTACAACTTTGGTTCATGTCAACTTTGAATTGTAAACTCTAACATCGCTAGCTAAAAAAACAATCATTCATTTTTCTCTATAATTAAGCTCTTCCGACATCATCTTGTCGGGTGACTGCCCATGGATATCGACAGGACAAAAACGCAAGTCACCTTATCTTTGACTTGTGAGCGCAGATATGTTGTAATTTAGAATAGCTCGTGCATGTACTATACTTTTTATAAGAAAAGATGGAAAATTTATTTATTCAACATGTTGATTACACGAATTGATAATGGCCATCTTGGAATGATAGAAAGCGACAGAACAGAACGTCTATAATAAGATGTCAAATGCATTAATCTATTTGTAATTTTATGATGAGTTAGTCGTTATTCTAGTAAATTTCCTGTTATGTTTACGTACTAAAATTGAGACCGAGATCAATCAGTTTTGTTCTTCCTTGTTTATTTGGTGCATACGTCAAATTATATGGGACATATCCTAACCACAAAGCATATCATGTACTCCCTCCATCCAAAAAGAATCAATCTAAAAGGGATGTAACCCCTCCTAAGTTAATGTATGTGGATATAGGGATGTCCACATACATCGTCCTAATAATTTGTTTAGCTCCTGGTTTGGAATGGTATATTCCTGGTTTGGAGATAGAACTGTGCAGTCAGGAATGGTTGTTCAGAATGGTTGGGCCTATGCAACGGGTATGTTGTATAGCGATGGATTAATATTGTTTAATTAAATACTTTACTGTTTTACTAGTTCTGAAGTATTTATTAAATGCCATTTATGCAAATCAGACTATATTATGCCATCCTTTGTTATCCCATGCATTTGCATATTTGTTGCATGGCTTGTTGAGTATGTCATATACTCACCTTGCAATCATTCATCAGAAGAGGAGTTCTATAGTGATGCTGAAGGTGTGGAGGATTAGGCGTAGCCCTGGTCATGCTGCTTGTGGGATAGAGTCTCCTGCGCCGTTTATCTTATTTTCCGCTACTTAGATCTTTATTGTTTGAGAGAAACTATCTACCTCTGTAATGACCTTATATTCGCTTCGTAATTAGATTAATAATTGCACTCTATTATCAATTTGTTATTGTGTGCCTCGGCTGATTCCTGGACAAAGGTTTTACACACATGTAAGTGTTTGGAGTTTTGGATAGAAATTCCGGGCGTGACATGATTCCACTGTTTAACCCCTCTAAAAACAGTTCAATCTACTATTATCCAGATTTTGACACAAAAACAACAGTCATACTAAAAAATTATATCTCCTAAACCACTTGAGATAAAATTGCGCCCTTTGGTCAGAAGATAGATCCAAACATTATCTACAACTTCCTAGTTATACATTTAGAGCCCAAAACATCGAAATACTGAAGCACTACAAATCTGGCCATATGCAGAACTGCAGCAAACCGAACTGCAACAAACCGAACCACAACTACCCAAACTCATTCTCTATCTTTCCCTAACCACGAATTAAAGCACTAAAGCCATGCTAGAACAACTGATACAACAAGGGGATAAGTCTCACCTAGGGTTTCTTTAGAGAACTTGTGAGGAGACAATAGGGGAGACTTCGGTCTAACCCCTCCCTCTACTCCTCTCCTCCTCCTCGTTCTGTTTTTCTACTTCGCTTCTTGATCCAAGCTATGAAGGTGGAGATTTAGGGAGAGCAATTTGTTGTAGAGCGGAGAGATGCGAACACAGGAGGAGGGGAGGAAGGAGGCTCCGGCTAGGGAGAGGGGTGGCGGCACTATGAGGGGAGGTGGGATTCGGTTCCCCTCTCTCTAGGTTTTAGGGGAGAACTAATGGGCTGGGTTTATGGGTCTTCTCAGGTTGGCCCACTTCTAAAGATATTTTTCTTTTATTTATTTCTATTAACATCTTTATTTTAACAAGTCAACCCAAACTAAAAAAACCTAAATATCTTTTAATATACGGGGTATTACACACGCGCACGCCACAAACAATGATCGAGGCAGTTTTGTGATTGAACTATAAATAAGATATGTGTTGTGTTCGATTGCTCTTATCGAGTGAACATCTCCGTTTTCCGTCCCATATATATTTCAAAGTTGAGTCCGCCACTGAGTCCAACTATTCATACTATTATGGACAACCTACAATAATATTATTGCTGCGAGACCATTATCACAAAAAGCGATCGGTTGAGTTAACAGATAATATATCGTCCACTCCCCATAATAACCTCATTATACAGGACATTGAAATATCTTAACTAATTAAATCCAAATCAAATCCAAATAAAATCAGAAAATGTAAGCTTCGGGTTTCAGAAACTTACCGGCCTTGTCGGGGTCGTGCCGGTTCACCGTTGTGCGTGCGCCGCCATGGAATTTTCCCCACCGTCCCTTGCCGGGGATTGGAAGCGTTGGCCTTGTGCCGCCTTTTGGCTTCGCTGTCCCCATCCCTCCCCACCCCACCCGTGGTTGCCGATGAGGTCCGAGCCACACGGCGCTAACCGCCACTTGCGTGCCCACCTTGCCGGTCTACCGACACCGTGGCACGACTTGGCACCGTCCTCGGGCACACCCCCAGCCGGCACAAAAGGATGCACTCAGCGCTTGTCGTCGCACGCGTGCTCCACCTCTCCGGACCACCGTCCAGTCACCGCCGTCCATTCTCACAATCGTCGCCGGGGGAGGGGATCGGAAGAGAGAAGGGGAGAAAGTGATGGTTAGGGTTAGGGTTTTCCCCGATCCGAATCTTTAGCAGCGCGGAGGCGATCCGAGCCATCCATCAGATCAGACGGCTCTGATCGCCTCCGTGTCGGGCCGCCTCCATCGCCATGCTGCATCATTGTTGTGCCGCGCACGCTTGATGGGCCGCTGGCAGGCCGGTGGGTCCAACACAACGCGCTGAGAGGAGGAGTTTGGGGAAGCTAATTAGACTTCAGTTGCGGTCTGACAAATAAAATGGGCTGAAAATGGCCCGGAGAGAAATGAGGATTTTTATTTAAATAAATACTGAAATGATGTCCCAACAAAATTTCAAAGAGTGTTATTAAATCATGCTTAATTTAGTAAAAATTAAATCCAACCATATTGTCAGAGGGTGAACTCCTCTATTAGGGAATTGTGAGATCCTCCTTTTTTAGTTCGGCCGGGGATAGCGGTTGAGATTCGAGGAACTCTGTGGTGGAAGTGTGAAAAGGAGGGGGTCGGGCCTCTCGAGGAAGATGAGGTAACGGAGGTTTATACAGTTTCGGGCTGCTAAGAAGCGTAATACCCTACTCCTGTGCTTAGCTGATCCTGTAAGAAGTTACAATATCTCCTTGTTGGACTAGAAGGTGTTGATGATGAGGGTGTAACACCCCAGCCCGTTTGAAGCCTATTAGTAGTGTGAGTTTGGCCCATGTGGCCCAGAAGTGAATGTGTAGTGGTGGTTTAGTACCACCTTGGAAGTTTAGGTGGGTGAGGGCCTGCTTATAAGCATTGGTGCTCCAACCATGGTATCCCCGGGTTAACCCTTTTACACGAAGCGAGGACGAAAGTATAAGCGGGATACCATGCGAACGTGGGTCCGCTCAACGTGTAGAGCGGACTAATGCGGATTTTGGAGGCGGGGTGTTACAGTTGGTATCAGAGCATAAACCTCCGTTGTATGATGCATGTGCTTTGGGCCATGGTCTGCACCGGAGGGGGTTCTGGGCCTCTGCCGTGTAAACGGTGAGCTGCTGGGGCGTCAGCCCTTAAGGCAGGCTGAATGTAACACCCCAGCCCGTTTGAAGCCTGTTAGTAGTGTGAGTTTGGCCCATGTGGCCCAGAAGTGGATGTGTAGTGGTAGTTTAGTACCACCTTGGAAGTTTAGGTGGGTGAGGGCCTGCTTATAAGCCTTGGTGCTCCAACCATGGTATCCCCGGGTTAACCCTTTTACACGAAGTGAGGACAAAAGTGTAAGCGGGATACCATGAGAACGTGGGTCCGCTCAACGTGTAGAGCAGACTAATGCGGATTTTGGAGGCGGGGTGTACGCTCTACACAAAAAGGCTCATCCTCTCCCTCAGTAGGCCTGGACCTCCTTTTATACCTCAAGGGGTTACCACATGGGCCCAAAAACCTAACTTAGGGGAGAAGGATTACAATCTTTGCATTAAACGCATGTCTTGTTCCTTGACTTGGAAAGCAATACGAATATTGCGCTGGTCATGGGGCCCATCAAATCCTGCCGCTTGACACGGGGGACGCCCCTATCAATCGCCATTTATGGGGTGAAGACTTCCGGGTTCCCATTCATACTGCTCGTCATCGTTGTGCTTGGTGGTTACAAACGTGTAACAGTGAAGGACCCACCAGCCTGAGATTCTCATTTTTACCGGGAAACGGAACCCCTGCCCTAATCAGGGCAGACGAGCCGACTCCGGTTGTGATGGGAGGCTAAGACCTCTCATCATCATGACCGATGGGACAGGGCAAGACACACGCCGCCTGGCATGCGCGGTAGTGCGTCTGACACCCCTTGTCTCGTTAGTCAATCAACCGATCACAGACCAGATGGATACGCAGTACACCGCATTAAATGAGGCATGGCACGCCCGCTCAAGCCACCATAAATACGGGTAAGTGGACGCACGGAGGCGGCCACTTAACCCACCACACGTGGCAACCCACGGAGGGGGTCGGGTTCATGGGAGGGGGCAGCCGCCGCCTAGCCCCGGGCCCGACCGCCCTCAGGAGAGGGCCACGTGGCGATGGGGGCAGCCTACTCCATCTAGCCTTGGTACCCCCGGACCCATATCACCGACACATATCATTTTATTTCTCACACTTACTTTACTTATAAATTAATTTAATTATACACATACCTACTTAAAAATACCTAAATATTCCAGGAAATTGATATTTCAATTAATTATTGTTGACGTAAAACACGAGGCCTAGGAGATTTGCTTAACTCCAGTGCAGGCCCAAAACTCGCCTTCGGGTATGCTAGCGTACCAGTTGATTTGATCCTGCAATCAACAAGAAACAGAAACAAAGAAACCGCATTTAAACCTATAAATGATAGCCGATCGGCTAAGTGCCAATGACATATCATTTATATTTGAGTCTAGTTGGATCTTTTCACTGCTCCTTTTTTTTTCTTTTTTTTTTGCAGCTGGCCGGCAGGGGGTCGCCTGCCATGCCCCAAAGTAGGGGATCTTTTCACTGCCTTTTTTTTTTGCAGCTGAAACGGTAGGGCGGATACACGCCCTACCGCTGCCCATTGCAGTCGGGGTGGGTGTCCCTGGGGTGGCGATGGAATAGAATCAAATCGAGCTAATAAACAGGTGGTGTTGTCTCAGAATGGGCGATATGGTACAAAAACTCATAACCGGATGGATTCAGTCGGAGCCAAAGAACAGCGCGCAGAGCGACCTAGGAGGAGTAGAGGTGCGTGGCATACCTGCTCTCCACCCCACGTCGAGGGCGCCGTCGATCTGGCCGTCCGGCCCTCGCCGTCGCCGTCGCCGATGCCGGCCGGATCCAGATTCTCCGGCAGCAGAGAGGGCGCATCCCCAGCCGGTCTTGGGGAGGGTGGAGAGAGGTCGGGAGCGAGCTAGAAGCCGAGAAGGGGAGGAGGAGGATTACCCATCATCGACTCAGGCATATGCAGGATGCTGGGCCATGACCTAAGGACGATGAGTCCATCCTTCTGACGACGCGCGTGGGGCTCGAGCCGAAGCTTTCCCAGGCCCAGTTTGCTACTGGGCTGATTTATCTTGTTTCGTTTTTTAGTTTCATTCGCGTCCTTAAACCACAAACCCTCCGTTCAAAAATATAAGTCACAACTATCTATTATCATCTTCTAATTTGGACCACTCTAATAAATATAATGCATGTATCCAATAGAATTAGAGATCTTGAGGGTGGAGGATTTAGAAAAGTAATAATTTAATGGAGAAGAGGTTCTAATTCATTGTATATATGCATGCATGCCTTATATTATAGAACATCCAAAAAAAGTGGTTGTGCCTTATATTATGGAACAGATGGAGTATATAGTATCCGTCAACTATCAAAATCAGTGGAAATCGAGTATCATAGTTGTGTGAATGACGGTTTCGACTGATTTTGGTGCCTACCTAAAATACCCTTATGGACATATAAGGTTAACAGTTGATTTATATCATTAGAAGTTTAAAAAAAATATGAAAACTTTTATGTGGCCTCCTGTAAGTATAAAAGTTTGTATATAAGTTTTTTTCATTTCTATTTTTTAAAAATATAACTTATTTGTTATATACTATATAAAATATTTTTTGTGTTGTTGTTTTTAATATAAATTATCTTTCATATGCAACATAAGATTTTTTTCTCTTATATTTTGTGTAAGCTATTTCTCTATGATATACCACACAAAAATATTTTTAAAAAAATATATAAAAAAATTGAAACTTATGTACATACTTCTCTGTTGTGTAAGGAGGGCATATAAAAAATTTCATATTTTCTGAAACTTTCTAATGAGATAAATTAATTGTTAACCATGTATGTCTCTAAGGTATTTTGGGTATTTTTTAAAAAGAGGCCTATCACAATTGATAGAGTCATCAGTACATAGTAGAAAGAGATAATGTCATTGGCAAATCGTTAAACTGGGATAAATTCAATGGTATAAAATATATTCTCTCAACTTTATATACACATATAAAAAGGTTATACGTATGTATGTAAATTATATACATACGTACATATAATACAAATTTTTTATATGTATATACTTTTGATGTATAAAAACCATATACACGTATACAAAGTTTGTATCTAATTTAAACTTTCAAATCTTTCAACTCGAAAATTTTAAAAAAATAATTATGTATAGATTTTAAAACTTTAGATTCTAACTTTTAACTCTCAAATTTAAGTTGAAAACTTCCAAGTCACCTATTTATTTCATTCCTGGTTAAGGACGTAGGATTGCAACGTCGATGCGACACTAAACATGTCATAGGTGCGTCTCCTTTTGCTACCTACTACCGTCTAAATCCATGTACAAAAGCTGCTTCAGCAACTATGATCAGTAGAGCTAATTAATTACCATGGCGCCGTCTTCGTTGCTGCTCTGCTGGAGCATCCTCTGCCTCGCCGTGGCCGGCGGCGGCGGCGGCGCTGCCACCTCTGCCGATCCGCTGCGCTTGCCGTGCCTCGACAACCCGCCGGAGCTGACGGCCGACGGCGACAGTGAGGCCGGCGTGGTCATCGACGACCTGGCAGGCTTCCCGGCGTATGTCACCGGCGACGTCCACTCCGGCCGGGCCATCATCGTGGCCTCCGACATCTATGGTTAGTAGTGATTATCAACTGATTATCGAGTGATCAGCTGTTAATTGTCGCTGTTAATTTGGTTTCTTCAGGATTCGAAGCACCATTGCTGAGGTACAGTATTCGTCAATTTCTTTAACCTCCTCCTCCTCTCTTCGTCGTCGTTGTCTGTCATCTTGCTCCGCAATTTTCTTCATTTGCTCCACAAATTTAGTGAAAGAAATTAACACCTGAACAACTCTAGAAAGAGACTGAATTTGAGGGAAAATAAACAGAGCAAACATGACAAATAATTGTATGACTTAAAAGGTGATATTGTCATTTTTACTGAATTATCCCTATCTTTCTGCAGTGACATGCGTGAATAATAGTTCTCATCACCCATAAGGCCATCATCAGGGTTTCAATAAATAATATTAGACAATGCTCATCTTTCATTTCAAATAGTTTAATTTCCTGATCATTTTGGGACTAATCATGGTTTTAAACTATTCGTCCCTCCCTTCATATTATAGGCCACTTTGGGTTTGACCTAAGTCAAATATCATTAAGTTTGATAAGTTTATAAAAAATGTAGAAACATCTACAACATCAAATTAATTTCATTCAACAACCATCGTTCAATATATTAATTTTTCTATAAATTTGGTCGAACTTAAAGAGGTTTGATCTATAACAAACCTAAAATAATTTATAATTTGAAATGGATGGAGTAGTTACCAATGCATGGAGAATCTGAAGAATATATACTCATTTTGCAATTTTTCCATATTCTATCCTCCCGCTAATGATATAAATATGTCAAGCGGGTTTATATATATATATATGTATATATATATATATATATATATATATATATATATATATATATATAATTTTAATGGAAAAATTCATATTCACACAAACTTTAAGTCCACACATCGTGCATATATATAAGTGACAAATACAGTGGAAATTATTGAAAATACTGTACATGCCAATAATATTATACCTATGTGTAAAGTATATGCATTATACTGAAATAAATAAAAATTCTGACAGTTTTACAAGTAAAAAGCCATTAGATTTTGTACTTAGGACAAACGTAGTCGGAACTCTTTTTTTTGGGCAAAAAATGTGTAAAGTCTATGCATTACACTGAAATAAATAAAAATTCTGACAGTTTTACAAGTAAAAAACCGTCAGATTTTGTCCTTAGGACAAACGCAGTCGGAACTTTTTTTTTGGGGCAAAAAATATGTAAAGTCTATGCATTATAATGAAATAAATAAAAATTCTGACAGTTTTATAAGTAAAAAGCCATCAGATTTTATCCTTAGGACAAACGTATTCGGAACTCAATGAAGGGTTGACAATGATCCAATTTCAGTGTTCCAGTTTCTGTAGAAATATCTTGAATTCCAACAATACAACGACAAACCCGTGATTTCTTCATGTGGATTTTACTAAAATCTATGTTTTACGTTCCAGTTTTAAGTGCTTCCTTGAGCTTCAAATAGTACGACATCCCAGCTAAATTTATCTCATACAAATTCTACTTTTATTCCCATTCTAGATTCCAAAAACAATTTACAAGCTGATGTGTGGTTACTGATGCTGACAATTATAGGGACAATGCCGACAAAGTTGGTGAAGCTGGGTATTACGTTGTGGTACCTGATTTCTTCCATGGACAACCTTACAATGGAGACCCAAGTATAAACGTTATAAAATGGATCACACTTCACTCTCCGGTAATTTGTTTCACCGTTTACATAGGGGGTGTTTAGATCCTAGGGATATTTTTTAGCCCACCCCTTTTAGCCCCAAAATAGCTCAAGGGGATCCAAACAGGAGGAAGTTTACATCTTGTAGACACGTGGTGTGACTGTTGTTTCTTTTTTCCCCCTATTCATAACTATTTAGGGCTATGGTCTTGTAATTTTTTAATGCTATATCAATATGAAATCTTACATGGTTCGTTTCAAAACGCCAAGTAATAATGATCATAGTTGCATAAAAAAAACCTTTTCCATATGGTGCTTATTGTGGAGTCAATTAATGGATATTGATCAGTATATTCAATTTGAATTTCAGGTAAAAGCAGCTGAAGATGCTAAATCAATCTTTGCTGCTCTAAAAAGGGAAGGCAAATCTGTTATTGGAATTGGAGGTTATTGTTGGGGTGGTAAGCGAAACTAACCAGCGAAAGAAAAATGTCTTTACATATCATACACCAGTACATTAGGATTACACTCTAAATTTTTTTTGCAAATTCCTAGTTAGATTCCACAGCTAGATTTAGATCATATTATAGTCTCAGCACAAGTTCAACTGACAGCGAAGTTTGCTGTGGAGGTGGCCAAAACCAATGAAGTTGAAGCGATTGTCATCTCTCATCCTTCAGAGGTGATTGCTGATGATATGAAAGGTGAATTTAACTTGTTTTGATTTGATGCTTAATTGGTTGCACTACATATACACGAATTATCTAGTCATTTTATGTAAGTTGTATCCAAGTAGCCTTTGTTTTGTTACTTAGTTCACATTGAACACAGGTGTCAAATGCCCCATTGAAATCCTTGGAGGTCAGAATGACCCTATAACACCACCAAGTTTGGTGGACCAGTTTGTGAATGTGTTGCGTCAAACAACTGAGGTGAGTTGCTGTTGTGTTTCATTGGCACCTGATGCCAAATGATCTTAAATTTTGTAAAAAAAAAAATACATATTAGAAAGCACAAGAATAACAGAGTTTATTCAACCCCCCCAAAAAAAAAAAACTGAAACGGTAAACAGACAAGATATAAATCTACCAGAAATGATGAGATATTAAAAGATCATGCCGGCTCTAATTGGTAGTCAACATTTGGAAAGTTGTTTTTGAGAAGAACATTTGGGAAATTTACAATAACTAAAGTCTGAACACTAGTACATTATTGCAATTAAAGTTCCATACATGTACATGGCCATAAATTCGGAAAATATCCTATATCTTCTTGACTTGTTCTATATTTGCAAGAAGACCCTAATTTTTTCTTCAACACAACCACTCAATGATGTTTAAGAAAAGATGCAAATTACAAAGTGCCTCTAATGGACTGCATCTTTGTTGCAGGTTGATTACTTTGTCAGGATCTTTCCAGACGTGTCTCATGGCTTTGCTTGCAGATATAACGCCAGCAACCAGTTTGCTGTCAAAACTGCTCAACAGGCTCTTGCCTTAATGCTTGACTGGTTTGAGAAATACTTGAAATGACAATATAGATTATTCTATTAAAAAAATGACAATATAGATAGTCATTTGTGAAAATACAGAAAATTGCACTTATTCATTTTCATCTAAATAAATTGCCGGTGTCCATGTATAAGTATAACCAGCCATGTCAATGTGATTAATTGGCTATGATTTTCTCTGAATTGAGCTTGTCGATGTATTAACTGCTGAATTGATTTATGAAACTTTCCGATTCCTTCCCCTGGAAATCTCTCAGCGGTGGGAATTCAACCCAACGCACATGCATGTATTCTCAAGTTCAAAGTTAAAACTAATCTTCAAATTTGAACGTTGGAACAAATGCAAACTGAAAAAGAGGACTTCTGCAATTGGAGCTTAGAAAGTTGGAAGTCCCACAGCAGTGGAGCTTAGAAAAATTGGAGGGGGCTTCTATTTCAGTTTGTTACAACAATAGCGTAGAAAATTATCACAAAACTGTAACTTTTATGTGATATACTGCTACATGACATGTAGGTAACAACTGTAGCAGCATATCACGTAAAAGTTATAGTTTTGTGATAATTTCTCACGCTATTATTGCAGCAAACTGAAATAGATCACTAATATTGTAGTAAACTGATAATTTTATCATTATAGTTACAGTTTTCTGAAATTTACATTAAAAAAATAGAACAAACCTTTTTTTTTCCCGGTGATTAAAAAACATGCTTGATGTTTATCAGTTTCTTTTGATATCAAAACATTAACTTTTAGAGATTGTCATGGTTCAAGGTAAACTATGGTATCCTTTGCTAATTCAACACTGGTATTAACCATTTTCTCACTGAGAATTTGTCTCTGTAACGCATGAATTCAATTCATTTTTCAATTGAGCACCATCACCAAAATTATTAAGAGAAAATTCGATCCATAGCACAGGAAACAAAGTGGTAAAAAAATAGCACAAAAAGTTTCCACTTTCGATCCATAGCATAGGCCACTGATTTTTCTTCGCCACGTAGCACTTCCGTCGCATTTTGAAGTAACGGCATTAGATCGGAGTAGAGAAAATTTTCGTCGGACTCATTTGCCCTTCGCTCCCCACATTCCCCACCAGGTCTCCTCTTCCACTCCCTCGTGGACGGCGGCGTGGCAACCATCGGCGTGCCGGGCGACCGCCTCGTCTCCCCGACTGCCCGAGCGTGGATGGATGTGGGCCGCTGTACGCCGCCGCCGACGACGATGATGGCCGACGAGCACTTCTTCCCCGCTGCGCGACTACTTCTCCTCCTTCACCTCCTCGTCCAGCGCTGGCACAGGTGCGGGCGCATTGCTGCCCGCTGTGGCGGCGAACGGGACGATGACAATGATGCCGCCATGGGCGGTGGCGGCTGAACAGATGGTGATGATGGTGCCGGCGGCAGCGGAGTCCATGGCGCACTTCGACTCCGTGCTCAGCTCGCTCGTGTCGTCTCCACAGGGCAGCGGTGATGAGATGGCGGCCATCGGGAGCATCTGCAACCATGGCGGCGCCAGTGCCAACAAATTAATCAACTAATTAATTAAATCCTAATTAGCTTTTTGCAAGTGCACTAATTCGTGCGGCTCAGCTTCGCCGAGAACTCGAGAATGAAGCAGCCGTCGAGGAGCAGCATCTCCGCGAAGCCGTCGCCGTCGTCGTTCAAGATGGCCGTGCTCTCGCTGTAGCAGCAGCGAGCACGCTGCTCGACGGCCCGAACCACGTCCACGAAGTCGGAGAGCGGGACGGTGGGTGCAGCTCGCTGGAGGAAGCGCCACTTGTGCTGCTCCATGGCATGGTGCTCGTCCCGACCACGGTGGTAGAGCCTGATGGCCACCAGCCGGGGCTCGTACAGCTTCCTACAACTGCTGTTGTCGTCGCGACGGGAGCCGACAGAGACACGGAATGGCACGTGGCTGGGGATGGGGATGGCGGCGGCGGGGATGGGGACGGGGATCGTCGCCGCGTCGCAGTTTGGCGATGGCGCCGTCATCGTGGGCACCGGTCCGAGAGGACGAGATGACACAGGAAGACGAAGGGCAAATGGGTCCAACAAAATTTTTCTATACTTCAATCTAATGCTGTTAACTCTAAACCTGACGGAAGTGCTATAGAGCGAAGAAAAACCGGTGGCCTGTGCTTCTAGTCGAAAGCGAAAAATTTTTGTGCTATTTTTTGGTACTGTTTTTTTTCCTATGCTATCGATCGAATTTTCTCAATTATTAAATGGTCTAAAATTTTTGGGCGATAAGAAAATAATATTACATTTGGTTAGTCATTGTTTATGATATTATTTTCTTTGTTGTTTTCCCCAATATTGATGTGATTTCAACACATATGATTCGATACCTCCCATTTTGTATGAAGCGAGCGTGACGAGATAACAATTCACATGAGGCAATGTCACGTTTCACTGGAATACTACATGTGTAATAAGGTGTCACAGTTTTAAGTGGGTAGGTTTTCATGTTGCAACGCACGAGCATTTTACAGTAAGACATAAACTTACAAATGGCTACCTTTTTGCATCTGCTTTTTTATCATCCTCGCTTTCCGATTATTCTTCATCGCTAAAAACAACTTCCTTTGAAAGCTTGTAGCATTTGACACACAAGTTTGCACTTGTAGTTCTTCCTTTAATTTTATCTTCAAATTAAGATAAGTCGTTGTTATCCTTGTTGTCTTTCTCATCCTCCTCGAAATATTTCTTGAGCTTGGGACACGTAGAATTGATGCGAATGTGGTTCAACTCACTATATTCCAAACATTAAATTGGACCACCTTGAAACGACAACGACAAATAATTCGAAAGGACAATAACATATAATTCTAAACGACAATGACAAATAGTTAGGGAGTACTCCCTCCGTTCCATATTACAGTCATTTAATTATATTTTTTAGTCAAAATTCTTCAGGGTTTGAGCAAGTTTATAGAAAAAATAGCAACATCTACAATACTAAATTTATTTTATTAAATTTGACATTGAACATATTTTAATATGTTCGTTACTATATTTTTCTATAAAATCGAACAAATTTAAAGAAATTTAACTAAGAAAAAAAAACCAAACAAATTATAATATGAGACGGAGTGAGTACGTCCTACAAAGTGTGGTAGTTTCACTCTGTTTATTTTTTCCAAGAAAAAAAGGGGGGCAGGATTGCAGCGTTCATCTGACTCTACCGGTTAAATCCATGTTACAAAAGCCCAAGCATCGTCTCTCACCCATCAGTATGCAAATTAACCATATGGCAACTGCTTCGTTGAGCCTCCTCCTCTGCCTCGCCGCGGCGGCCGGCGCCGCCGCCGCGGCTGTTCCGCCGCGCTTGCAGTGCTTTGAGCACCCGCCGGACATGAAGGCCGGCGGCGGCGAGGCCGGCGTGGTCGTCCACGACCTGGCGGGCTACGAGGCCTACGTCACCGGCGCCGCCCACTCCGGCCGGGCCATCGTCCTCGCCTCCGACGTCTACGGTTAGTACGCATATGATTGCCTGAGCTAGCTAGCTAACTGATCAGTGATCACTACTGCCATTTGTTCATTCCTTGGTGATTATGGACTGATGATGAACTGCTAATTTCATTGCTTGCTGCTGCATGCGTGATTGTTAATTTGGTTTAACTCCTCAGGTTTCCAAGCGCCGTTACTGAGGTAAATTTTCTTTGTCATCCTCCTCTTTTTCTAGTTTTCTTTTCTAGCACAAATCATATTATTTTTTTTATTAAAATATAATCGTAACAAATATAATGGTATGATCAAATCGTTTATATGGTAAATAATTTAGGAAAAAATAGTTTGAAGATACGAGAAGGAGGCTAAAATAAAATATATGGGAATGAGATATAAAGTGTGTAGCTTTGCATGCGTATGGGTAGACTCCTCTTTGCACTAGCCAAAAATGCAACAGTGTAGTAGGGGAGAGCACCTACTTTTTCACCATAAAATCGGGTGTCCGATTTGTAGCCATGTCACAATCGCATGGAAAGAAAATTGACACATGAACTGCTATGGAAAGAGACTGATTTAATTTCTACATAGAAAATAATGGCGTGGAAAAATGTTCATTTTATATGGTAAACTGTTTTTATTTCAATTAAATGGAAGATGCACCAACGCTTGCCCAAGTTTCTCATTCCAATTAAATTCTTTTTGACAAATCCTACTTTTTTTTCATGTACAAGTCAGAAGCAAACACACTCACGCACATACAAACACACACCTATGTTGGTGAGTCCTATGAG
This sequence comes from Oryza nivara, assembly GCA_000576065.2. Classification (NCBI taxonomy): domain Eukaryota; kingdom Viridiplantae; phylum Streptophyta; class Magnoliopsida; order Poales; family Poaceae; genus Oryza; species Oryza nivara. Next base: position 10,809,886 of record CM002502.2, read on the forward strand.
TTTCTCCAACATACTATCCAAATTATATAAATTAGACTCTTCAAACACTCATATAGCTAACTCTTCATCTGATTTGTCAAATCAGATTCATTACTTACTTCAACATCCTCTACGTCTGTGACAGTAGGTCCCACATGTTGACCTTCCCACCCTTTTTCACCCATCCTCTCTATTCTTCTCTTCTTCTTCTCTCTCCACTCCCTCCACACCGCTGTCTCTCCCCCTTTCTCCACGCTGCCGCCACTTCCTCAGCCCGGAGCAGTAGCTGCAGAGCCGGGAGGAGCTGGGAGCCTGGGAGCAGCTGCTGGCGATGGCGGAGAGGACGAAGGGGAAGGGAAGGGTGCCTCTAGATGGCCACCCTCCGTGTAGCCGCCGCGACATTCCCTGGTGCATCAGCTACTCGTCCCTTCCTCCACGTCGCCGCTCCGTGGGGTGACACGTGACGGAGGGAGGGTGGGATGTTGATGGCGATGAGGGCATAAAGCAACGGTGACAAGGATGAACGGAGGCGGAGACGGTGCGGGGGAGGAAGCAGTGGAGGCCACGGGTGCGGATGCCGCGAAGCAACTTCTAGTCTGCTACCATGGCCACAATGGCACGGGTCCAGCTGGCAGAGGGATGAAGGAGCGATGGAGGAGGGCGCTAGTCTAGGCGGTGATGGGGTCGGGGTCGGTGGTGGTCTCAAGGGGCAGCGGCAGATGGTGGTGGTGGTGGTCATCACCCGCAGCAGTAGGAATCAGCGTGGGGCGGGGCAGGGTGGCAGTGGGAACCGGTAGGGACGGTGCTTGGAAGAAGTCCGGTGAGGCGGCAGACCTAGTGCGCGGCTACGACCTCTTCGGCACGCATGCAGTCAGTGGTCGGTAGGGTACTCGGCCACGGCCACAGTCGGCTCCCAGGACGACAATGTTGCTATGGTTGATGGAGGTAGAGAGAGAACGTGGGAGGAGGAAAATAGACGATAGCATTGAGTGGCCATATTTGGCTAGCTAGATGGCTTGGCCATATAGACGGAAAGTCTGTTGGAGCACTATTTTTTTTTTTTGCTATGTTTAGCTTAGAGAGTTAAATGGAGAGTCTCTTGGAGATGCTGTAAGGCTGAATTCGGTGTTGAAGGTTAGGAACCCTTCACCTCCAGCATATAAAATGGAGTGGCAAATTAGCATATAATTAATTAAGTATTAGGTAAAAAATCTTAAAAAATTTATTAATATGATTTTAAAGTAACTTTTCATGTAATTTTCTTTTGAAAAAAACAAATCATTTGACAGTTTGGACATTATGCGCATTGAAAACGAGGGATTAGCAATTGGGAAAATGTTGTTCTGAACACACCTTAAGTCCCTAACACATGTATGTGTGTGTGTTTTTGCTCTTATATGTTTTCTCTATAACTTCGGAAAACAGAACACATTTGCGTGATAATAATGATGCTGACAATTACAGGCAAATAGCTGATAAAGTTGGTGATGCCGGATATTACGTCGTGGTACCTGATTTGTTTCATGGAGATCCAGCAACCACAACTGTGAACTTTACCGAATGGCTCGAGTCTCACTCTCCGGTACAATTCGTCTCGATCACCATCTTAAGCCGTCGTTTGGATAGGCCAAAATTTCAAAGTCATACCCCATACACATGGATGGGGCAACTGGTCCACTGAAACGAGGCTGAAGTGATTTGTTCTTACAGTACTTATGCTCCGAGAAATACTTCCTTCATCCCATAAAAAATCAATCTAGAACCGGATATGACATATCCTAGTACTATGTTTAGATTCGTAGTATTGAGATGTGTCAAATCCGATCCTAGGTTGGTTTTTTATGGGACGGAGGGAGTAGGCCCCGCTTGATTCAGCTTAGGATTATTATAATCTGAATTATTAGGAGTAAGCTGAAACAAATAAGTAGATTATTATAATCTATAAACCAGATTATTATAACCTAATAATCTCCTTTGGAGGAGCTTTTTCTAGATTATTGAGTAGCTAAAGACTCACTACTCTTAGATGCCTCCAATAATCTAGAGAAACAAACAACTCACAGCTTATTCTATGTCAGCTTATTATAATCTGGCTTATAGTAATCTGATTTAATAATCTAGATCACAATAATCTTAAGCTGAAACAAATAGGGCCTCGTTTTGGAACACGTGCTGTCAATACGAGCTAATTTTGATCATTAAAAAATAAAACCATTTAAAGTTTAGATTTTGGGGTATGTGAAAAATGATTTATTCAAGTTTGTTGTGATGAAGGAGTGATTTGATCTTAGTTGCTAAGGAGTGATTTGATCTTAGTTGAATAAATACAAATGATTTACCTACTAAGGAGTGATTTGATCTTAGTTGCATAACAAAACCTTCAGTCCTTGACCTGTCTGAGATGCTTATGGAGGGTAAGGGATGGTTTCTGTAGGAAGCTGAGGGTTTCCCCCTGTTTTTTAGAAAATTAAGATGCATATCAATGAGTCAAAAGGTTGAAATTGAGTCAACAAGTAGATATTGATGAGCATATTCAATTTTTTTTTGCGAGGGATGAGCATATTCAATTGACCATGCATGGCAGGTGAAAGAACCTGAAAAAGCTAAATCAATCTTTGCTTTTCTAAGAAACGAAGGGAAATCACTTGTTGGAGTTGGAGGATATTGTTGGGGTGGTGAGTCATATTGATCAAACACAAGAAAATGTATTTATGTGTTTATATCTACATATATTCTTGAAACTTCCTCAATTGCTATCCACATTATACTATGTTTGATAGAAATTAAAGACTCTAAAAACATGTTTATCTGGCAGGAAAGTTTGCTGTGGAGGTAGCGAAAACCAATGAGGTAGAAGCGGTTGTCATCTCTCATCCTTACGCAGTGACTGCTGATGATATGAAAGGTGAAGTTGATCTTTTTGGCGCTATGCAATATTTATCATTTGATCTAATCTGTATTATTTACTCATATTAATTATTCCCGTTGATAAACAGAGGTTAAATGGCCCATCGAGATCCTTGGAGGCCAGAATGACACAGTTACACCACCAAGATTAGTCTACCAGTATGTGCATGCCTTGCGTCAAAGAAACGATGTGAGTTCTTGTTTGATTTCGTCCAGCATGTTTTTGTCTCGTTACCTTTTTTTCTCGGATAAAATCTTCATTTTCCACTAAAAGTTGACACGATTTCTAATTTGTCCCTCATCCTCTCAATCACATATAGGTTAAATCCACGTGTTGATGACTCATCGTGAATAAATAAGGGATTTTTTTAATAAATCGGCACATGCGGCAAATTTTATTAAATAGAGAAAGAAAAAAAAACTTATGTGTGTTCTAATAAAGGATTGAAAGCTCTGAATAACTGAAACTGAAATATTTGGCAAGTTAACAAGTCCATCAATGTTCAAGGCACTTGTAAATCAATTAAAAAAAACTGTGGCTTTGACCCAATTTATTCTTCTAGCATATAATACAGAGTAACACCATGATATTTTTGTTGTTGCAGATTGATTTCTACGCCAAGATTTTTCCAGGAGTTTCCCATGGATTTGCCGGTCGATATAACACCAGCGACCCGTTTGCTCTCGAAACCAGGAAACAAGCTCTCGCCTTAATGCTGGACTGGTTTCAGAAACACTTGAAGTGATGAAACTTAATAAATACATGAAAGAACATGCGACTGTTTATTCAGAATAAATTACCGGTGTCCGTGTACAAATTTGCATGAACAGCCATGTATGCAGGCTGAATACAATGAGTGTCTGCAATCTGAATTTGGTTGCTAATTTCTACCCTCTCAATGCCTGCTGGGCTTTGCTATTTTTTCAATAATGGAACAAAAAATTTGGCCTTTACTTAAAAAGCTATAACCACTTATTAAAAAAATTCACTCAATAATGAGTACTATCACTTTCTTCTCTTAATTTCACCCGATACGCTACAACATAGTAGACTAAATTGATAGCTAGATTTACCACCAGTTACACAAGTCAACACGTTCAATTCCTTCACCATGTTCAATTCCTTCATCATGACTAGTACACGCCTACGGTTACTGTTGCACTATAGTCTATTAACCTATGATTTATTTATTATTATATATTATATAATTATTCATTATTTATTATATTATATCAAATCCGATGATCCATATAATCATCTAATCCAACGCCCATGGTTTACAAAGCCAATGAAAGCCGATCGATTTTCGCGGTTTTTCGACGTTTTGACAAGGCTCGGTTTGATTGGGATTTCGAATGCTTTCAGACAAATTCAAATATCATACAGTAAATTTGGTCAAAATTAAAATTCGGTACTAGTACAAAACTTGTCGAAAACCGTGCTGGAATGTATAAACCCTGCCAACGCCCCTCGTATCGCCACGTTCCCCCTCCTCTCTCACCTCTCGCCCCTATCCCCTCCTCTCTCAGATCGCGCGCACACCCGCAAATCGCGCCGCCGCCCCTCTCCTCTCTCCTCTCTCTCTCGCACACCCGCAAGCCCGCAAATCACGCCGCCGGCGACCCCTCACCCCGACCGCGGTTCGCTGCCGCCCAGCTGCTATCGCGCCGCCCCGTATCAGAAAATTCAGGGGCGGCAGAACCGGAGTTTGAATCGCCGTCCAACCCCCCCGCCGTGCTCCCCCCCCCCCCCCCCCCCGCACGTGGCGCGCTCCTCCAGCCCGAAAATACTGTGGCTCCTGAGAAGGTACCATTGTGGCATTGCTCCCGTAGTGCTCGATGATATGCCTTTAGGGTGTTTTTTTTTTTTGGGGGGGGGCAAAAAAGTTGAGGCGAAAATTCAGTTCACCCTAGACAATCATGCAGTTGAATGAGTTCTGATTTCATCGTCATGTTATTCCGTACGAAACCTATTGATGTTTGTGCAATTTTTGGAGCTAATTTCATGATATTCATTGCAGCTGATGAATGCCTCATTGTTTTTAGAGCTAATTTCTTAATATTCTGTTGATTTATCTTTTTCCCTTTAGTTTCTGCATGGATTGCCATCGAAACCTTGTAGTAATATACCTTTGTACATATTGATCTTCCATATGCATTGGTTTGTTGAGTATAAACACTCTAATCTAGATGAATATGTTTCCTGACAATTGTTAAAACTATTCACTAAAATGGTCAAACAGAAGAATTCCACTGTCACACTGCACTTTCAAAAGTTTTTACTCATACTGGATTTGATTCTCTTTGTGTTCCTTCAGTATTTTGCAAGATTGGCGACGCCAACCGCGCCACGACCTCCCCAAATCACGCAGCCATCGCTCTCCTCCCACATCGCCGCCCCCTACGCCGCTCAGGATCTCCCCCGTCGTCGCCACGCACAACCACCTGAGCTGCTCCCTCCGAAATAGCTATACCTTGCGCCTCCCCTCTCTTTCCATCAATCACCCACTGAAGATCTTCTGCCAACAAAGTGCTGCCGTCTGCCGCTATCTTTCACCAACACCAGATCTGGTAAGATCCTCGAACTGTGTTATTTCCGGGTTTCTACCCACCAGTTTCGCAAACACAGTCCTTTCATGCTCTGACATCTTACGCACTGGACGATCATCATCGGAGTCGGAAGCGGACTCATCCAATTCATCCTCTGTATCATACTCCAACCAGCCTGGGTTCAATCCACTGCGTATCATAGCCTCCTCACACTCCTCTCGGGTATAGAATTTCAGCCTAGCCAACTCCCTTAGGCCCATACTTACATTCTTAGCATTCGCTTCTTCCTCAGGCAACTCCACATCATCTCCTACCTCCCGACCATCCTCAACATCTCCTTCCTCTCTTACCGGCACATTCTCCTCCACATTAACTTCCTCCCTTAACGGCACATTGTCCTCTGCATGTACTTCTTCCCTTAACGGCACATTCTCCTCTGCATGTACTTCCTCCCTTACCGGGTCATTCTCTTCCCTGACCTCCACATCCGCCATATCATTTACTCCCTCGCCCCCCTCCACGTCTTCCTCAATCAATTCTTCCTTCCTACTACACCTCTCCGACAGTTCGTGACAGCTAATGGGTGATTCTATGAGTGGACTTTCATTAAGCTCTATAAGTTCTTTCTTCCCTATCCTACCATCTTTCTTTCATGCAAACACCTCAAGAGATTTGAAATGTGACCCCAATACTATATCTATATATGTTTGCCATTCGATCTCTCCATTCAAGTCTAACATAAATTTATGTGACATGACACCGCCGCCCACATCGTATCTCCCTTGCATACCAACCGACTCATCATTCCAATCCAATTCATGCTTGATGCGAGACATTAACTCCTCAAAGGTAGGCTTCGCAAAAAACACTAATTGTCTAACTGTCATTCCCTCAAATTGGCTTCCATGTGTACTTTCATCTACCACACAACCACCATAATGAAGCCGGACCAATCTATCCATCTACAATTTTTAACCCATGCATAAACATTAATTACTTGAAAATAATATGTAATTACCATTGCAATACCAATACTTCAAAAGCTAACAACATGTCTAATTTTTCCAATAAATAAGTACATTACTTAAATACTACACATTATTGATAAAAAAAAACTCTACTCCTACAAATTACCTACCCTTCACCACACATCAACCCCTTTCAAACCCTCTCAATCACCACAAATCCATCCCACATCCTAGGCCATCACCACACATCCATCTCCCATCAAACCCTAGTGCATCACCAAACATCCATCCCAAATATATTTTGTCAAATGTATCAATAACAACCAAATGGATAAAGATATGCCACCTCCACACTTCATCCCCACCCATATTATCCATCTAATAATCCATCCTTAGCCAACTATTATCAAACCACGTCTACAACCAAAACAATGCAAAATATCCAATAAAACTTTAGGGAACTTAGGGTTTATAGAGGGGTTTACCTTCTCTTCCGATCCCAAACTCAATGCCGCACAAATCACCTTCGATTAGAGAGGTTTTTGGGGGAGATTGGGCGAGGAGAACGCGGTGGCGACCGAACCCTAGGCGGGCGGCTGGGGAAAAAGCGGAGGAAGAACTGGCTGGGGCGGCCTCGGCCGGGCTCTAAGTAGCCAAGGTCAGCGCCAACTTACTTGGCGCTGAGGTTGGGCACCTCAGCGCCGAAGCGGTTGGCGCTGAGGTAGCTGCCACGTCAGCTAGGGGATCGGCCCGGCCGCCACGGTGGCACAATGTCAGCGCCAGTCCCGTTGGCGCTGACACGGCCAACCTCAGCGCCAATGCGCTTGGCGCTGAGCCGACGGCCTAGTTTTGGTTGAAGTTTTTGGCAGGGGTTAGTTTCGAAATAAGTTTTTGAAAAGGGTCAATTTGTCAAAAAACCACCGAAGAACCTGCCGGATATCTGGTTTTGCGGTTGGAGGACGATATTGTAATTCAATGACAAGTTAAGGGACCTTCGGTGCACTTTTTCCACTACCTAATTCCCCAGTCCCCGGCCCCGAATCCCTAGCAGCCAAGGCAGTGAGCTCCCCGTTCGGCGGCTCAAGAGGCGAGCGGCGCGGGGGCAGGCGGCGAGGTGAAGACGAGCGGTGCAGCGGAGCGCGCGCCGGCGAGGCAGCAGGCGGAAGCGCGCGGCGTCGGCGGCGGGCGGCGCCGGCGACGTCACGGGAGCACGCGAGCAAGAGGCAGGACCAGGCGAGCAACAGGCAGGCAGAATAACTAAACAAGGTATGTAATGTTTAGAATTTTATGCAAATATGCAATGCAATTGTGATTAATGATTAATTGATTGGAAATTTGGAATGATTCAATCCATTAGCAATTTAGCACAGTTTCTTTTTCTTTTTTTGTCTAGACTAGAATCTCAGCATCTCGAAAAGAACATTGTTCAACTATTATACAAGTGGCAGTAGCAGTACTCCTACTGCATCAGAGGACGATGAGAACATAAGACAACAAAAATTGGCAAGGGTCTAGTTCACTTGCTCAGATATTGTTAGTGATCCAGGAATGTGCAAATTGATGAGTATCCATTTGAGATTAGAGATCAAGTGAAGAGGGCATATGTTTTAAGGGTCCCAACCCAACCAGTTGGTTATACATTTCCTCACAAATGGCAAAGTGGTGAATAGAGATCTTTCCAACAACGTTGGTTGGAGATCTATGATTGGTTAGAGTACAGTGAATCAAAGAATGCAGCGTTTTGCTTGTACTGTTATGTTTGCGTTGAGCCAGGAAAACCTGAAAAATTTGGGAGTAATGTCTTTTATAGGTTGAGCCTCCCCTCCCCCCCCCCCCCCCCAATTTTTCATTGCTGGATCCACCCCTGGTTTTGGGTTTGGTGATGCTACCGCTGCAGTTGCATAGCCACAGTAATATCTCCCGATCAGCCCCTAGCTTATAAGTCTAAATAAAAGAGGATATAAAATGTCTTAGAAAATGGAACAAAGGGAACACCTGGTGGTATACATACAGTGATGCCTAGTAGTTAAGTAGCAAGGCTGACAGTTTCAGTTTCCGAATAAAATGGAGTTCAAAATTCAATTACCTAAGCCCATTGGGCCATCTTTTCCCCGACTCATCCCTGCATGTGTTTCGGCCTAAGTCCCATAACCAAACCATCAAATCGTCTCCGCAGGCGGCAGCAGATCGAGCGGCGCAGCGGCTGCCAGACGAGGCCAGCCGGCGGGGCGCCGACCAGCGGCGGAGCAGCGTGCTTGTCCAGGCTAAACCTACCTCTCTCTCTCTCTCTCTGTCCGGCGTTGTCCACGGCCCAAGCCTCAAAGGGCCACGCACGCCATGCAGCGAGGCTAGGTCGCCGGCGCTCGCTGCAGCCTACGGCGGACGGCTGCGGGCGGCGTCCTGGGCTGGCGGGCACCGTTCCCAGTTCAGGTAGCAAGCAGGTGAATCCTGATTTTTTCCCCACTCAATTTTTTTTTTTCAATTCGAGATGGTGAATCAGTGAACGGGCCATTTTTATCCTGGCAAGAATAGGTTGGGTTAGGCTAGAATGCTAGATCACTTCCATCCTGAAGAAATAGAACTGATGCATCTTCCATTTCAACTCACAATCTTTAATTCTTTATAGCTGTTGTCCATAGTGGTTAAAAGGTCTGGAAAATCAAAAAATTTTGAAGCAAACAAGAACCTCAGCTCCTCAAGTATAAACTTGTTTACAAGCTTTGCAGATTTGTGCCAACTAGCTGAAGTGCTGAACTTCTCGAGCAGGGGCGGGCCCAGCTATAATTCAAGGGTATTCAGATGTATACCCAAGATTTTTAGACAAAAAATAGGTATATATACTCTATAGTTCATATATGTATTCAAAAAGTTAAAGAAAAAGACTTAAACTACTCATTTGGGCCTCGTTTTGCCATTTCTTTCTCTATTGGGTCTAAATTTTCCACCTTCCTCCCCCTTTCACTCGGCCCGTAGTCTACTTGGGCCGCAACTAAGACCATTTCGAAGCCAAACTCACCTGCCAGGCAGCTAACCCAAAATCCCCAATTCCCAAATTCCCTAACCTAACCCTAGCTTTGCAAGGAGACGGGCGGCGGGGGGCGCTGCGTGCGGCGTGCGGTGCGGCGGCGGGCGCGGTGTACGGCGGCGGCCAGCCGGCGACCGCGGGGCAGCCAGCCAGGCAGGGGCGGCTGCCGGCTGGACGCACTGGCGCAGCATCTCCTAGGGTGGCGGCGGAGCGGGCGCACGGCCGTGGAGGCGTCGACGCAGGAAGAGGACCACTCGGCTTGGCGCCAGGGCGCGGGGCAGCGGCTGACTCGTGAGGCAGCGGCGCGGCGCGGCCTGCGGCGACAGCGGCATTGCGGCGCGACGCGCGGCCTGCTGCGACAGCGGCAGTGCGGCCATGGACGACAAGCTCTACCCGCCTCGAGGCCCAGCGCGAAGAAATCAAGTCCCGAGCCCCGAGGTAACGACCGCACCCCCCGGCGATCCTTCCTCCTGGTTTGGTTTAATCCCTAGCTCCTGTCTCATGTGAATCCCCTCGGTACTTAGGTTTTGCATCTAGATTTCAGTTTCGCATGATTTTCTATGTTTAGCATCCATGTGTTCCTGATCCTGATGTTGGATGAACTAGTAATGGGCTAACAACCTTTTTTTAATTGAGATTACTAGCGACTTAGCAAACATATTTCTGTGCATCATATATGCTAATTTGTGCTTTGTATCATAATGTATGAACTTGAGAAGCAAGATAGGGCAACAATAGTTGAATGATTGTTTAGTTACATTCATTGAAAGAGAATTTTTCTTGCAAATTAAAGACAAGGACATCATCACTTATTTCCAAAATATCAAACAACGAAAAGTTGATCTCCAAACTGTAAGATTTCTTCCCAATTTATCATTTTCTACCCTTTATGTATTTCATATGTTGGCACTTTGATATGTTTACTAATTAGTATTCTATATGTTAAACAATTTCAAATGATGATCAATTCTATCAATGTGTGAATTTATGCTCAATTTTATGCTATATACGCTATATATTATATAATTATTAGTTTGTGATACTATACAAGCCAATTAGCCAATTATTAGGTTTTTAGGTCTATGAACAATTTTTTTTTACCCCTTTCTATTTCGAATACACAAGTTTAAAATCCTGGGCCCGCCACTGTTCTCGAGCGATTAGATCACACATTTTTCTTGCATTTAGAAGCATAGTTGTATTTGCTACACAGGTTGTAATTTGTAGTTGATTTTTTTGCTGTTATCAATCTTTGAACAATAACTTTATTTATAACTCTGAAATCCTGGGGAGGTCCATTTGAATTTTGGTTGATTTCTCCTGTTTTAAGGAACCCCTAGATTGCTGTAATGCTGTGTCTGTGAGGAATCAAATCGAAAATCTTACTCTCCGTTCATTTAGTTATAGCCTTTTAGATTTTTATTTTCTCCATGGTGCTATCCTTACCAATCTTATCCATCTATCCTTGGTTTGATGATTTATGTGCTTCTTCTTCAGCGAGCAAGATTAATCCCAAGGTGCGGGTGCAGATTATCTTCCAAACATGTTTGGGGCTCTACTGGGACTCCATGGCACATGTTAAGTGCTCTGGATTGCTTGCTATTTTCTGCTCCTCAATCGTGCTCATTGGCTCACACATGGACGGCTTCAGTTATGCACAACCGTCTTGTACGTGGCTGTTTCAGCAGTTTGTCAGCAGCAGTAGCATCGGCTATTCGTGTACCTGTTGCAAGCTATGGGACTTCTGCAGCACAAAGCACATCAAAGGACCAGCATGGCAGCAACATCAACAGTGCGCTAAAAGTTTTGAATCTTGTACCAAGAAAGGCTGACTATGACAAAGTGGGAGGTCCATGCCATCACCGACTAATCCATGACTGCATGAATGACATCTTGGGGGTTCAATCAAATCATACTATACACAAGGGAAATGGTGTCACTTTTAACTCATGCAGCAATCCTGCACAGGCTAAATTTGATAGCTTTGTTTCAAATAATGGCTCGGCTTTGTGTTCCAGGACTAGATTCATAAAGGAGGACATGTTTATGCTGATAATGGAGCTGCACAGGAAAGGAGAAACCAGTACTGATCAATCTATTTTGGCAGCTGCCATGAGTTCCTGTGCTGATAGGCAAATGTTCACCCAAGGCACACAGCTTCATGGTCTATTGGTTAAAGTTGGCTGTGATTCAACTGTCTTTATTGGCAGTTCACTCATCACCTTATATTCGAGGTGTAGCCAGTTGGAAAGTTCGTACTTGGTTTTCCAGACCATGCCAACCAAAAACACAGTGTCATGGACAGCAATGATTTCTGGTTTTGCGCTTCATAATCGGGTTGAGCCATGTCTCCATTTGTTTGCATCAATGATGCTTTCAAGTTGCAAGCCAAATGACATCACATTTGCCACTCTTTTTAGTGTGTGCACTAAACATGCACTTCTAGCACTTGGTAGAAGTGTCCATGCTTTACAAATGAGAATGGGTTTCCATTCGTATGTGCATGTTTCCAATGCCCTGCTGTCAATGTATGCAAAGTGTGGGTGTATTGATGAAGCCCAGTTCATATTTGGCTGCATTGCCTGTAAGGACCTTGTTTCGTGGAATGCCATTATCTTTGGATGTTCGCAGTATGGTCTTGCTAAGCATTGCCTTGACTTGCTGAAAGAAATGGAGAGGCAACACATAGTACCTGATGCTCTCTCCTTCCTTGGTGTCCTTTCTTCATGCCGGCATGCACGCCTTGTGGAGGAAGGCCGACACTGCTTCAAGACAATGATTGAACATGGAATAAAACCAGGGCTCGATCACTACTCATGTATGGTCGACCTTCTTGGGCGCGCAGGATTGCTTGAAGAAGCGTGGGATTTGATCCAAACAATGTCTATCCCTCCAAATGCCGTCATATGGGGCTCTCTGCTGGGTTCCTGTAGGGTGCATGGGAACATTTCGATCGGCATCCAGGCTGCAGAGCACCGTCTTAAACTTGAGCCAGGTTGTGCTGCAACTCATATACAACTAGCAAATCTGTATGCCACAATTGGTTGCTGGAGTGATGTGGCCAGAGTGAGGATGGCAATGAAGGCGAGAGGCCTAAAGACGAACATTGGGTGTAGCTGGATAGAAGTCGGTGATAAGGTTTATTCCTTCACGGCAGAGAACAGATCAAAGAGCCACCAAGTAAACAATGTCCTGGCTGTTCTTGATTGCTTGCAAGCTCACATGGAATGCAAGTATGATATGCTTACAGAAAGCCTGGAATAGTGGAGTGTGATGGCTGTGAACATGTCAAGACGACTATAAACACTGTATATATTAAGAGGAATCCTACAGGAAATGGCAAGCATCACTCGCTAAAGATTAAGAAGATCCATTGATGCCGTTATAACACCTAAACATTATGTGTATGGACTGATTGGTATAAAGATCTGTATGGATTGACAAGACTCACGACCAACAAGACATGCAGGTACTGTATTTTCCAAGTCTCTTCCAGTTTTGTTCCTTTCAATTTGTTCCTCATTTGCCTGGCGAAATTTGTTCCTCGTTTGTCTAAGAAGTGTGGGGAATAAAGTATTCTTACACTCTGCCACCACCCGACGATCTGTAATTTATGTCCCCCATCCATGTTACGTTTTCTTGTTAGTTTAGTTCTCCAAAACACAGGTAATTAGGAGAACAATATTCCGATTTTTTTTTCTTTAAATTCTTTCTGGCCAAGGTTTTCTGACTTAATTGATGCAACTACTACGGGACTTCCTATGCCTTTCCATAAAAAAAGTACAGTTCATTCATCCTGATAGGAATTGAAGTGTAAAACAGAGAATTGCAAAATACAGAAAAAACACAGGAATGATCGTTTGATTGGACCGCAGGAAAAACACAGGAATCGGATGAGAGATATAGACTCAAAGGAAATTTTCCAAGAGGTTGGACCTCTTGCTAAGTTTCCTCCAAAATCCACTTACAATGTGTCATTCTATAGGAATTTCATAGGATTTGAAAAGTTTCAATCCTTTGAATCAAAGGGCCAAATAGGAAATTTTCCTATAGGATTTGAATCCAATGAAATTCCTATATAAATCCTTTGATTCAAAGGGGCCCTCATTGTGTAGCAGCCTGTTGTGGCGGATGGTGATGGCAGGCCTGCCTTCCAGCTTGAAGGAAAGAACTGAAGGATTGAAGGTTAGGCGGCATAAACTTGTGATAGCACATCTCATGTGTCTGATAATAACATAATGCGTTGATGTGCAATCAGCGATCTTGTACTTCTTAATTACAATGGTTAGAAATGTAGCTCTTGACAAAGTAATGATTCAGGAGTTCTGGTAATTGAGAAAACGAGACAGCATCATCACTAAATGTAGCTCTTGACAAAGTAATGATTCAGGAGTTCTGGTAATTGAGAAAACGAGACAGCATCATCACTTAACCGTTGGGCTAAATGCCAGCCGATGGCTTCTCTGACTCAACAATTTTCATGGAAACGAATAGGATTACAGGAGTGCCAACGAATGTGATATTTGCGGGGAAATTGAAGCAAGTTTTTTAACAACATGCCTTCCCAGTATTGAGTTAGAGAATTATTGCATGGCCCATTTCCTTTCGGGGTAAAATTTGGTAGGTGGTGAATTTGACAATGTGATGGCAGGAAATGACATGCCGTTAGTGTCGAACACTAGAAATGATTCTTTGTATTGGTGGTGAGGAACAAATAATGGAAGGAATTCAACTCAAAAGCTCAACTCTCTAAGTAGAAAGGTAAGATCTCCAAATTAAACGCCGGGGAAGAAAAAAAATCAAAGTTGAAAGAGGGACCTCTGCAAATGAAACTGAAGGCGCAGTTTCATCTTCTTTAGATGAGATGCTACCATCCAATCTCAAATCAGTGTTAACGGAAGTGATTTAGATGAATATTAAGTATGGGTATAGAAAACGAGAAAACGTATGATCATTTGAGTTTTAATTATTTCAAACTTACAAAATAAATAAAAAAATAGTTTTATCTAATATTTCAAAGCCACTACTATATTGAAAGTTGTTTTCGTATGAGATGTACCGTTTAACATATTGAAAAACGCGCTAACAGAAACCGAGATAAAATCTTTCGAACGAACTTGGCCACGTGTAACAAAGATTTAGCATGACAGAATGGCACAATTTGAAAAGGTAGGATTGCAACATCAATGCGACACTAACATGTCAAGTGCGTCTTCTTTTTGCTACCTACCGTGCTAAAGCCAAAATGTAGTACAAAACCCTCTGCATCTAATGACCATTACCATGCAAACTAAACCCATCACCATGGCACCGACGTCGATGCTCCACCGGAGCCTCCTCTGCCTCGCCGTGCTCGCCGCGGCGGCCGGCGGCGGCGCTGCTGGTTCTCCGCGGTTGCAGTGCCTGGAGAACCCGCCGGAGCTGACGGCCGCCGGCGACGGCGAGGCCGGCGTGGTCGTCCAAAACCTGGGAGGATTCGCGGCCTACGTCACCGGCGGCGCCGCCCACTCCGGCCGGGCCATCGTCCTCGCCTCCGACGTCTTTGGTTAGTAGTGTGTGTGTGCATGTCTGCCTGATTTGCTTACTGATCAGTCACTGGCTCACTGCCATCCTTTGGTGATTATCGATTGATTAGCCGTTAATTGTTGCTGTTAATTTGGTTTCTTCAGGATTTGAAGCACCATTGCTGAGGTACAAAATCTTCTTTTCATTTCCTTTAGCTTCTTGTTCGTTGTCATCTTCGACAGTAATTTTCTTCATTTCTTCACTCTCTGGATTATAGGCGCAGATTGTTTATTTTATTAACATAACAAATTAATATTTTGAAAAATGAACTTTGCAAATATCTAATAATGCAGTAGAATAAATAATATTTTTTAAAGCATGGACCAAATAATCTGTAGCAATTATCCGGGGGAAAATCTAAAGAGAACAGGGCATGACAAATACTTGACACTTGAACAACTCTGGAAAGAGACTGATTTAAAAAAAAAAGAAAAAGACAGATATGGCTTAATTGTGTACCATACCTGTTTTTCTTGTCACAATGGGTTCAGGTCAGTTTTAGTGAACTATCTCCTATCTTTCTGCAGTGACTTTTGAGAAGGATAACAGGTTTAGACTTTAGACACGCAAAAGTGTAAAAGCAAATAATCGTCCATTCGCCCTCACCATCCATGAGCTTGAACAAAGAATATTCAACATTGCTATGTACATGTTTCTTCCGTTTCAAATACTCCCTCCGTTTTTAAATATTTGACACCGTTGATTTTTTAGCACATGCTTGACCGTTTGTCTTATTCAAAAAACTTTTATGAAATATGTAAAACTATATGTATACATGTAAGTATATTTAACAATGAATCAAATGATAAGACAATAATTAATAATTACTTAAATTTTTTACCGTTTGTCTTATTAAAAAACTTTTATGAAATATGTAAAACTATATGTATATATGTAAGTATATTTAACAATGAATCAAATGATAAGACAATAATTAATAATTACTTAAATTTTTTGAATAAGACAAATGATTAAACATATTTAAAAAATTTAACGGCGTCGAATAAACGGAGGGAGTAGTTAGTATCTTTTTTTTTTTGGAGTAACCATCAATTCATACGGAGAATCAGAAGCGTATACTCATTTTTGCTATTTTCCATATTCTGACCTTCTAATGATATAAATATGTTAAGCGGTTGAAATACATCATTTACTATCAATGTGCAATTTCATTATTTTAACTACTCTACTTAGACAACATATATGCTAAAACTTTCATCTTCTGTATCCCTACGAAGTTGAAGATAAATCTACTACTCCTTCCATTACAAATTATTTGTAGTTCTAGTTTTATCCTAAGTCAACAATTTCTAACTTTAACAATCATTTTTTTTAAAAAAAATGTATATTTTGATGACATAAGTTTTAATATGTTTTTTGATTCACAATAAGAAATACTTCCAAATATGCAATCCACATGTATTTAAATTATACAAATTGCTAGTTATTAATAGGCTAAAATAGAAATATTTGACTTGGGACAAAGTTATAACAATAATTAATTTGAAACAAAAGGAGTAGTACTATCATTGTATACTGTATTACTGTGCATAACTATGTTCATTACATGCTTTCTAAAACATCATTTCTTTAGGGGCAAACGCTGTCGTAACTCAATAGTCAATAGTAATATCTCATTGCTGTCCTTGTAAAGCTGATTTATGAATGGATAACCAAGCAACGATCCAATTTCAGAAATTCAGTTTTTCTGTAAAAATATCGTGGATTCCAATGGTATAACAGCAAAGATTTCTTCATGTGGATTGTACTAAGGTTTCTGTTTTTCATTCCAATTTTAAGTGCTTCCTTTAGCTTGAAAGTATTGTAAAACGTCCCAACTGGATTCCTTTCAATACACCTTACATTTGTACTCCCATTCTAGATTGCAAAGACAATTTAAAATCAAATTTGTGGTTAATAATGCTGACAATTACAGGAAAATAGCTGACAAAGTTGGTGAAGCGGGATATTACGTCGTGGTGCCAGATTTCTTCCAAGGGCGACCTTACAATGGAGACCCAAGTATAAACATTACACAATGGATCATGGCTCACTGTCCGGTAATTGTTTTCACCAATTACATAGCTTATTCAACGACGATTATCGAGGAGTCAATTGATATTGATCAGTATATTCAATTGAAATTTCAGGTGAAGGCAGCTGAAGATTCTAAACCGATCTTTGCTGCTCTAAAAAGAGAAGGGAAATATGTTGTTGGAGTTGGAGGTTATTGTTGGGGCGGTAAGCAAAATCGATCAGCAAAAAGAAAATGTCTTTACATATCCTACATCAGTACATTAGTAATACATACACTCTAAAAAACTTTGTAAATTCCTAGTTAATTTCCATATCTAGACTTAATTCATACTATTATAGTCTAAACAACAAAACTTCAATTGACAGGAAAGTTAGCTGTCGAGGTTGCGAAAACCAATGAGGTTGGAGCGATTGTCATCTCCCATCCTTCATCGGTGACTGCTGATGATATGACAGGTGAACTTATCTGTTTTGGTGCTATTGTTGCGCAGTATATAGATGAATATATAGTTAACTGATTCATGTACGCTGTATCCTAGTAGTCCCTGTTTTTCTTATTCCAAATTGACCTTGACACAGATGTCAAATGCCCCATTGAAATCCTTGGAGCTGAGAATGACGCTGTAACACCACCAAGATTAGTGTACCAGTTTGTTAATGCCTTGCGCCAAAGACCTGAGGTAAGTTCCTGTTGATTTTCATTGGCACTTGATGCCAAATGCATCAGCATAGTCCCACGGTAGACACACACGAGAAAAATCTCCCACTGATGATGAGAAATTGAAAGATCATGCTGGCTCTATTTTTCTTTTTGAGGCAATATTGGATCTAGCTAATTAGTAACATTAATGAAAAGTCCAAACACTAGCACATTGTCAATAAACAAGTTTACAATTGTTTCTTAAACACAACCACTCAATGATCTTTAAGAAAAGAAACAAGTTATGAAGAGCCTCTTATGGATTGCATCTTTGTTGCAGGTTGATTACTTTGCCAGGATCTTTCCAGGAGTGGCTCATGGCTTTGCTTGCAGATATAACGCCAGCAACCCGTTTGCTGTCAGAACTGCTGAACAATCTCTTGCCTTAATGCTTGACTGGTTTGAGAAACACTTGAAATGACAATAGCTAATCATGCATGTAATGCAAGGCCAGTGCAATTGTTTATTTCCATCAAAATACATTGCTAGTGTCCATGTATATCCTGGTGTTAAGTGAAACTTATATAAATAAGCACTAGTGTAAAGTGAAAGTATGTGTTGAATATGGTGCGAAGTGAAACAAAGTGTACTTTATGAAGTGCAAAATGCAAACTCTTTTTGTTCCGAAGCGACCATTAGCATGGCATATTAAAACATCTGTTTGTAGGAGAACAAAAATAATGTGTGCCTCAGTTGCCATTTTAACTAGTCGATATGTTCAATCAAATGTTGTATGCTACTCATCTTAAGCACAGCATATATTGGGTACCTCTTGACTGTTTCTTATGGCCACAAATTAGACAGATGAAAGTCGTGCTTCCAAGAAATTGCTGGCCCTTAAATAGGATGGGGACTTCTCCTGAAGCTGTAGAGGAAACAAGGAATTCTGATTCCAACCAAAATGGATGGGTGATGAACCATTTGCGTGCAAAACACAGAAAACATTCCCAGTATTTCATCTCCTATTGTCCTAAGTCAACAGGCAAAAGATGACAAATCATCCAGCCAGGTTGAACAGTTAAAAAAACTTTTTTTTGTTTGAAAAAAAGCTAAGATTTAATGTCCTCCAGGGAGTTAGGCATACCTGGTCTCACCGGAAGCCAGTGGCGAGGTTGCTGTAGATCTAGCCAGAGCTGTGTATCCTGCCTCCGCCGGATCGTGGGGATGGCATCTTCAGATGAGCATATCTCCACCTCATCCTATATATGTGCGCTGCCACATCCAGTGCCACCCCTTGGGTTCCATCGAGGAGGTCAAGGGAGATTCATGTTGCCTTAAGCTTTTGACAAGGGTCGAGGGGCAGCTCTTCCAGTTCATGTAGGTGCAGAAAAACTATCACAACTTCCAAGCATCCAAGGTTGGCGTGTGAAGCTTCTGTCTCTAGCTGCAGCTTCTGGTCGTCGTTGGCATTCATGATTGATCGCACTCTGAGAAAATTAAAATATATTTAAGAAACAAAATGTTGAGGAAAACCATTTGCCTTAGGGATAACAAATTATTGCTTACATGAATCCCTGAGCATCATAAAGACCCTTCAAAATGCTGGATTCTTCATGTACTTGGTCAGAGCTATGGTATATTTTACCCTTTGAATTCCTGGATGAATTTGGTTCTGTCCCGGAGGTTATAACTAATCTTGTTGCTAGTCATTAGGAAGCTTGGTATTCAAATCTTCAGAAAATTGGCTGAAAATATTGGATGCTTAAATCAAACCTTTACTGTCATAGTCTTGCGGCATGAATAAATTCATCATGTTGCTGGCTTTAAAAGAACTCCTTTGGTGAGTGCCTTTCAGTACTTTGTATTTCAGAAAATGCTCGTGTATCTGCCAATGATATAGACTTACTCCTCTAGCATCCCACTTATAATCAGTCTATATACTGTCATATCTCTAGCTTGCTGAATTCTCTATGCACGTTCACTAGCCTAATCCACAGAGAATTTAGTTTGTTAAGTAGAGTAGAATTACCATTAAAAACAAAACTACATATAAGGCAAAACTCAGTGAATAAATGACAAAGCGTTACCATGCTAACAATAGGATCGGTAGAGTATGATAGAAAATTATTCATCTACCAGATCATCTCTCACTGGCATCCAATCAAAACTTGGCAATGAGGTTATTAATTTTGCATCGTACAGCGACATTGTAGCAATAAGGGCATATCACTGGCATCCAGTCAAAACTTGGCAATGAGGTTAGAAATTTTGCGTCTTACAGCGACATTGCTAGCAATAAGGGCATATCAAAACATTAGTGTATCTCCTCTGCTACCATATCTTAATGTCTAGTTGGATGTTTCTTATAAGATTCTTTTTCCTTTAAAGAAATTAAGCTTCTCTCAGATTATATATATATATATATATATATATATATATATATATATATATATATATATATATATATATATATATATATATCGATCGGCAATCATGAATAAATAAAACAGAACTAAATCTACTCGATCGGCTGTAGATATTAATGATATATACTCCTTATATCGATATATATTTAAATCAAGTGATTGGGATAGATCGGACGCCATGCCGAGACAGTATAAATCATTTAGATCGAAATATATATTAATAATAGGATTATATATATTCATAGCATAGCCGATCAGATAGATCTAGCATGTATCGGCTAATACTCCGATACCATTCTATGCTAATATATTAAAGCAAGTGGAATATATCAAACAAAGGCCTAATATATTTAAATGCAACAAGATCTTAACATAAAGGGCAGATTTAACCTATCAACGAAGCATATAGAGTAAATATAGTTAAATCAGGTAAGATCGGCTGAAACCCTGATGCTACCCTAATCGGCAACCAGAAGATAGGATAGAGATTGATATTGTAAGCACGACTTAATAGATCGAACTCAACTGATGCAGCATTAAGTATGAAAAGAAGAATAATATCTAGACAATCAAGCCGCTGGAAGTTTCATAGAGTGATAGATATCCTATATAATCTAAGTCAACATCGATGTCTAACCTAATCGGCTTCCCTCTACTGACAGATCTTAGCCGATTGTAGATTAGATAGCGATATTGCCTGAGATTATGTAAGATATATGATAACTCGACGAATTACATAAACAAGATTAGAGTATTCTAAAGATGGAAACACTAATCCCGATAACGCAAGCCGTCATAACAAGTTTTACCTCTTGTTGAAGATCGAAACCGATGCAGCTCAACCCGAAAGCAAGAACTCGTCAAAATAAAACTAAAGCAAAAAAGGGTGGCGATGCGCTGAGATTGTATTGAACGTGTGTTAAATTGATTACATGGGGCTCGGGGTCTATTTATACCCGAGAATTACAAAACATGTCCATATCAAACACGACTCTTATCTCTATCAAACTCTAAGATACCATAAGTCTTTGCGGCAGACTTTTGCCTAAATATATCTCTAAGAAAATTACATAAAATATCAGAATTAATAGATACAATTGCCTTCTCAGGACTCTATCCATGTGTGGCAATCATCAAGAAGCACATCAACTCAACCCGATGATGTATACCGAGTCGTATTGTTGGAATCGGCTGTATCGGCTTATCCAATCTGACCCGGACTCAGCCGATCCCGATCGTAGCCGATTTGGACTCCAGCCGATTCTTATTCTGTTCCCGAATCGATCTTCGTCTTTGATTCCGCTTCGATCTAATTTTCATTTTCGATACTAGATATTATCAAATTTGGTCGTTAACAATTATATAATATAAATATTTCTCAATTTTTCCTCAATTGTCTCGTCTTTTATTCCCGTTGCAACACACGGGCAATTTTTCAGTTTCAAAAAGTAGCATATAACAAGAAAAAAAAAAGCAAGGATCGATACATCCAGGACGAAACGGTAGATGAGAAAACGGCAGTATCGCCGATGCATCAACGATCTGGAAAGACGAGCTGCTTATTGCTGATATTTCGGAAATTTTGGAAATTTCGAAACGAAATTTCAAACCCTTACTGGGCACCACTCACGGCCTCCCACGAATCCCGGCAGAGCAGCCTCCTCATGCCGGCGTGTGCTTCACCGTCGTCGCCGTTCCATGCGCCGGCGACCCTCTCGGCCTCGGCGAGCACGCCGTCGCGATCTCCCGCCACGCCGTCCACGACCTTCCATTGCTTGAGGTAGCTGCCCTGGTCGTGCCTCGGGGCCATCACCCGCGCCCCGAGCGTGTACCAGCGGTCCGTCTTCTCCCGGAGCAGCGCGCCGACGTGCGGCGGCACGACGACGCCCCTCTCGACCATCCCGAGGTGGTACCGCCCCCCGCTCACCACCACGACGTCGTCGTGCGCCAGCGCCAGCACCAGGCCCAGCGAGCGCGCGCCGCCCGTCGCCGCGCACACCGTCAGCATCGGCATCGCCAGGAGCTCCCGGATCACGGCGACCATCCCGTCGGCGGCGGCTTGCTTCTCCCTTGGGCTCGCCCGCTCGTAGTCGACGCCGTCGCAGAAGGAGCCCGCGGAGGAGGCGGTGATGAGGGCGCGGGCAGCGGCGCCGGCGGGCGGCTTCTGATCCATGGCGCGCTCGCGGATGGCGGCGAGCGTGCGGGTGAGCTCGTCGACTGTCTCTCCGGTGAGGTAGTGGTGGTCGTCGTCGCCGGCGAGCGTGAGGCGGTAGACGCCATCCTGCTCCGTCCACGTACAGAAAGAAGACATGTTTATGATTCTGTAACGTATTTTTGCTTAGTAACGTACTTCGCCGTCAGAATATATTGGGTTTCAGTTTGCTTTATCTTTGTTACTAATTAGAACTTGAGATGTTGTCTACTTATGCACAATTCAGCTTCCTTCTCTAAGCTTTCAGAAAAAATAAAAATGAGCTTCCATCTCTAGAAAAACACGTTTAATTAGTGAATGGCACGTGGCAACTGGTGTGTCCACTTGACTGCAGTCCGGTCATATTCGGTACGACATTGAATGTATTGACGGTATCCTATTATTTATGACTTATGAGGTGGGTACTTACAATATAATTACTAATCAATACTTCGTATTAAATTTATTACTCAAATGAGCTTTGCTTGGAGAGGGCAATGCTCATCACACACCGTATAATGATGTTGCTTAATTTGCACCAAATTGGATATTTAGCTAGTATGACCCACTACAGTGACTAAAATACACGCGAGAGCTTTGTTCTAAAAAAATACTACTCTCTCCATTTCATAATTTCATATTATAGATCTTTTTTACTTTTTTTTCTTAATCAAACTTTTATAAGTTCAATCAAGTTTACTGAAAAATATAACAATATTTTTAATACAAAACAAACATATTATCAAAATGTATGCAAAGTTACATTTAATGTAACTATTTTGATATTGTAGATATTGTTAAATTTTTCTATAAACTTAGACAAACTAAAAAACTTTAATTAGAAAAATGTCAAAACAATATATAATATGAAACGGATGGAACAGATGGAGTAGAATTTACAATCTTGTATAATTTATGTGTGAGTCGTTGCAACAATTTATGATCAGGGGGTGACTTGTACACCTAGCTACCACTTAAATTGTCGGCAACACCATTTGCATTTTACACATTTTCAGTTATTTGAAAGCTTTAAGACTAAAGTATTATTATGTAATCTTTCAAGCTAAATCCATTGGCATTGACTTTAGCTAGTCAATGTATGCACTTATCGTTTGTCAAAAAAGAATCAGCCGTTGACAAAAATATACAGAGGAATCCCGATGAATCGTTCAACTGTCTACTACTTGCTTGTACAGAGGAAAATATCATTGTTGAACATATGTACCATTATCAATCAATAGCTATTCCTCAACTGATCGCACACAGCTCGTAATTGACGAGATATATCAAAGCAAGCTGATTCTTCACGGGGATGAGAGAAAGCAGTTACTCATCTCTCGAACACAAGCAAAGATATTTAATAACCAAAAGATAAACAAGAACAATGGACAATAGCTAAAATTGCACATGCATGTACAAATCACATGCTCGTATGTAGAAAACACATATGACATACTTTATCTCATGACAGTCAACAAACTGGGATATTTAGTAGTATAATTCTTGCCTACTTTAGCTCGCAATAGTCCAAACCAAGAATAGATATTAGATAATAACTTCTTTCTCCACTTCAATTCAACTCTTTGATTTCCAATGGTTTGATGAAAATAGCTAGGATTTTCCTTTTGTGGTTTATGCAAACATTTTTCTACTTTTTCAACATTAAAAATCGGTCGTTGCCAAATGACCACCATACCCATTTTTTTTCTTCTACCTCATTTCTCCTGGCATGGGCACCATGCCTTGAGCATAAGAGCAAGGCTAATAATACAGCCTATTTGTTGGCTATAAAGTTCTTTGCAGCTTTCTCTTAGCCCACACATATAATAGTTAGCTATTTACAATTAATATATGGCCTACTTGTCTCTCTCAGAATTTCTTGGTTCTTGTGTCCAAGCCGGCTATAAGTTTACAGCCCGCTTCTCCTCTCTCTACTCTCTTCTCTCCTCCACCTCAGCATTTAGCCGACTTACAGCCTCCTATTATCTTGCTCTAACTACTTCCGCCGTCAACGAGTTTGCCAGGATTCGTGGCCTCCACACTACTAGACACCTCCACGCTAATTATTATAAACATAGAATTGTGCGTGCGCTAATTTCTCCCAATACTACGAATTTTGTGCCAGTTCTATGTACTTTAGTTTTAAACTATATTTGTGTCACGCCCCGAACTAGTCCCGACCGGAACTAGCCCGTGACGCTCCAAATTAACCTGTTAATCGATACCAATCCCAGGAAACAGTGCTGGTATCACAAGGAGACAGAATATCATAGCATCAGAGGTCTCTTTATTATAGAGTAAAGGTACAGTCATGTTGGGCTGCGGACAGATCCCGAGCTCACAACTGCATTACAAAAGGGAAACGAAAGCCAGGACTTGGACCAAACAACACAGGCGCGACTTGGGAACTAGGCTGAAACCCTAAAACTCATCGTAGCCGGCTTGCTCCTAGAAGAACTCCTCATCAGCAGGATCCGCTTCATCTTCTTCAGCAACTGGGGGGGGATTATTTATATAGAGCAAGGGTGAGTACGGGAGTACTCAGCAAGCCATGGGAATTAAGTGTTTAATGCAGGCTTCAAGGAAAGGCTGTTGTTTTTGCAATTGTTTTTATTTGAACTCCTTTTTGAAAACAACTAAGTGAGTGCTTCTCAAACGACACGGATGAGACAGTGCGTCTCGTCCGGTCGGAGTATGTGCAATGTATCAGTCTTTAAAATTGAAACAAGATTGGCACCCGGCCAACAGCTTTTCAAACGGCCACCCGGGCCAACAACTTTCAAACGGCCACCCGGGCCTAGCTGATCCCTTCAGCTGCAGATTTTTCAAACATCGAACCCCTTTCCACAACAGTAATTTCACAAGCAGTAGTCAATCAACACTACGCTAGGAATCACCACACATCCGCCCATGACCGTGGGCACGGCTGTTCGAACAGTTTGTTAACCTCTGCAGAGGGGGTACACTTTACCCACACGACATTACTAACCCGGATCACCCAGCCCGTGGGGATCAGCCACGTCGGGAGACCTCCAAGCTTTCATGACAAGGCATTTCGAAAGCCGACACAAGTTTACCATATGCCGACGAGAGGGGTCCCAGACCAACAACAGGTTAGGTCCCAGACCATACTGTGCCAGGAAGCCCAGGGGTCCTCCCCGACACCACCCCGGCGAATCCACATGTCTCTCGGTATCAAGGCTCCCCTGATAAGCTAGTTACTCAGCCAGGGGTGTCCCATTCCACCCATGTGGTCGTACTTGTCTTATGTTTGGATGAAATTCCAAGGAATCGGTCCTTAAGTGCGAGAGCGGGAACCCGTACACCCGGTACGTTCCCCGGTCCGCGGTTTTGGAAATTCATTTAGTTCGCAAGCACCGACCCAGGTGTCGGGTTTTTTTCCAAGTCTTTTGTAATCCCAAGTTTTACCCAAGTTGTTTTTCAGATTTTAAGTTTGAAGGCGTCCGTCGATACTCGCGCAGGATGCACGGATATCGAGACGCAAGTAGATGGTTACAAGGGGACATGATATAACAATTAACAAAGGGAGGATCTAATGCAGCAAATTAGGTAAGTCCGCCAATCTGCCTTGCAGACGGGACAACGGATTAAGTGCGATCCTATCAGTGCATAATATTTTTCAAGCAACATAATTAAATTTCAAATATAGGCTCAAGATGTTCAAAGGTGGCTTGCCTTGCTCGAGATCTGGAGCTTGATCCTCGCAATCCTCGCACTGCGGGTCTTCGGGCTCCGAAACTACACGCGAAACGGGACAACTCAACAAACGGCAAAAAAAAAGCGCCCTATTAATGACCTCTAAGCGTGCCATTAGATAGATCTCGAGATTTGAGGAATTTTGGAAGTTGAACGGAGTCAAACGGATTTACGGTTGGGAAGATATTGAATTTCTAAGATTATTGGATTTTTGGTCTAAAGGAAAAGGATTTAATTAAATCCTTTTTGGAAAAGAAAAGAAAAGGAAAGGAAAGAGGGAGGGATTATAGACTTTTCCTCGGGCGGCTAGGGCGCGGCCCAAGTGAAAAGGAGCGGACCGGCCGAGCTAAATGGGCCGGCCGGCCCATGACGGCCCAAGTGCGCGCGCGCGGGAAGGGAGGAGAGAGAGGGCCGGTGGACCGGGCTCACCGCGCGCGGTCCCGGGTGGGACCCGCTTGTCAGCGGCTCGGCTCACCGTGCGGAGGGAGCACGCGGCGCACGCGCGCGGGCGGGGGAGGGACGCGGTGCGTGCGCGCGGTTCACGGTGGAAAGGATGCGGCGGGCAATGGTCGGGGTGGCGCCGGCTAGCTACGGGGAGGCTACTCGAGCTACTACCGAAAACTAAGGGGGGGAGATGGAGCGAGGAGGAAGAACGGAGGGAGGCATCACTGAGGTGAGGAGGGGCGCTGTGACGAGAGGCCGACGGCGCGGGAGTAATCTCTCCGGCCTCGGGCCGGGAAAGAGGAAGGAGAGGGCGCGGCCAAAGTCCCCTTCCGCGTCCTTGCTCGTGCCAGCTCCTCCGACACGCACAATGATGAACGGCGACGGCGAAACAGAGGGCGGCAATGGCGCGGAGGCGGCAAGCGAAACAGGAGGGGGAATCGATGGGAGGGCGCCTTGGTTTATAGGACGACGATGTCGGTTTGGAAACCGACCTTGGGCGGTCAAGGCGCGAGCTGGCACTCGGCGCTCGCGGCCAAGACGGTGACAGAGGGAGGGAGGATGACACCGGCAGGAGGAAAAGGGGAAAAAAAGGAGGGGGAGAAAGGGGCTTGCCCCCTTGCCGATTTGGGAAAAGGAGGAGGGAGCGGAGGCGCGCAGCAGAGGCAGGAGGGAGGCTCTGCCTCCATCCTTTGGAGGCTAGCGCGGGAGTGGCGGGGCCGAGGCGATGACGACGGCGATGACGGCGGGGCGGTTTGGAGCGGCGTGGCGACACTGGCGACAGGCGCGGGCTGGCGCGGCAGGGGGTGACAGCGGCGGCGACCAGGCGGTCGGCCACTCGGCACGCGCGCGCGGGAAACAACGGGAGGGCGCGGCGGATGGAGCGGCGCGGCTCGGGCACGCGCGCTGGCTGCGGGGCCGAGCGGCTGCAGGCGCGGCAGGGCCGCGGGGCCGGGCGGCAACCACGCGGCGCGGGCGAGGACCACGCGGGCGCGCGCGCGAACAACGGCGCACGGGGGCCGGCTTGCCAGGGATGGGGAGAAGGAGAGCGAGGGAGAGGGGGGCGCTCGGCGCGGCGGCACACGCGCGGGCAGAGTGAGGGGAAAGGGAGGGGGCGCTCGGCGCGGCGGCACACGCGCGCGCGGCGCGCGGGCGGGGCGGCGCGGAGGGGAGCGGAGGGGGAGCGCGCCGGGGGAGGGGCGAGGGCCGGGGGAGAGGAGAGGATGGGCCGAGCGAAATTCGGCCCATCGACCCCGGGGGAGGCAAAATAGACTTTTGCGGAGGAATTTGATTTGGAAGGATTTGGATTCGGAATTGAACTCGACGATAGATCGGGGATTTGAGATCTTGAGATGGCACGGACACTAGACGACAAGCGAAGAAACAAATTTCGCAATTAGGGTTTTTAGGAATTAATTTTCCGGTAGGCGCCACGACGGAACGGGCACTACAATTTGCCACTAGAATCGTCTGTTCACGTGACCATGACCTCCTTCTCTGTTAAATGTTATAATATGGAAATTGTTATAAAATATTTTTAAAAGGCTTTTTTTCAGAACAAAATCGGTAGAAAGTGTAGTTTCTTTTACAATATATTAATATATAATGAACAATATTATCGTGATTACAAATAATTAACCATTAGGGCATATACAAAGGTAGAGTTTAGAATGGTCTCTTAGTTAATACATATCACTTAGAGACTTCTCCTACAATAGTTAAGACAACAAGAACTCTTAACCATTAATGCACCAAAATATATTTTTAGTACCATTCTTTTCTTTTCTCCACCTCCATGCAACAAAATTTCTTTTAA
Organism: Oryza nivara; assembly: GCA_000576065.2. Taxonomy (NCBI): domain Eukaryota; kingdom Viridiplantae; phylum Streptophyta; class Magnoliopsida; order Poales; family Poaceae; genus Oryza; species Oryza nivara. The sequence continues at coordinate 10,838,148 of CM002502.2, forward strand.
TAAACGTTAAGAGTCGACTCTGACCCGTTGTCACGCGTAGCAACCATGTTTCCCTTTCCTCCACTCTCTCTCTTCCACATCATCAATTTTATCTACATGGGAACGAAGAGAGACCGTTATTACACACCGTTGTACATGTCTTTATTATGCCTTGAGTGTAAAATTTATAGTAAATCATTTTATGTACGGCAGCTTCGGATTTGGCAGTGTGCATGGCACAGGAGTAGTAACGAGGAGATATATGGAAGACGGCAATAATAACTAGAATAGGGAGGACTCCAGAGGAGTATATGTGGTTTTCACATTTTTTGTTCTCTTTTTCTTCTCTTTCTATCATGAAGATTTTTTTTAAAAAAATCAAGCTTAATTTTGGATTATGCTATTCCTTTCAATCTGGTCAAAGTTAGCTATGATTCTTCCTCCCTTCTCTATATATCGAACCGTTCTTCCAAAATCTAACGGTTCATCTTGTATAGCATATGTGGCTCAACGGGAGAACGAATAAAACATTCCTCGTTAATTTTTTGATGATAATATATAGTTACTAGCTAGGATCTTCATTTTTTTTTGGAGCATTAGAATTGGACTGGAGTGTCGTACGTACTATCTATAACAGGCCGGGGAATGTCCTAGAGCACGCTTTCATCGTATATAGAAGCCCCTGAATTAACCATGAAATCATCGATAAAACAGTGACACTTGTACCAAGTTTTGTACCACAACCTTGTTCGGCAATCTAATTGATGTAACACACTATAATCATTATTGAACATTTCTTTCTCACGTATAATTATTTAGGCTATTTTTCTTCGAACACGCATTTGAGTAATACTATACTCTCTCCGTCCATAAATATTTAACGACGTTGATTTTTTAAATATGTTTTATCGTTCGTCTTATTAAAAAAATTTAAGTAATTATTAATTCTTTTCCTATCATTTGATTCATTGTTAAATATATTTTTATGTTTACATATAGTTTTACATAATTCACAAAAGTTTTTAAATAAGACAAACGGTCAAACATATTTAAAAAAATCAACGGCATCAAATATTTAGGGACGGAAGGAGTACTATTGAAGAATAGAAGAATATTGATCTATAGACATAGGTACGTATAACGACCGTAAAAGCACAGATTATTGAAACTTTTTTTGCCCTTTGTCTTCATGTGTCCTACTTGTTCACTTGCTTCGCTTTCACGCAGACGAAAGAACACGATATTGAGCATCAAGACTAGATGTTCTTGAGTAACTCGGACACGGCCTTCCAGGACTCGGAGAAGACCAAGCTCTTGCGGGTGGTGACGTAGGCCTCGCCGTCGCGCTCGTCACCGAAGACCTCTTTGATCATGTTAATGGCATGGCCCTTCAGCTCCCACTGGTCGTCGCACACTCGCTCGATCAGATACCAATACTTGAGCCTGTCTCCGGCCATGGTCTCCGACCGGAGCACCAGGTCGGAGCTCATCTGCGGGTACGACGACTTGTCCCGGAGCAGCGCCCCGAGGTACGGCGGCACGGCGTCGTGGCGCCCCTCCACCACCTCCCTCGCCTCGATCTTGACTTTCTTTAGCACGGCGACGTCGTCGTGCGCCAGCACCAGCGCCAGCGCCAGGGACGACCTCACGTCGCCGCCGACGGCCGCCACCGTCGGGAAAGGCATGCCCAGCAGCTCGCGCACCACCTCGGCCATGCCGCGGATCAGCTCCTCCACCGCCGCCGGCGGCGACGAGGTGTAGTCGATGCCGTCGCAGAAGGAGCTCTTGCCCGAGCAGATGGTAACGAGGCCCCTGCTCGAGGGGGTGGCCTTGCCGCGAATCGTCGCGAGCGTCTCCTTGAGCTCCTTCAGCGACTTCTCGGTGAGGTAATTGTGGCCACTGTTGCCGCCGGTGAGGGTCAGCTTGAAGATGTCATCCTTCTCTTTGTAAGTGCAGAAGCCCATGACGATGTTCAGTGGGGGACGAGTAGTAGCTAGGAAGTATTCTTCAACTCTCACCCAAGGTCTGCACCACTATTTAAAGGACAGCTACAGCTACAGAGCACGATTTAAACTAGTACTCCCTCATTACTCGCAAAGGAAGTTATCTTAGACAACGACACGGTCTCCAAAACACAACTTTGACTTCTTATTTCTATAAAAAAATTTATTGAAAAGTGATATATGTATACTTTTATGAAAGTATTTTTCAAGACAAATCTATTCATATAATTTTTATATTTTCAAACTCAACAACTTAAGAGTTATTCGTGATTTATATTCCCAATGTTTGACTTAAACATTGTCCTAAATGACTTCCTTTACGAGTACGGAGGGAGTACGTGAATAAGAGAGTAAAAAAGAAATACCATTGACAAGCGCTCAATTCCAAAAAAATATCATCGACAGATGCGAGTTCCATGAAATATCATCGTACAAGTGATTTTATCCCAAAAATACCATCATCGTTAGTGTTATATCTATCCCGTGCCGTTAAATACAATTTCATCCTATAGCACTTAACGAAGGGTTGCTAACGGAAACTTAACGGTGATGATATTTTTTTGAAAAAATTCGCTTGTACGATGGTATTCAAGAACTCACACTTGTCGATGGCATTTCTTGAAATTGGATGCTTGTCAATTGATTTCTTGGATTTTCTAAAAAAAAAAAGAAGTTCTAAAATACATGTAGTTGCTAGCAACCACATCTGTCAGGGTTATGCATACCACATACCTAATAGTAGTTGACTAAATCTTGGCAGGACCCACTACATACTATGTCTTATACGGACACTGACCTCGGATATGGATGAAGTTCCGGATAAGGAAAGACAACCATAGTTCTACATAGAAACGACAAGGACTACTCGGATTGTATTCATATTGGTTTCCCTAGTTCTACTTGGACAAGAGGACACCTATGGGTATAAATACAAGGTCCCTAAGAGGAGAGGGGACACGGAACAACAGAAGCCACAACATACAAGCCAACATACGCCAAGACAAGGCGCCGGATATTGACTTCAGAGATAGGCATGGCTAGTCCCCTACGGCGCCTACGGATACCGTCAGGAGAGATATAGCGCTGTCTCTGATCTCGCCGGATGCGAATTCGAGGAGGAAGGCTACCCTGTTGTCGACTACGAGTCAGACCTTCAGACCAGTTAACAATAGTTAGATAGGCTACCCCAAATATTGTATTGGTGTGATTATGGTGAATAAGAGCAACGACCGGTTTCGGCCAACAGGATGTAGGGTTATTACCTGACAATTCAGGAGCCCGAACCTGTATAAAAATCCTCGTCTCCGTCTCTTTTACCTAAGTCTCACGTATATCCTAGTACCAACGATCCCCATACTATGCAAATACCAGAATCGCGACATCAAACGTCGACAGTGGCGCGCCAGGTAGGGGATCTTTTGGTGCTTCAAGGTTTCGACGAGATGGGTTTAAGAGATGGATTCTCCGACAATATACTACTCGATAACTTCGGCTATGGAGGATCTAACCTGACCGGAGTACGTGCCCTGACAAGATCGGAACCATCATCGTCAACAACTTGGTCTATCGAGATCATTCAAGCCTCAAGCTCCGCGGCGTACCAAAAGATGTCAGATCACATGATATCGAACGAGTACGCAGCAAGGTAATTAGGAGATTGATTTTTTATTAATCTACTAATTTCGTAGATACATGTACGCAATATTTTATATGCAATTTGTCGTGCCTATTTCTAGATTATACAACATTATCAGATCAATAATTTTTTATGTTTACCTAGAGCATGTTTTTTATACAATATCTGCTGTGCGAGTGTTCATGATGTTATACCGACTACGGTTTAATGCTAGGGGCTTGCTCTATTTTCTTCTGTATAAATCATGCTTGTTTACGGTTTACATAACGCCTGACATTTCATATGCTCGTTATATCCTGATAATGCTAGAAAATTCATGCAGTTTTCTGAGTACATACTCGATATTATCTGCTATATGTCTTGCCTTCTAGAAATATTTTTCAGAAACAATTGAGCACTCGAGTAGGTTGTGGTCGAGTAACCCCATTATCGAGAACGATCTCGACAAATGCAAAGTCGTCGCGCCCAACCTGCCAACGAAGACCGACGACCTATCTCATAGCACCGGCCATGGCTGGACTACTTGAGAAAATGGTTGTTAACGGATAATTGCTCGCGAACGATATGGGCTTGATCACCCGACATGATTGCGGACGGACATCCGGATATGCTACAAGTTGGGTATGTGAGTCATGCTGGCCACATGAGATGCACATGTAATAAACCAACTTTAGCACTTCCATTGGTGTTCGAGAGATAATTCTACTCGCTAGTTCTCAAACCAGTAAAAGGTAGCAATCTCTCGCACCGCAACCTCCATTGGTATTCGAGAGACAATTCTACTCGCTCGCTAGTTCTCAAACCAGTAGATCGTAGCAATCTCTCGCACCGCAACCTCCATTGGTGTTCGAGAGATAATTCTACTCGCTCGCTGGTTCTCAAACTAGTAAATCGTAGCAATCTCTCGCACCGCAACTTCCATTGGCGTTCAAGAGATAATTCTACTCGCTAGTTCTCGAACCAGTAAATTGTAGCAATCTCTCGCGCCTTAGCTTCAGATGGTTGAGGTACGACTACGGCAATAGTGTAGCGGTCCTCGCACCACGACTTCAGATGACTTCAGATGGTTGAGGAACAGCTACGACTGGTCTTCGACCGGCAGCATAGCGGCCCTCGTACCACAACTTCAAATGGTCGAGAGACACCTACTCACTGGTTCTCAACCAGTCAATCGTAGCGATCTCTCGTACATTTACTTCAAGTGGTCGAGTTAAGACTACTACCTGGTCCTCGACCAGAAGTGTAGCGATTCTCCCACTATTTCCACTTTAAGTGGTCGAGTTAAGATTACTACCTGGTCCTCGACCAGAGGTGTAGCGATTATCCCACTATTTCCACTTTAAGTGGTCGAGTTAAGACTACTACCTGGTCCTCGACCAGAGGTGTAGCGATTCTCCCACTATTTTCACTTTAAGTGGTCGAGTTACGACTACTACCTGGTCCTTGACCAGTGGTGTAGCGATTCTCCCACTACCTTTACTTCAAGTGGTTGAGTTGGGGCTACAACTGGTTTTCGACCAGCGGTGTAGCGATCCTCTCATTACCTCTACTCCAACAAAGTTGACATCAAGTACACAATATCGCCAAGTGTTTTACCCAGAGATCCCTTACCACGACGACACCTAGAGTTGAAACCAATCCTACTGTCCCTTTACGCCGTCTTGACAAGGCCTCTGAGGAACCTAAGGGAACTTCGGCTGGGGACGCCCAGAGCGGATAAGGCCTTGTCGGATCATGTAGAGACAAACGACCATGTAAGACCTGGTCATGTAAGAGTTCTCGCCGTACGTATTAACCAAGCCGTGTAATCGGAAATTGAGTTTTCCAACTTCTCGCCGTGCGTATTAACCAAGACATCTATGATAGAATTAGATATATTGCTACGCCAGATTAGCTATCTCTAACGAACTCAAACCCTCACCTTTGACGGATTTGGATTTTGTCAAAGACAAATGGTCATTGATGACTCCACTCATCTTTGATGGACTCGTATTTTCTGGTCCATGAGAGGTGAGGATCACCACACACCTTAAAATAGAATGATGGTGATGTACGTCTTGGGAGGAAGTGTTACAAAAGTTAGTCGATATAGCGGAACAACAACTAACCTTCTCGATCGCTTCAATCATTGATCACCTAAGACATACCAAATAACGACACAGGAACACACGATATTTGTTAATGAAGTTCAGCCGAAGACTACATCTCCGGAGCTCTGATTATGGGCGCTTCTCCCCAATCAATATAGCACCTAGCCGCTACGAGTCCATGGCCACGCCGCTATCTTCTCCCTACGTGTCTACGCTACATTGTAGTCGTCATGGTTACATTGTAGTGTCCCCTTCTCTATTTAAGAGAGTTGCTGGGTTACAGAGTTCGACTCTAACTCCACCCTCTACCACCTATTACAACTCCAAATCTAACTATAACAAAATATGACTAATGTATTCGACACCTATTCTAACAAGAAGGGGAAGAAGGGAGGAGATTGAGAAGACAGGGGATGAGGTGGAGGAAGTGGGGCCCACTGACATGTGGGTCCCACTAATTTTAATCTTATTAGCTGACTGACATAATTGCTTACATATTTTGTTTTAATTTTTAAATTGCTAAATTTTGCCTCATATGCCACGTCAGATAAAAACCGAGTCAAATTAGCCACGTAGGCGCCATGTCAGCTAAAACAGTTGTCCAAACCGCCATGGTACTTATATTGCACCGGTTTTGACAGAGGGATCCGTTGTATCTGGTTTTCCAGTTGAAGGACGAAAATCGGATTCATTGACAAGTTAAGGGACCTCATGTGAACTTATTCCAAAAATATATAGAACATTAACTTGACTTAATCCAGCGGACCAATATAAAGGCCCAATTAGAAGCAGCAGAACAACGCGAGCTGCACAAGCAGATAAAATAAGTTCACTTTGATTCCCTTTAATACATGTACAATCTGATTCATATCCTTCAATTATAATACCTCGGTGGTTTTCGCTGATGTGGCTTAGTGACGGCCTAACTTGTTGAGTCGGTATGTGGGACCCACATGTCAGCGTGAGTATTTTCTTTTCTTCTTTTTTTCCTCGTCCTCTCGCCGCGAGAGGCTCTTCTTCCCGTCTGGTCTCCTCGCGTACAACCGCCCGAGCCGCTATCGCGCGTTACGGAGGTCGCCGGCGCCGGCGCTGGAGTCGGGCCCCATGAATTCCCCCATCACGGCAGTGAGTGGCGGCCCGATGAGCAGTCCGTCGACGCCAAACCCTCCGGGCTGAACCCGTCGAACCTGACCCCACCGCCGCGGCGCCGCCGACGGCAGCGAATCCCAGCATGCTGCCGACGACAACACAGGGCTCCTTGTTGAAGTCGCACGGACCAGTAGCAGCGAAACACGACCAGCAAGGATCAACGACGGCAGCAAACCACCCCTGTCGCACTGCACACTCAATCACAAGGTGACCGCCCGTCCCTAATCTACTCCTGACACAATGGCAACAGCAACGCGCACGAAACCCAGCAGAAGTAGTAGTGACAGTACTGTTACCATGTACCAGATCATTACCCCTGCCAAAAGGGAAACGATAACACTGTTCTTCCAGCGACGAAAATTTCAGGCTTGGCTCTCTCGCGCGCTGCGAAATCGTTGTCCAAGTTAGTAACTTCAGACTCTCATCATTGGCACTGTATATGTAATAGGGTGATGCATCTGCAATATTTGATCCATCGATTTGCATGTGAGATCAATGCCTCAAGGGGCCCTGCGTCGTCGTTGGCAGCATGGCTGCCGCCGCCGGCGGCGGCGTGGTCAGGTTCGACGGGTTCATATACCGGAGGGGTACCGCAGCATGGACGACTACTACGATACGCTTGACGCCTTCCTCTTCTACTTGCCGGACCCGGAGGCGGCGCCGGTGGTGGAGCTGCCCAAGGTGGGCGGGAGCGGGGCGGCACTGACGCACTGTTCGATTACACGCGAGGCGGGCTGCACTTTGGCGTCGACGGACTGCTCATCGGGCCGCCGCTCACCGCCGTGATGGGGGAGTTCATGGGCCCGACTCCAGCGCCGGCGACCTCTGCAGCGCGTCTGCGCGTGGTAACGGCTCGGGCGATGAGGCCGGACGGGAAGGAGAGCCTGTTCGACGAAGAGAGGACGAGAAAGAAAAGAAAAGAAAATAATCACGCTGATATATGGGTCCCACATAAAAGTGACTCAGCTGATTAGGCCACGTCACTTAGGCATGTCATCAAGAACCACCTTTAAAACCAACAAGATAGTCATTCTACACCGGTTTTAAGGGTCGATATCTGGTATTGTGGTTGAGAAATATTAATTAGATTAAACCCATATTTAAGGGAGCCAAAGTGAACTTATTCCAAAGCAGTTTCATCGTCTGTCGAAACAGGCCTCACATTCTCACCCAGCCTCTTTGGTCATCACTGCCAGAAATAGGACAACGACGATCCAAAGCGAAAAGGTCGCGCGCAACTCGCCACGAACGAAAAGCACCCCTTTTACACAGTCGAATCAGTTTGTTACAAAGGAGAAAAAACCGCAACGTTCGATCGACGAGATCCAAATATTAATCCCACACAAATTAAAATCCAATCCATTTTCCAATTCCACATTCCATTCCATTCCCACATCGATCGGTCACTGCACTCGCGCTCTCTTCGGACACCGTACGCACGCAGCGGCCGGCCGGCGACGTACGGCGAGATCGGTGATTCGATCGATTGGGGGCGAGGGCCATGGCGCGGTCGAGCGCGGACGACATGGAGCTGAAGCGGTCGTGCGAGGCCGGGATCCTGAGCAAGGAGAAGGACCGGGAGACGGTGGTGATGTCGATGCGCGTCGCCAAGGGCCGCGGCGTCTGGGGCAAGGCCGGCAAGCTCGCCTCCCGCCACATGGCCAAGCCCCGCGTCCTCGCCGTCACCAGTAAATACATTCTCCTCCGCCCTCTCTCTCTCTCTCTCTCTCTGCTTCGATTTCTCATCCCATCCATCCATATCCATCGATTTTCTCCTGCAGCCAAGAAGAAAGGGCAGCGCACCAAGGCGTTCGTCCGGGTCCTCAAGTACTCCAATGGCGGCGTCCTCGAGGTACACTTCTTAATTTCCTTTTCAGACATCCTTCCTGTCCAGATGATCCATGGTTGATTCGATTATCTGAATATTGATCCATGGATGGATGGATGCACGCAGCCTGCCAAGGTGTACAAGATGAAGCACCTCTCCAAGGTGGAGGTCGTCCCCAACGATCCCAGCGGCTGCACATTCCTCCTGGTAAATAAATTTATTAACACAGTTAATTGATTTCTTTAACCTTCATCGATCCGAATCAATCACTCTTTAGCTGTTAATCTGACAAAATTAACCTGGCACATATACATATATATTTTTCAGTACTCAGAAAAAGAGAAACAAATACATGTGGGTAAATATATATATATATATATATATATATATATATATATATATATATATATATATATGTATATCCCACATCTACCTGAACCATGTTATTTAATTTTCCATTTCGTGTGTATTATTAGGGGTTTGATAACCTCCGGAGCCAGAGCGTGTCGCCTCCCCAATGGACGATGCGCAACAAGGACGACAGGTAATTAATAGACGACGGGACAGGCGATGAAATTAACATCACTTCAATCTGCTGCACTCTGTATACGTAGTACAGGATTATCTTCAGTATCAATCCTCTTCGTCATCTCAGGTTAACAATTGTTGCAGGAACCGCTTCCTCATGTGCATCCTCAACATGTGCAAGGAGATATACGGTGCCATTCCAAAGGTTGTTGGCATGGACGTTGTGGAGATGGCTATGTGGGCAAAGGTCTGGTCGATCACCACCGTTTCATATATGTGTCTTTTTTATATATATGCTCGTGCTAATAACTTGAAAAAATAGGCACAAAACACACGGTCCTCATTCTGTCAGATGCTAGGCTGTGTTTGTTTGTTACCTTTCCCAGTTCAACTCTCTCGTTTAACGCTTTTTAAACTGCCAAATAGTGTGGTTTTTTAAAAAACTTTCTATGCGAAAGTTGCTTTAAAAATTCATATTAATCCAACTATTTAAAAATTAGCTAATACTTAATTAATCATGTGCTTGTGAGTTACTCCGTTTTACGTGTGCATGAGATTAGTTCCCAACTGCAACTAACTAACTCAGCATAAGAATGCTACTCATAGAAGCAACACTTTTTAGGCACTGAAATTTCATTCAAATGGGCCCTTAGAATCCTCCAAAGCCAACCAAAAGCCTAACTCGTAAGCGGGCATCTCATATCCTAACTCATATTGTCTTTTAAATGGGTGGGTACGGTCGGATTATAACATTCTCATATCCTAACTCATATTGTCTTTTAAATTCGGAGCCAAGGTACAGGTAGTACCGGATAACATATTCCTCATCCCGTATCATATCACATATTATTTCCTTCGAATCGTATTCGGGAACATATTAATTTGTATCTCTAATTTATAGATATTAAATATAGTAAGGAAATTAAAGTATTAAAAGAGATACATCAAGAAAAAATTATATAATATTACATGTGAGCACGTAAAATAGTAATTAACCAATCATTTATCATACTTTTAGGTGGATTTATAATAAATTTTCATACATATCCTAACGCAAAAACTAATCGGCGAGGCCTCTCAATATTGTCTTATTGCGCGACACTGCTTTGATTCATCTGATTGTGCACGCTGCTTCATAGTCGTTCGATCGTGGGAGTAGTGAAGAAGCCTACTACACATGCATGCTTTTTTTTCCTATTAGACATGGATGTCTTTTTCTCGCTCTTATAAAGTTTTCTCTTAAATTACGTATGCGATTTTCAATCCGATTACGCCATTGTGTTTGTTGCAATTAAATCTTCACAACTAGATCTTACATGATTATATTACGATAAAAAGATATTTATATTTGTAATTACTTTTATTATATACGTAGGTTAGTTTTATCATATATATAAATTACTTTTAGATTTGACTAAATTACTTTTTATACATATGCTCTAAGTTGACTAGTTTTATTGTTATTTTTAGTCAATTCTATAATTTATGGACTTTAAATTTATTTTTAGATAGACCATATTTTTCGCCCTGCAACGAATTCTCTTATTCGTATCCTTGAAAAACTTACTTCCATTTTATACTAAGTTACTTTTATGATTTATGTAAATTACTTTTAAACTTTATTAAAATTTCTTTCATAAATACATTTACTTAAAAATCTTCTCTACACTTTACTTGTGACTCTACTCTATATTGTTTCTTATTTTAACCTAGTCAGAATGTAATTACTTCTACTACAGATAGTTACTTCTATTGAATGGTTAAATTACTTCTACAATTTAAATAAATTACTTTTATATTAATATGTTTGAATATATTCAATATGGATCTTGTTTTGTCACATATACAATAATGTAAATAGATCTTAAAAATAATACGTGATTTAAAAGATATAAGTTATTAAGAGGTTTAAAAGTAATTTGTGTATATGATAGAAGTAGCTTACATATATAATAAAAGTAATTTACTATATAGATATTTTTTATCAGAATATAATCATGTAAAATCTTGTTGTAAAGATTTATTTGCAGTATACAGTTGGATTATAGATCCGATAAGTAATTTAAGAGAAAATAATATAATAAGAAAAAAAACATGCACCAGTAGCAACCATGGAGGCACATGATATGATGGTGTATCGCGCTTGGTGGGTGCTCAAATGCACGATTCCTTTTCCGAAAAGGCAACACGTGTGTAGGGGAAAGACCGTTTTTTTTTTAGAAATAAAGTGGTTCGCTGGTTAGTGCTAATGTGTTACCACGCATTGATGTAGTCACGTCTATATTATAATCCATATTGTTCTAATAAATTCGGAACTCGAATAGTATCGGTTTTTTTCCATACGAGGCTTGGGCCGGGCAGGGGATCGGAAAATACCCGCCCCATTTTCAGTGGCAACGAACAAAACAAAAAGGAAATCGCGAAGGGAAATAAATTTAAGCCAAAACTCGGAAGTAGCAACGAGAAAAGTGAGGTTTTCAAGGTTCGCAAGGGATCTGTGGCGCCGAATTCCAATTTCATCTGGCTTGCCAGATGCTCCCGTGTCTCCCGCCATTCCAGTCAAATCCCACCCACGCAGCAGCAAGCAATGGCAGCGAGCGCCCACCTGCCGGGGAGGGACAAGCGCTTGGGCGGCGGCGCCGTTGTCATGCGGATGCGGAAGAGCTCCCCCCGTCCCCCACCTCGGGACCGGATCCATCGAAGGCACGACGCTCGTCCATCGAAGGCACGACGCTCGCCGGAAGCCTCTTGAACAGCCGACCCATGTTGCGCCCGCCCGGCGCGGTTGTTGCCTGGAAGCTGTTCGACGAAATGCCCACTAGAGCAGAGCAATGGATGGAATCGTTTGCTACATGAGATTTGCTTGCGGACGGATTTTGTGGCAAAGCTGTTTTGCATTGTCGAAATTTTATTTTCACCTCGGTTCGTAGTGGTATATTTATAGTTTATATATATATATTTTCGAATGTTGTTTTCAGCACTAAGGTTTTACCGGTAGAATTTTATGGTAGAGAAACAAATGTGGGGTGAGCATTAATGCCTGCTATCCAGGACACATAATCAATAAACTTCATGTTAAAGTTGCACTGGTTTTATCCTTGTTACATGCTCTGACAGTTTGATTGTGCTACGATATATGTTTGCCAAAGGATGTTGCATTTTCAACTAATAGGCTCCCATGTTTATTTGCATGTGTTAACCATCAGCTTTCAATCATATTGCAGGATAATACCACAGTAAAGGTTACTCAAGTGAGCACGAAAGATGGACCCATCGAATCACTAGTAGGAGAGGCTGACTCGCAAGTTGCCATTCAGAAAGACTTGGTCTTACAGACGGAAGATGAGGATACTGAGGCTCTCCTTGACACGTAAGTTACTGAATCGCTAGTGAAAAGGTTTAGACATATGTTCACTGCTGTCGGAATGCAGATATCTGTCTTTTCAGGTAAGAAGATGGTAATGACACTGGTATTTTTTCTCGTACAGGTATATCATGGCCATTGGTGAAGCAGAGGCATTTTCAGAACGAATGAAGCGTGAACTCGTGGCACTTGAATCTGCAAATGTTTATGCACTTATGGAAACTGAAACCGTGATAGAAGAGGTAGGCAACAATCCAACCATTTCTGTGCTCTGTCAAATGCAGTGTCATTTTGGTGGAAACCAATTGCAGAATTACTATTCCTGCTTTTATGTCCGTTATCAATGCAATAGCTCACCTTTTGCATTATTGAATATTGTGTCCATATCATTTTGCGCATTCTTCTGTATCTTGCATTATGATGGGCATACTCAAAAGTGTTTGCTTATTGAACACTCTTTTGCTTCTCTGCTTGCCCCTTGTTAGGAGTCAGCTTAACTATCACATAGACATTGTAATGTTACCCGTACAATCATTTGTGATGCTTTTCAATTGTCTCATCAGAAGAGATGCTAAAAATTAATTAGACCTGAATGTCTTGAAAAGCAAGTTCCCATCAGGTAATGCAGCATTCTAAATCAATGTTTTAAATAACGGGCTAAGACGTTTAGCAGTTAGCTTCTCAAACAGCTATAGCGGGCTAAATGGAGCTATAGCAGCTAAATTGTATATGAGAACAAATAGCTAGAATCCTTCTCAAACAGCTGTAGCGGGAGATTTAAAACCCTGATTCTAATTAGGCTTACCTTGATGCTAGTGCAACACCATGGTCTTGTTTGCTAGAAATTATACATATTCATTTTGTATGCATGGAAGATCCATATCCCAATGGCCTGTCTCAGCATTTTTATACTAGTGCAAAGTGCGCAAGAAAAATAACTGCTAAAACCTAACAGATACTTCACCCTGTGAATAAACTTCTTGACAGATCAGTATATATATTCTTATTAATCGCTTTAAGTTATCTGATTTTTTTTTTGTATCTGGACCTGGCTTTAATTGGTTATACATGTTATTATTTTTTCCATCAAACAATCCAAATGTTAACAGCTGTAAATTTGAGATATGCAGGTATTGGAGGGCTTAGAAATAGCTAGTATATGTGTTGAAGATTTTGATGAATGGCTTGGTATTTTCAATGTAAAGCTTAGGCATATGAGAGAGGATATACAATCTGTACGTTTCCGTTTACTTCTGAATCCATATTTCCGAAGTGTCTTCTTCAATTTCTCTATCATCTTCTTTCAGACAGTTCTGAAATGAAAGCACATTTTAAGATTGTCTAAACAGATTAATCTAAAATGGAGGTTATTCAAAATATTTGCAATTCTTGTTCTCACTAGATAAAGTATGTAATTCTCAATACTTTCACTCTACAACCTATGCCATTTTAACCGTTAGGATGTTTAAGGTTCACATATGCTTCTCTCTCACACTTATATGTGATCATTGAAGTTCTAATGTTATATTCAGCCATGAGACTGCTAAAAAACAATAGTTTTCCTGCTTTTCCAAACCAGCTAAGTTTTTCAATGCAACTACGTTTTGTTTAAAACTATTTCTCCAAAGCATGCTACTGCTGCTTAATGATCCAGAACAAATTCATGCATTTCAGTAATGCAGATCAAATTCAGGATGTATCAAAACCAGCCTATGTTGCTTTGGTCACCTTAATGTTGAATTTAACTAATTGCTGTCTTTGGTTTTGCAGATAGAATGGCGTAATAACAAGTTAGAGCTACAATCTGATAGTAATGTGGCATTGATTGATGAGCTTGACAAAATGCTCGTGCTCCTGCAAATACCACCTGAGGTTCATTACCTTTTAGCTTATTTATATTCTATTTCCCTAGATGATTTGAAATTATGATATTTATGTTATATATTGCATTGTAGTATGAGGCATCTTTAACTGGAGGTTCATTCGATGAAGGCAACATGGTTAAGAACATTGAAGCTTGTGAGTGGTTGACCAGTGCTATAAAGAACCTAGAAGCATCGAATCTGGATCCCATATACGTGAAATTGCGTGCTGTATGCTCTCTCTTTTCCTTTTATCATATTTAACCTTGTTGATAGTATACTTGCTATTTTTTCCCTTAAGACACCCATGCCAAATATTAATCCCCTAATCTTTTAGATATGGGTACATGAATTAAGAAAATGAATGACCTTGTCCTGTAGTTTGAAAATGATACTTCATTTATTAATGGGGGATACCATGAAATTAGCAAGGGATACAAGAGGAGGGTCAGGTGCATCAAATTACTGCAGCTACTAATATTTATAGAAGAGTGAAAAGTTTAAAATGATTTACTCTTGGAATTGGACTATTGGAGAGAGTAATTATAATGACTTTATATTAAGCTGACATTTTTGAGAAGATTCTCCAGTTTGAGGTCGTAAAAAGGAGAGGTATGAATTGCAACTGCACTCCCTGTCTGCATATCTATGCGCCTTTAACCAGCCAAGGGGAGGTGCAGCAGGCGTGGCTGTCCGATGGCATTTTTGTATTGATTATTTCGGATGGTTTGGAGGAAGTGTTTACCAATTCTTCGTTAACAATCCAATCATTTGGTTCCTTCGTTCTGGTTAACATCCAACTTGATTTACCAGTTATTGCACGCACTGTCAACATGAGCGTGTGCCAATTATTAATCAATCCATGGTACCTCAGTTTTACACAAAGGATTGTTCGGTTAATCCCCAAGAGGAAGGGATGGGAGGGGATTGAGGGGGGTTTATTTCACACCTCAATAGGTGTGAAATATATATATAGTTTTTGATACTGTCAAAACAATAATTTGACTCAGCTAATAGCATAATATTCAATGTCCACTGAAATTCATTCAGGTAAGGGAGAAACGTGCAGAATTTGTACTTCTAAAGTGCACATTTGTGCGGAGGGCATCCGAGTTTTTAAGGAATTACTTTCCCAGTTTGATTGATTTTATGCTAAATGACAAAGGCAACTTCTCACAGGTAAATTTAGTCTAGTAATTGCAGATTATTTAACTTTAACCGGATCATTTTTCTCAACATAATTCCTTTTGCTTTCAGAGAGGGCAACTCCAGAGGCCTGACCATGCTGATATGAGGTACAAATGCAGGACATATGCCCGACTTCTACAGTTCATCAAGGTTACATGCAAGTTGTCCTGTTGTGAAAAACGATACTATTTTACAAACAGTACTGTTATGGCTACAATATGTGAAATTTTGCACCATATTCTCATGCTTTATATTATAATTTTTTTCTAGAACCTGGACAAGAGCTGTTTGATGCCTTTACGGAAATCTTACTGCCATTCTCTTAACTTGTTAATTCGACGGGAGGTACAATTCTTCAAAACCTTTTTTCAATTATCATGATATATGTTATGGCATGGCGTTAGACCCAACCTATTATGGATTGAGCACAGTTGTGGTTCATTGGAGTATGTGCTTTATATGCATGATGACAGCATGAATATATGGTAGATAGTACCAACTTGCTAGTTGAACAAGTTGCACCAACATATAAAACCACACATTTCAACCAGAAAATCTTCAGTTAACCTACATTTTCGTCCTCATTCCATGTCTGCAAGCTTATTACATTTAGCATGCATAGTTCATAGCCTCTTTTGTGGCATCTAGTATGGAACTATGGACCTATGCAGAATAAATGGGTGCATGGGAGAGATAATGAATGGAATCTTTTGTCCATGGTACTATGAACTGTACACTCTATAGCTCCTTGGGTTAATTGGGCCAACTCCTTGGATTAATTGATTATTAAACCGGCTGATTTTTTAGTGAACTGGGAATTAAACTGCATGCATGTCCAGTATTTGTTTGCAACCGGACAGTGGCAGGCGCTGTTTCCCTTTTTTTTGGTTGAAGCGTCGGTCTTGTCCAGTTTCAATTATGCTGACCACATGTCACAGAGCCCGTAACATCAATCTTCTACTGCCTCTTTTGGCGACGCAAAACTTACCAGTGTAATGTTGGGGTCGGTCATGTTGCCGTCCCAACAGAACTCTGTCAGGTACTGCAGCAGTGCAGCTAAGACTGCCGTGCCAATTTAATAATGAAAATTGACTTTTTTTTTATGCCATGCGAATGTATATGTACAGAAAAATAATTCATAAATCGGCTTTAGTTTTTCTACAAGCACATAACAAGTTATGCAGCAATACAAAATCTGGAAATAAGCAATACAAAATCTGGAAATAACACGTGCATCTCTTTTATGCAGGCTCGTGAGTTCTCCAGTGAACTCCGTGCTGGTTCAAAGGCATCGAAGAGCAGTACACCATTATTTGAGGGTCCTGCAAGTGCAAACCAGTCGATTAGTATTACCGATACTACTGCAGACGCATACTGCAAAATGATTACGGTTTTCATTCCACTGCTTGTTGACGAGGTTTCATTTGTCTGATGCAATTTTTGTGAATTTTACAGTGCAAAATGCAGTTTTGTTTACAATTCAATTTTCTCTTGATGGATATCTATGATGTAGAGCTCATTCTTTGCACATTTTATGTGCTTTGATGTTGCTGCGCTAGCTCCGTCAGATGAATCAGATAACAATAATCCTGTTGCTGTTTCAGAACCTCCTGGAAGCAGTGCCAAACCAAGTAATATAAACCACCAACTGTTAAACTAATAGTGCTCCTTGCATGCTTTAATTCTTCTTGCTTTCAGTGTGATGTAAATTTAACATCTTATCTTTTTTCCAGTTAACAGTTCAGCTGAGTTGGGAGTACTAAACCAATTCCTTCAAGAGTTGCTTGATGGTATTCAGGTTGATATTTTTGGCATTTCCCTTTGTAAATTGGACAGTTATCCTACTATATGAACTGTTGAAATGATAAAATGAAATCGCTGTGATAGGAAATGGGGCTTCACAAGTTCACATGTTTTGTATCTTATATTTTTCAGGAGGACTTCTATGCTATAGTTGACTGGGCATTCAAGCTAGATCCATTGAGTTGTATATCAATGCATGGCATAACAGATCGCTATCTTTCTGGTCAGAAGGCAGAGGTTGCAGGATATGTGCATGTTTTGCTAGATGACTTGGAGACTAGAATATCCATTTTATTTAGCAGGGTCTGACTCTAGCACTAGTTGTTTCATTTTTTCCAAAATTGGAACACTTAATTTATTCCTTACTAGTTCATTTTCTTGGCCAGCTCAGTTTGTTGATGATGCCTGCTACCAGATTGAGAAGTATGAGCGCAATGTGCGGCAAATTGGAGTTGTACCCTATATTCCGAGGTCCATTGTTATGGTTTCATATTATATGCACAATAGAATAATCCACTGTGGTGTTTATGTAATGTGCATAGTCCAGGCTTGATGGATATTAATTTAGTCTCATTATTTCATATTATATAGGTTCTCACAACTTGCAGCACGTATGGAGCAGTATATAAATGGATCCAGGGATCTAGTTGATCAGGCCTATACAAAAATTGTAAGACTTTGTAGACTGGATCATTTGTTTGTTCTCAAATAAGTACCTTTTGTATGACCTCAGTTACATGGTTAGCCACTGACTATTATGAAAAATAATTCCAACAAATACTTTTAATAAATTCTATGAATTTCTTCTTTACGCAGATCTCAGTGTTCTGTGACTTTTTTTTTTATGAAAGTTAAATATAATCATAACCCTATTTTAGTCATTAAATTTTTTTTTTCTGAACAGGTGACCATTATGTTTGTGACCCTCGAGAAAATTGCTCAAGTGGAACCTAAATATGTTGACATTGTACTATTGGAGAATTATGCAGCTTTCCAGCACAGGTTTATTCTATTTCTTATTCTCTTTGTTCTCCTGTTTCAGGTGTAGTTTACCAGAGTTGGGTAAACTTCATCTTTTACCCTCGAACTCTCAGTGAAGTCTAATTTTCACCCTCATCTATGAAACACTTATATGTCACCCTAAACTTTCAATACCGCAAACTTCACCTGGAGACTAATTTTAATGGTGGTTTGAACTATGTCTAAAGTGGCAACACGATTTAATGCTATCGTGGCCACTGACTGTGACTCCACATGCCACATTTTTTCCTCTCATTTCCTCACACAGTACAGTGTTGAAAGAGGGAGATGCAAAGAGGAAAAATGATACAGAACATATGATATGTGATGCAATATCAAGTTAGGAAAAAATAGCAATGCTACTCTTAAGATTGCTAAAACCACCACAAAAAAACCATCACGGGACGAAGTTTGTCTGGTTTTTAAAGTTTAGGGTGAAAAATTACCTACTTTGTAGTTTAGGGTGAAACTTCGACTTTGATGAATGTTTTTTGAAGGCCGAAAAAAAACTCTACCCAACAGAATTTGCTATACTTACGAGGACCTAGTGGCCTGTACTACTCACATTAACTTGGTACATGTTGTATGATATGCAGTCTGTACGATTTAGCAAATGTTGTACCAACACTTGCTAAGTATTATCACCAAGCTAGTGAAGCTTATGAACAAGCTTGCTCACGCCACATCAATTTAGTCATATATATCGTAAGTCATCTGTATATCCTCATGGTTCAGATTTTTGGTAGTGCCATTTATTTTATTCTGTCACCACTAAAATATTTCTTTTACAGCACTTCGAAAAATTATTCCAGTTTGCTCGGAAAATTGAGGAACTAATGTACAACATGAGCCCTGAGGAGGTAACCCATCACATTTGGTTGTGCATTTCAGTTTCAAAGGCGATATCATTGAGTTATTATCTTCTTCGGGACAGTGCACCCACAATATTGATCCTTTTTCGGACTATGGTCCATTTCTTGAAGTTTGAAGCAGATACCTGTTCTGGCAGAGGATTCAAGATAATTAGATGAGATGACCAAATACTTAAGCCGTCTTTTGTTGAAATAATACCACCGAAATATTGATGGTGATGAACATATGAATTTCTTATTTTTATTTTTTCAAGATCTATAATAGGATGAACACTCATATGTGCAAAATGCCCCTTAGATTTGTTTGGCCAGATACACTTCTATTCCATTAATTACATACATTTTTCATAGTTTTATGCATTGAAATTTAAAAAACAGGGGACTAGTTCTCCATGATTTTTGTTATATTAGCATACTGTGATGCCTAATTTTTTTATGGATGCTTCATATTACATTATTATACAGATACCTTTCCAAGTTGGAATGTCGAAGGTAGACTTCCGTAAGATGTTGAAGTCCAGCTTAAGTGGTGTAAGTAAACAATATAATCAATTTTCCCCTTTCTCATGTTTTTTTTTTTTTGAAATTTTCTTTTACTACAGCCTCATATCTGTCTCTGCACGTCCCTGTTTCATTTCACAACAGCTTGACAAGACAATCAATGCAATGTATAGAAAACTACAGAAGAATATTACGGCTGAAGAATTACTTCCTTCTCTATGGGATAAATGCAAGGTATGTTCTCATGTCACTTGAAATAGTAAACTACATGGGTAAACTATTTGCATTCTGTTTACAATGCAAAGGAAATGAAATTCAATGCCGTCTTGTTAAGGGAAAAAATATAGTTGAGACTTGATAGTTGAGAGATGGAGAATGTTGGGAGTTGATTAGATTAATTCATTGTTCAACTTCAAGCAGATTAGCATACAACAACTTATCTAAAATATTAATAGGACAAATCCTTTCTCTAACTTCTTATCTTAAATATTTCTTATGTCTAATCGAATCAAACACCTAATCATGAACAGCATACAGTCACTGGTACTGTTCAAGCAAATGGATGTTAATTCCTGCATATAACAAAAATATTTTGTTTGCTCTTACAGAAGGAGTTTCTTGACAAATATGCAACCTTCCTCAAATTGATTTCCAAAATATATCCCAGTGAAACAGTAATTTCAGTGAATGAAATGAAAGACACCCTAGCTTCCCTGTGACAACTTTGCTCTTGGAGCACATCTACAAGGTACATGTTCTTTGATTTTTGCTGTTGTGCTTTTTACATATTAGTACCATTTGTACTTTATTGTAGGATGTATCGCATAATTATTTTATCTTTTTGGTCAAATGTATGTTTGAAGAAAATACAATTGAATTTGGTATTCACTAACATTATTTTGTCTCTTTTCAAAGACAGTATATAAGGCTTCTTTAAAACATATCAACTTTTTACCTGATTTCATCAGAACTTAAATTGTTTGCTATGAAATACCTATATGTAAATAAGTCCTGAATTAGTGAGGACTGAACAAAAGAATCGGCCATGATTACCAAATGAAGTGCACTGTTTTTTCAGTACTGTTTCAATACAATAATAAAATGTGGTTATTTTTCACCTGCCTATTCTGATTTACAGAGCACAGCCTTGAAAACCATATAATTTTTAGGACTTCTAATATGTGCACGCTTGCTAAAATAATTGAACATATGATCATTTGAGCAAACTGGTTGAGTTTTTTTTGACACTAGAAGAGAACTGTAATGTGGTTGAATTTTGTCTCCAAAGGAATCTAGGTTCTGTTTTGAAATAAACATACTAGTTATTTTTTCGTGTGCGTGTTTTAGTATAGCCATGCTTGGATGTGTTTAAAAGGTCTTAAAATTTGGAGGCATAATACATGAAGGGTATTTTAAAGGACATGAATCTTTTGGATGATGTTTTGGTTCTTTTTTTCTTATATTCGCTTTGAGTGCAGCAATTATGTTTCTCAAAAAACTATCAGTGCCATCTTCTCGATATTTTAAAACATTTTTGAACCATTCTTAAGGCATTTTAGGTATTATTATTAAGTCTGCCAGGATCAGTGGTGCTGTAGTGCGATTGATCAATTAGTTTAATGTTCTAAGTGAGTGTGGAAGATATGTAGTGACAAAGCATTTGTAATAGGTGGTATTCAAACACACAACGAGCACAACATGCATGGCTTTATCGTGTATTATGATAATGATTTAAGTTGGAAATGGCAAGAATATGAAACTGAACTTGAAATGTATTTTGCATTGAAGAATGGCAGTTAGAGCATCTCCAACAGATGGCTAACAGCAGTCCCAAAACTTCATTTAGAAATTAAGATAAAAACCAGGCCTCCAACAGGTTCCCAATTTTGCCGCATTCCTAATCCAGGTGCCAAATCGAGCCAAATTTTGGCACCGTTCCACACTCCCAATAGAGCCAGCGCAGGAGAAAATTGGCCATCACGCAATCTCGTGGATCCTCTCATCTCCTCGCTCTCTCCGAATCCACCACCCGCCAAGGCCTCCACGGCCAACTAGCCTGCTGCTGCTTCCCTGGGCACTGCATCGGAGCTTGCTCCAGGCCGGGCTGCCGGCCTCGTCAACCTCCTTCGGCCTCTTCGCACCGCCATATCGGGTTTGTCCGCTGCACCGTTCCAGCATCGGGGTCGCTCGCTCGTCCGCAGCACCCAAGTCGCATCGAGGTCGTAGGTCGTAGCCCTCACCTCATCGATCGCCGCATCAGGGTCCCTCGTCCAATGCACCTGCGCCGAATCGAGGTAGTCCATCTTTGCCGCATCCCCAACATTCTCCCTCATCGGTGAGCAATCAATAACTTTCATTTGCAGTTAGCATATGATTATCAGTAGAAAGTGCCTGAGATTGAGAATGAGAATAATCATTGAATAATCTTGGTCTGAACCTTGGCTTTTGAGGCCGAAAGATTTAACATACTGGATTGCATTCTAAGCTGCATTGCTTTCCATTGAGTTGATCTGGATGTGGATTTCCTGCATCAAAGAAAACTGTATTTGTTCAGATTGGTTTAGAAATGTTCAGCAATGTTGTGCTAGCTAGCAATTTAGAAATTTCCAGAAATTTTCTTTCAGATTAGTTCTGAAATGTTCAGAAATATTTGGTCAGACTAGTTCGGATTATGTCTTGAATTTATATAAGTTCAGACTGTTGTGCTAGCTATGTACGCTTTTCAGATGCACATCTACAGTCGTACAGAACTTTACAAATGTAGTGGCCTAGCAGACTATTGCAGTTTATTGGTCATATTCTTTTAGAGGATTTGTCAGAAATATTGTAAGGGCTAAAGGGCATGAAAATTGGTAGAGCCCCTGCGGGGTTACTTTCAGTTTCGGTATTATTGAGCTGTATACATGTGCTATCTATACAGTAAATCATCAGTTGTAGCTAGCAATTCCACTATAAAACATGTGTCAACATGGCACATTCTTAACTTGATGCAATGCATGTGAGGTACTGATCAATAGTATTCAATTTTGTAGGCAGATGCTCACAAGAATACTCATGGGTTATGACTTTTGTGATTTCTGTGAACTTGTTCTTCAGTTGCAAGAAACAAATGATCAGGCTGATATTGCCTCCTTGATTACCCCAATTCTTTTATTTGTTTGATTACGAACAGAATTCCGTGGAGTGCAGATTTTTGTTTCAAGTGCATGACAATTATTACAGTGTACTAGTGGCATGACATTTGGTCTTGTTGCTTACTAATTGTGTTCCTTTTTATTTTGCAACTTATGTGACCTTGAGCTTTTGAAGGGATGAAGAGAAGGAGAGAACAGGAGATACCAGTTTTTTGTGGCAATAGTTGTTGGAGTCCAGATTTCCTGGGAGTTGTTACGAATTTTTATGCTTCAGAAAAATAATATTTGTTTGCTATGCAAAGTTTCCCTTTCGTTCCGTGAATTTGTTCGATAAGTATGACCCAGTAGTTTGTAAATGAGGTGGAAGGGCGCCTGGCGGAGGGCTGAAGAGAAGAGGCAACAGAGTATGTTATATATACTGGTGGAGAGAAAGAGAGCACTAAGGCGATCATAGAAAAATGTTAAGTTGAGCTAGCGAGTTGAATACTAAAGTCTTATGATGCCAGATTTGATAGAGGAGGCAAGTATGTCGCGAGATCCCATTTAACCAAAAGGGGTTTTTGTTTTCTCTTACCATTCTTAAAAAGGCATCCGAAGGTATCATGGTAGTTGTATTAGAGATATCAAAAATTTTAGAGAGAATCTACTACATACCACTGACTTTAGTCTAGTTTAACAGTATGCCACTGTTCTATAATATATGCCATCACTTTTTGCTTAACTTCTATCATCGTCAGTTATCCTCAGTTTGTACTGTTCATCTTTTTCTAATGATCAAAATACCACTGGGGACAAAAATCCCTAAAACCCAATTGCCATGCCCTGCCGCTTCAATAATTTAAATGTATAGATGGAATTATATAATCATGCTCTCGTTGGTTGTTACTTGTTCTGGTGAAAGCACTCACGCGTATAGCTGGAAAATACGGCCACAATTACACGTGCATGCAGGCTGTATCCGCGTCCACAAGCCCATGGCGGCCTACACGGTGACCTGTTGGTTTGCTCTGGCTGTTAGCTAACAGAAGCATGAGTAGGTGCATCCAGCACGTAGGTAGAAATGGTGAGCTTTCCTGGGAAATACAACAGGTACCTCGAGATAATGTGTCTGACAGTAAAATTTCTCATAACCAATAGTGTAATGTGACTACTTTTAGAGGCAAAATTTTGTTGGAAATACCATATGGTTTCGCCATTTAGTGAGAGGGCATGACACTACTAGAGAAAAAACATGATATTACTAAATCCCAATTATATGTCAAGGCTATGCCCTTACAGTTAGTGGCGAAACTCACAATGAAAATTATCGGAGGTTCCTTACATATCATAATACATATAATACTCTAATTTTTAAATTTTAAGTATCAATATAGTTAATATAGGCTAAAACGATTAGAGATGGAAATTCTACTGGTCCGGTGACCCCGGGTACCTGATCCCGAGTAGTTTAGTGTAGGAACGCCCCTGCTTACAGTTCGTTCATAACCACGAAACATGATGTATAAATCATGTTTTGGGCATAATGGACGATGGAATCATTTATCAAACAACTAATAGTTTGCACCTGTGTTGAACGCGTCAATATGTGTATTAACTTCGTGGAGGAATGAAGCTTTTTTTAGCTACATGAGACGGGTGAAAGGTTATAGAGTATACAAGAACAATAGGCAAAAAAGGGCACACACATTATATTACACTTATTATTATTACACAGATCTTCTATAACACAGATAACCTAAATCTGAAATTGTGACAAACAGGAGGATAATGTATATTTTTTTACGGCACTGAACAACTCATAGGAGGATGGTGCAGGACGCAGGAAGAAGAGGAGGTGGGTACAAGAGACAGAGAGACAATAGGATGTTGCAGCACTGAAGTTTGACACCTCGCATCCTTGTTTGGGTGACCCCACACTCTCCTGACGATTGATCCACGCCTCTCCTTTCTTGATGTCTACCATTCCTCAAGTTAACTGTTAACATCTGATGCTGTAGTTCCCAGCATCTCCTCCTGTGTCACGCCCTGAAGTTCCCCTCCTTGCTTTAAAATTCATAAAATAAATCGTCCGAAGAAATGATTTAATTTAACCTAGAGCTAACTCCTCAAATTAATAAATGCAAATAATAATCGGAATCGGCATGTGGAATTTTTCTTGGATTCTACATGTCAAAATATGCTAACGAGATTTGTAGTGGAATTTTCAGAGCCTTGGAAATAATTTTAACCAATTAAAATTGAGCACAAGCATTAAAGAATCCCTGGAAATCCTTTTATTTTCCTTTTTCCCTTTTTCCTTTTCCCCCCCTCTTTTCTTCCTTTTGGGCCGCCGGCCCATTCCTTTTCCTCCCCCTCCCCGAAGTCCATCCGGCCTCCCCACCTCCTCCCGGGCGCCGACAGGTGGGGCCCACCTGTCGGGTTCGCCCCTAACCTCCAGCCGGAGGGGCGGCCTCCCTCCTCAACCGCCGCCCCACCCTCCCCGCCGCCCCGGGCCACGTTGCCCACTCCCCCACGCGCCACGGCTTCCCCGCGCCCACGCCCCACACCCGCTCACACCCGCGCCCGCGAGATGGCCGGGATTCAAATTTGAATCCCGCCTCTCTCTCTCTCCTCCCCCACATTCCCACTAACTCCAGCAAAATCGAGCCCCTCCCGGCCACGACTCGTCTCCCCCGCTCCTATTTAAGTACCTCCGCACCTCCCTCTCTCTTTTTCCTTTTGACGCCGCACTCTCCCGAGCCCTCTATCGCCGCCGCGCCGCTCTCCCCTAGCGCCGCCGCCGCTAGCGTCGTTACCACGCCGCGCAACCACCGCCACTAGCTTCGCCGTTGCGAGGGCTACCCCGTCCAACGCTCGGTTGACACAAATGGTCGCCGTAGCTCCGTTCTTCTCGCGCGCCGGTGAGCACCACCATTGCCCCCGCCTTTGGCCGGCGAATCCGCTCGCCGTGGACCACCCTTCTCCCTCTAATCCCTCCCATTTTGTTCCTTAGGTGGTCCCGGAGCTCGTCCGCCCGTCGCCGTCGTCCTCCCGTCGCTCGTCGTCGCCGTTCGCCGTCACTCCTCCCCCGCGCCGGCCGAGCCCCTCGGTGAGGATCGGTTTCCCTCCCTTCCTCTCCCTCTCTCTCTCTCTCTTTGTCGCACCGCCGCGTCGCCGCATACCGCCGCTCCCCGCCGCTCGCCGTCTTGCGCCGCCAGACACCGCCGATGTCCGTGCCGCGCCGCTGCACGCCATGCCCAGGCCGGCTTGAGCCACCCGTGCACTGCCCAGCCGCGAGCCGCTGCAGCCGTCCGATCTATCGCTCAGTAGATCGGGGCCGTTCGGCTGCCGCCCGCGTGGCCGTCCACGTGGCCGCCACGTCGGCGCCACGTGTGCGCCACGTGGTGCTCCTCTCCGCGGTCCCGTGGACTCAGTCCACAGTAAACCGGTGCCTTTGAGTCTATGACAAGTGGGGCCCATCTGTCGGCGCCACCCCTCCCCTTTGATGATGTCAGCAGGGACCTTTATTGCGCAATAAAATCCATTAAGGCCTTTTCTTTTATAGTAAAAACACATTTAATCTTCTAAAATTCATATCTAATTCATTCGAGCTCCGATTAAGTTCATTGAAGTATCAGTAAATTCATAAAAATGCATAGAATCTATTAAAAATGGTTTTGTTTCATGTTTCAGTAGTCTTATAGCATGTTTTGCGTGTGTGTTTTGTTTGTCGTGTAGATCTCGGCCGTTTCGTCGCTCCACAGTTTCTCGAAGACGTTGTTGTGGTCTCATCAGTGCGAGAGCAAGGCAAGTCATGCATTACGATTGATTATATTGTACCCAATTTACAAATGTCCCGCATTTCTATTAAATGTTGCATCGTTTTACAATATCATGTGGGATGGGTCCTACTACTCAGCCATATATTGTTTACCTTATGTCATTGATAACTTGGGTATCAAAATGATTAGATGTTGGCTTAGGAAATGCTTAGCCATGCTTAGTTCAACTAGTACACAAAAGGGGAATCACATTAATGTATAGACTTTGATTATTGGCATAGCTTTGGATTAGTGCCACCGCAATGGTGCTAGTTAATCAAAATACACTATATGGTGGGCTGTGGGTGCATGGTTTTGCTAGTCGTGCTCATGGCAATTAAGGACCGATTCGCGGGATGCCCTGGAAGAACTTATCATACTTACCACAAGCCAGCGTGGGCAACGGCTGGGCTTGTAGTGTAGCTTTCCTCTAGCCGACGTACCTAGGCGAGGGTGGGCATGATGGAGTTGGGTTGGCCGGGGTGTCCGGTTGATCAGCTTCCTAATTCACCACGGCACGAAAGGGGGGCTGCCCGTTGCCTGCTGAGGACGGGGGTGAACCCTAAGGTGTGGTGCGATCGGTTAGAGTGGGTTATGCGAAGGGTCCTGTCACGGCCTCTTTCCGGTATGTCGTGGTGGCATGTCGGTGCACGGTAACGTGTCGTGGGGCTGTGTCTTGTGCGTACAGTTGTACACCTCTGATCAGAGTAAAACTATTCGAATAGCCGTGCCCGCGGTTATGGGCGGTCGACCAGATTCACCGTGATTAGTCTCACCCCTAGTTTAGCTTAATGAACTGGTGTAGTTTAGGTGGTTGGTTGGGCCTGTTGCAATGTGGTGTAGCGTTGGACAGTGATTGGTTAATATTGATTAATTGCTACAACTGTTTTACTGCTTTCAACTACTGCTTTTAAATGCTAGCTTTATGCAAATGAACCTCTAGCCTCCTTTGGTTATACTCTGCATCATACCTTCTCTTCCGGTATGACTTGCTGAGTAGAGTGGGTAGTACTCAGTCTTGCTCTCTTTTCCCCCACCCCAGAGTTAAAGTTCTTCTCAGTTGGAGATGTCTCGAAGGAGTTGGTTTCGTTGCTGCCGTCAAGGATGCCTGTGGAATGGAGTCGCCTCGCTGCAGGAGTAAAGTCTTCAGGCTTAGCTCGCTTTTATCCTTTTCCGTTGCATTTGTAATCTTTTGTATTTTTGTAAGACGTGGATCTGTATGTCAACAATTGTCGTTTGTGTACTCTGGCTGGTCCTGAACAGGGGTTTAATGCACATTCAGCTTAGAAATTCTGGTTTGTGAATTTCTGGGCGTGACATCCTGTTCCCATGAATTCATCTCATAATAATCTCTTCGTTTCAGTTCTTTCTTATGTCTGTTCTTCAAGGGTAATGCATCGCTGTGAGGGATCATTTATCTTCTATATATGGGGGAACAGGGCTATCCTAGCCGCGGTGGATGTTGCACGTATTTAGTAGGCAATATTATGATACTTGATGTCCAAAGCGACCAAGGAGATCAGTGAAAGCTCACACATCTTCTTTATTCGGGTTTATGAAGACAGTCGCGTCATCAGCATACATGGATGTGCAGAAACGTACCGCTCTCTTCGTAATTTGCTTATCGCCCCAAGCTTAGTGGCCTTGTCTCGCTGGCGTTAAAGGGGGTTGATTGCTAGAATAAAGAGGAGAGGGGATAGGGGGTCTCCCTTCCGAAGCCCTTTCTTGCTTGATTGCCTCCCCCGGCATTTCATTCAGGATGATCTTTGAGGTGGATGAAAGAAGACCTGTTATCCATTATCATGAGACCATTGTGAATCTTCGTGTTCAACATGTCTGTTGACCAATAAGGATATTTCTGTTACACCCTAGAGAGAAAAAATAAGCATGTGTTGTGCTGCAGCAAGGATAGATTAATAAACTCACCATCAGCAGTAATTCTCTTAAAAGGAGTTAAACAAGATATGGAACTCACAGATGACAATGGAACATGACGGATAGAAGGATGCTTCCAATCATGCATGAAAAAATTGACAACAGATGTCACAGGCACACAGCTCTGCTTGACTTGTTGAGAAACAATTTCGAATCTCAGAATACAGCGTGACGCAAACAGCTTCCTTCAGTGTAGATGCGACAAGACAGTGGAGTGAAGAACCTTTGGCTCCAATGACGTGTGCTCAAAACTGTACACAACTGGAATTTGCATAGGCATATCATGAGACATTTGAGCTGTGCCAGAATTCTGTTTGGTACAGTTTCCCCTCCATTCCTTTTCTTCTTGCAGCTGCA
Organism: Oryza nivara; assembly: GCA_000576065.2. Lineage (NCBI taxonomy): Eukaryota > Viridiplantae > Streptophyta > Magnoliopsida > Poales > Poaceae > Oryza > Oryza nivara. The sequence goes on from CM002502.2 coordinate 10,867,197, forward strand.
CTTTGATCCTTGCGGGGATCACCACCCCGGAGCTCAAACGGGCCTAATCCATACTCCAGCAAATTTGGGCTATTTTTTTCCAAAATCAAAGCCCCATTTATGGGGCAATTCATTATTCATTCTGTAGAATTCTTCTGAGCAAAACGGAGGCTAAACAAAACCAAGCATTGTAACACCATCTTTTCAGTCAAGAAACATGTACATTAAGCAGGGAGAGACTGGTATCCGAACATATGGATTACCATTATTACAGGTGCTAAGGCGCCGTACCACCAATGATGGTAAAGATCTAAACTAATGACCAGCAGGGCATATATCTTCCAAGCTGCAAGAGGAAAAGTGCAAGGTGTAAAAAAAATGAAGAAATACGATACAAGTTGAAACAAAAAATCTAGTGAGAGCGCACGTGGACCTTTTGCCCAGTAACTCAATGATGTCAGTGGTGACAGTTGATCTCTTGTTCTTCTCAAAAGCATGTGATGCAGCTTTCCTAAGTAGTAGAGAGCCAGCAATGCACCCAAGCATCATCGGATTCACGCTGTACCGCACCAATGCCAACGCAAATATTATTTAATATCATGGTAGTCAAGAGTGGTGGGAAACAGTGATTGATCATAACCTCTTCTCTGTAGGGTACTCATTCGTCAGGAGAAAGTGACGTGCCCATGATGCAAATACTGCAACACTACCACCAACAGTAAACCGGATAAGGTAAGAAACCAGCAAAAATGAACGTTGAATAAAAACACACTTTTGAAGTACTAATGCCAGAATTTTGAGCTACCATGGCATTGCTTAAGAATGGAACTAAACTATTACATCAAGCAGAGTTCTCATAGGTAAGTTCATGACCAGCACATATGCTTGCATATGAACGTGATTTTAGCTCACATTCAATAGAAGATTGTTAGCATTGAGCAACGAGTATGCAATAGTTATATGGTATTTGAGGATGATAAATAATTGAATAGCCAATATTTACAGAAACACAAAGATGATTGAACACAATTATCAGATTCCCAAGAACCCATTGCATACTTATTGCATACTGGGTAATTATGCAGTGTGCTGTGACTGAAGCACACATTACAAAAGTGGTAGCAGTTAGTGCAACTGCAGGACCTTTATTTATTTTGAGGGCGGGATAATCAGTTCTTGTTAGAACAAAGTTCTGGTCATTATCTCATTGTTTAAGTTCAATGTTATCTTCAAAATTGAAGTTCACATAGCTAGTTTTCATGTTACCATAGCATGTGGTTTTCAAATCATCAAAGAACAAACTAAAACTGTATTCCTAGAAAAGTTTCTTTGTTATTTGTTTATGACGAACGGAAGGAAAATAAATGAGTCGATCCAAAACTGAGTACTTTCGATTTAAGCACTGGTTTTGGCAGTAGCAAAACATGGAGGTAAAGGTTATGTTGGGGCATATGTTTGATATGAAGCGTAGAAAGCAGCATGGGAAAAAAAATTCCAAAGAAAAGGAGCAGAAATAACTACAGAAGGAAACACTCAGCACCACATTGGCAACAAACCTTCCTGAAAGAATGTCACCTTGACCACCACATCTCCTTGGGGAACCAAAGGTACTTACTTGTGTTACTGAATAAAACAACATACCAAATAGTTAAGAGATATAAAATCTGGTGAAACCAATTATAGTTTCACCAAAATTTGAAGTAGCCAAAGAATGTTTCTAGTATACCAGTTTTGCCATCACTGATTATATCTGCTTTTCCTTTCCGCATGATGGTTATGCCACCGATTCTGTTCAACAGAATCAGAAAACATCACAGATGACCAGTGAAGAATAAATGATTGCAATGGTTATGATCATACTTTTGGCATAGTGCAGTAAGTTGTTCAGAAGCGTTTTCCTCATTTACTTCACAGTTAAGAACCTTCTGGACAAGACGTTTGTACTCGTATACATTTGGTGTTAGGATGGCAAGCAAGTTACCCTCAACAAGACTAAGGTTATTGGTTATAAGGAAAAGGCCATCCTGCAGATCACTAAAAAATATCAAGTCCTGTTCATAATTTATAATTTCAAGTATGTTTTTTTTTTAAAAAAAAAGTCAAATGGTACCCCGTCAACGACTGTTGGAATATTTGCCTGCCGTGCATGTCTCATGATATTACTTACACAGTCCTACAAGTAAGATATGTCAAAACAAACATAAGCTGACAAATTTGAATACTATCGTAAGTACTTAGGGCAAGATGGCATGATCTCCATATAGGAGATTAGACAAATAGATGACATGGGACATTAATACAAAAGAGAAATTTCAGTTCCAATTGAAAAAAGTCATGCATGGTTAAAACTCCTCCACACCTTCAAAATGAAGCTACCATTTCTAGCATGGAAAAAGTTTCAGGACTGAGGTTGTCATCTACATAGAGCATTAACCATATGAAACACAAGGTCCTTACTATCAAGGAACTTTATAATTTCAAACTGTAGATCTTCAGAAATACAGGATGAGTTATCAACACCAATCTGGTCTATCCTTGGCCCTGGGAGCTACTAATGCAATTAGGAATGGAGGTAGACACAGTTGCAACAATGCTTGACCAAAGGTGCAAACTGAAAATAAAATATATTCGAAATATGGTTAGTTTCAAAGGAAGAGAAAACAAGAATTATGACAGCAAAGATGTTTTCAACTGTCAATCAATATAATTAACTATCTTAAACTGTATAAAACGCAAAGGTAGCAACAAATAAGACTAATGAAGAAGACCTCAACAGGACAGAGATAGTGTTTATACTCCAGAAGATGTTAGGTATGTAAGCTGACCAGAAGAAATGAGTCCCTTCCAAGGCCAGGACCAACAACGATGCAATCAAAGCGCTCCATCCACTTTGCTACTTCTGTGAGAATTCTAGAAGAAACAGATTCTCTCTCACCATCGCTGTGCAGTAATTATAAAGTCAGATTCTCGAAGATGATGTTGTGATTATAGTATAAACGGCAAAGATAAATACCATGAATGTTACCTTACACTGTAAGATTCCTCTAGTATTGGATGTACAATCAGCTCAGGGCTATAACTCTTTATTACCGTTGCAGCATCTCTTGTGCAGAAAACATGTGAGAGATCTGCACCCTGAATAACATCATGTGAACTATTTGTACTGTTGTGTAATTTATGGAATGATACATTTAGATGATACTGACAACTTTCAAGGCAGAAATCGCTGCAAAATAGGGAGCACCAGTGTACTCACGACATCCACCAATTACAGCAATTTTCCCTGGGAAATGTATCGATAATTTGATATGTAAGTAAACTTAAGGAATCAACAGGAAACTAATTTTTTGGGAACATGAAACAATAACAAACTGGAAAATACAGCTCACATCTTCATAACAACATGTGTATGTCCATACAGGATTTGATATGTTTCTGACTGTATACACCAGTAGAAAAGTTCCTAGACACGGACAGTATTACATTTTTCTTGTAGATTATGCACTAGAAATATGAAGACGACACATGCTTAGAGGTTGGATCAAAATTCTTGTATCTGTGCAATCTTACTGGATGGTCTTTCGTAGCAAATCATATCACAGAAAAATCTTAACTCTGAGCGCAAACCTTTTTATAAGTGAATTCTACACCTCAGCAAAATCCTTTCACGCCATTGTAAAATATTCCTTTATTTATAGTTTCACATAACATACAGGAACTTCAAATCATACGGAGAAACAACGAACACTGCGAACGTATCACCAAACTCGTCGCCGATCAAAACACCCTTATGCAAAACACTGTCCTATCAGACAGAACAGCAATGCTAACCCTGAATATCCACCAATTTCTGTCCTGTTTCAGTACACGGTTCATTGTGAAGCAATGACTGTGTAGTGCTCGAGTTCGCCTTAGTTAGCAACCCCAGTCTCAAGAAGTCCCCCGCACGGCCTCTCTAGCCCCAACAATCCGAATAAAATCCCTCTTCTTCGAGTATTATCTATATATCCCACCAATGGCTCCCTACGGAGGCAATCCCGCAAACACAGAAAGCGCATCATCAGCAACACCACAACCCGAAATCCACCACCCCGGAGCGCGCACGAGAGGGATAGGGGTCGCGCTGGCTCACCTGCCTGGCCCTTGTGGCGCGCGCGGTCGAGCGGCGGGGTGATCCGGCGGACCACCGCCTCAGCGTCCGCCTCGTACACGGGGCCCGATGCCGACATCGCGTTGACCCGAATGGAGGTCGACGGCGAGGGGGAGGAGGAGCAGGCGGCGTTGCCGGGGAGGGCGGCGCAGGGGGAGGGGGAAAGGGAACGGAGGAGGAAGAGGCGCCTGCGGAAGGCCGGTGAGGCGGCCCACATGCGGCCGCGGTGCTGCTGCTGATGCCACGCGTGAGGGCAGTGGTTTCGCATTTTTTCTACAGGAGAGCGGCGCCGCCGGAAAGTAGTAGAAAAGCAGCTGCCGTGGCAGCCGATGGATAAAAGGCAGAATTTCCTTCCTACCACCGCTTATTATTTTTCTATTTGTGTAGAACTCCCTCCCACATTATAAAAGCATGTTTTAAGAGAAGATTTTATAAAAAGCAGCTGATTGGTAGTTAGTTTTTAAAAATTAGAAAAGCTGAGTTTCTCAGCTTCTACCTCTAATTCATTTTCTGGATTCTGTAACTACATTTTTTTAGAATCTGGATCAAAACTGGCTTGTTTGGCACTAAAAAAACATTTCTGTGGCGGCAAAAAAGGTCTTCCTATGCGGATGCTCGGCCCACTTGTAGGCAAAGGCGACCGGTCCGTCTGGGAAGAAATTTTTCGCAAACAGCTAGCCGCCTGCGATAATTAGGGGGCTTCCTGGAAAAAAATTGGCACCAAAATTTAAAATCTCCCGCCAATTTTTTTTATTAATGCTTAATCAATAACGGTACAACTGATTACTTTATTAATACATTAATATTGTTAGTCATAAATGCATATATTGCATTAGTGAAAAGTGTCGTCATGTATTTACAATATTTTTTACAATTGTCATTTCAAATGCACATTTACAATTTTATAGCATCGAGTTGTTCCACTCTGGAAGAAACTTGTAATCATCACTTGTCGCTAGGTTTCCTTCTGGGTCGAAGAACTGTCATCTTTATGACAGGACTCGCAGTGGATGAAGTGGCAGAGATCTCTATGTCTTCAAAGTTTATTTGGAGCTCGATTCTAGGCAACTGCATCCACGAATGAAACAAGAATATATTAGTATATCATTTAGATGTGTAGTTTTCCATTGGACTTATATGTTTGAGTTGAGATACTTACATCCTCTTACTTTACTTAGTCATGTACCTCCCATTAACCCTGAGGTAATCGCAGGTGTAATAACCGTAGAGGATACTGACTCGAGGTCGCTTGTGACACTTCATGGCATACACATAGGATGAATTCGTTAAACATTGTAAGTAAAAGAATTTAAATATATTAAGTGTGCGGAGTATTGCCGGCCAGTATGTATGCACTAGCAACTTCTCCCTTGTTTGCAGTTGTTCTCCACCCTTTACCTTGCAGTAATTGTACGCACTGTAGGATTTCGATATTAGTTAGTATGAAGGTGGAGGTTCAATTATAATTCATGAAAAGTAGACACGCATCGATTAGAATCACCTACTATTGTAAGATGGTTAGAAATTGTCTGTACGTCTTGTGTTCATAATCAAGGGGGTCCAGGACCACAACGCTCCCATACATTGGGTAGAGCAAGAAACATATATAACGATCGCTAAATAGTAACGATGTTGCAGTTAGTCACGGTTGATAATGTCACCGTATGCTGGGTTTGTTAGATCCTTGTTGGATCTAGATAATCGATGGGTTCCTTGGTTTTCTCAACATCCATGTATTACATCCTACCAAAAAAGCTTGTTATTAATAATCAAAGACTTTTCTAGTGTAATTATTTATTTGTGTATAAAAATATCGTTACTCACAGCCTCAAAGGTACCACGCAGCAACAAAGTTCACGTCCATCTTTTCCTGATGATAGATGCCACGAAGATCACCGAAATCAAGCCACAAGAGACCATCGTTGGCCATGAAAGCATCAGGCGGTGGTCGAACGGTTAATGATACTAGTCCTTTCTTGCTGGTGTCTATGTACCATTTGTGTAGCCTTCTTATCTCCCATGGACCTTCTTCAAGTGCATAATCCGGCCAAAAAGCTTTGCCATTTTCATATATATCCGGGCAATCAACTGTTGGAAAGTATTTTGGGCTCGCAAGTTGAGCGGCCTTCTTCTCATCATCTTTTCTCTCCTTGGGACTTTTTTACCACCTCTGAAAATGGAAACCATCTACTTCTCCTTTTTCCTTGTCCTTATACTTGGAGTCGTGGCTTCTGACCACTTGAGGCACGTCGGACTTTGAGGTGATAGTGTCATCGACTGGGGCACTCTTATAAATGTTCCTAAGTCGCCACATGTTACTATCTAATCTCACCATTAATTTTCACTTAAATTGGTGGATCCGTTATTTTATACCATTAGATCAGTTCAATTATTACAAAGTAATAACTTCCCCCTATTTATACGATACACACTACTACTATACTCTTGTACGTACGTACGATTGAAAACCAAACAATAAAGCTAACCTATTGTTCACCAAGAGAACCATAGGAACAAAGATAAAACAGACAGCCAAAAAAAATGTACATCCATAAAAAACGACGGCCTTTAAAATATGATTTTAGATAAAAATATTTTACTTCACAAATATAAGTATATATAGTTAAACTAAGATCTATAATAAAAAATATAAAATATCCAATCAATATTCTTTAAGAAAATTTATTTTTAAATAAATCTAATTTGTGATCCCGTTGTATTACTTTAGTTCAACTATAGAAGTTGTATTGTGGTCCTAAATACATCACGACATATGGGGCTAATATATAATAGATAGTTGTATGATAATTTTCAAAACATTTGCATCATATTTTAGGGGTTGGAATATCACTTCTCAAATATACAACACTAATTTAAATCTACAAAGTAAAAAATGAAAACAACAAAATTTAATTGTGTTTTCAAAGTAGATCTGATTAAATTATAATATGTTTGAGACTAAAATTCTCAAATGTTTTTTTTATATTTTCAGAACTGTTTGATTGGTATTTGAAAACTGATTAGCATACATAGTACATACTCCTTCCATCCCCAAATATATCAATTTCTAACATGCATAAATTATCCCAAATATGATAACTTCTTCATCAATATTCTCTTCCCAAATAATCACAACCCTCTACTATTCATTTTTTCCACATACATTAACTTTCAACCAATAAAAACCTCTCCCTATTTAATTCTATCTACTTTATTAATAGCCATGTCCAACTCAAGAACTTATATTCTGGGACGAAGGTAGTAGATATGAAAAAAAATATCAAAAATATTTCCAGCCAATGAACTTTCTATAATGCAACCTCTTAATCCATCATGAGGTTTATGATCATACTTTTATTCCTTTGCCAAATAGTTTTGACATAAATAAACAATGAAGTAGCATGCGCAATAAAATAATCATGATATAATTTCTTATACTTAAGGATTTTCAATATGTTAGACATAACTGATGGATATATATATAAGAAAATCCACTGGCATGACTATAAGCGTACTCCAACTGATTAGTTGTTGTAAATAAGTTTAGAAAATAAATACATTCTTCAAATTAGTAAAAGTGTCTCATATGGCTATGAACAATTGGTGTTGAAAACAAACTAGGCGCTAAACTATACATATTGTCAAAATATAAAGAATAATATGGTGCTCTGGATATTATCATGGTAGTATGACTCTAGCTATAATTTTTTTTAATATCATAGAGTGATTAACCTCGCTCATTTTCAAAATACTCTATCTATATCTAAAAATTTGAGTAGTAATGATCAACACCATAAACAAATTGTGTCTACTCTATACCACAAATCTACTTAAAACATTTAGAAAAACTACTTTGATCACCTCCACCTTCTCTTTGTCCTTCACTAAAGGGTACCAAACATGAAAAATAGTGTTTACTACGGTGTCATAAGTATAGCATGAAACATATGGCTAAATGAAGGCGGCCCCAATGGAGGCCACCATCGCTAATAGTCCTCAACTTCATACTTACCGATGTAATACTCCATAATCGTGCGATAACAAATTAGGCATTAAAATTATGCTGCAAGCTGGTCTTGAGGAGCATGGCTACATGTTTCAAGGCAATAGAGAAAGAAAGTCTTGAGGCTATGATGGGCTTCACCCATATTAGAGTAGCATTTCTATTTAACTTTAATGGTGCTATCCCATTAATGGATAGAAGCGGTAGTATTTTTACAATGTCTATATTCTATAGTAAGACATGAAGCTTAAGTAGTGGATATTTTAGTGTATTAATGATACATTAGTTTTATATTATTGGTACATATGCAGTTCACTTAGCTTTTAAAGCATAATAAGTAATGGTGACAATAGGAGAATTTATATGTTACTCGGTCAAAATGTTTTTTTAGTTTGAGAGATGTTCTTCTTGTTTAATAACATTTAAATGGAATTGGCGGGATGTAACTTCTTTTAGCATTGTTTATATAAAACATTTAATAAGAAGCCCACGTATCTGGCACGGGCTTTCTTCCTAGTCGGAGATTAAAGCTCTTTTTAACATATTCATTTCCATGTGGCTGTTCAATTTTGTGGAAGTACTCGTTCACAAATCAAAGTTACAAAAATGTATTTATATTTAGAAAGCCTGGACTACGCAGATTCAGGACCCTGACATCTTTTAATCTCAAGGAGAAAGGGGACGAGAAACTGTTCAATGTTGCACGTACACTGTATACCATCGATGCAGTGTACTCCCTCCGTCAAAAAAAAAAAAGAAGGCAAACCCTGATTTCCGTGTTCAATGTTTGACCGTCCGTCTTATTTAAAAAAATTATAAAAAAATTAAAAAGACAAGTCACGCATAAAATATTAATCATGTTTTATCATCTAACAATAATGAAAATACGAATTATAAAAAAATTTCATATAAGACGGAAAGACAAAGTTGGACATAGAAACCCAGGGTTTGCTTTTTTTTTTTTTGGAACGGAGGGGAGGGAGTATGTGTGCTAGCTGCTATGCGCACACCGATATGGCCCGCAGGCTCACTGGATATCTGTTCCGGCCCAACTGAAATGATGGGACACATATGACTCACTTGGGTGGTGTTTGAAGATCAGGCCATTCCCAGCCCTCATTGTCATCAATCCTCCGTAACATCTAGTATACGCCTATAGCATTAAATACATTATCACATAAGTAAAAATCTAATGTGGAAAAAGAGTTAATGAGAAGAGAGATAAAAAGATGGAGGAATAATTTCTCATTCAAGAAACTGCCTCAACACAATAACCAAGAATGAAAACAAAAGTATATATAGATAAAAGGAAAAGGAAGAGAGGTGATTAGATGAGAATTTAATTTGAAGACATCATCCCTTAGATATACAGTTGGTGAGTACGAAAACTAATTGATAGTTTTTGGGTTGAGGATGGCGTCATGAAGATAAAGATTAAGGCCTTGTTTCTTTCAGCTTAGATTATTGCAATCTAGATTATTGAGCGAGATTACTGAAATCTGGAGGCCCCATCATTTGGCTTTTTCTATAATAAGCCAAAACGGCTTATTAGGGAATATAAATGAATTTGTAGGTAAAACTTTTACATATGTTTTCTCGGTGACTTAAAAGTCAATTCTGAAAAAGAAACTATGTTGAAAATATCTTAAAATCAATATCAAAATTAAGTTTGAAAATTTAAAATTTGGCTTTTTCTTTGGCTGAATAGGCCATCCGTTGGGAGCTTGGATTATAATAAGTTAATATAAAATAAGCTATGATGGTTTGTTTCTCTGGATTATTGGAGGCATAGATTACTGGATTTGAAATGTTAATATCTATAATGTCCTCAACTATTTTGGATGTATTGTTCATCCATTTGTCATTGTATACAATAAATACATAATTTGAAATAGCTAAAAATTAATGTCATATATTAATAAATAAAACTTCCATGAACGAGGAATCGTTAAGTCACGGAGGAGGATGAGAAGGAGACGGCTTCGGCGGCGTGGCTTGGAGATGGAGATGGATGTGCCGAGAGGATGAGAGATGACACGCGGAATAGAAGAGGAGCCAATGCGCGTGCAGCTGGAGGGTAGAGAAGGTCAATGTGCGTGTTGAGTGGGAAGGATGGAGCCTGATTTGTTCCGTTCCATAGCAAAGGTGGGTGAGTTTTTAAAATATATACGAGCAGTGGATTTTTAGCCATCCAATAATATAAAAATTGCACCTCTAAAGTGGATTACTAGATTGTACTAATCTAGCTTGTAGATTATAATAATTGGTACTTGTTTGTTTCAAATTACTCCAAATAATACTGTCAGGGTTATAGATACCACATACCTGATAGTAGTTAACTAAATCTCGGCAGGACCCACCACATACCATGTATTATACGGAAATAGTTTTCAGATATAGGATGAGTTCCGGATAAGGAAAGACAACTAGGGTTCTACATGAAAATGATAAGGACTACTCGGATTGTATCCATATTGGTTTCCCTAGTTCTATTTTGATAAGGGGATACCTATGGGTATAAATACAAGGCCCCTAGAAGAAGAGGGGACATAAAACAATAGATCAACATACAAGCCAACATACGCCAAGACCATCCGCCGGATATCAACATTGAAGATAAGCCTAGTAGTCCCCATACGGTACCTACGACTACCATCAAGAGGGATCTAACGCTGTCTCTGATCTCGCCGGACACGGATTCGAGGAGAAATACTACTCTTTTGTCGACTACGTGTCAGCACTTCAGACCGCCATGTCGACAAAAAATAGATAGGCTACCCCAAATATTGTACTGGTGTGATTATGGTAAATAAGAGCAACGACCGGCTTCGGCCAACAGGAGTAGGGTTATTACCTGACAATTCAGGTGCCCGAACCTGTATAAAAATCCCCGTCTCCATCTTTTTTACTATAATCTCGCATATATCCTAGTACCAACGATCCCCATACTATGTAAATGCCGGAATCACGACATCAAACGTCGACAAATACATATTATAATAATCTTAAGCTAAAACAAACAGGGTCTAAGTTAGCGCACGTAAAACGAAAAAGCTATTAGCATATGATTAATTAAGTTTTAATTATTACAAACTTGATAAATGGATATATTTGATATTTTCACTACCATAGTGCCAGTTAGGAACCCCACATATAGGAGCCGGTTGGTTTTCCCAACCGGCACCATTGAGGCGCGGTACTAATGTGAATATTCAAAGTTACCTTTGAGGTCTCAAGAATAAAAAAAAGGGCTCAATGCATCGGCACGATGCATCGAGCCATTCCTCGTCACCCTTAGACCACCGTCAATCCAAAGCAATTCACAGAAGTTTCACACACGAGACCACCATCTATCCAAACTAAATCACAGAAGTTTCACACACTGTAACCATTGATCCATCGAAGACATATCCCTTAAAGCACAAATCACAGAAATTTCACACAAATCACAGATGAAAAAAGCACAGACCACAAATCCCTCAACAATTTCATAGAAACAAATTACCGTTGCCGATACGTTGCCGGATTTGTTGCGGGAGCCACCGCCACCACCACTCCACCCGCCGATGCCGACCCAGGATGCAGCTCCGCCCGTCGTCGCCACCCCGGCCGCCGCCGAGGTTGGATCTATTGCGGGAGCCGCCGCCGCCACCACTCCGTCCGTGGGAGCCCGCCGTCGCCACCCCGGCCGCCGCCGATGCCGGATCCGTCGTGGAAGCCGCCGTCGCCACAGCTCTGTCCGCAGGAGAAGCCTTCGCCGCCGACGCCGACCCCGGCCGCCGCCGAGTTCCATCGCGGGAGTCGCCGTTGCCACCGGAGCCCACGGGAGAAGTCTCTGTCCGCTGTCGCCACCCCGGCCGCCGCCAAGGCCGCCTCGCGCATCGCCGTATCCGCGAAGCCGTCACCGACGACGCCGTATGCGGGGAGAAGGAGGGGACGAGATAGAGAGAGAGAGTGGCGAGAGAGAGAGATCAAGAAGCGACTAGCGAGCAAACCTGGCCCGCTGGCTCGGCTCGATTTACGTGGGTGTCGGTATTTTTTAAAAAAACTGATACCTATAATATATTATAGGTGTCCGTTTTTAATTAACCGACACCTATAATACATAGGTAATTTTTTTAAATAAAACCGACACCTATTCTATATAGAATCGGTATCTATAATTGCTTAGAGGTGCCGGTTTTTTACGATTTCAACCCGCGGAAGTGTGAAAAGGCCTATAGGTGCCTGTTTTAGCACTTCCGGTACCTATAGTGCCGACACCTATTTGATGTTTTGTAGTAGTGTTTAAAGCAACTTTTATAAAGAATGTTTTTGACAAAACATACCGTTTAGTAGTTTGAAAAACGTGCTAACGGAAACCGAGCTAAAATCTATATCTTCATGAGAAAAGAACAGAGCTTAGTTTCAGCTGGATTCACTAATTTGGTATAGGAGTATCTGTATTTGAAGCCTCTGAAATTTTATTAAACTACAGTCGTTTTTCTCATCCCCGGATGATAAATTGATAATCCACCGGCAAGAACGCAGATCGATAGTGCGTGCTGGTGAACAGATGAGCATACGGCGGCGAACGCCAAAGTTAACAGATGCTGCTGTCCACTGCTACTCCCTCCGTTTCATTTTATTTGAAACCATTGACTTTTTAGACATGTTGTTTAACTGCTTGTCTTATTAAAAAAATTAAATAATTATTAATTATTTTCCTATTATTTGATTCATTATTTAATATACTTTTATGCATATGTATAGTTTTACATATTTCATAAAAGTTTTTGAATAAGACGAACGGTTAAACATGTGCTAAAAAGTCAACGGTGTCAAATAAAACGAAACGGAGGGAGTACTACTTAGCAATCTAAACGGAGCATGGTGACGAGCTGTGCATTTTCTTGATCCAAAGAAGCAACTATATACTCCCTCCATTTTAAAGTATATTTCGCTATTGATTTTTCTTATAATGTTTGACTGTTTGTTTAATTAAAAAATTTAGTATAAATATGTTAAGGTATAAGTTGAGACTATATTTTATTTGATGATAAAATAAATCACAACAAAATATATAAATAATATTTATACAAAATTTTTAGATAATATAAATTATCAAACATTGTACGACAAATCAACGGCGTTATACATTTTGAAATAGAGAGAGTATCTCTACTACTTTTAAAAATTCTGTAGTGGTGATGGTGAGTCCTAGGTAATTCAAGGGGTAAGATTGCTTTTAGGATCCTCCCGCAAAATCAACGCTTCAAACGCGCGCCATCTCCCCTTTTGGCTCCCTCTATCGCGCCCCTCTTCCCAACCACGCTCCCCGCTCCCTTCGCTGCTGCCCCCGCTCGCTCCCGATTCCCAGCGCAATCGCGCCCACACCCACCCCTTGCGCCGCCCCTCCGCCCGTGGCCCCAGCGCCGCCGACGCCTCCCTCCCTCCTCGCCTACCACTGGATCGAGACACCGGCCCCCGACGATGCGTCCCTCCTCGCCATCCGCAACTGCCGTCGGATTGCGGGAGCTGGCCCCCGACGACGCGACCTTGCGCCGAGCAGCAGACGGTCACCCCGCTGCCGCCTCTCTCCGACCGCGCCCCCACCCCCATCGCCGCCTGCGCCTCCCTCCCTCCTCTCCTACCACCGGATCACGGCAGCCGGCCCTCTACGCCTCCCTCCCTCCTCTCCTACCACCCTCCTCTCCTACCACCGGATCGCAGCAGCCGGCCCTCGACGACACGACCCCACACTGGCTCTCCTCCCTCCTCGCCCTCTGCAGTTGCCACCGGATCATGGGAGCTGGCCCCCGACGACACGACCCCGCGCCGAGCAGCAACCGATCACCCTGCCGCGGCAGAATGTTGCCTCGAAGCTCTGAATTGAAAAGGTCATTACTGTATTAAATACTTCTGTGTTTAACTTGGCTACAGAGTTGAGGTACAGTGCAAATAAAATAAAATGGTTTATTAGTGTATGCTTCCAATAATTTATAGGATAAGACTCACATTCCAAATTCACATAGTAATAAGAATATAGACCCTCCATGTGTATGATGATTTTTTCTTTAAAACCCAAAAAATAGCAAGAAGTGACCTGATAGTGCAGCCTTACGGCATAATAAGTATGTAGTTTTGTTTGTGGTTTCGAATTATCAACATTGATAACTGATATTTATTTCATGCAAACTAGAAACTTGAGAAAAAATGTGTATGCCGCACTACTATTGTTGTTCTTAATGAGATCATAGTAATCTTCCTTTCAAGAAAGACCTCACAGTGTATTCATAATTCATCCTCAATAAATTGAGAGTTCCTTATTTATGCCTCAATATAGAAGTTGATCTTGAGTTGGACTTGTACAAGCTAAATGTTGGCTGAAGGTGTAATCTGTAACTAATTTAGGTTATCACCAGAAACACACATATACATAACCAATGCATGGAGAGTTCCTCCAAGCATTCATGAGTTCTACGAAATGTGCAGCTAATATATACCTCCAAGCATTCATGTGTTCTACGAAATGTGCAGCTAATATATCTTTTTCCTAATGGAAAGTATCTTTAATCGATGGAATAAACAGATATAATAGCTGCTTGGAGTTCATACTTTTTATTCAAAAGGAACATGATGTTGCGAATATCATTCTAAGCTGTTTTCAGAGTTAAGTTCAGAATAATTTATTTTCACTCTCATTAGTTTACTTTTGAATTTTTCTTCTGATTTACAGAAACAAGTTTTAACTCTCGATGTGAAGTATGCTGTTAGGATTGTTCAGCTGGCTAACACTAAATTAAGATATGGATAACAATATTGGGGGCATCACACCAACATCGTTAACAAGATCATGTGAGTTTTTTTTATCGATTTATTTATGTGCATATTATTCAGTCCATTAAGATGTTTTTTGCATACTGATTTTGCAATATTTCCTCACCTCCAACATTCCACGCTCCTATCTTCGTCTTCGGGATCCCTTCCCCACGGTCCACGCCCATGACCAGGGGCCGTATGCGGGAGGAGAATGGGCCATGTCAGCGCCTCAGCGGCTTCTTTCCTCGCTGTCATCTCAGCGTAGATCTGGCGGGTGGAGTTCCATCGCTAGGCTGACCCAACCGCATGAGTGCAAGCTGCATGTAACATCCATCTGGAAACTCATAAATTAGAATGGAAGCCTGAAACAAGGAAGTAACAGAGTATTTTTAGTTTGTCCTACATTGAACATGTTTTTGGTTTCTTTGTTTGGGCACCATCTTAGCTTGTCCTACATTAACCATCGGACATTCTTATTCTAAAGGGTGCGTTTTGTCATGCTTATCTCAGGTTTTGAAGGATGAAGATAAGCGTGAAACATACGACCGGGTTATTAACTATTTTCTGTGACTATGCATGTGCTTTTTAAGTTTCCGTAGAGACATAAATCTATCTTCCTGGTAGTTTGTTTTATAAATCAAACGAAGGAAAAGAGTTATCCAAACAACAAAATAATATTTAAAAGCAGTTGCACCAAACAGGACTATGATAATCTGCCTCAATGCCAAATGGTGCCTTCCTTACTACTGACATAAATAGTGAATATGTGATTTGTCTTTTTCGATTTGCGATCGATTGTTCTACTGGATTTTCTGAGCGCCAAGCGTCAGGTGGTGGCCCAGATGACTTCTCTGGGAGTCATCCATTTGGTGACATTTTCACTCACGTAAGAGTGGACATTCCTTTAGTATCCGTAAATTGCACTGGCCCATTTTTAGGTTTTCAATGTGAATTCACTCTATCTTGAAATCATGCATGAGGTCCATCATTTATAGGATAAAATGTGTGATATGCATGCTTGATTACCTGTTATTCTAGGGCTTTGAAACACAACGGGAATGATATTCCACCATCTCTTATGGTTGATTTATCTGCTTTTCCAAGTGAGCAAGACTAGGAGGCTACCTAACAGATACGCTCTCCATTCCGATGCCACCAGAACTCTCTCCACCACGCTGTGGACAAGGTAAGCATTGCTAGATCTCGTTCTTTCAACCATTACAATTCAAATGCAAATTTGCGAAAATAGTGGTTGTGAAACACTGAGCAAACCAACTAAAGGAACTCCCCCCAATGGCTTAGACTTGAAAAACTTGGGCAGGATGGATGGGTTAGGTCAAACGAAATGGTCTTTGTATAGTGTTAAGAACAAGAGATGATATTGATTCTTTTGTTTATTGAGCTTGCAATTTAGTTGAGATCTTGTTGGCATAAGAAACTGATGTTCGATGACCAGGTAATGCTTCACTATCGAGTTCTGCTCCATCATTGGGGATTTTCACACTTTTGTTCCCCACCTCGATGCCATATCCTTCCTAAACTATATAATGCTATCTTCAGATCAATTGCACATAACTTCTGATTAAGTGCTGCTCTATTTTTCTTAATGCATTAAATTCTCGAGTCACAGCGATTTTAGTGATCAATACAACCAGCTCTTTGGCTGCCAGGTCGGCAACTTCCCATTCCATTATCTGGGCATTCCGATCCATTACAGGAAGTTAAGAAATGCGGAATGGAAAGAAGTGGTCGAGAGATTTGAGAAGAAATTGAGTAGCTGGAAAGGAAAACTTCTTTTGTTGGGAGGACAACTTACTTTGATTAACTCAGTACTTAGCAGTCTCCCAATGTATATGATGTCATTCCTTGCAATTCCTAGTGGGGTACTTAAAAAACTTGATTACCTTCGATCTAGGTTTTATTGGCAAGGGGATGGACATAAGAAGAAATACCGGCTTGCTAAGTAGGACATTATTTGTCGTCCCAAAGAACAAGGGGGGCTAGGAATTCATGACTTCGAGATAAAGAATAAAACGTTGATTAGTAAGTGGTTATACAAACTACTTATCACCGATGGAATATGGCAACAACTGCTACGCAATAAATATTTGGGATCACAACCTTTATCTCAAGCCTATTGGAAAGCGGGGGATTCACATTTTTGGGCTATACTTATGAAGGTCAAACATGACTTTTTCCGTTTTGGATCCTTCAAGATTAGGGACGGCTCCCAAGTTAGGTTCTGGGAAGACAAATGGTTGGGTAATGCCTTGTTAAGAGAACAGTATCCTTGTCTCTATAACATAGTTAGGCATAAACAGTCGACTATCGCACAGATTTTCCAAACCAATCCTCCATGCTTTTCATGGCGACGGGATTTAATTGGTGCAAAAATAGCTGCTTGGCATAACCTATTGCCTCGCATAGCTGATTTGGTTCTGGTACAGGAGCAAGATGAGTTTCACTGGAACCTCACCCCGAATGGGGTCTTCTCGGTCAAATCTCATTATCTAGCTCTAACACATACCGGGGTTCCGAATATCATTAGACGGATTTGGAAGGTGAAAGTACCCCTAAAAGTTAAAATCTTCCTTTGGTATTTACGTCGGGGCGTAATTCTCACCAAGGACAACCTTGCTAAGAGAAATTGGAAAGGCAGCAAGACATGTTGTTTCTGCCACAAGGATGAAACTATCCAACATTTATTCTTTCAGTGCCGCTTATCTCGCTTGGTGTGGTCTGTAATTCATTTGGTTTCTAATCTGAAACCTCCTCGCAATGTTGGTTATATGTTTGGGAGTTGGCTATCATGTGTCCCCAAAGAAATGAGGAATCTACTTTTGATGGGTGCAACAGCTCTGTGTGGGTCCATTTGGTTAAGTAGGAATAGAGTAATTTTTGATAACAAGATGGTGTCTTCTCCTTTGCAAGTTATCACCTTAGTTACCCGGTGGCTACGTACATGGGCTATCCTCCACCAACCGGGACTGCGGGATACTATTATAGTGGTATCTCGACGTTTGGAGCAGGTGGCACAGGAGTTTTTTACCCAGGAGCATGGTGGCGGTCTAGTCTACGGATTGATAGTCACTAAGATATACGGTGGTATCTCGACAATTGGACCAGGTGGCACAGGAGTTTTTTTACCCAGGAGCATGGGTGGCGGTCTAGCCTACGGATTGATAGCCACTAAGATATATGTTTCTGTTAAACTTTTGTGCTTGGGAGATGTTCTAGTTGTTTCTTTCTTCTTTTTTGGCTATGTGCATTTTATGCAGAGGCCGGGGGTGACTCAGTTTGATTGTATCATCTTGATGTAATTAAATGAGTCTAAATAAAGCTTCCATTATCTAAAAAACAACATATTGAGGCTGATCAGTTCTGATTGTTGCGGCATTTTTGGCTGCAGCTGTCCAGCCCACCCAATCGATTGCTACCCAAAATCGTACAACCAGCGGTGGAAAACCAAAAAAAATCTTACATTAGGCTGTCAAGCTTTTAAACATTTATATGGGATTGAGGATGCAACTACATACCTTTTGCTCTATATTTTTCTCTTAAACTTTATCATGTTGCCTGTCATATTCATATGTTTACATGGGATTGAAGTAGCCAGTGTTGATATAGATATATGCAAGCTAGACTCAAGGATGCTGAACATGTTTTTTTTAACAGTAAGTTAAAGAAATATTTAACTTACAAATAGGAGTGCCTACAAATCTGTTTTCAGAAGAACAAAGCTAGATTCCTTTTGATGTAAGTAGATAGCATTTCCTGTGTGGCCTGCATTTTGTAGAAAGCTTTATAAGGCTCCCTGAATTGGTTCTGGTTAGGCTATCAGAAATTGGGGTTTTCTGTACGAAACCTTCCATCTGTTTACTCATATTCCATAGCTTTTAATTGCACTGCTTATGCTACATCAACAGATCAATGTCATTTGTTTAGAGCTGACTTTTGGATTGATTTGTTCCCTTTTTTCAGCAAAGTATCAATTTAGTGGGTCCAGGAGCCCTGAACGGCTACCTCTGTGCACATATGCAATTCAATTCAATTTTTTTGGCTTATGTATCATCCAAGCATAGAATTGATTGTCCATTACCCACTTGAGGATTAGCTATTTCCTTGAACCATAGCGACTGTTCTAAAATATCCACCAAAAAGTTCCCCCTCTTCTCTCTTATAAAGAAGAGGCTTTATCCTTTGTTTTTAGGTCTGTATTTTCTGTAATTGACCCATGAAATGTCTTTGTTGTTGAAGAACTTGTGGAGAAAATTAAGAAATAATACTTTTAAGAATGCGGATTTGTCCTTTTGAGAAATAGTTCATGGGTCAATGTCATTTCTTGATCCAGATTTCAAAGCTTCTCTTTTATGCAACTATTTTCCCTTCTTTTTTAAAGATTTTACTGTGGCTGATGTTTTCATCTTTGCACAAATTACATGTTATGCTCCAGTATATTAGAAGAAAACACATAGTATTATCGTATAGAGAAAATAGTTATACGGGAATGGTATAACATACATATATAACTATTACTATATACTGGCAAATAAGGACTGACCTATTTTCCTCTTATCCAGGCAAACCAAACTAAGTCACTCTCTGATCTCCAGCAAGTTAACCTTCCTCCATTCCTCTCCCATTGGAATATCACCTGCTATGAATATGACCAAACAAGCTAGCTTGTGGTGCACCTGTGGTGTGTGATTCTGGAGGACATATTGATGCTTTATGTGTTGTGGTTCATTAGATTTTTATATTGAATATATTGCAGGCATAGAGAATATGTGCCTCATGACAAAAGATACTTGTGCGTGTTCTCAATCAATCGTTGAAGCTATGATGTCCTGGCAGTACGAACATTATGGTATTGCTTTGGGTTTGAATTGCGGACGTGTTGTCCTATGCTGTATTGTTTGGTTTTGTCCCCTATACTCGCAAAATTACTTCTCTTGCATTCACTTGCCATGTTATGAAATACATAATGCCATCTGTATATACTTGTTGCAATTAGTTACTTGATTTGATGTCATGAGTGTAAATACAGCTAAATACGTATATCCCCGGACTGAATTAGGATTTTATTGCATTACTACTTTTTATTAAGAAACACTCAATAACTATTCAGCACAATTTTATTCAATAATTTGAAATTGATGTATTATTTTTTTCCCTTGCAACGCACGGGCACTTAACTAGTATATTATAGTTAGCATTCGTGTGGTCAGGCAAATATGATAGTACTTGACAACGGACTGTTCACCCTACGCTTAGCTGCTGTCCATCTCCAAAGTGTCGCCGCTCGCCACGGCTTCTCATCGTCTCAAGCCGTGGAAGAGTCGCCGGAGGCAGGGTGCCCGGTGGCGGCTGCACACCGCCGTGTATGCCTGATAACGGATGTGAATGGACATGACATGTTTCAACGTCTGTTCTCACATCGACACTTCCTGGTGCCTCCCAAGCCTAGATTGACAGATGTCACAGGGTTGAGTTCAGCTGGCAAGTTAACTTGTCATTTTGTCAACAACTATATATGTTAGTGCCTACCATGCGCACTAGCTACAACGTGTATATATTGTTGGGGGAGGAGATCGTGCACACCAACTTACGGAACAGAGAGCATATGCATCCATGGTCTATTTTCTTTGCATGCGTATGTACACAAGAGTACTGGTTGATTCCCTGCATGTTGCAGCGGGTACACTAAAATAACTTTATATATATGCAAGGCTGGAATCTGTGTGCTTCAATAAGATATTTTGGTATCGGCTTCAAAGTAAGCAAAGACAACAAACTGTGAATTAAAATGTGATCCATAGAAGGTCAAAGAATATTTTGTAATACAACATATCAGACTTGTATGAGCTTCAGCTATATTTTGTCCAACAGTATGCATTACTGCACACTCTGTTCTCGTCAAATATGTAGCTATTGGAAGCACATGCATCTCTTCTTCCAAATATTCATGGATGGATCATACGGTTACCTTTAAATCTTTAAAAAAAACATATCCTTCTCGTCGTGCTATCTGCAAGGGCGTAACTTTGGTAGCTAGCTTTCTTTTCATGTTAAATCCATGTTGTAAGTTGTGAATAATAGCAGGAAAATAAAATTATGATGGTAATTCTTACACTTAAATAGGATCTGCAGTTGTATGAAATAAAAGAGAACTACTGTTCAGGGCGGTGAGCTGCCTCAACCATTCAATATCTGTCCAGAAATGTTTAAAAAGACAATTGTGCTGAAGCTAAACCACCCATACACAATGCAAACTGCAAACAACTGGTCTACCATTAATTGACCATGGGTGACCTTCTAGAATCAAATATGTTAGGATTAGATGACACAAATTGTTTGATATAGTGAGATGGTAGTGTGCACATGGTGCAATTAGGTTAAGAAACCACAATATAAAAATCATAAACTTGCAGTGAGATAATACTAACGTAGTATGATCCTCGTTCAGGTATTGTGCCAAACATATGACATGCATATCTGAAAATATTTCCATCGAACAAACATACCAGAAAATTGAATCATCCGGCAGCATATGGAACACCTAACTTTCAACAAACCAATGATAAAATCAAACAGTTTAAACAAAAGAAACACACATGAGCACCGCAAATTAAGGAGGAAAGGGTCTATGGAGGTGGTGGTGTCCGAAGCTCAGCATCGACAAGCATGGCTACCGCCTGTTGGTAATAAGGTACTGAGTGTTGTTGTTTTCACCAAGCTATTGCCGTGCCGCGCCACGCGTGTGGGGCATGCTAGGGAGGAGACCCCACTCCGACTCTAGGAGGAAACCCCACCGATCCAAGAAGAAACCTTAAATCCTTCTCTGCTGAATTGGGCTAGGATCAAAATTACTAGATGGGCCTCATGTGGTGGCTGCTGCATTTTGTTCATCCAATGTCTGAGAAGTGATCTAATCCAATGATCCAATGGCTAAGAATTTATGATGATGTGGAACATTAAGGTTTGAGATTTAGGGTCTTGATTGTAGTTAGTAGATCATAACCTTATAAAAGAAGGGATTTATGAGCATTCACCTCTCTTTGAAACTTGATACCCATTCTCATTCTGACTATGAGTAGCTAACATGGGAAGTGTTTTCTTCGATGTGTGATGTAGCATATCTGTGTGGAACTGTGGATTTGTTGTAGCAGTGAAAGTCTGGTGATGTCCCAACCTTCAAGCAAGTTATGATATGATGTACAAATTGTATTGCTGCACGTACTGGAGCCTGGGCACCTTACCTATTAATCCTCCAGACCGAAATAGAAAACACTTGCATGATACAAGGATGAAATGCTCATGACATAGAATGCAACAGTATGAATGCTTGATGCACCAATGAAATAACATAATTCCAGCAGGACACGTCTCATCTCCGGGTCTCACCACATTCAGATTTCAAATTCAAAACAAACAGGCGTAATACTTGGTAATGATTCATTATTTACATTCGTATATTACCTGCCTCAATCCATGGTCACTGTGGACCTGCGAAGACAATACAACACCTTGTTGACTGACGTTAGCACCTTTGGTACCGATTGTGCATATACTTTATAATTTAGCAAGACAAGGAATAGGAAAAAATGAACATTTGTTTCTGCATAGCATTCTTTCGTATGCTGCAGTGAAGTTTTTTACACTCACAGCACCGAAGAAACCACAAAATAAACAGAGGATTACTCAACGATTTACTACAGTAAGTTCACAAACTAAGATCAGTTCAGCACAACACCCAGATTTCCCAGTTTCTTGGTGCAACCATTCTGAATCAAACAAACAATTTAAAGCCATGGATTTCTTCTTCCTTCCTTCTTGTTGTCAGATTGCTCCCCACCTCCTTCTACTGCAACAGCACAAGAACAACAATAGCAGCAGGAGAAGAGGACTCCATCTCTCATCTATCTATTCTCTTCCCCCTCCCTCCCTTCCCTGCAGCAGGAAAGAACTGCAACCTTACTTGTCCTAGGAGATTCTGCAGGAAGCGCTCGGTGGTGTGGTTGTTTTGGCTTGGTTAGGGGATTAAGAGCATACTTAAAGATGTCGTTCTCTCTGCTGCATGTTGACTGATGAGTAGTTAAGATTCAATTGTTAGATAAGGAGACGGCTAGATTCAATGTATTTTACTGATTTTTAGCTGTCAGATCAGTACAAGTATCGGTTAAAATCAGCAGCCGAAGGAGCCAAGAACCAGAGCCGATTCTTTATTTCACTAATTGTTGCTCATACATGAATCCTTCTCGTTTAATTTGGGGATTCAAGGATTGTGAGCTGTGAGTTACCAATAGGGGATTTGGATTTGGGGCAACGGGAAGCACATTGACGCATCGGCTCAAATCGAGCTGATGCATCTAGCCTTTTTTTTTTTGTCCTATATATCTCAAAGATGCTGATTATTAGTTAAGTACCGCTTTGTAATTGACACCTCTAATCTCGAACATTGTTGCCCTAAATTGGTGCCAGTTGAGAATCCGATATCTATAGTCAATTCCCAACCAACATCAATAGAGGTTCATGTAGTAGCGTGTAGTTATGACAACATATATGTTTCATAGTCTTTCGTTTCGAAAGAGAAATATCTCAAGGAATAATTAAAATACAAATTTTAGTCGGAAGAGAAACTGAAGAACAAACAGAAATATATGATTCATATTAGGAAATGTTTACATTACTCGAACATGTTTTTCCTTTCACTGGATGACTGAATCGATTAAGAATACCTAGTCTTTCTGTGTAAAAAAAAAAAGACCACCGTACAACTAAACTTTTATGTTCTCCTTTTACCATCGCTATCAACCTCACATACTTTCCTATGATATTGTGGTTTCACCCTTTCCTCCGGGTCTCAGTTTTTTAAATAACTAATATAAAATTTCTAATATTTTTGTTAGTGTTTGATAGCTGCCTGCTGCCTTCAATCTTCAGAGCCCTCAACGAGATGTGCACTAGCTCGTTTGGAAGAAGCAGCAACGAGGCGTGGCTCACGAGCTGCCTAACACATCTGGTATGGCAGCGACTCTGTCTACCCTTCCTTTGCGTCCTACCAGGGCCGGCCCTGACTCGGAAAAAAAAAATGAAAGCCCCCATTCACCATAAAAAACAAGATAATATTTAAAAACTCATTATTATTAACGAATTTCACACTAATAAGTTTAAAATACAATCAAGCAGTCACGATATACTCGATCGTCGATTGGTCTTCTGTCTTTTCTCTAAGCCCATCAGGCTTAATACTATAGTATACATATTTTGGAGGCCCTTAATTTTTGAAGGTCCAGTGCGGTCGCACCGTCCTCACTGCCCAGGGCCGGCCCTGCGTCCTACTACTGGGCACCGGCAGTTGCTCGCCGTGGATGTCTGTCAGAGCAGAGGGTGGAGACGTGCATGGCCATTGTCACCCTGCCCGTGAGATTCCTGGCGTCGGCATTCTTGCTTAGCAAAAGATTTGCTCGGATGGATCTCACTTCATCGTGCATCAATGATGGATCTCACTTCCTCGTGCATCAATGATTCCCGGTGCTTTCCAACCCCAGATAGACAGAGGACATAGATCCCAACCATGCGCCACTACGCGTGTGGCTATGTGTAGTGATGAGGCGGATGACACAATTTTGTAGAGCAGCAAGCATGCATTTATTCATCGTCTCTCTACTTTACATGCATAGTTTACTATTTATCAACATTAATTCACGTTAAAATAGCTCCCTTTTTATTGGATGCTACATGTGTTAGAAGGAAAAGGCTATAGGTACTGCTCGCTCCATCTACTTTTAATAGTCATATTTCATCTTGGCACATAGACCAAAAATAAGTAATTCTACTTATCATCTATTTAAACATGCTACCAGTCATTCATCGTAAAAAAGCGATTCATTAATATTTACATTTCTCGATGCCCATGTAGCCAATCTTGTGTGAAAGAATGGAGAGTCACGCATTAAATCCGAGAAAGTCATTAAGATGATAAGTTGTTGGATTGAAATATGCCTATCAAAAATAAATATTTTAGATTTGGAAATATGACTATCAAAGGTAGATGGAGAGAATAACTTTTTCTTAGTAAATTCTTACTAACACTAATGTGTCATGCTATGAGTGCATCTAGATTTTTTATAACTTCCATCTACTTAAATCAAACGGTTGAGATGATTATTAGTAAAAGTTTAGTAAGAAAAATATAGTACGTGTAGCATTGCTCATGTTAGAATATGTGTCAAATATACTAGTACTGCTAGGTACAAATTTGTGTATTCAATTTTGTATTGGATTTGGAGTTAGAATATGTGTAGGATAGAGCGGTGGCTGATGTATCGTTGGGGCTTGTTGGGCCTGGGCCATTGTCAGTCGGGCCGG